>JALHLI010000003.1:15203019-15803019 GCA_023349425.1 Anthopleura sola | reverse complement strand
TGATGTTATATAAACAGAATAGGTAGATCCCACTCAGCACAAGTAGATCCCACTCAGCACAAGTAGCTCTTAAGAGCAGCTGCCTATGGAATGCCATTGAAACGCCTTGATTGACGTCCATTAAAGCCTATACTTCATCGTGACTTTAACATTGATCTTACGATTTTGCGCTGTGATTGAGAATCGCTGTTATAGGGAAATGTTCTTGTAAGACCTTGTGATACCTCTGCCAGTTACTGAAGGAAATTATTATTTTACTGAGTAAGCCTGAGTCTTAACTTGTGAAGTTGAATCGAAGTGAATGTAGTATATTTTTCGAAAACTTTTGTAGGAAAACACTCGTGAAAGCAGTTCACTTACCGACCTTAAAAAATAATTGAACATAAATTATTCATACTTTAATTATTTTTCTTCAAATTGAATAAGTTTCCTAATGCACTGAATGCTATGCTTAAAATATTGTTTTTTTCCCCCTTCAATTTCACAAGGAGAGGTGGTCACGCTGTTTGGTAACGTGGCCGCATCACACTTGTCACGCATTCATCACTTGATTTATAGTCTTGCTCGAAAAATTGAACTGGGAGCTCCTTTTCTTAGGCCGGACTGTCTAAAAAATATGTGTATATTTTATACCTAAAAGGTATTCGAACAGCGCATAATTGAAGACTACGGGGAGGGGTGAGGAATTTTGCTTCCCCATTCTTTCCCCACATTAAAAATCACTAAATTTTCAAGCCAGCCCCCGACGTTAGTCTGGAATGTACTAGTCTTCAGCTAGTCTATGTTCAAGTATCACGCCCCCTTCACTCACTCCGCTGGGTACTCCGCAGACCTTGATCGATCTTATATCACGAGCGGGGAAAACTAATCTCACCACAAATCTCACCACAAATCCGTGAAAAAAGAGCACTTGATCTTCTCAACCAAAGAAAATTAATAAGAATATTACTAGAGTAAATGAGACGAATCAATCAGGACCTAGAAAATATTTTCCAAAGAAAGAATTCGAAGTATCGGGTCCCCTTTTACGCGACACGTATTTTTACGTGACGTGAGCGTGAATGGCTGATTTACTTTTCCGTGGAACGAAAATTGAAGTTTTAAATATTTATACATTCACGTGAAAGCAAATTTTGAATTTTGCATTAACGTGAAAGAGATTGTGAAATTATCCGTGAAGCACGAAAAAAACAAATATTTTTACGGGATTTCATTTTGCGAAAGGGACCTTGATTTTCGCAGTAAGTAATGAGATGCGTGTATTAAAAAGAATTTGAACTTGAACTTGATGTCTCAAAAAGTCTGTTGAATGATTTAAAAAACGCGATGACTATGAACTTTATGCTTAGCTTGAATTTGAAATAAGGTTGAATTATATATTTTGACACCGGAATAAAGTAAAATAAAGAATAACGAATAACGAATTGTTTAAACAGCTGCATTGGCGGGAAATAAGCAGACGCGCGTTGAACTGACGGATGTTTATTCAACTGCTGAACGAGCGAATAATTCGGCCTTTTTGAACTCACGGCTAAACTAAATTAAAATGAAGTGAATCAAAATGAAAAAGAAAAGACCAACTACTCACCAAAAATAAATGCTTGCAGAAAAAGCATTTTTAGATATCCAGCCTGTTCGAAAGTGAAGAATTCTGAGGATAATGAAAAAATCCTTACTCTATAGTTTCGCTAAACGTCTGGTCCGTTTGTCACTTGTAAGCTGATTAAAAATGATGTGACCATCATCGCATTAAGTAGAGCCGGTTCTCTGCTGTTGAACACTGGTTTAGAGGGTAATTTGGTCCCCGACATGTCGATATTAGCGGTATGATGGCCTGCGGAGGAGTAGTCGTGTTGAGAAGTTTTCATACACCAGAGCTTCTCGTCTTTCGTACGTGACTTTGGCGTTTGTTTAAGATATTTCCGGTTTTTCTCACTGCGGGTTCTTCGATATTTCTCAGCTTGAGGATGAAAAGCCACTTGAACCTGTTTTGCCGATGCGTGTTTTACATGTCTTTTAACCAAATAATAAAGGATACGGTAAATACATACACTCAATTAAAACAAAAAAAGGCAGAAAAAGCAGGAAAAATAAATGGGAACGTGTTTGAAGCAAAAACCAGCAAAAAAAGCAAGGGGAAAAAATCCCCTGCTCTTCCCCCCCCCCCTCCCCCCCCAAAAAAACCCCAGCAGCAACAACACGGAATACTCCCGTTTCGAGTTCTCTTTTACGCTGTGTTAGCCTCAATTGTGCGTAAATTATGCAGAAATTTAGATAAAACTCGTGAAATTTCAAAATATTTTTATTGTCTTCTTTACACACAGATCTCTTGAATTTCACGGTTTTGACCCCCCAGACCCCCCAAAAATTGTGGTTTGGATAAATCATAAACTATAAATCATAAATATTTTTAAAGGCATTTGTATTTTGTATTTTGTTAAAAAAATGTATATATATATATATTATTACTATTAACTGCAAGGAAAGCGATACGATTCGAATCAGTGATTTCACTTCTCTCTATTCTTGGTGCCGTCATGAAATCACAGGTTGACTTGAAATTATAACCGGAAACAAAGAAGTGAAGGAATTCCTTCCCTCTGCAAGTGAAGGAAATGAGAAGTGTTCGAGTGGTTGTAGACTTCCTTCCCAAGGTTCAAAGGTTCAAAGGTTTTTATTTTTCCACACACAAAAAAACAAAGAATTACAAAAATAGAGAGAAATAAGAATGAAGTGGAAAGGTGCAGGAGGTACGACCCAAGAGGTGTTAATTAAGAAAGATCCTGCACCAATATACACAATGTTAAAGAAATAGTAAATGGCGGATTGTTTTACTGACAATTAAATGGGAAAATTAAAATCAAGCATTTTCAAGAAGAAAACAGTTATGATAAAAGATTTACATTTATAACTTAAATATATAAAGTGGTGGTTTACTGAGATATGAGGTATTTTTTGAAATGTTTTTTGAAACTTTTAAGCGATGAACTATTTTTTATTTCGAGAGGTACCTCATTCCAGTTTGCAACGGCTGCATATTTTACGCCAAACTTGCCATAATTTAAGTTTTGGCGGGCAAATATATATTCCTTTTCGTTTTAGAGCGTGTGTTATGATCATGAATTAAATTTATATCTCTGAAGTAGTTGACAAAAATATTTGGCAATTGGTGATTTATGTGCCTATACGTAACCTCACCAAGCTGGAGCTTAACTATCTCGAGTATATTTAAGATGTCAAGTTTTTGAAATAATGGTCTACTAGGTGTTCTGGGATCTGAGAAGGTAATTATTCGTAAAGCTCGTTTTTGTAAAATGTGAATAGGCAATAATCTTGATTCATAGTTACTTCCCCATATTAATTAACCATAAGATATGTCAGTGAATATATGAAACTGTAATAAAGATTTTTCAATACATCAAGACTGAGGTAGTGTCTGCATTTATACAAAATAGCGATTGATTTGGCAATCTTTCTAGAAATAAAAGCAATGTGACTGTTCCATAATTAAGGAATATAAAACGGCGCGCGTGTCTATATACTGTGATATAAACACGCTGGGAGCTGTAGAGCAAGAGAGAAGTCGTAGAGAAACACGAGGCGCAGCCGAGTGTTTCTTTGACTTCTCGAGTGCTCTACAGCTTCCAGAGTGTTTATATCACAGTATATAGACACAAGCGGACGTTTTATATTGCTTTTATAAAATATTTTGAACTATTTTACGACAATACGATGAAATTTAAATTCTCCCAACTTAGTATCAAAAACAAGACTTGTACGCATGACAAAAGTTTCATTGACAGCAACCAAATTCCTTAGTACAGAAATGGAATTTAACGAGGCAAAATCATTGAAAACTCTTTCAAAATCATGGGGAGAAATGTTCTCAAATGTTAATGAAGCTACTGCAAAGTCGAAGATGTACTGAAAATGAATTGAAGACGTGTTTTTATAAGATTAAACAGATGAGGTAAGGTTTGAACAGGAAATCTTTCAGCTCGTGGTGTACGCTTTCGCTGATGTTCACGAGCTCCAAGGACTGTAAGTTTATTTATTTTACAAAAAATTAAAAAGCTTAGAGGAAAAACTGTGAAAAAGCTTTCTTTTCTGAGCTTTCGCTGTCTTTTTCTACTTCGTCTACAACAGTAAAGAGTGACATAAGTCACACATTTCTGATAGTAAGGCCTTGTGAATTGTTTGGAGACGAATTTTTTCAGGTTGGTAAATTCATAGCATTTTTGTGCTTTACATTTTCTTCTTTTCCCAGTCCTTGATGCTCCTGATCGTTGCATTTAACATCTGATTCGATAAACTAAAAGATGGGTTTGAATTTATCTGAATACATCTGTTTTACGGGGGACTATTGAGATTTTTCAATGCAGTAGTGAATTTTTAGCAGCAAAGATCGACTCTATTCCTTGCCTTCCTTGTTTTAGCTTCGCCGTAAAATATTCTCAGTTTTTTGTCAAGCTCTTCGTCATCCATTAAGTGAAACTCAGTCAGAATACCGTTTTCTTTTCGCTGTTAAAAAGCTGTTAAAAATCATCATAAGTTGTGTTAAAAAAAAGCTGTTAAAAATCATCATAAGTTCTCTTAAAAATAACTTTTTACTCGGGCTTCCTGTGGAATGCCCGAGGTATAAATTGGGCTTCGTTTTTTTTTTTTTTACTTCAGTCACAAATCGCCCTCGAAGCGCTAAAGCGCATGCGTCGATCGAATCAAACTTCATGCGCATGCGTAAAATCAGCCATGAGCACATGCTTCAGCAATGGCGGATCTATCGAAGGAATCCTCGCTGACTCTAATCACGGATAATATGGAGTCTAACACGCTCAAAACACATACAAAAGCACAAACTGTTCGTGGTAGACCCACACTAAAAGATGTCGAGCGTTTTCGGAACTTCATGAGAGATAATTTTATAAGGAAACCATTTTGAGTGAAGTTTGTTTCGAGAATCATGCTAAACTTATATCGAATGAGCTATCTTATATTGAGTCAAATAAGCATCGTCGTGTATATAGACGTGATCGTGAACCCAGTAGAATACCAGTACGGACTCTGAAACGTCTGAGGAACAGCAGCAGAAAGCTGAAGGAGTTTGTCTACAAACGTATTTGTCAAAGTATACCGAAATCCTCCAAGCTGCATTGTTATGTGAAGGTTAGAAAACTTACAAAGAATGAATGTAAGCTTAATACGAAGAGAATGAGCTTGAATAAAATCACAGAACATGAAAAGAAGCTTTTGCTTAATTGTTCTAGGAGGGTTTATCAAGGGATAATGAAGTTAACATATAGAGCTATTCGGTATTTATCATTGTTTTTTTGCAATAGCCTGATGTGTCTTTACAAGACTCAGACTCATATATCAAAGTATTGTAAATTTAAACTGAGTACAGACATAGAGAAGAACTCTGGTCCTACTCCAATGTATATTGACCCTAACAAAACAATAACAGCACCATATAGCCAAGGTAATGAGTTGGTATTTGGACAAAATTCAGGACAACAATGTGTTTGTCTCTTTGATTTACAATAACAAACAAGGAATCAATTCTGCCAATGACCTAGTATTAATAATGAATATAGGAAATCAGTTGTATTCAGATTTGTCTCAATTAGCCAGACAGTCATTTTCAATGCAGACAGAATTACCACCAATGTTGAATGTGTTTGATACTGACTATCAACTTCAACACAGTGAAAGCTACACTGGTACTGTACGTCAAGAGACAACAATAGTAGGATATCAGTACTGTACTTCTTTACGAAGAGCCTTTGAATCACTTATGTCTGAAAAAACTACAATTTTGTATTGACAGTTGGGTGCACAGCTGTTGCTATATATCATAATAGTAATGTGAGGTTCAAAATATTTGATTCTCATGCAAGGGATTTATATGGTACAGTAGAAGCCATCCTCAAGGTAAATGTGTGCTGCTTGACGTATCATCAGTAAATAGTTTAGTACATTATTTCCAAAGTTCCATAGTTCCAGAGTATACATAACAAGGATATATTTGAGGTGAAGGGAGTACAAATTAATGCAGTTCAAAATAGCATTCATCCTCAGAACTATGTATAATGAAATCAGAAAATTTAGTCTAAGTTGTGCTGTAGCTATGTACTCTCTATTATGCTATAATGAAACCATGTGGTTACTGGAATTCAAACACCTTGCTTACTATAGTCGACAATGGCAAAAGATTATATGACAATTTGAACTGGTGGGTTTTTTGAGGGAAAGGAAGAGATCCATGAGTTCAACTAACAGCAATAATAAATTTCAAGTATTCTCAGGTCTTCTTAGCTAGCTAACGGTTATCTACATTGCACTCTTCAAAGAGAAGCCCGAGTTCACGCAGATATGCGTCTAGTTTAAATATATCTTGTTGTTGTTTTTGAAGCTGATGGTGGTTGTTTCGTACGCCGAGTTTTAACTTTTCGCAATTATGACTTTTACGCCAAACGCAGTTTGATATAAATAAAAATCAAGGCTTTCATGAAAAAAACATAGGTTTAAATTTATTATTTTATCATAATAGCACAGTATTTGCTTTCAAAAATGCACAATGTCCACTTAGCTTGGTATTTAGCTGTGATTGCAGTGGATTTCTCTCTCTGTTAGCTGAGAAAATCTTACTTTTTCATAGTTATTTTGCACTGTCACTTATTTTTCGTTTAATGAATTGTTTCCTAGGAAATTAAAGTCTTCGAAACAAAATTACGGCTCTACTTTAACATTCAAATCATTTTCTTCCGTGATTTTTCGTTTTTTTTTTCCTCAAAAGGCTGAGCGTGTCTCTGTCCTCTGATATAAACACGGTAGTCAGCCAATCAGAGCGCGCGTAGTATCTCAAATATTTTATAATAAATTTTTATCTAAAAGCAAACCTAAGAATTTTGTGTTTGTAGTTCTGTCAACTAGTTTTCCTGGTGTTAGGAATAACTGAGCCTGGACACTATCAATCACGACATTCCTTAACCGTTGTTTTGACCCAAAAAGTATATATGTGCGCATCTTTCCTGCGCTTTATTGAATATCTAAACATTTTACACGGTTACCTACCCTGATTTTTCTACTGTGAGTCCAGAACAACTTAGGCTACAATATATCAAAAAATGAAGGCAGGTAATTCGACTAAATTTTTAGTAATTTCACGAAGTGTTGATTTTCAAAGTACTTTTTCGTGATTGGGTTTCCTGTGGCCAAGGTCTTTCAACTATGGCGGATAAGACATTTTGACCTTTCTCCACGTTCAACGTGAAATATCTAAAAATCTTGCTCGGTGACCTACCCTGATTTTTTCACTGTGAGTCCAAGTTTACTAAAGCTACAACATATCCAAAAAGGAAGGTAGATAATTCGACTAAGTTTTGAGTAAATCGCGAAAATGTCCGGAAATTCGGATCGTAAAGTACAGTCAAAATGTACTGTTTTGGACATTTAAACATCGAGAACTCATTCTGAACACAATAAAATGAACAATTTTGGGGTTTTAATCATAATGTGTTAATGTATGTATCATTTGAAATCGTTTATGCTACTTCTTCAAGCCATATGGACTACGATAGCTTCTAGTTTACTTTGTCTTATTTTCCCCGAAAACACGGCCGCAAGCATTGTCTTTGAAAATGGGTACCCCCATTTTTTATTTCATATTTTCACACTACAGCTCAAAAGGAATATTTGTGCCAAATTTAAAAAAAATTCATGGAAAAAAAAATGCGCGATCGCATTACCTTAAATTAACAGTGAGCTTATTGGCCTGTAACCACTCATTAAGAGAAGCAAGTTATTTATTCAAGACTCCAAAAACTTTCTTCAGACATTTATGGGAATATAGCAGATTCATATCATCAGCATACAGCAATAAATGGATTGCTTTTGTTACGAATTGTGCATCATTGATAAAAATGAGAAACAAAATAGGCCTAAGAATCGAACCTTGGGGTACCCCATAAGACAGTGGTTGAAGATTAGAGCTAACTCCGTCAATACAAACATACTGTTTACGGTTTTTAAGGTAGCTTTCAAACCATTTCAACGTATCTTGAGTGAAGTAAAGGATCGGTCATATTTCCCTTTACACTGATTTTCCATTCATGAATGGTATTTTGGAAAAGTCGTAAAGTTCTATCGAAACTCTCAATTTTAGCTAGTATACTCCCTGAAACAGCTCTAGGCTGATCAAAGTCAGGGCACAACTTACTTACCGATAATCCTGAAACAACCTCTGGATGATCTAATTCCGGGCACGACTGGCTCACAGATTGAACCCTGAAACATGCAACTTCTGGCTGATTTAAATCAGGGCACAGCTAACTCACTGTAGATCGCATTGGAAGCAGCAGTTATTAGGTTTTATGAAGCCGGAGGAAAACCGGAGAATCTAAAGAAAAATCAAACCAACTTAGCTTATGTATGAGGTTCACAAAACCTAGCATTTTATAGCTGTCCAATGAACTTGGACTTAGTTCTCTATGCATGACAACCAGATGGGGGCGGGGGACCTTATCCGGCATAGTTTAAATGCTCCTATCTTTGACCTAAATAACATGAGAGGCATTCCAAATATTCAGTCTTCAGGAAGTGGGGGAAGCTGTAACCTAACTTATACTTTTCATAGTTTTAGTATGTTGTCCAATGAACTTGGACTTAGTTCTCTATGGTAACCGGATATAAAGGGCGGGTGGTTTAAATGCAGTCCATTAAACCTGCATTAAGTACCCTATCTTTGACCTACGTAACAGGCAAATATTGAGCAAGTCCTCAGGAAGTGGGGGAAGTTGTATTGCATCCCACAAAGAGGAAGGAAAATAACATCATAATAATCATTGAAAATGAACCACCACAACTAGAGGACAGTCAAGAAGCTCACATCAAAATGGCCGCCCACACTACACGGGGACAAATGGATTCCCCTGAGATGCGCTGAGATTTGCCTAATGACTCTTTGTTCTGCTTTTACTATTCTTGTATGAGCTCCAAGCTTGGTCAGCATTTGTCGTAATTAAAATTAAGTCATAACCAAAATAATATAATCATATCAAACTCTGAAACATCCTCTGGCGGGCTGACAATGAGCTGCCAATTTGCAAATAGAACCCTGAAACAAGCTCTTAACTGATCTAGCCCAGCCGGGCATGGCTAACTCACAGATTGAATTGGAATTTAGCTTGTTAGGTTTTGCACAAGGAGGAAAACCGGAAAATCTAGCCAAGCCAACTAGATCAGCTTACATCATGATCGTGAGGCCTACAAAACCTTGCAAGTATGAAAACATACTTTTCATAGTTTTAGCTGTCCAATATATTAACTTGGACTTGATTCTCTAAGGCAACCGGAAATAGGGGGCGGATGGTGTAAATGCAGTTCATTATGCCTTAAGTACCCTTCTTTGACCTAGATAACTGAGTCAAATATTTAGAAAGCCCTCGTGAAGTAGGGGAAGCTGTATTCCATCCCACAAAGAGGAAGGAAAATAACCTACATTATGATCATTGAAAATGAGCCACCACAATCAATATAACTAGAATAGGCTTTGATTCCACGGAAACAATGCCTCCAAGTCGAGGTTGTACTTGATAAAATACAGTAAATGTAAACACATCAAGTCCAAGGGAGTTCGGGAAATATTTATTCAGCATCACTGACAGATTGTGAGACAAACTGTTGTTGTTCAAGGTATCGTTCTTATCAGTTCACAGTCTCTCGTCAACGCCATCCGGAGCTGAATGGATGCAGCTGAGACAAGACACACATTGATGGAAATACGGAGATGGTACGTATGGACTTCACAAAAACGATGGATAAATAATATAGAAAAAACTAGAAAAAGCTATTATATCCAAATATATATATTTCGAAATTGAACCATACTTTGCTAATTGATTCCAACCATGGCAAGCTCATTTTTGCACTCCTTGACGTCATCGACCCCGTTCAAGTGTGATCAGATGCATTTTTCTCTGACATGTGGGACGATTAAAAATGTCATCAAATAACGGAGGACTAATTCCGGATTACGTAGGCAGTAGTATTAAAGCTCGATGACTCTGCTTTGCATTGCAGGCGATTAAAGTGGCGTGGCGCGAGCAGGAGCAAGAAAAATCATGGTTCAAATACTAAGCTATCATCACTTTGACCCTGTGTTGAAATACTCTCAGCGTGGTTGTCATCGTTCAAACAGTATTCGAAAAGGACTTTCAGGAGCAAACGAAACACTTATATTTTCTTAGACATTTTCCTTTTAAAACTACATGATGCTAAAAGTAAAATAATGAATATAAATTAGGGTTCACCGGCTTCCAGGTGATCGCGGAATAGGCGCGCAATACATTATTGTTGTTTTCAAAGCGGTCCATAGCCTATTCTTCAAGCTCAAAATAATGAATTTATCGGCAAAATAACAGCTTAAATAGACTGTAACTGAGCCTGTTTTACCAGAAAAACCTCCCAAGGAAATAGAAAATAGTGTTGTATCGTAGATTTAAATTCCTAGTTTGAATTCTTTTTTTACCTATTTCTAACATAAAGAAAAAACACAACGAACTCGAGAGCGTGATTTTGGGCAGTTTTACTCGAGTAAAGTCGTTTTGCTCTTCTACAAATATTATTTAAGAGAGACATATATACGGCTCATAAACAACAATTACTTTTAGAATATATAATATTACACATTCTGATTTTCATCATGTATTTTCCTTAGACATTTCTGTGACTGTAGCTTATACAGTACGTTTGTCACAATTAAACCCACATTAACGACCTACTCGCCATTAGAGTCTCCAGCAGCTCAGTGGTAGAGCGTCCGACTAGAATACGGAGGGTCGTGGGTTCGATTCCCATCTGGGGCTCAGAATTTTTTCTGAGTCCATTCAGTATGGTACGATCACATATACATTTCACATTCTGATTTCTTGGCTTGTTAGGAAATTAAAGTAGTTAAGAATTCACTTATAATTTGGCTTCAAGTAGCGACTTTGAATTGCAAAATGCCTCTAAGCATCTTGCAAAAGACTTATTTACCCTGATTGACGCTGATAACAAAATGAACACACGATAAAATGAGTTTTTTCCACGCAAATATTGTAATTTAATCGTCTCGAAGGACCGCCTTGCTGAATTAAGGAACGCGCGCTGATTGGTCAAATCTTGATGAGTAGTCAAATCGAGATCACCTGGTTAGTTTAGTGGTCATTTCGATTTATCAAGCCTAAGTGTATTGTGTTTGTAGGAAAAAGGCCTTGTGTTGTAAAGCGTAGTAATTCAGTGAAGCAACAGCAATTGCGATCGACAAATTAAATGGATTCTACTCAAAAAACACTCTTTTTTGAGGGAAAAACAAAGTACATCTTGAACAAAACTAACGATTTTTATCGTTCTCGCAGGTCGAGATGAAGCAGAAAATGTCGCTTTTCGATGCAATAAATTAAAATTTATTTTTCTATTTTGTTTTGAAAAACTGATCAGTGAATGCACATTTTTAGCATTTCTTTAAATATATAAAAAATAAGAGATATAAGAGTTAGAATAAATACTAATTCAAAGAACGTCACTAAAAAGCTAAATTATATTCAAATATCAATCTATTACTAAATGAATTTTTAAAACGTTCTGTGTAAATCTTTGGTCTAGGGAAAGAGATATTTTTAAGGTTGTAAATATTATTCTTCGATTTGGGAATTAACGAAACTAAAGAATGACTTTTTGGTATTAATAATAATTTTATGTAATATTTGCTTATCGCTGTCTCTTAATAAATCATGAATATCAAATTTCTTAGAAATAAAACGTCTCTTAAGAATTTCTGAATAGTTGTTAACACAGGCTTTGAAGCACCACACAAACAGAAAGGCCATATCTTAATTGGGAAAGTACTATTGCTGTAAACATATGGTCTACTTCAGCTTGATTAAAACCATTCATCCATCTATGCTTCCATTATCCAACCACCCACGTAGCCTATACCATTCATCCATTTATCCATCTATGTATCCTTTTCTTTATCGACTCATGCAAAAAGAAAGAACGGATGGAAAAGGAAAGAAATACTGACATTTCAGTCGTCAAACTTTGTCCATGTAATAAATAAGTACTGAATGATGTTACTTAATCTCTAAGAACAGGTGTCAATACCTTGATCGAGGTTGGCTTCGTTCATCTGGATACATTTACGTGAATATGTTAATTTCAAACACTGCCAATTACAGCCCTTTTCATATTTTGGTTTCGAAAAATACCTAGATAAAATTGCTAATACTAAACATCGTCAAGCAGTGACAAAATTGAGAATTTCCGCACATAGGTTACCAGTCGAATCAGGTCGCTATACAAGAACAGCATATCATGATCGGACATGTAACCTATGTGCGTCAACAGATGTTGGTGATGAATATCACTTTTTACTAATTTGTAATAATGTTAAATTTGTAAATCTAAGAATTACTTTTTTAGGTGATCTGGGGGTTATTTGCCCGGATCTAAGACAATTCAAAAATTATGATCTTTTTAAATATCTACTTCTGATGCATGATGAAATGACTATGAAATTATTCGCCAAATATTGTCATGACATCTTAAACACTTACAATATTTAATAATTCTCTATCTTTATATATTCACACATATGTTATATAGTTATGTTATTGTTCACTATATATTTTCTCATTATATATAGTTTTATTATATAGACTATATAGATTGATAATCTTATTCAATGTTTGTATCCATTGTATCATTTTGGTATGTAAAGGATTAAAGTTATTATTATTTTTGTGACCTAACCAATCCAAGAGTCTGACGTTTTGGCTTCTGTCAATAAAACTACGAAGAGCTGAGTTCATTCCGATCAAGGGATAAGGGAATTCCTGTGCATCGGCAGAAATTCCGAACGGACATGCGCAGTTAAAGTCATGATACTTATAAAATTCAGGGCTCAAATATGGTGGGAAAAGTATTGAGAAATTTCGATAAAGTTTATATTTTAATTTTAACTGGATAAATAAGCCAGCCCGAACCTCAAATACAATAAAGTGTATTCGAACTTTCATTTGATCTCAATTTAATTCCGTTGGTGATAGTTTTCAGCTCGGTAATTACATTTTAATGCCAAGGACTATAATAGTCAGACATTACAGTGGATTATCATAAGAATACCTGAACCTGGTCTCACATCTTCGGCTCTCAGCTCAAAATAGTCAAACACGTTTTCCTTCCCGAACTTCCAATCGATTGAGGAAGTATGTCTTGAGCATTTCACGAAATTTCAGAAGAAAGAATTAAATTTTCGTCTCGGTTTTACGAGGTGAAGTTTAGCATTAACAGGGCTTCCATTATTATCGCAACGTTCCGGAAAGGTAAACATTCAATTGTCACATTCACAATAGCCCAATCACAATCGAATCTACACAATTGCTTGATTGACAGGGTAAAAATGATTAATAATAAGCTCCGCCCAAAATGGTTCGGAATTTCTGGCGATGGACTAAACAGCCATTTTCACATGGGAATTTCTTTATCTCACGAGATCGGCGGAATGAACTCAGCCGTCGTAGTTTGATTGACGGAAACTTAAACGCCAGACGTCTGGAGTCGGTTAGGTCGCAGGATAATGAAAAGCGCTGTAATTCTTATTTACACATGATCTGCAATTGGAATTTGAGTTCGAATCTATTTTTGGCTTTATTTAATTCATGCCTCTATCTGGTGAAGTTACTGCTATACTACTTAGCGCTTTGACGCTGCATAGCAACATAGAAAGATCAGTTTCGTCATAAATGATGGTCTATTGATGAAGTGCTGTATCAAAGGCGACCCAAGTCTCGAGGCTCTTCCAGTGAGTTAAAATAAAACTGCCGCTAAATAAAAGACCTGTTCTTGAGATGCTACTATTGAAAGCCATCCTTGCTGGTGAGTATTGAATACTTAGAGAGATGGAGAGAGGAAAGGAGGGAGTGAGGAAGGGAAGAAAGAGAGAGTGTGTTGGTATAGAAGGACTGAAAATATAAACGAACCAAAAGGTAGCTCTTTTTATGTATGTTCAAAACGTTTCTTTAAGTAATCACGATAATGGAATGAAAAGATATATTATTCATCGTGGAAATCGAATAAAGAAATGATACTTATTCGTTTGTCTCACGATTGAGGGTCATTTGTAAAGGACCGAGAAGTTTCGACTGCAAGCTGCTAGTCTTCATCAGGCGATGGTGTAGACTGGATCGTGCGTCTATTATGTACCGCTCGTCGTATCATCTGTGCTGTGGTTGAATTGTCGGTTTGTGTTATTAGGAAGGGTTTGTTTTGGAATATTTTAATAGTAATTCGGTTTTCCTGAGTATCTCTCGGGCCGCCGTAACTTTCAATGTGCGAAAATCACGGATTTAGAATATTTCGGCGAATTACTTGAAATCTAACAGATTGATTTTCTTTAAAATAGTTGGAATCGTTTTGCAATAGCTTGAAGTTGATGATGTCGTTTGCCACTTGTCTACGTCTCATCAAGTTTTAGAGTTATTCGATAAAAACCAATTTCAACAGTATTTGTTTATCGTTGCCAAGGTAACGTCAATCAAGCTAAAATTAACATCATTTTCAAATTTCATCTTAGCTCTATAACTGGTCCAAAAATCAAGTATATAGGTATAAGTCAAGACTATGAATAAGCCAAATGAAAATAAAAGGTATGGTCTGAAAAATACTATAGGACACCTTAAACTGTTCTACCAGCGATTAACACTGGACCATCAGTTATAGGTAATGAGAGTGTTTTACTATAACCTCATCGGCAGTGATGATATTCGGTAATCAACCAATTATGCAATGATGTCACGTTACCTTGGAATTCACCTTGATCTAAAAATAATTAAATCAAACGCCTCGTACAGCCACAGGGAGCCCGCTTTCCTTTACCGCATTCAATATCCTTTAATTGCTCTTTATGGGTTTCCTGTGGTTTGAGATCGGCTTCTGTGGTGTACGTATGGGATCGGTTTACGGTTACATCAGCTGTAATCAGATCTCGACTGTAAATTGATTGCTTTTTATGGGTTGCCTGTGTGTTTGGATGTAACGCACCTAGTGTCACGCACCTAGTAATCAGTCAAAGAAGAGACTCTTCTTAGTTTTGTAGACTGTTTACTAGAGAGTGCATTACCAAGGGTTATTGAATCACTCTCGGCCCCAGAAACCTGCAATTCTTACTGCGCATGCTCGACAAAATGCTAGAGACTCTGAGAATTTGAGTATGTGCTATATAGAACAATACACTACATTACAATAGACGATAACACAGTATGTGCAATATAGAACAATACACTACATTACAATAGACGATAACACAGTATGTGCAATATAGAACAATACACTACATTACAATAGACGATAACACAGTATGTGCTATATAGAACAATACACTACATTACAATAGACGATAACACAGTATGTGCAATATAGAACAATACACTACATTACAATAGACGATAACACAGTATGTGCTATATAGAACAATACACTACATTACAATAGACGATAACACAGTATGTGCAATATAGAACAATACACTACATTACAATAGACGATAACACAGTATGTGCAATATAGAACAATACACTACATTACAATAGACGATAACACAGTATGTGCAATATAGAACAATACACTACATTACAATAGACGATAACACAGTATGTGCAATATAGAACAATACACTACCTTACAATAGACGATAACACAGTATGTGCTATATAGAACAATACACTACATTACAATAGACGATAACACAGTATGTGCAATATAGAATAATACACTACATTACAATAGACGATAACACAGTATGTGCAATATAGAACAATACACTACATTACAATAGACGATAACACAGTATGTGCAATATAGAACAATACACTACCTTACAATAGACGATAACACAGTATGTGCTATATAGAACAATACACTACATTACAATAGACGATAACACAGTATGTGCAATATAGAATAATACACTACATTACAATAGACGATAACACAGTATGTGCAATATAGAACAATACACTACATTACAATAGACGATAACACAGTATGTGCAATATAGTACAATACACTACATTACAATAGACGATAACACAGTATGTGCAATATAGAACAATACACTATATTACAATAGACGATAACACAGTATGTGCAATATAGAACAATACACTACATTACAATAGACGATAACACAGTATGTGCTATATAGAACAATACACTACATTACAATAGACGATAACACAGTATGTGCAATATAGTACAATACACTACATTACAATAGACGATAACACAGTATGTGCAATATAGAACAATACACTACATTACAATAGACGATAACACAGTATGTGCAATATAGTACAATACACTACATTACAATAGACGATAACACAGTATGTGCAATATAGTACAATACACTACATTACAATAGACGATAACACAGTATTTGCAATATACAACAATACACTACATTACAATAGACGATAACACAGTATGTGCAATATAGAACAATACACTACATTACAATAGACGATAACACAGTATGTGCAATATAGAATAATACACTACATTACAATAGACGATAACACAGTATGTGCAATATAGTACAATACACTACATTACAATAGACGATAACACAGTATGTGCAATATAGAACAATACACTACATTACAATAGACGATAACACAGTATGTGCAATATAGTACAATACACTACATTACAATAGACGATAACACAGTATTTGCAATATACAACAATACACTACATTACAATAGACGATAACACAGTATGTGCAATATAGAATAATACACTACATTACAATAGACGATAACACAGTATGTGCAATATAGTACAATACACTACATTACAATAGACGATAACACAGTATGTGCAATATAGAACAATACACTACATTACAATAGACGATAACACAGTATGTGCAATATAGTACAATACACTACATTACAATAGACGATAACACAGTATTTGCAATATAGAACAATACACTACATTACAATAGACGATAACACAGTATGTGCAATATAGAACAATACACTACATTACAATAGACGATAACACAGTATGTGCTATATAGTACAATACACTACATTACAATAGACGATAACACAGTATGTGCAATATAGAACAATACACTACATTACAATAGACGATAACACAGTATGTGCTATATAGAACAATACACTACATTACAATAGACGATAACACAGTATGTGCAATATAGAACAATACACTACATTACAATAGACGATAACACAGTATGTGCAATATAGAACAATACACTACATTACAATAGACGATAACACAGTATGTGCAATATAGAACAATACACTACATTACAATAGACGATAACACAGTATGTGCTATATAGAACAATACACTACATTACAATAGACGATAACACAGTATGTGCTATATAGAACAATACACTACATTACAATAGACGATAACACAGTATGTGCTATATAGAACAATACACTACATTACAATAGACGATAACACAGTATGTGCTATATAGAACAATACACTACATTACAATAGACGATAACACAGTATGTGCAATATAGAACAATACACTACATTACAATAGACGATAACACAGTATGTGCTATATAGAACAATACACTACATTACAATAGACGATAACACAGTATGTGCTATATAGAACAATACACTACATTACAATAGACGATAACACAGTATGTGCAATATAGTACAATACACTACATTACAATAGACGATAACACAGTATGTGCAATATAGAACAATACACTACATTACAATAGACGATAACACAGTATGTGCAATATAGTACAATACACTACATTACAATAGACGATAACACAGTATTTGCAATATAGAACAATACACTACATTACAATAGACGATAACACAGTATGTGCAATATAGAACAATACACTACATTACAATAGACGATAACACAGTATGTGCAATATAGAACAATACACTACATTACAATAGACGATAACACAGTATGTGCAATATAGAACAATACACTACATTACAATAGACGATAACACAGTATGTGCAATATAGAATAATACACTACATTACAATAGACCCCTTGCACGTGACGTTAGTGGAGCTCAATTTGGATGGCAAAACAAAAGAATTTTAATCTCCTGAGAATTGGAACCTATTGTTTTGCCCTCCAAATTGAGCTGCATTCCGACGTGCTGCAAGGGGGTCTATACATATATTGTAATATACTTGGACATACATTTCTAATCTTGATTTTTTAGGTTTGCTGGCGTGTTCTGTTGGTGCTATTGAAATTGACGTAACTATCAACGGTGGTCACGTGAAAAGCATTCCAACAGGAAGTGACGTCATCTTGAATTGTTCAGTGCCACAAGGCGATGCTGTAGACAGATTTGATTGGTTGAAAGGCAATCAGTTAGTACCAGATCACGCGGTCACTACATCATTTCATGGCGGTGTTTGGTGGTCCAGCTTGATACTTCAGAATGTCTCTCCTCTCAATACAACTGCAATGTATACTTGTCGTACATGGAAAAACAACTCAACCAAAGCGACTCTCCAGCGTTATGTCTGTGTTGATGGTAATTTGTTCGTTTATAATAGCAGTAAACAATGGTAACAGGCCGTTCGGTCTTGGTAGGCCGTTTGCGAGCTATTTGAAAAACTGAGAAAGGAAAAATCGGGGGGAAAGAGAGAAAGAAAGAAAGTTACTAGTATATGCATGCCTAGGTTTTCATCAAGGAATGCAGACATATACATCCATAGTAAGGAGCCTGTTCAGGTCACCTGTCGATTTTGTCCTCGATCAACTAACACTTGATAAATATTTTTACTTTATTCAGAAATAGTGTTGCAAGTAAATCCGGGGTTTGGGCTTCTGCTGGATGGTGGAGACAGCACAATGATACCATGTACAGTTCAAGCAACTTGTGAGATACCATCACTCCAGTGGCTTGATGAGTCTGGCAACATCATCACCGACAGTGCTAAGATTGAGAGAACGTCGAGGACTGAGTTGAAGCTAAAACTGTTTGAAGTGAAACTAAAAGATAGTGGAAAGTACTACTGCACCGCAATCAATTCAGCTGGACGTGAAGTTAAAAAACAAACGTTCTTTCTTGAAGTGAGAGGTTAGGATCATTTTCTTGGTTCGTTGCTCGTGCTGTTTCTAGAAGCATCTTATTTATGGATTGAAATCATTCATACGAGAGCCACATAAATACAAACACATGCATAGCGGCCATGTTGGTGGTACTAACAATGGACGTTAATTAGGAATTTTTGGTTATTATACCACCAACATGGCGGCGATGACGTAACGCGCAAACGGAGAACAGAGTGGTTTCACAACAGCCAATGCTGTGTGGGGCAAAACAAAAGATATTTTCTCCTTTGAGAAATGAAATCTCTCTTCAAGAAAAAAATAATTACTGTTTCCTGTCCTGCAAATGGTTGTTGTAAAACCACTCTATAAGAAATTCTTAATTTTAATCTTGTTCTTTGTTGCTAACAGAAATAAAATTACCATACTCACCCTTGATGACGTCACCATACCAAGAAGCTGTTGGTAACTATGGCAACAACGTGACATTGTCCTTCTCCACTAAGTACACCCCGAGGCCCCTAAGCTATGGTGTATGGAAGTACAACGGGAGTGTCTTACACGATAGCCCTAAGTACACTCTACATGAATCTTGGTCCGTGCCAGGGACAGACCAGGGGCTTTTCTCGATGACAGTACACCACCTGACTGAAGATGATTCAGGGAACTATACTTTACGAGTAACAACAGCAGTGGAACCTCCGGCTGTTGGGCAAGTTCAACTGACAGTCCATGAACGAGGTAATCTGCAGTGGGTTTCAATACAATAGACCTCTTTACCTTGGGCGTAATGTTTTCCAATGTCAGATCGATCACGTGTCATTCTCTTGAGAATACGATGCCTCGTTTGTGTTATATCCAAATTCATGTGTCTTGATATGCACCATCATTAAACAGAGAAATAATACTCTACAGGGGATGACATGTGGTTTAAAATGGGAAAACATTACGCCCAGCTAAGTTTAAAAGGTTAATTAGACCTTAGCTAACGCGAATGGGCCGTGGGCCATGGGTTATTTGCACGAGGCGCAGCCCGATGAGCTTTTTGCTCGTGGGGGAAAAACAAACGCTCTATTTGAAAACCTGGTGTTTCTACCATTGCCTATGAGAAATAGACCACTAGGCTTAGCCAATCAGAACGCATGATTTTTAATAGTCAACTCTTTTGTCATACTTGTGTTCTCAAATTTTGATAAGATCCATACAAGATATACGTGACGTCACCAAATGCCCCTCCAGTCAATTCTAAGGACATTGACATTTCTTGCGAAGTGAAGTACCCTGGCAGTGACAAACAGCCACCGAGGCTTTACTGGGCATTAAACGGCGAGACGGTGACACCACAGTCAAAGTACAAAAAACAGTTGTTACAAGAACACAAAGGCCACTCCATCTTGATTAGGATGGTTCTTACCATATTGAACTACAATCAAAGTGATTGTCGTTGGTATACCTGTGGTATGAATACGTCACAAGGCGTCAAGGAGAAGCTGGTAGCTCCATGTCCAATGAACAAAACTGATCCACAAGGTTGGTTATTTGCAATGAATAAGAGCTGGTTATGCATGACTGTGAAACGTCACGGGGTACGGCACGGTCATAGGATGAGACTTAAAGTTATAACAAATCACTTCGTATGATGCTATTATTCATCCAGTCAGAATACTAGGACTCGTTGTCACGTCAGGGGCACGACACGGTCATGGGATAAGACTTGAAGTTATAACAAATCACATTGTGCGATAATAACATTCATCCAATCAAAATACCAGGACACGGAAACGTCACGGTCACGGTCAAGAGGCAAGGCAAGGCACGGCACGGCACGGCAGGGTACATTCGTACCTTCAGTTTTTCCACAGTCATACAGAATCTAATCTAATTATGTAATTACATGTTACGATGTCCCCGGGGGGGGGGGGGGGGGGGGGTGACTCAGGGGGTAAAGTATCGGGTATGCTCGTCGGAAATTTCCAAAAATACTCCTAAAAGATACCGGAAGTTTTTTTCAAAAGGGCGTGGCTTGGTAAATTTTAACCCCTAAGAGATACCACAAAAATAATACTATTAAAAAATAAAGGCTTTTGAAATGTTTTTCCTTGAGTAATAATCTGAGTTTACGCAGGTATACATATTGCGTTATTATGCGATGGGCTAGTTCCTTTTTCAACACCCTAAAAGATACCAGAAAGTGCTGATTTGATAAACCTCAAAATTAAGACCCTAAAAGATACCAAATCGCTTATTTTTACCCCTAAGAGATACGACGAGCATACCCGATACTTTACCCCGGGAGTCCCCACCCCCCCCCCCCCCCCCCCCGGGCGATGCCCAACACATTTTTCCAAACAAATCCCAATGAAATATTCCATTCTATATCCCTATTTAATTAAGTTCTTTGTATTCTACATTACGAGATTGAAACTGGCCTTCATATTAAAATTGAGGTGTTCTTTCCATTTCTGGGGTTCATTTTGACACGAGTTCTTGGTTTAAGGGGGCAGGGTCCTCTTAGGGTAAATGGCATGTAGCTAGCTGATTAATGATATTAATTATATTCACACAGATCACGGGTCAAATGATTCATGGTTACTCATTTTATTGACAATCTCCTTCATTGCCTCGGCTGGAGTCGCCACTGGTTGCTTCTTGTTGAAAAAGTACAAGAAGAAAACCATCTATAGAATGCCTAAAGGTAGGAAATATTTTTTTGTCATTTGTCAATTTGTCGCTTGTTATTTGTCGCTTGCTTAATTTGGTCACCGGTCTGCAGTCTGTCGATGGCGATCGTCCACGATTTGTTTTTCTTTTCTTTTTTTTTTTTTGTGGTTTGTCTTTCGTTTGTCCTTTGTCCTTTCAAATGGTTTTGTCGTTTGTCGGTTTGTCGTCTTCTCAGTCGTCTGTCGACTGTTGTCTGTTTTCTGTCGTTTAGTCGTTTGTCGCTTGTCGTTTATTATTTAGTTGTGAATTAGTACAGGTGTTGTTGATGATACTTGTAGTCGTCGTCACTGCTGTTTTTGAGTCATAGTTAAAACTGCCTTGTCCCTCTATCTAACTCCTCTTTAATTATCTGTTCTTATAGCTGCGTATTTCAAATATTCTTTCGTTTTCAATATTTGAATTTAGTTTCTGTTTTTAGGGCTCAAAATCAACAAAGAGGTACTCCATTGGGACTTGTTTATCTCGTACACCAGCAAGGATTTCGAGTGGGTCAGCGAGCAGCTGCTCCCATTGTTGGAAAATAACAAAATTTCCTACTCAATCCACAGTAAAGACTTCGAAGTCGGTAAAACAATAGTAGATAATATGGCGGATAGTGTCTACAACTGCAAGCAAGTAAGTCTTTATTGTTATATCTGAGGGAGGGAAGCGAAAAAATAAGGCTTCACTCGCTACGACAACCTCTATTGAATTTTTATCTCGCAAACTCCTAATAATATTCGAGAAACTTCGCTTAAAAGTTTAAAAAAAAAATTGCACTTGGGACCCCAAATACCGGTCGGCTCAGAATAGTAACAGCGGTAATCCCCATCAGGACATCATTGAGTAAAAACCAGATGCATAATAGCCCTTTCCCTAAGTCGCTTGGATGACCTCAGAACAATAGATTCAAGTCGAGGCTGGGGTTTTCTATCCATAAATGTACTGTATTGTCTACTCCAGCATCGCCTTGAATCTATTGTTCTGTGGTCATTCAAGCGAATTAGGAAAGGTCTATAATGGTTGTGGTATTTTTTCCCCCAGGTTGTTGCTATTTTATCCGAGAACTACATGAAGAGCAAGTTCTGCCGTGCAGAGCTGGACATGGCGGTATGCAGACATGTTGCCATGGATGAATCGTGTTTGACTGTCATCACAGTTGATGACATTCCCATAAAAAAGCTGCCTAAAAGATCTGGAAAAAAAGTTCATGTAGAATATGTTAAAAAACATGACAGTGAATGGGAAAAGAAGCTAATGAAACACTTGATTCCTTTGGTTATGAAAGCCAACAGTTCCATCAAAACTTAACTAGTGCTCTGACATCGTTGACATGTTGCAATTTGTATGTAACTAGTATGTAACTGGTAAATCGGACATTGGAATGAGATCAATCTTCCAGTCTAGGCCAAACTTTGATTCTCGTCTGACTCAATAAATCTGAATTTTTACGCAGGGACGCCAATTTTCACGATTCAATCGTTAATTATTTACTAAGATCTATTTTTTTGAGCGATAACTAGAGACAAGGAGAATGTGTGAACTATATTGGAGACAGGTGTATAGATAATCGGGGGGGTTGCGTAATGACTCCAAATGACTCGATACCAAAACCAGTTTGAATAAACACTAAGGATTTGTTAACTGAATGTAAATAAATGAAAACCTTTTCCAATTTCTAAGTACAAATATATATGTACTTGTGTAATTTTTTGCTGGCTGCAAGTTTTAACTTTAACAACACCTCAAATTGTACGGGTTTTAGTCAGGATTTTTTTTAGACACAGTTGCAAGTATAGTTTTTAGTATCAAATTCTGATTTTCAGTTATGAAAAATAAATGGAATTTTTAGGGATGTGAAAAGTCTCCATCGGCGAAGAGAGTAACACCGGAAGTTAGTTTCGTAACAGTGGCTTTGAGGTAAAGTCCCCCCCTGAAAGATCCCAAAACCGCGAACTGACCAATGATACTGGTCGATAATCAAGGCTGCTCCGTTAACCACGCTTCCATTGGTCGCACCACAATACTTCTATAATTATATTCAAAAAAGGCCAGCAGGGTTTCGATGCGTCCCGCTAAAGATCAACCGAGGTTTGCTGATGTGTTAGTTAACTTATTGAACACAGACTATGGACAGTCGGGTTGAACACTAGTCCAGAGATCATTCGCGTTGAACCCAAAGTCAACTTGCTTTTCCTCTTGTTACCAAATTGTACAATTCGTTTATTTTAGACTGAAAAATGCCAAGGTCGTTTTTGCTTAAACGTTTTACAAAAAATGAGAGCAATTCTAATCGTAATGGGATCGACTTTCCTTTCCAAGGTAAGTGAGAATAAAAAAGATATTGGCAGAACTAACTAAGATTTAAAAATACTGCAATTGCTTATAATTTTCTTGAACATTTTATCTAAAAGACCATGAGGCAAATCACATTGGCAATCATTTATTTAAAGCCGGTTTGCGTGTTAAATCCTGAGGGGATTACTTGAAAAGAAAAGTTTAAGAAAGTTTTTCAAATATTCTAATCCATTACTGAAGAAGTTTGGAAACACGAAAGCAACGCTTTCTTTAATAAAAACGGTAGCTTAAGGTATTCAAGCTAATTGTCTCGGTGACTACAGAGAAACAAGCGACCTTTTTGCTTGCATTCAAAGTAATATTTAAGTCGAAGCCGTGTGTTTTCGAACAATATAAGCGAAAGACCCCCTGCTGAACGCCATTATTAGAGAATCAGTTGGAGATTCTGAGCCAAAGAAGACAGAGTAAAACTGACTCTGTTAACAAATGATTGGTAAACTGCTAAAAGCTAAAACATCTGCCAAGTCTGCCAAAATCTTTATATCCATAGTTTTAAGTAGTTAAAGAGAGTTCTGCCCGGGCTACAATTATCACTCTCGTTCACTAGGTGGTGTGTTTATAAGTGACAGTGAACTTGCACGAAACTCCAGCGACAGCTGAAATTTCAGTAGAGTTGTTCTATAGATTCTCTTTTACAATAAAAACAACATTATTTCGAAACAAAGATTTTTTTCTAGACTTTGTTCCATCGTATCTGTGAATGAATGGCTTGACTACAAACAACAAAGCAGTTTTTTGAAAGTCCAATGTCAAAACATTGTCGGTTGGTAAAGGACCGATGACAACTGACATTTCTGGAGGATCAAATGAATTTGCATGGAAGTATGCCAACGTGATTCGTAAAGAAAATTTTCACGAAGAAAATATTGTTTGTAACTTGTGTTGCAGTTTTGTAGACATCTCAAAGTCGTTCTTTCCGTTCTCATCGAAACTAGCTCCACGCTCACCTCTAGTAGTGAGTCAGGCGAGTGCAACTAAGCATAGGTCTTCAATATCGATTCGTTGCGAGTAGAGTCGCATTGGAGAAGCCAACGGAGTAACATATACCAAACGATTTTCTGACAGTCATGTGCACTGCACATAGTGTTGAGAAGGTCGTTAGTCGTTATTTGCCGGTACAAACATCTAGGTAATAGATAGAACATCTTGTTTACGGCAAACGTGTTCACCGCAGTAAGTTGAAAATCCTCCAACATTCTTCAATTAAAGGGAAAAAAATGGAAAAAATCTCAAAGTGGTCGATAAATAAAATAATTTTGTCTTTGGTGTGAAGGTTAAATTTGCGAAACGTAAGTTGTGAAATGCAGGGAAACGATGAAAACGTGGTCATGTCTGCCATTTGCGGGAAGAAAATACGCGATGCAATCTGTCTATTGCCTAGTAACTGTATATAACTGCCCATTTGAACACCTAGAAATATCAACTTTGTTCAAAAGTGCAATGATGGTAATTACTCAGCCTTGTCCTCTGCCGTAGCCACTACAAAACAAGTCGCACGAAATACCAGCTTTGTCATGACTATGTAGCACATTTCTCTCTCAAAACAAAACTATACAAAACAGTAATAAACTGTATTGCACCTAGTGTAGTGGTGTTACGACAAGTTAATAACATTTTGTCATGAACTACATTTACACAGGAAGCCATAAAATTGCTATGATAACTTGACTTTGAAATGGCTTCCAAATATTCAAACATTAAATCCGCCCTTTTTGATTCATTGACTCATTGTTTATGAACTTAGATTAGATGTTTTGAAAGTATTTGTAGTTTTGAGCAAACTTCCTCTGCAAGCACCTGCGACGAACACGGGCCAATTTCACGCGTTAATTCACGGCAATTTGAGAAGATCAATTTAGAAAAACAAAGATCAGTAACCACTCATTATGTTAAGTTAATGAATTCATTAACAATAATAGTTATCAATTATTATCATTACCAGAATCTTGGACATCCTCATCTAATCTTTGATAGAGGGTTCTGGATATCACCTCACCGTCCTTAGTAAGCACTTGCGATTTTTTTCTCAGAATTACGAATTCGTTTCTGTCAGTTTCGCAAGCTTAAGGTAGCCAGAACGATACAAAAAGAAGAGCCGGCTTTTAAGTAGTCAAAGCCATAGAAATCGAGAGACAATGTTTTTACATTAAAACATTAAATCATTGGAAAACACACGACGTTTATTATAGTCAGTAAAGAAATTCTGAGTTAAGAATCTTATCATGGACATCAACTCTCTCTTTCTCTCTAGCTATGATGCTTGTATCTGAATTGCAGACAAAAAAAGACGCATTCTGCTATAGCTGTTTATTAAAAGCTTCATTATAACGTGGTGATTAAAAAACGTCTTTCTACAGAACGGCTACTGAATTTTTAGTGACCCAGTAGTGTGACTGATTGACTGCTAGAGTCTCCTTGACTCGGGTTACAGCAAGAGATCATTAAAGATTGTTTCTAAAAATCCTGTTAGCCACAGGAGTATCTTGGTTTGTACGTACAAACGGCTCTCCTAGTTCTTCCAGTATTTCTCTTGAAAAATAACTCGAGAATTCATAAGAGAAATCAGGTTGGATTTGCATGTCCGTAGCGATATTTTTCGCGATGCATTCAGAATTATGCATTTATCGCACAGAACAGCTACAGTCGAGTTTTCTACAATACTTTACGAGAGTTCAAGGAGTAATTTCTTAGAGCCTTCAAAAGTGTAAGTTTAGCCGAGAAATATAAAATCTTTGAATCGCATGATTAAAAAATCTCCTTAGTGTAGCTTTTTACAGAACACGTAAATATGTAGCGTTGAACGCATTCCGGACTGCAAATTTGGCAAACGACGGCTGGATTGAAGACGTCTCAAGAAATAAACTGAAAATGACTTTTGAGTGAAATACAACTTGGAAGAGAAATATTTAAAAGTTTTTGAACCTAATAATTTAGTACTCAAACGTTTTACAATACAGGGTTTCTAAGTGTGTTGCGTAAAGGTTTCGCTTCATCGATATCGAAGTCATTGAAAACAGAGGTTTTGTTAACACATGAATGAAAACAAAGCTGCCATGAGTCCTTAGGTAATGAGAACAGCTGCCTTGAATTCTATTCAAAATAAGTAATAGTGAAGGAAATACCAAGACAGAGAAAACAGAAAGACTTAGTGAATATTCTGACACAAATCACAGGACTAGTTTTGACTTTAATCCTGGGAGGTGATGGCTAATAACCCGCAGGAAAGAAATATCAATGATTTGTACAAATAAACATAAACACGATTTTCATGGAAACACAATTGAAAACTAGGAAAATTGGTGCGCAAATGAGTTAAGAGAAGAAGTACCTCGGTAGTATAGTGGTGAGTATCCCCGCCTGTCACGCGGGAGACCGGGGTTCGATTCCCCGCCGGGGAGAGGAATTATCTTTTTTGGAGCATAACTTTCATGGAAAATGCAGTTAAAAACTAAGAACGTTGGTGCGCAAAATACGAAGAGAGAAGTAGTTCCTCGGTAGTATAGTGGTGAGTATCCCCGCCTGTCACGCGGGAGACCGGGGTTCGATTCCCCGCCGGGGAGAGGATTTAACTTTTTTGGAGTATAATTTTCATGGAAAAAGCAGTTATGAACTAAGAACGTTGGTGCGCAAAATAAGAACAGAGAAGTAGTTCCTCGGTAGTATAGTGGTGAGTATCCCCGCCTGTCACGCGGGAGACCGGGGTTCGATTCCCCGCCGGGGAGAGGATTTAACTTTTTTGGAGTATAATTTTCATGGAAAAAGCAGTTATGAACTAAGAACGTTGGTGCGCAAAATAAGAACAGAGAAGTAGTTCCTCGGTAGTATAGTGGTGAGTATCCCCGCCTGTCACGCGGGAGACCGGGGTTCGATTCCCCGCCGGGGAGAGGATTTAATTTTTTTGGAGTATAATTTTCATGGAAAAAGCAGTTATGAACTAAGAACGTTGGTGCGCAAAATAAGAACAGAGAAGTAGTTCCTCGGTAGTATAGTGGTGAGTATCCCCGCCTGTCACGCGGGAGACCGGGGTTCGATTCCCCGCCGGGGAGAGGATTTAATTTTTTTGGAGTATAATTTTCATGGAAAAAGCAGTTATGAACTAAGAACGTTGGTGCGCAAACAAAAAAGAAAAAACAAAAATAATAATAATAAAAAAAAGAACAGATAAGTTTAGTATAGTAGTATAGTGGTGAGTATCCCCGCCTGTCACGCGAGAGACCGGGGTTCGTTTCCCCGCCGGGGAGAGGAAATATCTTTTTTGGAGCACGAATTTCACAAAAAATCAGTGTTCAATAGTTTAAAATTGCAAAAATTTCAGAAAATTGTTTGACACATACATAGGAAGGCCTCTAATTATGATAACTAGAAAAATTCAAGGCGTAATAAATTATGTTTTGTAGTAGGAAGTGATTTGTTTTTTTCGCCAAACCTGCAAACAATTTGAGATGGAGCTTTGAATGTTTTCGTTTTATTACTTTTGTTGTCTTATGTGGTTTTCTCAATAAAATAAATTTAAAACCACATCCACAATATACATTAAAAAAGCTAACCATAGTTCTAAAGCAAATTCCTTTCCGTTTAGCGAAAAGAAAAAAAAAAACAGCGAGTAGGAGGATTGTTTTTTATTTAAAAATAATTAAAGATAAAATCTGACCGGCAACGTATCAAGAAATGCCCTATTGTTCGGTTGACTTCGAGCGAAACAATGGGGATTAACACATGCAAATTCAATGTCGAATCGTGAGTCTTTCGTGTGAGCTTTGCCGAGTATAGAAAGCTGTCGGGTCTCAAAGGAAATCTTCGGCTTGTTCGGAAAGCATGCGCAAAACGTGAGCTTCTCACCCTCCCCTGGTAGAGGCAAGTTTTGCTAAAGCAAATAGTACGAAGGAAGGTAGGGCATTGGATTTGTTGACTCATAATAGCGGAGCTCCTGCGGAGCACCATATTTAAGAAAAAAGGGTAACCCATCGATTTGATTTTTCATGGCTTGATTACGTCATTCTAATGTCCATAGGTACGGGCGTGTACCACTATGCACAGGGTTCCCGCGCGCTTTGCTTACTCGCAAATGCACAGAAACAATCGCAATAACTGTTGTCAAAGATGGATTAAGAAGTATTTTTTTCTTATTTTTGCAAAGCGAAAAATACGTTTAATCGAAGTCATGTCTGTCTTAAAGTGAACGAAAACAATTTTTCGACTTTAACGACTTGCTAAAGAAGATTTAGCGAGAAAAGATTCTTAATCTTACGATGAAGTTTCGTGACTGAAACCTCAGTGAGAGAAAAAGTGGCCTGTAGACCAGAAAAACCTGATTACACTGCAAAGAATAATATTTCAGTTCCGTATAAAACACTTCATAGAAGGTCAATTCATTAATGTTAACTAATATTTTGTAAAAAATCGACTAAATATTTGTAAACTAGCTGCAGAAACCCTCAGACAAGCCAAGGACGTAGGTTCGGCAAACATTGCCAGAAAAACTTGCATAGTTTGTCGTTTTTACTACACTTTAGATTTTTATCATCTTTTTCTTCATTACTTGTGAACCAGAAAAGCTAATAATTTTTGTTTTTGATCCCATTTCAAGTAAAAAAGCTAAGACTTAGTTCTTTGAAAAAAATATATTTGACGGAAAGCGAGCCTCACGTGAGGAATTCTGATGTCAAAACAAGATTCCAGTTTCATAATCATATGAATATTTTTGACATCGTTTTTAT
The DNA here is from genome assembly GCA_023349425.1 of Anthopleura sola. Classification (NCBI taxonomy): domain Eukaryota; kingdom Metazoa; phylum Cnidaria; class Anthozoa; order Actiniaria; family Actiniidae; genus Anthopleura; species Anthopleura sola. The sequence continues at coordinate 15,773,091 of JALHLI010000003.1, read as the reverse complement.
AGATAATTTATTTTAATGTTGAATGAAATATGAAAAAGGAATACATATTACACCAAATATTTGCTATTTATCGGGCTTTTCCAGCTATTATTATTACACAATCGCAAAAATGATGAGCTTGTTTTTTTTCTTTATGGATAAGCTTATGTTTTTGTAAGATTTTTCGCTCGATATTAAAGTTAAGAACTAGCCTAACTTAAAGTTGGAGAGTGCTGCCTTAATATTATTTTGACCGCAACAGTACTTATCATTTGTAGCACACAAGATACAAAGACATACGGATTTACATCAAATTGAATTTTATTTAGAAACAGTTGTTTACATTGTTTCTTTAAAAACTCCCGTAATAACGGGAAAATGTATTTAATAACTGGAACAGGAATTTTATAGCTTGAGTTGACACACTAAACCCATGAAGGCTTGGCTTTCGTCGTCCGATGAGTCGTTAAGATAAAGCTAAAGATAAGAAAGATATATGGTTAAGAAATATTGCTAATTTGTTGAAAATACAACAGAGCGCGAGATAAAGCTTTGGCGTAGGTCTTATTTATTTATTTATTACGCTTTCAACTTTAAAGAGTTGTGGATTGTCTAACAGGTGGAAATACACCTATAGCCTAGACATCCATATAAAACATAAAATAAACAAAAAAGTTACAAAGTAAATTACTGCATTACGGCCTACATTTAGAGCAGCGGCAACTAGTAACCCACTTCGCACTTCGAGCACGTGCGTGACACAAACTGTGCCGAACTAATTCTGTAAAGACAAAGGCTTACCTCTTTCAATCACTTTGCAAAACGAAGGGCTAGAAGTGAAGAAAGAAATATTTTAGTTTAGATAAATATCGGTATTTGTGTTCGAAAATACAACAGAGCGAAGTAATACTTGCAAGAACAATACAAACTACATACCTTGAAACAGTCTGGTGCAAAGCGAACGAAGACCACGAGTTTCCGAATATTTATAGTCAGCACCTGAACTGCATGGCGGTACAAGTAAGCCGGTGCATTCTGAGATGGCGACAACAAAGAAATGTATTGTTCTAGACTGTCGACGAGCTGCATTGTGGGTCAAGTGCAGATCTCGATTTCTCCTGCCTTTTACCTATTGTCTGAATTAGGATAGCTACCTTGCTTCGCTCGCTTCAGGCTCGCTCCGCTGCGGCAGCAATAAATCTGAAAAATCTTTTCAAAGACCAATTACTAACAAAGAAAATTATTATCTTGCATTAATTAATATGTCTCTTGTTGCATGTTGTAATAGAATATGAGGCTATATTATTGGATTCTCTTGTTTAATTGCGGCTAATTTCTTTTTAGATCTCTATCCTTGAACTCGCACATGTAACGTGCGCGCATTACGCATGCCCGCATAATTTGTGCATAATTACGCATATTATTACACATGTGAAGTTTAATGCAAGTGAATGTAAGCTTTTAAAAGCTTATATTTTTCGACAATTTTCAGTGTAGTTCACTTTCCACCTAAAAAAATCTTATAACTTAACATTTCCTGAATAAAATCCTTTGTTCTATACATATATATGTTCATATGCTCTATAATCTATAAAAAATTGCAATTGCAATCACAAGAACTTTCAAAACATTACTCGTACCTATTAATTCGAAATTGTAAGAGAAGGTCGTGCGATTTCTTATAGGATAAAATCGCATGCGCACTGAAAACGATTCTTAAACTTTGAACTGGCTCATATAGGTAACCAATTACAACATGGTGTAAAAATTGGAGCCAATGACAGGAGAGAGCAGTCACAATGCTGAAATTACACGAGTTGTTGATATCATCGATCTATAAGTTGGCTATCAGATCCGTGGCATGACAAATGGACAGCAGGACAGGGGTTTCCGGAGGTGACGCCGCTTGAATCGAACTTGGTAGTTACTTTTGCAGTGGCCATCATTTTGGCTGTACAACTGATCGTTCTAAGGATTGAATTCTTTTTCCGCGACTCTCCAGCTTTTGCTCAAACGATTCGATGATTTTGTTGATGTTGTCTTTATATTTCTCGAAATCACTCCTCATGTTGTGCAGAGCATTGCTTACTCGATGGATTTCATCTTGGGAGAGTTCTGGACAGTTTTCCAAATCCCTCACTTCACGAGTCAATCGATCAAGTACTGCATCACTTAACTCAAGAAACGTGACAAAGTCTGCATCTGTAATCTTACCCACACAAAGTTGGACACCTGAAGGTAATAATAGAATAAAGAATTAAGAGAAAAATTATTTATTCTATTATTCACACCGAACGCATTTCATTTCACTAGTGTTATCCTCAATTATGCGTAAGTATTTACAGTGTTTAGCTTACCCATGAGATTAATATTGCCCTGGACCCCCACAGTAACGCCACACTATACAACATTGCCTGGCTGCGTAACCAGCGTGGTTGGTCCTTATAGTATAGTTGTTAAAGGGGTACTTGGATGAAAATCGATGAAAATTGGAAATGCCTTGAAACTTGGTTAAACTTATCTATATGACCCCAATAGTATCCAAGCAACATATTTTCTTCGCAGTCAAAATTTGCGGATGAAAATTATATATATTTTTCAGCATCTAAATTGTGAGTAAATGACGTCATTTACTCAAGCCTATTGTTCTTTTAGTTTTTAAATCAAAATTTCTCAACTGCGAGTGGCTCCCAGGCTAAAATTTCTGCCAATCTGGTTTTCATAATCGTGATTGAGTCATATTATACTTAAATACTTGAACTATTCGGACTTTCAAAATATGGGGCGTTTTCATCCAAGTGCCCCTTTAAAACGTCGGACTAGTATACCGAAACCGTGGGTTCAAGTCCTGCCAAGGGCATATGATATTTTTCTCTTAATTCTTTATACATTTAAAACCATTTATTTACTCATTTCCTCTATAAGTGTTACTGGGAATCAGTGTACAGCTTACAACGTTAATTTGGCAGGGTTCATTTTTGACGGCTGCGAAGGAGACTAGGTCCATTTGGTCACATATATTAATGGTGACCATACCTTCGTTGTTTGTTGTGCCCATTTCAGACCATGTGATGCCACTCTTGGGAGTTGATTCCTTCATGTGTAAATATTTTAACAAAAGAACATTTCTCAAGGGAATGTCATGTGGTCTGAAATGGGCAATTTGCATACGAAGATAAAGAGGTCTATTAGGGGCTTGTCGTTGTTATGTTACATCATCCAATATGGCAGCCATTTCTTTTGTCACTTCATCCTTGAGGGAATATTTGCATTCGAAAAATGGACTTTTTCACACTCGGGGATTTATGATAAAAACACTTACACTTTGAAAGGTTATACTTTAAAAAAATAGGTGAGCTCTTTCTTTCGTTTATTCATTTTTGTTTCATACCTACCTTTATCTTCCCATTCCTGAAAATCATCAGTGATTCCCTTCTCTTCTTCAGGAGTCAGGCATAAAGCCTTTGCCAGAGAATTCATCAGCTTGAAGCAATTTTTAAACATTGTTTCATTCCAGACAGAAAAGTTGCAGTGGCCCCATTTATTTCTGACGTCTTTCTTCACTTCGCTTGACCGGTCTTGAACATCTGAAGAAAATGCGCTGGAAGAGCAGAGAATACCAAGTGCAGCAGATAAATCACAGGTGTCACCAAAATCTACAAAAGAAATAGACTAAGTTTGTATTTACAGTGCAGACATTTCAACTGGGCCACTGTATGGAAAGGACGGTTGGCGTAGCGGTGAGAACACTCGCCTCTCACCAAGGCGACCCTTTCCTTCTATGCATTTCCTTCTATAATTTTCCGTTTGACCCTGCCATTTAGTTCGACTACCCCTGCCATTTCTAAATGGCTGGCGCCCATCTATTTATATAATATTATTTTTTAAATTTTGTTATATTTAGCACGTGCCCCCCATTTTTGTTTATTAATTTTTATTCCAGGTGCCCCCTACCCAGATCCTGGGGATCCTGGCCGTATATGGGTCTTCCCTACGCCCCTGCCACATAATACACTTATCATATCAAGTTCAATGCAAAAAATGGTTATCTTTGACGATTTTAAGGGAAAACGCCCATTAAAATTTTGATCAATTTTCGACTATTTTCAAAGCAGAGTTAGTTATGAGGAATACAAAACAGGTGATTTTTGTCTATTTTCAGAGGGAGAATTAAAATACTATTGGCATTCCAATAAAGTTTTTTTTGGCTTATTAGGGTTATTATAAATGTAAGGTGGGGTGAGAAGAGGATGCGATGTGCACGTTTGCAAAAAATGGTCTGATGGAGGGTTTTATTAATGATACCTCCAAAAGTCTTTCGTAAACCTTGGGCTACATTTCTCTTTAGAATTTTTTAAAAAGCGCTTTGCTGGTTCTTTCCTGTGGTTCGAGGGTTTTTCTCTCTCCGCAAAAATCAACTTCTAAATTCCAATTCAAATCCAGTGGAAGAAAAACCATTTTGTTTCTTTCTTTTCTTTTTGTTTTGTTTTGTTTCGTTTCGTTTCGTTTCGTTTCGTTTCGTTTCGTTTCGTTTCGTTTCGTTTTGTTTTGTTTCGTTTCGTTTCGTTTCGTTTCGTTTCGTTTCGTTTCGTTTCGTTTTGTTTTGTTTTGTTTTGTTTTGTTTTGTTTTGTTTTGTTTTGTTTTGTTTTGTTTTGTTTTGTTTTGTTTTGTTTTGTTTTGTTTTGTTTTGTTTTGTTTTGTTTTGTTTTGTTTTGTTTGCTTACTTCTTATTTATTTATCCTGTTATTTGTTTGTTTATTTATTTATTTATTTATTTATTTATTTATTTATTTATAAAGTTTTAAATATAATTTAGCTAAATCTACGGCAGAAAAATACGACTATACCTTTCATACCTGAAAATTTAGCCATATATGGTGGTAGGTATAATTTGGCTAAATCTACAGCAGATTCAACCCTGTAGTCGTAACTCTTTTTGTGCTTTGCTTCATTGCTGTTGATGCTGGCATAATTAAAACTGTTGCACTTTCCATCTGTGGTAAGGTATCCAGTACCTATTTTACTTTGGGCTTTGATGTAGTGGGGTTTGGCTTCGAGCTGAGAGTAGAGGCCTAGCATCTTTGGTTCAATGAAACTTCGCAAGGGTGGCAGAAGTATTTTATTCAGGCAAAAACCAATCACCATCCATCTCTTCTGGTCATCGGTCAACTTAAACGTAGTGCTAACTGAAAATTAAGCAAATGTAAGTAGGAAAAATATGTTTGGAAGATGTTGTGCTTTACCGTGAAATTTGAATCTTCATAAAATCGAGCTATACCAGTGGAGAATTAATTTCCCCTGGCGGTACATTGTTGCTCGTTTTGACTACAGAGAATACGTTTACAGTAGGGAATTGAAATCTCAAGAGACCAGAGACGATAGCTGTAGCTCAAATGAGTGAGCTACTACATTTTAATCTCGGGCTTGGACTAGAAGTAGGGGCATTTCTAGGGGAGGGGTACAGAAGGCGCACAACTCTCCCCCTCCCCCCAGCCCCCTACATGGTAATTATCTACTGCGTTATTGGTGAGTTGTGAACGTCCCGATCATAAATGGTGCACCCTCTCGCTCCTAAAAAAAATCTGGGTTCTGCTTCTAAGAAGCCGAACCGATTTTAAACTGACCCGATAGGCTACCCATACATCCTTCTTCACTGTGCATTCGACCCTGTTGTGTGGATACAAAACAATATGTTAGATAACAACCAAAACCATGAGAACATAATGACATCTTATGATGAATCAAAAATACAACTAGCTCGAGAGTCCCTCTTTGTCCCTCATGCTCTCTCCAAAAGTCAGTCACGAACTTCGATTCTAGAAGCTAAAACTGCAGAGCCTCACTGAAAAACTCCACAGGGATGTGAGCCCTCCATCTTACTTTCTCCACAGTGAACCCAAGATTGAGACCATCCACTATTTCAGACCACGTGTCTTTGCGTCATTTCTTTGTTTAACGGTTGCACATGGGAAGACACATAAATATGGATATAACTTAAAACAATAATCTTATTCTCAAAAGAATGACACATATATGCGCGGTCTGAAATGGGAGGTTTGTTAATTAAAGTAAGTAATCGGTCTTATAATATTTTATGTTATTAGACATTGGGCGCCTTATGATGGAAGTAAGTATATAATCTGATGAGTATGTAAACGACGATGAAAATGACTTACTATTAGATCTTCTCTATACCACTCTTCCAGTCCAAGAACTTCTGGCTTTGATTCTTCACCGATGCTTTCCTTGCAAACCAACTCTCGATCCTTTTCAATCGGCAACAGGTGAAGACAATCATCATCAATACACAACTCCAGTTGGTGTGCTTTACACTTTACTACGTGTCTAGAAGGACACCGCACGCAGATTTCATACTTCAAGGATTGGTACCAATGGCATTCTTCTGTTCTTTCTTTCAAGGAACTTTCCAAAAATTTCCGAATTTGAAAGGCAACAGGCTGGAATACCCATGATCTTTCTGTTTGAAGTGATCTGAGCACGACTTTCACAAAACGCTTTCGGCGTATTAGAAACAGCTCGTGTCGATAAGCACGGCCAATGAAAAACATTGAAACACTTTGATAAAGCTTTGGCTTGTGGGGATAGCCTTTCTTGGAGCACCAAGTAATTAGTCTGGAGACTAAAAGATTGTACAGACCATGTGGGATAAATCCATCGAGGAAGTGTAAATACAAGGTGCATGGGTCTGACTTGGAAGGACCGACATCAAAGAATGCTTCAGGGGATGCCTTTAATTGGGAAGGCACAAAATAATGGAAGTTCTTTGAGTCTTCGTTTCCTCCAAATCTTGCTATGAGCCCATAGTTCTCCATCATGGCTAGAATATCATCTTTCGTCTCTCCACGGTCAATTTTTTCTTTGAAGACGTGTTCAACAAGTTTCATGTCAAGGATACCGGTCTCCTCCAAGGTTCTCCAGTATCCTGAGTTTACTGGATTCTGAAACGTAGCAAATTAAAGATTCATTATATATCCGGAAGAGAGAATTATAATAAGGTACAATGAACGCCATCAGAGGTAGGCCATAATTACGATTTAAATAAATGAACTGATTGAAATATAGTTTGTGGCCCCCTTTAACGTATAACGGAAAGGGACCGGGTTGTCTGTCATGCGAACAACTAGAAAGTGGGTTTAACTGTAGACCTACTTCAAGCCGTCCTCTCTGATCTAAGACTCTGACAAACTCACGAGCATAAAGGAAGTTAAAAAAAAGAAGCGAACTTCGAAGTCGCGAGTCTTGTAGTATTTTCATTTGCGTTTCGTGCCAAATATGGCGTGTATTTCTGTAGCGCGCGCTACAATTCCGTTAATTGCGAAGAGCACGAGCACAATATATTTGGCGACCCGTAATTGGAGGGAAACAAGTTGGAAAAGTTCTTCGTCGCCAGGTTCCAGCGCGTGTGATCCTAGTTGGGCTGCCTGGGCTTTATTTAGCGCGCGTGAACTAATACGGAAACGAAAGACTTTGCGAAAGTCTAGTCTGTTGCATATACTGAATAATAAAGGTACAATCTCCACAGTTATCTCAAGGCCGACACTAAGCCAAATCAGCAAATGGGAAGCTTTTATAGATTACAATTCCAAGCAAACTGTTCCCGACTTTTAACCTTTGTCAACGAATTCGAAAGCAGTTTAGTTGACTGTACTGCACGAAGACTAAAGACCGTCTGAACCAGGTTAATTAGAAAAGGGCATTTACCAACCTGATCGTTGAAAGGTCTGATAGTAATAAGTTTTCTAAACAGATCAATAAGCCATTCAGCCTTTAGAACAACTGTGTTCCCATGCTTTACGATGACACCGAGGTCGTGGTAAAAATTCAGCAGAGTCGAGAGCTCTTTCTTGTCTTCTATGTCGCAAACCTCTAGGATTATTCTTTCAAGAACCCTCAACGACAGATAATACTTCCCTTCTTCTTCAACTAAACTCTTGATAACCTAAAAAGGCAAATACAATTTACTTAGCATGGGTCTAAAAATAGAGATGGGGATATGGAGGAATAGGGGTTTAGTTTCAGTTAAGAAAAAGCGCATGTTTAGAATAAAAAAAATTGCAGATTGAGAATTTGAACGCTAAGAAATGGGTGGGGAAAGATTTGGGTTACAATATGGAGTTTAATGAATGGCAATGATGATGGACAAGGTAAAAGGGCACCTTTACTTTTGGCGTTTTCAACGGCGTAATTTCCACCTTGACCTAAGATTCCCTCCACGGTCAAACCATCAACATGCACTACCAATGTCACATACAGAAAAATTGCTAACATACAACTAAAGGATATCTGGTCAAGGTTACCTGGGGATTGGGAACTTTTGATTACCTGTTCAAATTTAAACCAACGTACGGGAACTTTTTCCCCCATGTAGGGCTCCGTACTGAACAGTTCTTTGACTTTTTCCTTGAGCTTCTTTACACCGTCATCATTAGATGACTTCGTGTTATCGACCGTTATAAAATGCCTTATAAAATGCTGCTCATAGCTCTTTCTAGTTAAACTTTTTTGGATTTTTTCTTCCATTTTGTTTGGTTCTTCGAATGGACAGTCGGCGTGAGTCCCAACAATGATAACAGGAGGACGTAAGTATGGGAGTTCCTCTCGTATTTTGCCTTCATCGCTGGCTTCTGGTCGAGCACTATGTATTGACACAAGCCATGAAAGGAGAGCTTCCAAGTTAGTTTGCTGGTCATGATTGTCCAAGCGTATCTCATGCACACCTTGCCGTACACATGGCTCTGCTTCAGCTACTAGATCTTTCTCAAGGTTATAAACCAGAACATAAACTGCCCTGTGTGTAAAGAACACAGGATGAGAAGCGTAGTACAGTTGTTGTCCTGCGAAATCCCAAATACTGACAGTAGTTTCCTGTCCGGCAGAAGAACCTAGATTTTTCGCCGACAAACGTTGGATTAAGTTTTCTATCACAGTTTCTGGTACAACATCTTTTCTTGTAGCATCTTCTGTTTCCATGTCATCTTCTCTGCTTTTATCTTTGTTTTTCTCCAAGATGTCATGACTCTGAATTAAGTGGTGGTTACTAGCACTAGCATCATCCTGTACGTTATCGATAACATCTTCACAAAGGTTCTGGTCAAGGACATTAGTTTCCTGCGGTGCGAAAATATCATATCAGAGTGATCAGTCAAAACCTGAATAAACGGCCTCTCAAATGGATGAGGGGGAAATTTCTAACAAATCAAAGGGCAGATCCTACATTTTTATATTTTGTGAGTTAGACTCTACGAAGTTTATTCAATGAACGGCAGCGGTGTATGTGAGAATATACATCTATGTACCTATGTTTGCATGCATGCTATTGATCTTTGCGCGAGAAAGCAATTGCTATTATGATATTAAATTTATATATTAATCTTAAATTGGCAGAAATAATAACGGAAAAAATGAATTGGTTTGCAAGGCATGGAGAAAAACTCATCATGAGGAAAATACATCCCCTACCTGTTGGTGTTTCTGTTTGCTCTGAGTTGATCCAGCTTCTCGTACTTCATGGCTTTGACTTAACATTTCAACCATTACGCTAGCAACACTATCTTCGAAGTTGTTCTTCTTTACGTCACCAGTTTTTGATATTTGCCAGTCTACAGCATCATCAACGTCAACACTAAAGGTAGATGGATCTACTACTACTCCATCTGTGCTTTGTTCGTTAGGGTCAAATGATAAACCAAGAAGGGACTTTTTGAGACTAGTTTTTCCTGCTCTGTCCTGTCCAATCAGCATTATTCGTCCTCGGTAAACCTCTACCTCGCCATTCTTCAGAGCTTCTCGATACGCTTTTTCAGCTTCAGGACCCCGACAACGGATTTCTAGTGGAGCTAAAAATAACGGAAAATGGCATTCTTAGTTATTTTAGGGATCATTATATTTCAGCGGAACGATCCAAACCTACTGGTCTTTATTTCCGCCTGATTGCTATTCAGCTATCTGTTTTTAAGTCGTGCCCAAAGCACAGAGTGGCCGGAGAGTGCTAAGAGATACAGCTATTTTAAAAAAAAGGTTGGTGAAGGTTTTGGTTTCATGTTGCAAGCTGCATGTCGCTTACCAAGCTTGAAATGTATTATATTCATAAGTAAATATTGTCATCATAGAAGAAAATATGCTGGAAAAACCTGCAGACACACTACATTTTCGGTTTGGTATACAACATGCAAAAAGCAATGCAAAACAACCTTCACGAACCTTTTTGAAATAGCTGTAATTCGAAACAACCATAAGTATCGTTATTTGGAGAATTAAAAAAAGACCGGCTTAATAAAATGTTAACATAAAAAGCATTTTTATGTTAGTAACTTTAGTAACTTTATTCGACAGCCACAAGTTCGTACCTGGCATGCTTCCTGTTACATTTTCTAGTAGACATCTCTTCACAACTGTATGTACACCAATTGCTTGTGATTGGCCTTCAAAAGAAAGAATAAGTGAAGATGAAAGGAGTTTCGCGGCCACAAGATCTTCGTCTTCATCTGGCAAGCACTGTGTTACATACTGGACGACATATTTCAGTAGTATCGTCTCCGAAGCCATGACAGACAAGTAGTTAAAAGCATGCAGCATAACCTTATCGGCCACTTCTTGTTTTATAGCCAACTGGACTGCTGCCGTCATCGTTTGGGTATACTTTACGCTGATATCTTTATATGTCCTTTTAGTCAATTCTCGCTGGCCTTGTTCAAGCTTTTGCAGGTATTCTTCCCATAAGCACGACCTTACCGGAGCAGCGTTTATGCGTTTCATGTAAGTTGCAGCACATGCAAGTGCAAGCGGTTGGAAATCAAGAAACTTGGCAACTTTCAATATTATTTCGTCACCAGCGGCAATGCCAGATATCTCCAAAAGTATTCTCATTGCTTCATCAGGTTTCATACCGCAACTAAGGGATAAATGGTAAGTGTAAGAATCATCAGCAATGGATTGACTTTCTTGGGTGGTAACCAGTATCTGACCTTCGCCGTCAATCTTCTCCCCTGCCTTTGGCAAGTATCTGAAGACTGATTTCAGGTCTGTAACGTCATCCACGATCAAGAGCCATGATAAATATTTATGCAATTTTGGAGCTACAAGACTTTTAAGACGAAAGAGTTTGTCTTCCTGGGAAAGATCTTTTGAGGTGCCAATGCTTGTTGTAGAGTTCTCATCACACTTTAGGCTTACTGCAAGCTCTACATACGTCTTGATCAATGTTTCGATAGATGATGCATTAAGAGCGAAAACAAACTTTAGTTTTGTCTCGGGAATATCATCGAACACTTTCTCACCAATTTGCCTAGCTAATTCAGTTTTGCCACAGCCAGGATTCCCAGACAGATAGATTACAGTTATTTCTTTTTGTTTTGTACTCCTCAAATTCTCCATTTCTTGTAATATCCTCTTGATGTGTTCTTCACGATGGGATACTTCATGGCTGGGTTTTGATGGCAAAACGCAAAAAGCTTGTGGTTCTTCGTTACGCATCTTTTCCTTTTCTAGTAGTTCCTGAGTGACGCGACTTTCCTCTATAGGAAACGTTTTCTGGTTTCTAATTTCCTCGAGATCAGCTGTGTCTAGTTTCAGTGCTTTAAAAGCAGCTATGACAGTTTGGATAGAGCTTTGAAATTCCAATTTTGATAACTTTCCATCAGACGCATGAACAAAGACTTCATTACGGAATTGACGTAAGTCATCCACGCATTTCATAACAACGGTATCGAGACATCTGCCAATACTATCTGAGGAAAGGATGGCATAGAAAAGACATGTAGCGTCCCATTCAAGTCTATTCCCACTTGCCATTAGATGGCACATTCTAGAATTTCTTCTCTGCACTCTAGGCGATTCCATCATGTAAAAATCTGTGCCATTTTTAGCTGTATCTAGCCACTTGCCGTGTGTCGCAGAGTAACGAGTGTCCCATTCGCGTTTGAAAACTTCTCGCAGGGCAGGAGTAATGATTTCATTGATGACGTAACAAATCCGGAAGTAGTTAAGCTGCTCTTGCGAGTACTCTTTGGGTTCAGCCATCTGTAATAACAACATATATATATAAGAATAGTTTGAGAAAAAGGGTCTAAGCGCTTAAGACTCCTTTTATATGTGAGCTTTCAATGAATACAAAATAGTCAAGTAAAAGTGTTTCCTTTGATTGTAATACACTTTATTCCAAACCCTTACGCCACGCCCTTTAATATTTTCTTCCTTAAAGGCCCTTTTACTAAAACATTCTTCATATATATATATATAATATGAACTTGAAAATAAATGACTTCTTAAGGAATTTTGGTTTATTTTACAAACGTTTCGCCTGTTACAGCTTCGTCAGTGATATGATAATTATTTTCGATTACATAGATTAGGTAAGATAGATAGTTTTAATAACAAACACTTGGCAGCCATAGGCTGAATTACACAATTGTTTACATATATAAAATTTAAAATTTGAATTTGAATAGGAATTTACATATGAATTGGATAAATATTAAACTTAAGATAATTGTAAATATAAATTATAGCAATATATATATATATAAAAATCTTATAATTATAATCTAAAATATACTTAACTTATACTAGGCTTTTAAAGAATTATAAACAATAAAACTGTTTCGAAATCTATTTGTCTTAAAAGATGTATTAAATTTACGTTTTTTCCTCAGATTTAGGCAGCAAGTGTTGGTATTAGGTAGCAATTTAAAAAGTTTATGTTCTCTGTTATTAATAATTTCGTCAAAAAGCTTATCGGTAAAGTCCTGTCGGCGTTGATATAAAGTGACTAATCCTGAATTGTTGAGGGCTTCCTCGTAATGTTCGAAAGGAAAGATTATACGTATAGCTCGTTTCTGCACAGCTAGCACTGAGTGCAGCACTGGGTAAGCTAGAAATATATATTTATTATATATATAACTAGAATTTCATACAATAAATCTCTATTATAAAAATCTCTATGCTTTATATTTCACTGGTGAAAAATGCAATACGACCAATTAGCATCGCGTACAGCTTTTCACTGTGTAAAAACATAACCAATCAAAATTTAGAGTTGACCAAACCAACCAATCATAAAACGAGCAATTGTGACATTTGAATGGCTTCCCGCCAAAGCAAAGTTGTGTTTTCTGTAGCTTTGTTGATGTGAACAAAATGGCGAGTCGTTTTGTGTCACTAGATGTGCTGGTAGATGAGTTTATTCAAAACCAAGAAAACAAAAACACACTAAGCAAGACGAAGAGAGACCTGGCTTTATTGACTACATATCTTGAAACAAAAAATGTGCAGCAAAATCTGGAAGAAATCCAGCCAAGAGATTTAGACGAACTGCTTTCTGCTTTTCTCGTTGAAGTAAGGAAGAAAGATGGGGATGAATACGAACCGACGACTTTAAGGTCGTTCATATCGAGCTTTGACCGTTACTTACGAAAGAAAGACTACCCAACAACGATAATAGAATGGCAAGAATTCAGACGAACAAGGGAAGCACTAGTAGCCAAGCAGAAAGATTTGAAAAAATCAGGGAAAGGAAATAAACCAAATGCAGCACGTAACTTGACGGATGACGAAGTTGACATTCTTTACAGCAGAGGTTTATTGGGCTGTTCGTCACCAGATGCCTTGATTAACACACTATGGCTTAACAACACACAGTTTTTTGGTTTACGAGGCTGTCAAGCGCACAGAGTGATGAAGTGGGGGGATGTTCAGCATAAAACCGCCTCGGACGGCTCTGAGTATCTTGAATACAACGAGCGGCAAACCAAGACGAGAACAGGCGCTGAAGCGAAGAACACCCGCCAAGTCAAACCAAAGATGTTTTCTGTTGCTGGAAGTGACAGAGACCCAGTAATGTTTTACCGTATCTATGCTTCAAAGAGACCAACTGAGCTTCTTTCTGATGAAAGTCCATTTTATTCAGCCGTAAACAACACAAAAAAACCAAAATTCAAAGCAAAGCAGCTCCAATGGGAGTGGACAAGTTGAACACATTAATGTGAAGACTCGCTCGTTCGTGTTTTACACAAACAACTCGTGAATATAACCCCGTACGCCGCACTTTCTATGAAGTAATCTACATATATATAACCTTTTGCAAAAATTATGGCCGCTCCAAGTATATATACAAGTATATCAAAAGTATATCATCGCTGATATTTATTTCGGGTTGCCTATCACTAGGGCTTTTTGAAAAAAATATCAGGAATGATATCCCATAATTTCTGATGCACTTTTGATATACTTTTTTGAAACGGTCATAATTTTTGCAAAATGCTGTAAATCGGACTCAACAGAAGGAACATTTAAACAACGGTATACGCAACACAAGCTATCTTTCCGAAACAGAAAATACGCCAACAGCACTGAACTATCAAAACACATCTGGACACATCAAAAGGTCAATCATCACCTCAGAAAAAGCCTACAATAATATTTCTAAGAAATGCAATCTCTGCTTAGCAGAAAAATTGAACATTATTAAAGCAGATAAAGCCAACCTTCTCAACAAAAGATCAGAACTTATTTCAAAATGCTGCCACGAAAACAATTATATATATATATATACACCTATCCAAAAAAATTCTGCAATTGTAAGAATTTCATATATATATATGTCTTTTGTATTTCCATCAAACGTTACTGACAGTTGCTATGGCACCGGTTACAATAGAATACAATGGTTGTCTTAAAGCTTTGTTTTTAGCTTTGTCTTGAACCTTGATGAAAGGTGTAAAGTAAAACAAAGTAATTTTGGTTAGCACGCTAACTTATATTTTTCTTATGGCATATGCATTCAGAAATTGATTTTTATTAGCAAACTTCTTACCGTTTACCGTGTTTTTCAACGTTCATTTGCACTGAAATGTTAATATAAAACCAAAAAAATCGCGAATAGAAAAAAGTGTTAGCATTGTTGAATTTAAGAGTGGATGACAGTACACATTTCGTGGCAATGGTCAAATTTTAGACTTTACTCATATTTACAAATCTAGTAGAGCTATAGGTCCTATGTATCGTGGTGTTATTTGTTTTTATTTAAATTCTTCATATTTTTCGGAAAAAAAAAAAAAAAAAAAAAACGATTTCTCACTTCAGCGCCTATATTTTGGCGGTAAAATATTGCCTAACTTTGAAAGCTTCGCCTTAGTTTCGAATACAACAAAACACCTTAAAACTCCGCGTATTCTTTGAATATTACTTAAAGTATCTTCCATCCAAGTTTAAAAGTTTTTTGACGGAATTAAATAAATAAAATTAAATATTTTGGCTGACCTTCTCAATGGTCTTGCGAAAAGTATTGTAATTCCAAAAATTCATTTCACCCGATACTACCCAAGATAAAGCCAGAAGATTCCGGAAACGGTTATTTCTTCACTTTATTGTCTCACTAAGTGATGAATATCATAGTAATTTTATGCAAAATATCAGTAACCTTCTCTATGTCAATTTGTATGTCAATTTTCGAAGGCTTATTACACCTCATTTTTGCAGTGATGTTATTTCTATGTCACTATTTCAGATCAGCTGGTAGTTATATGATTGACGACTGTCGAAACGGCTTAATGACAAACGAATCATCAAACTTCGCGGGTCGCACTTCAGCGAAAGCGGCTATAAGAATCCTGGATTCTCGCCTGATTATCTTTTTTCATTGTTTTTACCTTACGCCAAATGTTTGGCCGTTTATAAAGGCGATCTTTGGGGCAAGTTTTGTTTCTGCAATTTTTACTTGAAACACATCAAAATCGGGAAGAAAATTGACAAGCGCATAAAAAAGAGCGCATGAAAAAGGAGATTGAAGAAAACGGCAAAACGATGATACATGATAGTTATTGCTGCCGCAGCGGAGCGAGCCTGAAGCGAGCGAAGCAAGGTAGCGATCCTAATTCAGACAATAGGTAAAAGGCAGGAGAAATCGAGATCTGCACTTGACCCACAATGCAGCTCGTCGACAGTCTAGAACAATACATTTCTTTGTTGTCGCCATCCCAGAATGCACCGGCTTACTTGTACCGCCATGCAGTTCGGGCGCTGACTATAAATATTCGGAAACTCGTGGTCTTCGTTCCCTTTGTTTCAAGGTATGTAGTTTGTATTGTTCTTGCAAGTATTACTTCGCTCTGTTGTATTTTCGAACACAAATACCGATATTTATCTAAACTAAAATATTTCTTTCTTCACTTCTAGCCCTACGTGTTGCCAAGCCACTGAAAGAGGTAAGCCTTTGTCTTTACAGAATTAGTTCGGCACAGTTTGTGTCGTAGACCTACGCCAAAACTTTATCTCGCGCTCTGTTGTATTTTCAACAAATTAGCAATATTTCTTAACTATATATCTTTCTTATCTTTAGCTTTATCTTAACGACTCATCGGACGACGAAAGCCAAGCCTTCATGGGTTTAGTGTGTCAACTCAAGCTATAAAATTCCTGTTCCAGTTATTAAATAGATTTTCCCGTTATTACGGGAGTTTTTTAAAGAAACAATGTAAACAACTGTTTCTAAATAAAATTCAATTTGATGTAAATCCGTATGTCTTTGTATCTTGTGTGCTACAAATGATAAGTACTGTTGCGGGCAAAATAATATTAAGGCAGCACTCTCCAACTTTAAGTTAGGCTAGTAATAGAAAACTAATTATTAATTATAGTGCTAACTCGAACTTCTAAAAGAAGCAAAAAATTATTTGAGTTAGGGAGGTGTACGCTAGTATATTGACTGGAAACAAGTTCTAAGGGAAATGGATTGGTGTTCGAGGTATTACATTTCTCAATAGTAATTCGTGTGACTGATATATCGTGCCTCAAAACACGAATTATCTGTCAAAAACAGATATATCATTGCTCTTGGAAGATCAATTCTTCTCTAGTAGGAATTCGGCAAACAGGGAATTAATGATGCGGTAAACAAAGTCGCTAAACTCCTCACGCAATTACTGACATTATCGGCTCTGTTTACAAAGAAAAACAAACTGAAAATCTAAGATATCTAAAGTTATTTTCTAAAGCCAATAAAATCTAACTTCCCAAGTTCGTTTGATTTTGCCGACTTTGCAAATTTGGTGAAAGATCTTCAAATACAAAATGCCTGTTTTAGCTTAAAAAAATACCCAAAATATTTTTTATACCAGCATCAAGGACAGCATTTCGTATTCTAAAATCCCGAATTTCATTGCTTTATTTTGCGCAGTATTGCGTAGATTTATGAGAATCACTCTAAAAGCTGTAATGAGTTTGAAACGCGTTTGTGTTTCTTGCTCGCCTTTATTACGACTAAAAGGTTTTCATTGCATCATCTGTTGTATTTTTTAAAGCAGCTCACGTACTTAGCATTTTTTCGCAAACAAAACTTCATTGTATATAGAAAAAGAGAACTTTAATGGCAGTTATTTTTCAAAAGATGTCTCACAATCTAACATAATTCATTTTACCGCTTATTCTCTGAATGCCACTTTTATCGTAATAAACAAGACTTAGTTTTTGGAATGTTGTTGCCTCAGGCTGAATAACAATTATTTTACATGTATAGCTACTGAGAATAGCAAAAATGCACTTTTTGTTGATATTTTCAGGCCCTCAGGGAATTTAAGACTTATAAAATGGTAAAACTGTCATATCAGAAATTACGGCGAACCTTTTCAGTTATCGTGTGCAGCAATGGCTCAGACAGGCTGTCGTATCAATATCAGATTGTACCACGATAAAAGCAATATGCGAACTTTTAAAAAGTTTGCAATCGAGGAGTTTCCCATATTCAAAGAAGTTATTGCTGCTAAAATGTGCCTTATTGACACATACCAAAACGAGTTCAGGGGAAAGCTGTCTGTCGAGACACTTGAGCTAGGGTATGTTGGTTATTCAAATGCCAAACATAAAATAACGAATGAGAAAGGATTAGAAGTCGGATACGAGTCAAAGAAGCATCACAAGGACAACTGTCCCTTGTTCTATATCGCCGAAATCCAAAAACCTAGTATTGATACCAGCAAGAGAAAAGCTACCTCCATTAAAGTTGGTGAGTCTCAATTCATTCTTTGCATATGGAATTTTATTCGAATTCATATAAATAAACATCATTCACTATACAAATGTCTCTTATGCAGATTCTTCATCGAGTGAGGAAGATGTTGAAAAAACACCAAAACCTAAAAAGGCAAAGAAGAAAAAGAGTGAAAGCGAACGCGTGGATGAAATAGCGTCCCGTTTAGAGAACGAAAACGGTACCAATGGCAATTGGGACCTGTCGGACTACAGACTATGGGCCGTAGCTCTGGTAAAATATTTTTTTGGTTGCTTTTTATAATGTTATATGTTTTTTTACTATAACAATTATTATTTTTATGACTTTCAGGATAGAAACCTACATCAGAGCTAT
Source organism: Anthopleura sola (assembly GCA_023349425.1). Classification (NCBI taxonomy): domain Eukaryota; kingdom Metazoa; phylum Cnidaria; class Anthozoa; order Actiniaria; family Actiniidae; genus Anthopleura; species Anthopleura sola. The sequence goes on along the minus strand of JALHLI010000003.1, from coordinate 15,754,735 downwards.
ACAGAACCTCCAAAATATCCACATTTTCAAAAGAAAATGAACCGCAAAGATGCCAAGACAAAGCAAACAACAAGGACAAATGCGGAAACCAATACAACCACTTCGGTAAATTATTTGTACCATTATATTAGCTTGACGGTTCAGTCGTGGATTTTACCCATTACAATTCAGGGTAATTATCTACATTGTCTACGATTGAATCAGTGAAAAAAAATTGTGATATGTTTATTTTCGAATATTCACAGGCGTAACCAGGATTAATGATATCAACAACGTAGACGTGTTAATACTTTTTTATGGAAGCTTTCCGTTTCCAGCCTGCATTAGTTTGATAAGCTTGAGGTTGGAGGCCAAAAGCTTCTAACTGATGAAAAAATATTAAACAGAGAATGTCTACGTTGTATGTGGATGTTTATTTTTATTCATTTTTATTATTTTTAGAGACGAACCGAACTTCTGTCTCAGCTAAAAACTCTTGGAGACCTTAAAAAAGAAGACGTCCTCGCCGAAGAAGAGTTCCAAGAACAGAGAAATATTGTGTTACAGCAACTAAAGGAAATAAATTGAGTTAGCACGCTAACATATACAACTTTACCTACGGTGACCCATAAGCCAAGAAAAGGCCATCTTTTTTTTTAGGAATCCCAGAATCCCTTATCCCAGAATCCCAGAATCCGGATTCTAGCAATATGGATTCTGGGATTCTGGGATTCTGGGATAAGGGATTCTGGGATTCCTAAAAAAGGAATCAGGTTTGGATGGTAGAAAAAAAAATGTGCCTTATGGGCCACCGTATATACATATCCCTAATTTCCCTACGTCAAGCAAAATTTGAAGCCACGCATGTACATAAGTAGAATTTAGACATTGATTTTCTTTTTCTTTTTCAAATCAAACTAATTTCTAAGAAAATAAGTGCAAGCTTGAGCATTTTCACACAGATCGCAAACGGTCTCAAAGAAACACAAAATAATCTACTTAATTTTCAATGCAGCATACATTTTAGTTTTTTGTTAATTATTGTTTTGACGTAGGACACCAATTTTTCAAATAAAGATGTATATTTCAATAGGCCAAGCAATAAATATATATTTTCAGTTTCAGTTTCAGTTTTTTTAAATTTTGATTTTGAAAATAATGATGACAATTTTAAGTCTAAGGCAATGAAGTAAAAACATTACATTTTTAAGTCCTCTTGCACTAATTAGGCGCAAAATTGCATAAATAAGACTATGGGGTGCAAGGCGCTAACATTGAAATGGAGTGATTTTATTCAGACCGCGTCAAAGAAAAAAACGGCTATTCAGTTAGTACTATTGATAAAGAACAAAATAAAACAATTTATTTAGAGATGTTCACGGGCCAAGTAAAAGCACTTCAAAACCAGTTGAAAGATAGAGTGAAGTCGCTTAACCCGTGAAATTAATATTAGAGTGATTTTCATCCGTCTGTGAAATAGTTAGTACACTTATAGTACGCACGACAAAATTACTCGATTCTGATTGGTCTAGAGGAGTACAATTAGAGCGTTAATTTGTACTCCGCGGGAGTACCAATTAGGTCGCTATGGAAACACGGCCAAAAGCGGCAAATTTCCCCAGTGAAATGAGTGAAATTCCCAAAAAATAAGTGTTTTATAGATTAAAATGCAAAAATTTCAGAAAACTGTTCAATACACACATAGGAAGGCCTCAAATTATGATAACTAGACAAATTCAAGACGTAATAAATCATGTTTTGTAGTAGATAGTCGTTTTTTCTTTCTAGTTTTCGCCAAACAATTTGAGTTGGAGTTTTGAATGTTCTCGTTTTACTACCTGTTGTCTTCTGTGGTCTTCTCGAAAAATATATTCAACACCACATCTACAATAATTGTACAATATGTAGAAAACAGCTAACAATAGTTTTAAAGCAAATTTCTTTCCGTTTAGCGAAAAAACACAGCGAGTAGAGGCTCGTCTTTTGTTTTGAAAAAAGTTAAGATCAAATCTTACCGGCAAACTGTCGAGTAGTTGTAGAGAGACGAATTCAGCTATTTATCACAAGTTAATTGATCCTAAGTTGTCAATCCAGTCTTGAAATAATAAAATCTTCAGATAATTCACCATTCAAAGAAAATAGCAGCGAAATTCTTCATGCTACAGGAGGGAAAAATATCCAAAGCACATGGTCTGATCACTGGCGACTCGTTCACGGCAAGCTGTACTTCAAAACTTTTAACTTGAACGACATATTTGTCGCTTTTATCCCTTTTGATGTTGTCCAGCTAACTTGTTTTCAAAGAAAGTATTTTTGAAATTGTGTTTTTGCAGTTATTAGCAAATACTAAGAGGAAAAAAACTTAAATTAGCGAACTGTTAACTCTCAACTTTCGCTTAGTTTTCACACAGTACGTTTTCAAAGAAAAGTCGCTTCTTGATTCGCTGTTTAGCTGTCAGTACTGTCATTCAATAGTTGTAAACATGCATTAAAATGGCTTTTTACTTGAGATGTAAAATTATTTTCTAGTATTTTGTAGTTCAAATCATACATAAAATACTAACCTAAAAAGGTTTTACAGCAACGTTAACACTTTCTATGCTGTTCTTGACTTAGCGTTCTCGGAGAAGGGTCGGTTATAGCAAAGGCAATGAAGATGAATGAATGCCTTCGCTTCGCATGTTTTATAAAATTTTGTCGAGTGAACTATAAATAAAAAATCGCACGACCTTCTCGTACAATTTGGAATTAATAGGCACTCGTAATGTTTTGAAAGTTCTTTAATTGCACTCGCCTAAAGGCTCGTGCAATTACAAGAACTTTCAAAACATTACTCGTACCTATTAATTTCCAAATTGTACTCGAGGTCGTGCGATTTCCTATACTAATAGAGGATAGTAGACACTAATTCCATTGTTTTCTTTTGTGTCTATATGACTATTATAGGCAAACTACTAGTAACTATTTTACAGACGGATGAAAATCACTCTACTTGTTAAAGTGTAATAGTCAAATAGACACCAAAGGAAACAATGGAATTAGGGTCTACTAAAGCGTATTAGCCTAATATCTATTTCACGGGTTTAGTGACTTCACTCTATGTCTTGTCTTATAACACTTTGTTATTCGAATAATGAATATTTTTTATTCATTAAAAAAAAAACATATATCATCGGTATCCGCAGTGCCTGTACATATTTCGAATTTGAACTGTCGTGATATTAAAAAAGGATAATAAAATAAAAGTCTGCATTTCTTTCACTGGAGCAACCATGTAGAGGATGTCGTTGTCCCTAATGTAATGTTTCGACAGTGCAAATACTTCTTCGATCGGATTCAGTTCCGGGCTATATGGTGGCAAAAACAAAATATGTGCACCAGTGTTTCTTATTAGTGCTTCCACTTCAGGTATGTGATGAGCTGCATGGTTGTCTGCAAATACAGTTATGGTCATCATTATTATAATTGTTGTTGTTGTGGTTGTTGTTGTTGTTGTTGTTGTTGTTGTAGTAGTAGTAGCAGTAGTAGTAGTAGTAGTGAGTAGTAGTGAGTAGTAGTAGTAGTAGTAGTAGTAGTGAGTAGTAGTAGTAGTAGTAGTAGTAGTAGTAGTAGTAGTAGTAGTAGTAGTAGTAGTAGTAGTAGTAGTAGTAGTAGTAGTAGTAGTAGTAGTAGTAGTAGTAGTAATTGGTGAAAAAGAAATGCATGTTGAATGCAATAATAATAATCAATATTAAACTTTTTTTTACAGTGCATCGAAAGAATGTCTTACCCATAACTACCACCGAATTTGAATTGTAGCCATTATAGGGTAAGAGTGTTGGCACAACGTTTTTCCTTAAAAACCGTACGAAACGCCGACCATTAAAATTTGTGTTCTTCATCCTTACGGCTAATATACCCGACTCGAATGAAATGGCAGCCATAACAGTAGTACTAGGGCCTTTATTTCCCACGTAAGGTCCAATCGCAGGGAATCCACGAAATTGACGGCCATAATTTCTTGCGATAGAGCGATCCTATAAGAAACCAAAAATTTGATCAATAACTTAATAAATTTTGAGAAACAATACAACAATTTTATAACAATATATGTTTCGGCATGCAGTATTATACGTTGTTTTGTGATACGATCGCTTATCCTTACATAAAAAGATTCATCAATGAAAACGAGTTCCTCAGGACGATAAACAGACACTGTCTGATGGAACAGATTGACCAGATCATATCTTTTTCGTAATGCAATCCTTTTCAACTGTAAAGAAAAGACAACAACAACATTTAATAACGTGAAAAGCTACAGAAGTGCTATAGAACCTGCAAAAATATCAACTTACTCGTTTATACGAAAATCCATGGTATCTAAGCAGAAGACGAAGACTTTCTGCTTCACATGCCGACCCAGTTACCGTAGTCAAATGTTGAATCATCTCTTTCACATATGCATTTGGGTTCCTGAGCACGTACTCCATCACCACATTGATTTGTGGCGGTGCTAAAACTTGAGAAATGTTAGGTCTTCCTATTTTGTATGGTGATACATCTGCGTACACTGTAAATCGGTTGATAATTCTACGGATAGTAGCACTCGATATATCAAGATTTCTAGATATCCACTGTATAGGATATCTCAGACCATAATACATCCTTACAATACACTATCTGATATCTTTGCTGTACACCATTTTGCCGTCTCTTCTCGATACTCAGTCACTAGTCAACATGTCTGAAGCATTGTATTGTCCTAAAGAATGTCATTATTACCACCATATAAACTTCTGGGTGGTACTTGGGACAATAAGATGAATGTAACTGCTTTATCGTTTTTAACACTTTTATTTATTACGTATTTCTATCTAAGAAAAGATTTAGCTGTGACCAAAAAAAAAAAAAAAAAATGAAAAAACAAACTTGCCTGGGTATCGTTCTGTTTTGCTTTTCTTTTATAATTGATTTCTTTGCCGAGAAAAAGGCTAAAATATCAGCTTAAAATCTGTCAACAAAGAAAGACACAAACATGCCCTTCAAACCCATTACTGTGATTCTCATAAATCCGTGAAATACACTTTAGCTTCTGAGTTACGCAATACTTCTCTCAAATTCTTTTGTTTTCTATTGTGTTTATCTGTTTATTACACTTAATAACTACACTTTGTTCCACGGGTTATTGAAAACCACGCTATCGTCTTTGAAACATTTAAATTCTTGGCCTTATAACAATGCTAACACGTGCTTCCTATTCGCGATTTTTTTGGTTTTATATTAACATTTCAGTGCAAATGAACGTTGAAAAACACGGTAAACGGTAAGAAGTTTGCTAATAAAAATCAATTTCTGAATGCATATGCCATGAGAAAAATATAAGTTAGCGTGCTAACCAAAATTACTTTGTTTTACTTTACACCTTTCATCAAGGTTCAAGACAAAGCTAAAAACAAAGCTTTAAGACAACCATTGTATTCTATTGTAACCGGTGCCATAGCAACTGTCAGTAACGTTTGATGGAAATACAAAAGACATATATATATATGAAATTCTTACAATTGCAGAATTTTTTTGGATAGGTGTATATATATATATATATAAATATCATATTTTAGTACTTTTTCCATTTTTGCATCTAATTATATATATTTATAAGATATTTGAGATACTACGCGAGATCTTTTGAGTGGGAAAAAACGAAAATCCACGGAAGAAAATGATTTGAATGTTAAAGTAGAGCCGTAATTTTGTTTCGAAGATCTTAATTTCCTAGGAAACAATTCATTAAACCAAAAATAAGTGACAGTGCAAAATAACTATGAAAAAGTAAGATTTTCTCAGCTATCAGAGGGAGAAATCCACTGCAATCACAGCTAAATACCAAGCTAAGTGGACATTGTGCATTTTTGAAAGCAAATACTGTGCTATTATGATAAAATAATAAAGTTAAACCTATGTTTTATTTATGAAACCCTTGATTTTTATTTATATTAAACGGCGTTTGGCGTAAAAGTCATCATTGCGAAAAGTTAAAACTCGGCGTACGAAACCACCCCCATCAGCTTAAAAAACAAGAAGATGTATTTTAAAAAGTTATTTTTAAAAGAACTTATGGTGATTTTTAACAGCTTAGCGAAAAGAAAACGGTATTCTGACTGAGTTTTACTTAATGAATGACGAAGAGCTTGACAAAAAACTGAGAATATTTTACGGCGAAGCTAAAACAAGGAAGGCAAGGAATAGATTCGATCTCTGCTGCTAAAACGTTACTACTGCATTGAAAAATCAGATGTATTCAGATAAATTCAAATCCATCTTTTAGTTTATCGAATCAGATGTTAAATGCAGTGATCAGGAGCATCAAGGACTGAGAAAAGAAGAAAATGTAAAGCACAAAAATACTATGAATTTACCAACCTGAAAAAATTCGTCTCCAAACAATGGACAAGGCCTTACTATCAGAAATGTGTGGCTTATGTCACTCTTTACTGTTCTAGACGAAGTAGAAAAAGACAGCGAGAGCTCAGAAAAGAAAGCTTTCCCCAGTTTTTCCTCTAAGCTTTTTAAATTCTTGTAAAATAAATAAACTTACAGTCCTTGTAGCTTGTGAACATCAGCCAAAGCGTACACCACGAGCTGAACGATTTCCTGTTCAAACCTTACCTCATGTTTAATCTTATAATAACACGTCTTCAATTCATTTCCAGTACCTCTTCGACTTTGAAGTAGTTTCATTAACATTTTAGAACATTTCTCGCTGTGATTTTGAAAGAGAAATCAAGAGAAGTCGGCTGCGCCTCGTGTATCTCCACGGCTTCTCTCTTGCTCTACAGCTCCCAGCGTGTTTATGTCACAGTATATAGACACGCGCGTCGTTTTATATTCCTTAAATATATACACTCGATTGCAGAAAAGTTGTAGTAGACATTGATACATATATACAAATAACCTAACTAGATGCAAAAACATGGAAAAAAAATTAATAACTCTGTATCCATTGATGTATATCTCACAAAATAATATTTTTTTAAGACGATTTATCAATAAGGAATATGAAAAATATGATTTGAACGCTATCAGATATTATTAAGTATATATTAGAGAGGGAAAATAAAAAGGGAAAATACATAAATAAATATAATTTATTAATATCTGATGCTTCAAAACTTTATGTATTTGACGTCCCTTGCATCAAAGCAAGGCATAAGAGTATTTTCGGTAACTTTCAACATATACACGATCATATTTTAGTATTTTTTCTATTTTTGCATCTCATTAGGTATTTGTATATACACCTACTTGCAAAAAGGTTGTCATAGAAAAATTGAAAAATACACTTTAGTATTTTAGTGAATTAGTAAACTTGCAGATTAGGAATAAATTATCAGTGACGTCAGACTTGCGGGCGCCCGAATCAGATCCTTCCAGGTAACGCCAGGCAGCAGAAGTTCTGGTTTTAGTTACGATTTCTTGAATAATCACACAGTTATTTACTGATAACCACAATTTAATGTTACACACGAGCGGAAACAGACGGCAAATGCTGATCTAATTTCTTTTTTATTTTTTTATTCGATTCAATTCAATCCAGTTCAGTTCAATTCAATACATTTTTATTTCGTATAAAGTTGTTTACTTCATTCTCGAAAATGATACGGCTTTCCGCTGTTGTCTTCAGCCTCGTCCATTCATATTATATGTTTTTGGACAAATTACTGACAATAATTGCCAAGCATATTTTTCACGTTGTGGTTATCAGTACTAACTACGTTGATGTGATAAAAAATAGAAAGAACTGTAATATATATAAATGAAGAATAGTTTGAGAAAAAGGGTGTAAGCGCTTAAGACCCCTTTTATATGTGAGCTTACAATGAATACAAAATAACCAAGTAAAAGTGTTTCCTTTGATTGTAATAAAATTTATTTCAATTCTTTTACGCCACGCCCTTTATTTTTTCTACCTTAATGCACCTTTTACTAAAACATTCTTCAAGTTAGACACCCTTATCTGAAGAAATTACCGAGTGTACGAGTTTACACAGTTTCAAAGCTAAAGCTAAGAGTCACTTTCATACAGTTTTTAAATGAATTTATCGTTTCCTGTTATAATTATACTATGTTTTAGAGTTTTATATCATTATACATACATACATATATATATATATAGACTTTTATCATTTCTTTGTTTTTGTAAATTACTGCGGAAGAGCCCTTTGGGAGCATTAATAAAGTTATTATTATTATTATTATCTGCACTGTTTGACCAAAAAACCTACCAAGCAGTACTAGATACCCTGAAAGATTGTTTGTGTTGCGCAATCCTCAAACAGATTAAAGCCAACAAAACTGAAACTGAAGCTACAAGGAAAGATCGAAATAATTAATTACCTATGACGTGTTAAGTGATATATACAAAATGAATGGCCGTGTTGTATCAGATATACAACCACGAGCAGAAGGCGAGTGATTGTATATCTGATACATCACGGACACGAATATTGTATATTACTTGTGAAACGTCTAGGTGTATACATTCAGGTTCTACTAAAATTTTAAAGATAAAATTGAATTTGGCTGAGAAAATTGTTGTTAAAGTTTATGCAAATCAGGACGATTTTGTATCAGATATACAACCTTCTCCGCGGACAATGATTTCTATTGTGTTTTCCTCATTAATTATTCATGAGTTTTATAATAAAATACAAAAATGCCGTTGAAAATTCCAAATTTCGTCCCTTAGCTGGAAAGATGCCTATTAATTTTCAATTTTTGTTAGACACCCTTATCTGCACTGTTTGACCTTAAAACCTACCAAGCAATACTAGATACCCTGAAAGATTGTTGATTTGTGTTGCGCAATCCTCAAACAGGTTTGCAAAAATCTAAATCACTTTATTTCCGTGACTATTTAGGAAAATCAGGTAATAATGTATTTCATACACTGACGGCGCAAATTTAGCAAATTTTATTTAATTCGTTTCGAATATGAAAAATAGCTGAGTAAAAACTCTTCAGTTATACAGGATAAGAATTTTTCACATGACAAGACATTTTATCGATGTTTTTTTAAAAAGTAAGCCGATGTGGCTATTGGCTTTTGAAGGTTGATTGCGTTACGGCGCCAACGATGTAAACAGTAGAGGTGTCTAATTTTCAGACTTATAAAATGTTGTCAAAGTTCAGGCCTATATAATCTTGTATAATGTTAGAAAAGGTACGGAGTCATTTCGAGACCCTTAAAGGTCCGTTGAGCATACCTACCCATTATGTAATAGATATTATATAGATATATAATAGATAGATAGATATAATTGCAAATTTATTATTTATTATTATAAATTTATTATATTTTAAAATAAAGAAGTGCATAAAAAGCAAGACAACGTTATTTACTTGATATATGAAAAATAAATTAAGAATTAATTAGATCAATAATTCTTTGTTATTCTCCCTTCAAAACCATAGTAAACTGATGACTTCAAAAAGTTATGTTTCCATCTCTTTCTTTTGAAACGCACACGGTAACGTTAACGAAATATCTATATATTACCATACTTCCAAAATGATTCGTAGGGCAGCCAAGCGCGGTGAAATCATGCAAATGGTGTGAAGGAATGTCTTGTTGTGCCAATCCTTAAACAATAGAACTCCCAGAGCACCAAATATTTGAGCGGTATCTCAATATTACTCAACTTTGCGTCTACATTAACTACCTTAAAAACTTCCCAATGAACATGAAAATCAGAGACTTAATAGCTTGAAGCCCCCATGAAGTTGTTTTAAGAAACAAATAGAAAATTTTTATAATTTTCGTATTTTGGTGAAATTGTATACAAAACCGCGACAAAAAGTAAACATTGAATTTTTGGTCCGGCTCATATATTTTACGTTTTGAGAAGATCGTATAGCTCGATTGCTCTTTAATTTCCATATAGTGAGCAAGAGATATAGGAGAAAAGAACGAACGATGTTTTTTGCTAAAAGATACCCAAGAAATAATACATTTTTCGATGCAAAATCTATTGTTTAGATTTTGAGTAAATTATCCACTTTATTTAAACAATCTTCGATATCTCGCAATCTGCAAAATAAACTTTGATAAAACTTTCCACAACTGGGGACAAAGATTCAAGGTGTAAGCAGCATGAAGCATTTTGCTAGAGAGTGCTTTTAAAGGCTAATATTGGACTCAAGGCTAAAACATATATTTCGTAATAATCAATTGAAATGATGTCCGATTTCTCCAAAAAAACATGCAAAATTATGATTCAATCTTTATGAAAGAAATGTGTTCAAGTGGATTTGAAATCGAACCCAACGCGTTTTTATATTGGAGCTTCAAACGCGGACGGTACTCACGAAAAATTATTGGGTCGAGCCACCTCAAAAGGAAGACAAGAAGAACTATGTACATACTATAAAATGTATCGGTTTACTTATTACACATATGAAACAATCAGCTAACCTGGATGTGGAATAAGAACTTCCTGGCATTGAATAAGTCCTCTTTTTCGACGAATATCTTCCAAGTTCGACTACTGTAAAACACAAGACAGCTCCATGCAAGTGTTCTGTGATATTAACCTAGATCTGGATAAACTTCTGGATTAATAATTGAACATAATTAACAATAACTTCTCTCTCTGTTTAAAGCAAAGAAATTCTTATACAGAAATTTTGAACTGAAGTAGCTCAATGTATTGATCTATTCACATGATAACGAAAACTATAAACTCATGCTGAACGGTTTTGAACAACGTGTAAGAATTTTAGAATACCTACATACTATTGATCATGAATTGTAGCTATCAGAGAGGAATCGATTAATAAAATCACAGGAATCATGTATCGTACTACCTCCAAATAAATGGCTTACCTTTGCACGACTTTGTCGGTTATATATTGAGCGTGAGCTTTGATCTGAGTTCTGTTACGCTGAAGGACCGTCATGGTTCCAAAAATGTCCCCGAAAAATATTTTTAGGTATGACGTCAAATTTATTCTGAGCTTGTCAGTCCACAGGTAACCCAAGCTTTCCACTTTTATGAAAACAATGTATGTAGTAAATAGATTTTGCTAAAAAAAATTAGGTTTCGCTAAGATTTTGGAAATATAGCTTCGGATATATAAAAAAACAGAAGTGTACTTACCGTCTTGTCTTAAAACTTTTCGTTTAAGGAATATTTTTGTATAATTATTATTTTTTTTAATTATAATATTATTTAGTATTATTGTTATACTTCGAGCCACGAAGTATTCCACTTTTTTGTGATAGAAAAGATATGTAAAATTCCCTTTTTCAACTATCATTTATCATCATTCATCAGTATTTCCTGTCTCCTAGAGGTAGGTTTTATTAATTGCAATAGTAAATTATGATATGGCAAAACGCCTCTTTTATTGTAGACTAGGTAATACAAGAAAATGTAACTAGCCAATCAGCGCGAAGCTAACAAGCTCAAGTTGTTAGCATAACCCATGACGGGGAAAAATTGCGCACCAACCGTCTTCAACCGTCGTTACAAAAACCACACGTACCCTCCCCTCCAAGGTTAACAAAGGTCACCGCTATTGTTTTAGCCGACCAATAGCAATCCGCCAATAGAGACGTGATTCATTTAAAATATATGTAAACAACGTACTTGTATCAATCAACACAGAAGGATTTTAGGGGAGGGTACGTGTGGTTTTTGTAACGATGGTTGAAAGCCGTAACCGAAATGGTTGGTTCATATCATATCGGATTGGCAATGGCTTCGAAAAAAATTGGCTTTTGAAACTGTTAGCGTTGAATTCCGAAAGAGAGATCGATTGTGTGGTTGTATCAGATATCGGACTAAGGTTCTGTGAAAGAATTTCGGCTTGATGTGTAATTTTGGCTGAACTAGAGGCGAATTATTGACCCTTATCGAGGGTTCGAGCGGCATGAAGTGTGCTACCTTCCTCATTTTTAAGAACGAGGGATACTCCACCACAATACTCGCTCAATATTGCTGCAAATGACCTGAAACTTCACAGAGACTCAAAGCAAAACACGACACACAAGTAGGGATATTTATTTGTGTGATTTACTGATTTTTAATTTTTTTCGAAAAATCGCCATACATTGCCTTATAAGTTCGATAGGAAACCACAGAAACCCAGCTTGGGCTACCTGTGGATAAACCCACCGTGCCTGCTAACAAAAATTTCTTCCCGGTTATAAGCTCCCCCTCCCCAGATTGTTAGCTCACCCGGTTATACTGATTGAGTCCAGTAGAATACCGGTGCAAACGTTGATAGAGTAGCGCCGTGCAACCTTGTAGGATTCTACAGTATCGTTGTATAATATCATCTGTGTAGCCTCTAACAGTTCGACTACAAGTCACACGTGCCGTCATTTGCACCCCTTTGGAATACAATAATAACTTTTATCATTTCAAACAAGCGACTAAAATGAACCCAGAGAATGAAGTCTTATTTATCATCTGCGCGCGCCGAAATAATGGAAAAGCGCGGGAAAGAGTATGTCTCTTCCTCCTTCTACCAATAACTAGTTAACCACCGTACTGTGATATGACTAGTAGTATGTAGGGATATATGCTTCAGGGGTTACTAGCTTCCATTACAGCTGTTCACATTAGCTATTTTTATTCTTCTAAGTGAAAACCAGTCACGTCCTCAGCAGGTTGTCGTAGTTGCTAGGCGACCCAGTAGTGTGAATGACTGTAAGAGTCTCCTTGACTCGGGTCACAGCAAGAGATCATTAGAGATGGTTTTTAGAAATCCTGTTAGCCACAGGAGTATCTTGGTTTGTACGTAAAAACGGCTTTCCTGGTTCTTCAACTTTTTCTCTTGAAAAATAACTCGAGAATTCATAAAAGAAATCAGGTTGGATTTGCATATCCGTAACGATATTTTTCGCGATGCATTCAGAATTATGCATTTATCGCACAGAACAGCTATTCTAATTAATATTTTCATATCACAATTATAGTTCTATTAAAGCATGAATTGCATGAAGCTAATTGCTATGATTTGTTAAAAACAAGAGGCGAATACGTATGGCCTGAAGACTTAATCAAAACAAAGGATTTCTTTCAAAACCAATCCCTACATAGAATTATACCAAGTCCCTAAAAGATCCACACTTGTTCAAAAGAAATGCTTCTCCGCAGCATTTGTGAGGCTGGTAGATCAAAAATGTCGACTCCAACAGTGTCAAGCTGCGTAAATAAGTTATGGTGCTAGCTCAATTATTACTGCCAACAAATATTTCTACAAGAAGCTTATAGAAAAAGACTTTTCTCTTCATCAAGTCGGGTCGTAAAAAATTCTGTCAGCAAGTTGTACTCTTCATGTTCAGTCGCGTTTTCTACAATACTTTTCGAGAGTTCAAGGAGTATTTTCTTAGAGCCTTCAATAGTGTAAGTTTAGCCGAGAAATATAAAATCTTTGAATCGCACGATTAAAAAATCTCCTCAGTGTAGCTTTTCACAGAACACGTAAATATGTATCTTTGAACGCATTCCGGACTGCAAATTTGGCAAACGACGGCTGGATTGAAGACGTCTCAAGAAATAAACTGAAAATGACTTTTGAGTGAAATACAACTTGGAAGAGAAATATTTCAAAGTTTTTGAACCTATAATTTAGTACTCAAACGTTTTACAATACAGGGTTTGTAAGTGTGTTGCGTAAAGTTTTCGCTTCATCGATATCGAAGTCATTGAAAACAGAGGTTTTGTTAAAACATGAATGAAAACAAAGCTGCCATGAGTCCTTAGGTAACAGCTGCCTTGGACTCTATTCAAAATAAGTAATAGTGAAGGAAATACCAAGACAGAGAAAAAGGAAAGACTTAGTGAATATTCTGACACAAATCACAGGACCAGTTCTGGCTTTAATCCTGGGAGGTGTTGGCTAATAACCTGCAGGAAAGAAATATCAATGATTTGTACAAATAAACATAAACACGATTTTCATGGAAACACAATTGAAAACTAGGAAAATTGATGCGCAAATGAATTAAGAGAAGAAGATCCTCGGTAGTATAGTGGTGAGTATCCCCTCCTGTCACACGGGAGACCGGGGTTCGATTCCACGCCGGGGAGAGGAATTATCTTTTTTGGAGCATGATTTTCATTGAAAATGCAGTTAAAACTAAGAACGTTGGTGCGCAGAGAAGTAGTTCCTCGGTAGTATAGTGGTGAGTATCCCGCCTGTCACGCGGGAGACCAGGGTTCGATTCACCGCCGGGGAGAGGATTTCATTTTTTTGGAGTATAATTTTCATGAAAAATGCAGATAAAAACTAAAAACGTTGGTGCGCAAACAAAACAAAAAAAAACAACAAAAAAAAACAACAAAAAAAACAGATAAGTTTAGTATAGTAGTATAGGATAAAGAAATAACCGTTTCCCGAGTCGCTGGGCTACTAAGGATGACCCCTCAGTTTTGCAAATTTTCTCGATTGAAATTGACCAATATGTTTTCTCAGACCAGCTGAAATTGAAAACTAGAAAATTGGTGCGCAACAGAATCTGGATAAGTAGTTCCTCGGTAGTATAGTGGTGAGTATCCCCGCCTGTCACGCGGGAGACCGGGGTTCGATTCCCCGCCGGGGAGAGGAAAATTCTTTTTTGCAGTATAATTTTCATGGACAATGCAGTTGAAAAAAATCACAGGACTAGTTTTGACTTTAATTCTCGGAGGTGTTGCCTAAATTTTTTTTATAGTTTTGTGTAAGATAAAGATAAATATCAATGATTTGTACAAATAAACTTACACTTGATTTAAAACGAGTTTTAAGAAGAAGAAAGATCCAGAAACTAGAAAATATAAAAATATATTATGACAGAAATAGACCTTTCCCCAACTCGCTTGAATGACCACATAACAATAGATTGAAGTCGAGGCTGGGGTTTCCTATCGCTAAATTTGCAGTTTTGTTTTACTCCAGCCTCGCCTTGAACCTATTGCTCTGTGGTCATTCATGCGAATTCGTGAAAGGCCAATTTCAGGAATAAATAAAGAAATGATGCTCAATGGAATGACACGAGGCCTATAATGAAAAGAAGAAGAAGAAAAAAAACGATTAAAGATGATTGGTAGTATAGTGGTGAGTATCCCCGCCTTTCACGCCGGAGACCGGGGCTCGATTCCCCGCCGGGGAGTGGAAATATCTTTTTTGGAGGACGATTTTCATGAGATCTCAATTTAAAACTAACAAAATTGGTGCGCAATAGAATCTGTATAAGTAGTTCCTCGGTAGTATATATAGTGGTGAGTATCCCCGCCTGTCACGCGGGAGACCGGGTTTCGATTCTCTGCCGAGGAGAGGAATTATACATTTTTGAGGATGATTTTCATGGAATCTCAATTGAAAACTAACAAAATTGGTGCGCAATAGAATCTGTATAATAGTAGGGTGGCTTAGCGACAAAAAAGGGCCGTTTTGTGCACTTTTGAGTACAAGCACCAAACTTGGCACGGATGTTCCTTGGGTCATGCCGGACAGATTCAGAAGGGGTGCCAAAAAATCGGACAGTAAGGAGGGGGGAGGGGAGGGGCAATTTTGTCAAAGCACCATAATTCCTCAAGACAAAAGGAAAAAGAGACAGGAAAATATTTATTTTGCTTAGTAAGGTTAGTTTAAAACATTTTAACAAGATATTTGTTAATTTTATGGTATTTTATCGGGGAAGGGGAGGGGTATGGGCGTCAACCAAGCCAGTAGGGGGGAGGAGGCAGGTGGTATATATTAATTTTTTTAAATAAACCCTTATAAGACTATTTTGCAACATGTCTATTTAAATAATACTCTACCGATTGAATGCTGTGCTTGTTAACAATCGAGTTGAGATATCGAAGAGTTGGAGAAGAGCTCCATTGAGATTTTGGCGGGAACGCGACGTGTAGCAGGCTGGATGAAAGCAGGGAAGTTTGAATGACCGATTGCTATTAAACACTTCGGAATTATCCTGACTTCGATTTAGAAAGCCTTGTAAGCTGTTTTATCCTTATTTGAAGAAAGGTGTGATGTTTCTGCTAGGCTCGGATACGGTGTACAGGTACACTTTATTACGGTGTACAGTCTGTTTTTTAATAACCTGGCTTTAACCCGAGCTTGTGGATCGCCTTTGGCACGGAAAACCATTTTCTGATGATCAACACCACTTTGTGAAGCCTTGGGACCTAGAGAAGTGATGACGCTTCCACTATTCTATGCAATCACCGGCTGCGATACCACATCGTCCTTCGAAAGAAGAGGGAAAAGTCTGTGTGGGGCGCTTGGAATGAAGCTTTTCTGAGGGTTCTACATGGAAAATACACCACTTTACATACCGACTCTTTGTTGTTATTTATGACAAAATAGTTCTGAAAGCAAGGTTAACGCCACACGAAGAGAGAGCTTCACCAAAAAGGGTAGCAACTTTAAAGTATTCCACCAACGCAGGTATGTTTGAGTTTGATATAGGGTATGAATTCTTTATAGCCAGGTTTCTACACAGCTTTTCCCAGTCTCTAACATATGGTTCCTTTTCCCCCTCGCTTTTTCAGGACACTCTTCTACATCACCATATGACAGAGCAGCGTGTACCAGACGACCATCTAGATGACTTTAGAAAACCCAGCAGAGGATTCCTGCACCAAACGGGTTTGGCTGCATGGGAGATGAGAAACAACCGCTGGCAGCCAGTTTGGACAAGAATCGATCCCAGAAGCGTCTAAAGCCTGCAGTGAATTGCTGAAGTGCAGATGCAAGAATGGATGTTCCAGCTATCCGTTGCAAATGCTTAAAGGCAAATATTCTCTGCACAGAGCTTTGCAACCGTACTGAAGTTTGCCAGAATTCCGACACTTAGGAATATATTGCTTGAATTATATTGTTTAGGACTTTTGCGTGAGAGCCACAAGCATTTAGTTTAGAACTGAATCAATGTGACCGGATCTTGGCTATTTTTGAGAGCCTGATTAAGTAAATTGAGTTACTTCCTTTTTTACTCTGACGAAGGACTAGCGGCCGAAACGTCAGTAAGTAATCTTTCTTATTTTTTACGGTGTAAAAATTAACTTTTTATCACACATGTTGATCAAGATATGACTTTAATGTATAGCCTAATTTACTGATAGAATGATCCTTATCAAGAAGCCAACTTGAACAATGTCTCGCAACTATACTCCCTACTCGCCAAACCGTGACTCCCCTTGATATTCAGAAATATTTTCTACCATTTTCGTATTGTAAATAATATTTGAACAGATATTGGTTTGATTGGCAGTTCAAAAATTTACCAGTTATCTCTATATTTCTTTTATTTGACATAACTGCACAACGGCCTCGTGGATAACTTTTCCGAACTTTTCGATATCTTCATGATAAGCTCGACATTCAATCAGGAGAGTATTAATTAACTCTAGACATATTGCAAAATAGTCTTATAAGGGTTTATTTAAAAAATGAGTATATCCCACCTGCCTCCTCCCCCCTACCTGCTTGGTTGACGCCCATACCCCTCCCCTTCCCCGATAAAATATTATAAAATTAACCAATATCTTATTAAAATCTTTTAAACTTACTTTACTTAGCAAGATAAATATTTTCCTGTCTCTTTTTCCTTTTGTCTTGAGGAATTATGGTGCTTTGACAAAATTGCCCCTCCCCTCCCCCCTCCTTAATGTCCGATTTTTTGGCACCCCTTCTGAATCTGTCCGGCATGACCCAAGGAACATCTGTGCCAAGTTTGGTGCTTGTACTCAAAAGTGCACAAAAAAATCATTAAGCCACCCTACTATAAGTAGTTCCTCGGTAGTATAGTGGTGAGTATCCCCGCCTGTCACGTGGGGATAAGTTGTAAGGAACTTTGTCTGGATTAACATCCCATTAAACTTCTCTAATACAGAGATGGATAGACCTCTTTACCTTTTTTCCATTCAGACCACGTGCCATTCCCTTGAGAATAAGATTCAACTTTGTATTTTTTTTCCTTGTGCCTTCTCGTGTGCAAAAGTTTAACAAAGAAATGATACTCTAGGGAATGACAAGTGGTCTTTACTGATAAATCGTTACGCCCAAAAGCTAAAGAGGTCTATTCTCCAGCGGTTTTCTAAAGCAGACAAATATAACTTCGTTTGGTTCCCTCTCTGTCTGCGTTTCAATAACAAACTTGCGAGACAGGGGCGTAGCCAGGAAGGGGGGGGGGGGGGGTGGCTCAGGGGCCGTATTTTTGGTTGGCCGTTTTTTTGGTTGATGTTCTGAAAACAGGTCCCCCCCCCCCCCCCCCCCCCACGGCAAAACCGTGGCTACGCCCCTGCGAGATATTCTTTGCTTGTCACGCACAAAGGTTTCAGTACGAGGCTCCATGCTAAATTAAATTAATTCCTTTCTCCTGTCACGAATCACTGAGCATTTAGGCATTTAGCACGGAACCTCACATTAAAACCTCTGTGCTTGACAGGCGAGTGCGCATATCTCGAAAGTGGGCTATCACGTGCCCTTTTAAGTTTGTTTTTATACAAATAGTATGACTATTAGTTTGAATTTTTTTGTGATGAGGATCAACTCTTAAGCTAGGACGGTGCTACTATTGTTGACGCGCACACGCACTGCGCATCAACATTGAGGGATTTTAAAATTAATTGCTCGAAGGTTCACGAAGGTTCTATGAAGCAAAAAGTCAATAGTATTAAGTAAAACTGTTCTACTACTCGCAATATTGTGTATTAAAGGTAAAGGTGATTTTAATGCCAGTGGAGGTAAAACATGGACTGGTACAAGGGATTCATCCCCTTGTACTCTCCTTGGCCATACCACCTCACTTCATTTACCACCTCATTTACCACTTCATCCGGTTTTCTTTTTAGCTAACTTTCATTTTTTCACCTTTTAAGTAAAATAATTGAGTTAAGAAGATTGTAATGCCGTTGAAAGTTGCTTCAGTAGCCAGTGAGCTTATAAATAGCTGAAAAAATTTCCTTGTTTGCTAGTAAGCTTATGAATAAAAGTGGTTTAAACAAACATTTGGCGCGTCTAAATCAACTTCTCAGCTAAATATCATACTCAAGAAGACCGTATCAAAGCAGAAGAATAACTAAAGCCAATGTTACACGAGACGATTTGCAACGACGATTTTTCGCGATACGCTGTTGCGCGAAAGATCTATACCATGTAACATGCAAGATAAAACTATTTTTAGAGTAACTTCGACTTCAGAGTTTCTGATCTGAAGTCCGGCAAAACTTCGCAACTCAAGATGACGAATTTTTCGCAGCTTTGCACGAAATATCGTCGTTGCAAATTTTACGTAAAACCCGAATAGTCCCGAATAGTCGCGAATACCGGCAATTACTAATACTATCAATACTAAATAATATGATGATATTTTCTGATGATGAATTTTCTTGAAAATGTTTACAGTCAAAACGGCCCAAGCGTACCCCCTAGAACCATTAATGAATTTATCATTCGAATATTGAGTTGATTATTCGAAACCGATTATTCAACCGACTCCAAACTTGAAAATGAATTATCTACTTGAGTTTTGTTTGGATTCTTCAACAATTGCCATGCCAAGGTAGAAAAACTCACCAGAAAGGCCATCACTTACAATTTTAGTTGTGAAACGCATATATGTGAAGTTTGGAGTCCGGATTTGTTAATGGAAACTCAGAGTGAATAATCAGTAATAATAAAATCATTAATGAAGCCTAGAGGGGTACGCTTGAGCCGTTTTGACTGTAAACAATTTTCTCTTTAGTTGTATTTTTTAGCATTTTTCAGTTAGCATATTATGTCACTAAATAATATATATTCAATATACTCAAACCTTTGAAGCCGGTTCAAGTCGCGATCGAACATAGGCTAGCATTTTTTCGGCATAATGCTGGCTAAACCAGCATTCTTACCGATTGTACTTGTCCTCTGACTTTCCATGCCAATGAACACGTCATGTAATACCAAAATTATTTCGACTACGTTTCCATTAGCCTATACATAACCGATCCTCAAACCTCTTCTACGACCAGCAATGTTTTGATCAAAGATTATGGCTGTAGCAATAATTACTCGTCATCATACAAATAGTTTTATGTGACAGCCAGACAGTTTTATATTGAACATATATATATATATTTTATTATGTTCACGAATCAACCTCTGTTTTACATTTTATGGTATATGTATTCATACTGATATGAATTACATTATATTCAAAAGAACTTTACTAGATTGGTATACAAATCCGAGGCCTCTGCGACTCCTTGGGGTACTAACAATAACAAGAAATGTTACTCAACTATGTATTGCTATTTACTATTTGCCGGTATTCGGGAATATTCGCGACTATTCGCGACTATTTGCATCAGAGATTTTTACTCAAAATAAGCTTAAATTACTGCAATAGAAAAAAAAGAGTTCAATGATGCAGGGGCGTGCGAGAGCCAATTAGAATCGAGTATGAAAATCCAATGGACTAGACAAGGCAATGAAGCACATAAAAATTAATCGCAAGGGCCTGCAGCTCGGTATGTAACATGGTTTGTTCTGAAAGTTGAATCTGCTTGTTTCAATCTATGATATCATTGTGAAGGAAAAGAGGATAACATTATAAGAGGAAACTGAAACTAAGAAACCATGACAGGTTAGTTATGTAGACTTATTTTGTTAGAAACAATATATTTATGCTCGGGAAACTGCTCGTTGCTTCTGCCTTCGTCATTCGATTTGTGCTTTATCAGCTGCTTTTTCATTTGATCTAGAGTTGTTCAGTTTTAAGACAGTCACTCTTCGAAGTTGTTTATTGCACAGAGAAATTAAACTTGGATTTTGAGTGTTCTTCAATCTGGTCAAATCCATGTCGAAATACTTATAACTTATTGCGATTTTGAGCTGCCAATACAGTGTGTTGCCCATTTTCCTGACAGTACCAGTTTCGTGCCACTTACAAATTAAACTCGTTTTTAGCGACGGCTATTTAATATTTCGGAAAACGAAGAGAATCGAAAGAAAGCCGAACATTCAACTTCGGAATGCACGTTTTGGCGATCTTTTTAAGAAACGTGTTTGTCAAGGAGAAGCGATTTTTGTCAGGTGAGTGGAGTTGTCTCGACGAAAATCTTTGATTTTCACTGCGCAGTGAATTGCCCTGCGCTCGAAAACTAGGCATTAAAGTTGCTTATTCTCAAAGAAACAACGTAAGATTAGTACTCACGGAAGCTAGATAGTTTTAAAAATTTCATTCTACAACTGTTTAATGTTCAGGAAGTTTTATATTTGCAAGAATATTAGATGAATAATTTTGAGTCCGTTTTAAGATTAGGTGCCCAGTTTCGTGACACGCAAACACCAGTGATTATAAAAACGTGACTACACTGACAATTAATAATTATAAACAAAACTATAGTCGCAAATTGTTTCAAAACACACATGTTATGAATTTTGCAAATACTCACAGTTACAATGTAATTTTTAATCAAATAAACATATTTACAGCTCTTCTTTCTCAAGTGATCTTGCGAATTAATTAAATTTTCAACTCCCGTCGTATCATATTCCCCCCTTTTAAAAATAAGGAACACTTCAAATTTCACAACAAAATAAAGTTAAAGGTAAGAAAATATGTTTTTGATTTGTTTTATCGAATTTGTTGTGAATTACCCTGAAAACAATGCATTTTTACAACGTGTCACGAAACTGGCCCAGCTGTCACGAAACTGGGCACTTAAGTGGCCGTCGAAATATTTATTTTATTTTATCAAATTAAAAGATTCGAAGAAAATATCTACATTATAATGTTACCTGATAAATTTGCCTTTATGTGACAAAATTTTATAGAATTATCTTTTTCCGTAGAGAAGATATAGCATTCACAACCTGAAGTGTCACGAAACTGGGCAACATACTGTACGGGTTTATATTGGCGGCTAGTTGGAAGCAGGTGGGGAGAAAATATATTCCGTATTGGCCGTATTCGCCAAGCGACGAAGGCCAATTACTGGCTTTCATGTGACGTCATCAAAAACTCAAAATCTAAACTATACATCGCATAATAACATTTCTAAAATATGTTTTAGAAATCAGTGATATAAGTCACAGGAAAAAGTTTCGAGTCATTTTAATGTTTGGTTCCCGAGTTATGAAGGTTGAATTTGTGTCACGCAATACCGTCACGTGTATCTGATTTATGCTTTCTGTGTTTGCTAGATGGAGGAATGGTTAGCTAGTCACCTTCTCAAACCATCCTGATATCAATTGGCAGTAATACATCCAGGAAAAGGAGTATAAAAGACAAGAAAGGCATGAATAAAAAGGAAAAAGGCAGAACCAGGTTGTCCAAGAAGGACATTGAAGCTCCTCAAAATTTTAAGTATAAATTAATATTAAGGGAATCATTTGTTTATTTGCCTCTCATATCAAGGGATTTGGGTTTGATTCTTGGACCACTGTCTGGTTAGCTCAATTGGTATAGTCTTTTGTGCATGGTTCGAGTCCAGTCAGGCCGGACCAACACTCAGGGTCGTAAGATAACTATAATTGTTCTAAGTACCACGTAGAAGGTGCTGCCTTTGTAATCAAATCTGCAAAACTATTGGTAAAATAATAATTAATTAAGACCTATACGTGGCTTGGATGACTGCATTATTTAATGGCACTCCGATCTCATCCCTTATCAACCATAGCGATGTAAAAAGAGGACCACGATTTTATTAGTTTAATAAATGTCAAAAGTTATCCTCTAAAAACAAAGTTGATTCATGGATTTTATCTATTTTTGGCAATGTTTCTCAGAAGAGCCATATGGGTCTATCGATCCTTTGGTTTGAGGGTTTTCCTGGCTATTTTAAATAATATGCACATCTCTGAGATTCACATTAAGCTTAAAATTATTACTCTACAATATCCATGATTACTAATGCGAATAATAATCTTACATTTTTAATTTTAATTTTAATAATAAAACACAGGTTGATTAGCCAGGTAAAAATCGCTCTTCAAAGACAGCCGTGTTTTTGAGGATCAAAGTTACCATTGAGAACTAAACAAATGCGAGTTATAAGATAAGAAATACCTATTTTATTGAAATTAAGTGTTTGTTTTGCAAGATTTGTAAACTTTTTGCTCAAGCGACAGACTTTTTGTGATGGACCGTTTTCGGCTCCTCAGACAGCTGATCGAGATGTTGGGTCTCGAGGCAGAGAAATCGATTTTCTCGTATAATTCGAAAACTACTTCGTATTTTGAAAAATCCACCCAGGACCTTTTAAAACTGACTAATATCTACCAATAGAGCCAAAATGAAGGTAGATTGATTTTTGAGTTGTGGCCGCACTTTGTCTGGTTTTTCCTGACATTGGCTCTTAAATTGTTAACTTTTTACTGTGCAGGCATGTTGCTCACATTGGATGGGATCCTCAAGATGACTTTGATGTAAGTCTAAATAGCTTGCCTGTTCTCTGATCATATTCAGACAGTCAATCTTTATTTACCTCACAAGCATCTTAGATTTGTTATCTATAGGGACCTTTTTGCCATAGAGGGTGATTGTTGGGGAAGGGTAGCAATAAAGAGCTTGATCCCCTCTCTTCACAGACATAAAACATGATCCAATGGAGGCAGATCCAGAAATTTGCAAGGGGGTGTCAAAAATGAAATGAAAAAAAGTGACAATATAGTGACTGAGTTAATTTGTACTTATATCTATTTGGGAGGGGGTGTTCTATGCACCACAGGACACCTCCTGGATATGCACCTGCCCTATTAATCTTCAAGAAATAAATTGACCAGGCTATCTCTTAAAGGGGAACTCTATTTTTTGGACACTTTTGAATAATCAAGTTTGAATTTTAAGATATTGTTTCTCCCACCTTCCCATTAAAAAATCATCCTTTAGACTCATGATTATTCATGTTTTTTTCTAGGTCAATAATGTTGCCATGGATGATAATTGGAAGAAGCTTTTCTCCATGATTGGTGTGACTGAAGGTCAGATGCAAGAGAAGAAAACAATAGAGTTAATCTATGATTTTGTTCGAAGTCAAGGTGGGATTGAAGCTGTAACTAAGCAAATCCAGAAAGAGACAACAGGTAAATATAATGAAGAAATGTTACAATGCTGTTGTTTGCTTGTTTATGTATAAAGAGAGACTGTAAGATATCATTGTTGATAGAAGGTTTCATAAAGCATAGTGCAACATAACCCTTGTGATTTTGTCATTGTATTCATTTGTCGTAGAGATGTCTAAGCATCTTTAGACATCTCTTAAAACCGAATGAGGGCTGACTAACTTCCAAGTGACAGGCCTTGCACTGGCAACGCAATTTCAGAATTTTGTTGCAAAAAGCTGCAGTATATTTCATTCTCACTAATACTAATAATAATTATATGATTTCCAAAATACAAGGAAAACATTTGAACTTCCTACAACAATGTCTCGAGAGCATTGCCACTGTTGCTGCAATCTATGATACATTGTACAGTACTACTGCACTATACTCTCATACCGGCATTGCCACACAAAACAATAATTATACTAAATTTGTGTTTCTGGCAAGAAGAGTACAAGAATTCACTCTCTATATTCTAGACTTTATAACTAATATTTTCTGGATTTATAAAACATCTTCCTGCCAGAGTTCAGTGTTTAAAAAGCAGAATCATATGCCAAGAGTATGCAAATACAATGTGATCAGTTCATTCCTTTGAATCTTCCACTAAAAGATAAACGTTACCTACAATATCTATTTACCTTAGCTGTATTCATTCGTTCGTTTGAGAGATAATTTTGAAATTGCTAGGAAGGTGAAATCGTTCAAACTATTCTACTGAAAGCACCTGTACAAGAAAAATTCTAACTCCGCAAAGAAAACGTTTTCACAAATGTCGCTTTCCGGAAAGGTAAATAGATATTGTAGGTAACGTTTAGCGGTAGTTTGACATTATTTTGCGAACGCGAAGGATTTTTTTTTGTTCTACTATAGTTTCCAGTATCATAATAAGCGGTCACAGAATGTTTTTGCGATTTATTCGAAATCGCTCTAATCCAACCCACTAATTAACATCTGAATAGCTGTGCCTGAATGCGAAATTTAGCATGTATATAGTCATTTTTCTGAAGCTCATCGAAAACGGGAGATATTCAAGGAAAACTGATTTCAACGATCATTGTTTTCCGTTGCCATGGAAACGCTGATCGAGTTGAAATTGACATCAATCAAAACTTCCATCTATGCTTGATGTCTGGTGTAAAATTCATTTTGATCAGACCAGGAAAACGTTTTCAATTTGCTAGATGAACATGAGAAGTGTGGTCAATAAAAAACTACTGGGAAACACCTTAAGGTTACTGGAGACCTTCAGGGGTATGCTTCGTTTAAAACTCTCTCTACGCAAAACTTTGAACAAAACCCTACGAAACTATACATCGTTTGAAAGGTCATATGATACAGATTACGAAAAATATAGGCAATTTTTCAATCTAAAACGATGCCGGAGCCTTAAACGCGAATCGGGTACGTTCCGTAGATGTGAATTAATCAGACATGGCGTTAGCGCGAATTGATTAAAAAAATAAACTACAAAAGGGTGTGAGCGGTTTTTGCTTATTTAAAAAGTTATTGAATCTCAAAGTTGGAATTTCCAAAAATGTCCGTGTCGGTTGACGTTTTACCGCATAAAAGACGAAATAATCAAAATATCAAAAATCGCTCACACCCTTTTTTATCAATACTTCTCCATGCTTCTTGCCAAATTTCATTGAAATTGAACAAAACCACATACCCTATTAATTCATTTAAAGAGAGGGAATTGTAGTAAAAACGATCGTAGAGATTTTAAGCTTTAAAGATTTGGGAGAGTTTCACACCTCGTTAAGACGTCTGTCAACATAGTGATACCGCCAGCCAACCAAAAACAAGGAACAACGGGACCAACGGAGTGTTGACAAACACTTCGAACTACGCGGGGAATGATCTAAAAATCGAACACTTCATTTCTCCGGTAAACATTTGATAAAGACACAAGAAGAATGTAAAATTCCCAAAGTTATCGAAAGTATAGTGTATTCAAGACGCAAACGAAATCAGAAAATGCCAGAGTTTCGAAGCGTGGTAGGACACGAATTTCATCACGCGGGAAAATCCAAAGAGTAACCGACTCAAGTATAATAGGATTAACGAGGGTCACGACGCCTTCGGTTTAGATTTATTTTCACTTCATATCATGTTCTTTTAAAATAACTAGCGAACTTTTAAACATTTCGAGAAAAAAAATTCAAAAAGAAAGATTAATGTAGAAACTTTTAATTAGTGAAATAAATTTTTTTTAGAAACATTTTACCCGCGAAGGTCTCCAGTAACCTTAATCCTGATATTTTTCTGGAGTTATACATAGAGATTACTTCATGGAAAGTGCGCGCGTACGGTTTTTATTCACGAGTTGTGAAGTATCATAAAACGAACAAGCGAGTCTTCGAGCAGTAAGATTACTACTTAATGCCGACCTCTTTTCCCACTCAATTGATCTTTTTCAAAAACTCTCAGTACTACCTATATACTAAGTGTATACATGGTCTTGCACCTGATTGTCTCACAAATCTCATAAGTCAACCACGTCGTCATTATGCAACTAGAGGGGTATCTAACCTTAAAGTGTATATCAGCCTTATTTTTTTTTTCGTTTTCATATATTTATATAGTGTAGAATAAAAATCCAATTTTTTTTTTTGAATTGCGTGTCTCCTTCTCCCTCAAATTAGGCTTGAAAGTGTCAGGTCTAACCACGCCCCTGCCACTTGGTCGTGTTTTCGGAGTCTCAAGTAGACCGGCACTAGCTTGAGTGTGACGTAAATTCCAGAACACTTTTTTTTTTTTTTTACAATTTTTTTATTAAGCAAATAAGATGTTTATTACAATGAATACGGGTATACATGGAAAGTTAAACAACACGCTTACAGTTAACGAGAAAAATTAAAAAAAAAAAAAAAAAGAGAAAAAGAAAAAATATATATATTGAATTAATTCAAATAAATTCAAGGAGTTTGTTCCATTTATTGTAATGAAAGCCTAGTTTTTCTTTTTCAGTAGCTATCCTTAATTCAATATGATAAATAATTTTAACTTTATTTAAGAAGGCAACGTAGGACAATTTTAAGTTTGTTAAACTACTTTGATATATATAATATTTTGATAATAAATGTAAATGATTAATTAAATCTTGGTCGCATATTTGATCTGTGATACCAAAAATAATGTCCAATTCCTTAAATTCAGTATATTGAATTTTTGGTTTTCTAAATAGATTTTCCTTAACAGAGGACCAAAATAATTGGACCTCAGGACAATAATAAAACAGATGTTCAATAGTTTCTTCTTGAATCTGGCCGAAGGAACACAAAGGAGAGTTACTCTTTCCTATTTTGAAAAGTAATTGTTTTGTAAATAGAATTCTATGAAAAATTTTGAATTGAAATTCACGTGTTTTTGTATCAAGTGCACATCTAAATGAAATCGTGTCGTGTAAATATTTTGCCAATTAATTTCGTTAACTATATCAATTTAGTAAAATTCTACTACTATACTATTGCAAATCCTGCATTCTGATTGGCTAACGTACTCACTATCTATCAGCCGATAGATAGTGGGTAGAGAAAGCCGGCTTTGTTTTGAAAAAAATGGCGGCTTTCCCTTCGCGATTTTGTGAAGTTTCCTCTTGTTTGCAATTGTATAGTTTCGTCAGTTGAGAATTTTACTAAAAAAATTAGAAGACTCACTCTCGATTTCTATCGGCTTTGATAGTTGACTCGGGGCCGGAGCCCCTCGTCAACTATCAGCCGATAGAAATCTCGAGTTCGTCTTCTAATTGTTAAATAGTTTGCTTCGAATTTTTTTTGCGCTGTTGGAGGGGATATTTTCTTGGACAACAAGATACAATAAGCTTTCCTGGAAGTTAATTTTTGGATTTTAAGCGTTTGTAAGTATAAGTGAGTATAAATTTCCACTTCACTTATTTGGAAAGGTTTTTAACAAGTCTTGTTAGCTGCATAATTTTCTTTGATTATTTTACGCCAAGCTGTCAGAATAGCATGTAAGATTTGTCTGAGATTGGATATTTCCAATGGGCTTAAATGTACCATTTTTTCAAAATTCAGGCCGTTATCATCGTAGAGATCGCCTATTTTACAAATTCCACTCGAGTAAATATTTTTTATAAAAACTGATTTGTCATTGATGCAAACAAATTTGTTATTCCAAATAACTTGGTTAATTACATCCTCTAGAGAATCAGGTGTCTTATGTAGGTTAAATAGTGACCAAGATTTCAAACATTCCTGATAGTAATTATATTAGGAAGTTTTAGTAGTAGTTTTTTTAAATCAAAGTTACAAAGAAAAAGTAATTTTCCACCTGATTTTTCTAAGTAATAACTTAAAAAATATTTCCAACAACAAGGATAATCTGCCAAAAATCTTTTGATACACATAATTCGTTGAGCATGCATTAAGCCCTCCAAGCTCAATATCATTTACGAGAGCTGAACGTTTCACTTTGTCTTTACCATTCCAAATAAAGTTATACAATAAGTAATTTTTTTTCCTTAATGGTTATATTGTCTACTGAAATTAATGATAAACAATAGAGTATTTTAGGGATAGAGAATGTTTTGATTATTTGAATTTTTCCAATTTAGTATGGTTAAGCCTCTCCATTTCCATCTTGCAGACGTTGATTGAAGTTTTTATTTCGTCAAAGTTTAATTTTCTAAAAAGAACTTTGTCATAAGTAAAGAAGATACCTTAAATTTTGACTGCAGTTTTAATTTCTTCAATACCCAAAACTTGAGCTGTTGTATTATTAGAACCAAGGCACATGACTTCTGTCTTATCGTCATTGACTTTTAAACCGGAGAAACCGCTAAACTTTTTTAATACATTGAAAAGTCTACTAAATTAATATTTATCATGGACAAAAACCGTGAGGTCGTCTGCGAACAAGTTTAACTTAATGCTCTGCTCGTTTATGATTGTCAGTCCTATTATATTTTTGTCATTACGTTATATATTGTTGGGTTTCAATTACTAAAATAAATAAATATGGAGACAGAGAATCGCCCTGGCGAACTCCACGCGAGATGTTGAAAAAAGAAGTAGCGATCCCATTGTTTATCACACAGCTAGATATATTCTTATAAAACGTCTTGACCCATGCTACGAATGATGACCCAAAATTGAATTCTTTTAAAACTCTAAATGAAAAATTCCGGCTTTTTCAAAATCAACTACAACTAGTAGTGCTTCAATGTTTTTGCACTGATCTAGTGAAATCCAAAACGTCATCGATTGTACGGACGGCACACAGTAAATCGGATAGGGCTGTTTTGGCCCCAAAAATGGGGCCAAAATTTTGACCCTATAGTGGCCCCCTTAAAGTAGGGCTATTTTGGCACTATCGGTAGGGGCCATTTTTTTAGCTCTGATGTTTGGGGCTATTTTAGCCCTTATTTGGAGATAAATTCTGACCCTAAAATGGCCCCTTGTGAAAAGGGCCATTTTGGCACTTTGGAAATTGGAGCTATTTTAGCTCTGATGTTGGGGCCGTTTTAGCCCTTAATATTAGGACCGTTTTTTGGCCCAATTTTATAGGGGCCAATTTCTTCCATGACTAGAGCCAATTTTTGAACGGGATACCGCCCTCTTTTGACGGGGCCGTTTTAGCCCTTAATATTAGGGCCGTTTTTTTGGCCCAATTTTAAAGGGGCCAATTTATCCCATGTCTAGAGCCACTAAATGATCCTGAAACCGCCTTTTTTGCTCCATAATCGGTGTAGTCATTTTTATTCATATTAAAATAACTGTTGAAAACTTGTTTACAGTGAAAAACCATGATTAAATAAAAATAGCAATTACGATCAGAGACAAAAGCGAATTTTCAATTTAGTCAAAAACCTAAAAAAACCTAATTATCTGAAAACATTGTATATTCTTTATATTATGAGCATATCAGGTTATACTTGCAAGCAGCTGCTACTCCTTTACTCTAGCTACATGACTGTATGTAGTCAATTGCTGCTCCATATATGATGTGTAATCTTCATCTCTAATCTCTAACTAGAAGCAAACAAAACCATGAGCTTAATAAGTATTGAAAAAGCGAAACCACAGATAATTATAGGCAATTCTACACAATTCACCGGCTTCTATTATCAAAAATTAACCCTAAAAAGCATTTGAAGCTCCATGAAGTTTATTATGACAGTTGTAAACTTTTAAAGGCAAAGGACAAAGGTTCGGCTAAAATAATCTACTCTCCGATAATTCAGCCTTCTTCAAGGAAAAAAACTGATCCAAAATGATCTTGAACATCTTAAGTGCCGTTCTTCTGAGTTTCAGTCAATATTCTTACCCAAAAGGGTTTAAAAGAATCTGACATAAAGAAGCTACTGTTCGCCATGTCGTTGGCCATGCTCCTTGAAAATGGCGGGCTTTGAAATGCCTTCCCCGCTGAGAATCATGGTCTTTCGGGACGCAATGAATTATGGGATCATTTTTTCGGGCAGGTTTGCATTTCATATACGTTATTTGCTATACAATCAAATGATATTTACTCAAATTGCTTTTTCGCTACGGCAAAGTTTGTAATTTATCTATTTCAAAAAAATATTTGCACGATCGGTTCAAAATAAAAAACAAATTTAGACAAGATATGTATGGAGCCAAAATGGCCCCCTGGATTCTAAAATAGCACCTTGGTTTCCATTTTACAGATTTTAGTCCATGATAGAACGAGAACAGCTTTATATATAGGATATAATATTATAATTAACCTTTTCTTTTATATGGTAACCCGATTAGCAAATAGTAAACTTAAACAGCCGTTTGGGCCAAAACAGCCCTAAATGTAATAGTGCCAAAATGGCTCCCGCAAACTGAAATAGCCCCTCGTCCCATTTTGGCCAGCCTTTGGGCCAAAACAGCACTAAATGTTATGAGGCCAAAATGGCTTCTTTAAACTAAAATAGCCCCTCGTCCCGTTTTGGCCAGCCTTTGGGCCAAAACAGCACTAAATGTAATAGAGCTAAAATGGCTGTGGCAGAGCCAAGATAGCTTCTTATTCTGTTTTGGCCTTCCATGGGGCCAAAACAGCACTTGATGTCAGATGGCCAAAATAGCTCTTGTAATCTAAATTGGCTCCTTATACCATTTTGGCCTTCCATGGGGCCAAAACAACACTTGATGTCAGATGGCCAACATAGCTCTTGTAATCTAAATTGGCTCCTTATACCATTTTGGCCTTCCATGAGGCCAAAACAACACTTGATGTCAGAGGGCCAAATAGCTCTTGTAATCTAAATTGGCTCCTTATACCATTTTGGCCTTCCATGGGGCCAAAACAGCACTTGATGTCAGATGGCCAAAATATCTCTTGTAATCTAAATTGGCTCCTTATACCATTTTGGCCTTCCATGGGACCAAAACAGCACTTGATGTCAGAGGGCCAAAATAGCTCTTGTAATCTAAATTGGCTCCTTATACCATTTTGGCCTTCCATGGGGCCAAAACAACACTTGATGTCAGAGGGCCAAATAGCTCTTGTAATCTAAATTGGCTCCTTATACCATTTTGGCCTTCCATGGGGCCAAAACAACACTTGATGTCAGATGGCCAAAATAGCTCTTGTAATCTAAATTGGCTCCTTATACCATTTTGGCCTTCCATGGGGCCAAAACAACACTTGATGTCAGAGGGCCAAATAGCTCTTGTAATCTAAATTGGCTCCTTATACCATTTTGGCCTTCCATGGGGCCAAAACAACACTTGATGTCAGAGGGCCAAAATATCTCTTGTAATCTAAATTGGCTCCTTATACCATTTTGGCCTTCCATGGGGCCAAAACAACACTTGATGTCAGAGGGCCAAAATAGCTCTTGTAATCTAAATTGGCTCCTTATACCATTTTGGCCTTCCATGGGGCCAAAACAACACTTGATGTCAGAGGGCCAAATAGCTCTTGTAATCTAAATTGGCTCCTTATACCATTTTGGCCTTCCATGGGGCCAAAACAACACTTGATGTCAGAGGGCCAAAATATCTCTTGTAATCTAAATTGGCTCCTTATACCATTTTGGCCTTCCATGGGGCCAAAACAACACTTGATGTCAGAGGGCCAACATAGCTCTTGTAATCTAAATTGGCTCCTTATACCATTTTGGCCTTCCATGGGGCCAAAACAACACTTGATGTCAGATGGCCAAAATATCTCTTGTAATCTAAATTGGCTCCTTATACCATTTTGGCCTTCCATGGGGCCAAAACAGCACTTGATGTCAGATGGCCAAAATATCTCTTGTAATCTAAATTGGCTCCTTATACCATTTTGGCCTTCCATGGGGCCAAAACAGCACTTGATGTCAGATGGCCAAAATAGCTCTTGTAATCTAAATTGGCTCCTTATACCATTTTGGCCTTCCATGGGGCCAAAACAACACTTGATGTCAGATGGCCAAAATATCTCTTGTAATCTAAATTGGCTCCTTATACCATTTTGGCCTTCCATGGGGCCAAAACAGCACTTGATGTCAGATGGCCAAAATATCTCTTGTAATCTAAATTGGCTCCTTATACCATTTTGGCCTTCCATGGGGCCAAAACAGCACTTGATGTCAGATGGCCAAAATATCTCTTGTAATCTAAATTGGCTCCTTATACCATTTTGGCCTTCCATGGGGCCAAAACAGCACTTGATGTCAGAGGGCCAAAATAGCTCTTGTAATCTAAATTGGCCCCTTATACCATTTTGGCCTTCCATGGGGCCAAAACAACACTTGATGTCAGATGGCCAACATAGCTCTTGTAATCTAAATTGGCCCCTTATACCATTTTGGCCTTCCATGGGGCCAAAATGACACTAGATGTAATTCTATCAAATTTACACTTGGACAGCCAAGATAGATTTTCCCCTTTATTTGGCCTAGTTGAGGGAGCCAAAATAGTACCGATAGACCCATACCAAAATAGCTTTTGTAGGGCCATAACGGTATTTTTTTCCATTTTTAGCATTTTAGGCCAAAATAGCACTAGTCTAAAAAAGCCAAAATGGCTCTCTGGGGCCAAATTGGTCCTCTCAAATTTACTGTGCACCAAAAATGGTTCTTCCTTTTACAAAAGCGTGCTGATTATGGTGTATAATGTGAGGAAGAATCTTTTCTAACCTTCGTGCTATTGTTTTCGAACCGATTTTGACATCCACATTTATAAGTGAAATTGGTCTCCAATTCTTGATGAAGCGTCTATCTTTTCCTTTTTTTTTTCAATCAGTGTAATTACAGCCTGTTTCTGGGAGGTTGTAAGCTCCCCATTTTTATAGCAACAGTTTAGACATTCTACTAAGATAGGCCCAACAAGGGACCAAAAGGTTTTATAGAATTCAGCTGCATGTGGGACCATCATTACCTGAGGTTTTATTTTTTTGAAATGTATTTAAAACATCAAAACATTCCGTAATAGTGAGTTCTCCTTCACAGAGAGTCCTCTGTTCGGGTGATAGTTTCGGTATTTTACTTGATAGGAATTCACATGGGTTTCGTTCATATAATTAATACTAAGTTTTTCTTCATAAAGATCATGATAAAAGTTTTCTGTCTTTTAATATGATGTCGGGATCTGAAGTGACCTTTTCATCTTTAGATATGAGCAGTCGAACAGATGTTTTCTTTTTTCTCCAATTTCCAGATTCAAGAAATATTTGTTGTTTTTCTCTCCATTTTCGTGCCAGTTTACTCGAGATCTAATGATCGAACCTCTAGTTATATAGTTATATTTAAATTCATATTCATATTTTAGTGATTGTAATTCTTCTATGCTTTCTTTACTTTGAGTTTCATCGCATTTTTTTTCTGCAACTTTTATCTTGGTTTCAAGAGAGTCTTACTGTAGGTCATTGTCTCCTGTCTGATTTTGTACTTAAGCCATTCCAATGTGATTCTTATATCATTTTCGTTACTAACTTGTTGGAGCCAATCAGAGAATTTATCGTTAATCATATCTATGTAAACCTTATCTTGAAGTAGATCATTTTCCAAAAAGAAGGGCCATGTTTTTTTGTCAGGTATACTATTTATATTCAAAAGTACAGCGGAATGATCAGACTTGATAGAACACACGATATCTACTTTGTCAACATCTTCTTGCAAGGAATCACTTAGAAACCAATAGTCTAATCTCCTTTGTATAAACGGAGTTTTTTTGTCTCCATGTGAAACGTTTTTCTATTAGATTTCGAGTTCGCCAGATATCTATAAGGTCTTGTTTTAAAAGAATATTTTGCAATTCATTAACTGAATCTTTAACAAAAGGGGTTCCTCCTGAGCCATCAAGTTTGGCTTGTATACGACATTGAAATCTCCCCCCAGTATAGTATTATGCTCGATATGAACCATAGATTCTAGAACGTCCAATATATTTTGAAAAAAAATGGCTTTGCTCCTTTACTTTTGTTGGAGTATGTAAACTTTAGCAATGATAAACGGAGTATTTTGTATTAATAGGTCTAATATAACAAATCTTCCTTCAGAGTCAATAGACTTATTTCTACAGTCAAAATCAAGTGTACCTCGAATGAGAATAAAAGTTCCTTTGCTATGATTTGTATTGTGTGAAAAGAAAAGATCCCCCTTCCATTCCTTCCTCCATTGATTTACAATTTCTTCTGTACTATAAGTTTCTTGAAGAAAGTAAATAATCTGCCTTTTGCTTATTCAACTAAAATTCCAGAACACGGTGTCTTGTTTACATGCTGTTCACACAGGTTTATACCATATATTCAAACTAAAATAAGATGAAATGCGAAGTCGAGTGCATTGTTGGAGGCTGCTCCAATCAAGGGAAAGATGGAGTTAAACTCTGTACTATTCCATATTACAGAGATAACCGTCCAATCGCAAAAGCAAGACGTAGGAAGTGGGTAAACTTCGTACTCCAGGGAGAGCAAAATGGACGCGAACAGCGTCGTCGATGATATATACTCACGGCATTTTGCTTCTGAAGATTATATAGTTCATTCGGTTTACATTCGGAAATAAAATAAATTGGCTCACCTATAATACGAGATGAATTTGTAATCGTACCAGTCCCGAGATTTTACCAGCAGAGCAATGGTACCAAGATGGCTTTTGCTTTATCTGTCATTTATGGTGATATTTGTATAGGAAATCGCACGACCTCGAGTACAATTTGGAATTTAATAGGTACGAGTAATGTTTTGAAAGTTCTTGTAATTGCACGAGCCTTTAGGCGAGTGCAATTAAAGAACTTTCAAAACATTATACGACTGCCTATTAATTCCAAGTTGTACCAGAAGGTCGTGGGATTTTTTGTTTATAGTTCACTTAACAAAATTTTATAAAAAATGCGAAGCGAAGGCATTCATCCATCTTCATTGCTAACCTTTGCTATAACCAACCCTTCTCCTAAGGAAAGCTAAGTCAAGAACAGCATAGAAAGAGTTAACGTTGTTGTAAAAGCTGTTTAAATGAGTATTTTATGTATGATTTGAACTACAAAATACAAGAAAATAATTTTACATCTCAAGTAAAAAGCCATTTTAATGCATGTTTACACATTTACAACTATTGAATGACAGTACTGACATCTAAACAGCGAATCAAGAAGCGGCTTTTCTTTGAAAACGTACTGTGTGAAAACTAAGCGACAGCTGATCATGAGAGTTTATACAGTTCGCTAAAATATGTTTTTTTCCTCTTAGCATTTGCTAATAACTGCAAAAACACAATTTCAAAAATACTTTCTTTTAAAACAAGTTCGCTGGACAACGTCAAAAGGGATAAAAGCGACAAATATGTCGTTCAAGTTAAAAGTTTTGAAGTACAACTTGCCGTGAACGAGTCGCCAGTGATCATTGGACAGACTATTGCTATGGTTACAAGTTCTGGAACAATCATGACTTGTGACGTCACACAGACATTATGGTCTACCTGACGCCCGAAAAACGGCCTCCTTTTTAAGACTGGTTTGCCACCATGGCAACCTAGTAATTAAATTCAAGTTTGCTTCATATTTATCTCTGATCATGAGCTTTGTGAACTATCTGTTGACAATTTTCAAAATATGTCACAACGTGACGGGTACATGCCTGGTTATTGTTTATTTATTAACTCTACAACTAAATGAGCATAAATACACATTTACAAAAACAAAATCATTCAAACTTACAACGGCAACAATATTAAAAAAATAAATAAACAATATTACATTGCGTTACACTGATTGAAGACCTGACCAACAGGACACAGATCTTATACAAAGATCAGCCAAATAAGAGAAAGCTTTCTCTATTGCCCACTTCAAGTTCCTACAAAAGACATTTTTTCCAAGTACGTTTAACTGTAAGTACCCTGGTTCCACGCCACGGCTCGCCTTATATAAAAGCGCCTCTGGAACCAGGGTAAACTGTAAGTGCATTTTGATGTCAATATAGTTTCAAAATCTTAGAGGTTTTGAGCAGGGCTGCTAGCTTCTTTAATGTTAGGAATTATTTATTTTCTACGAAGGTCCACTACTACCACCACCTTCAAGAGGTCCTCCTCCACCTCCATCAAGAGGTGCTCCACCACCACCACCACCATCTAGAGGATCAATCCCTCCACCACCACCAAGGACAGGGGCACCACCACCACCACCACCATCTAGAGGATCAATCCCTCCACCACCACCAAGGACAGGGGCACCACCACCACCACCTACAAGAAGACCAGGTCCTCCCCCACCACCACCAATGACAGGGGCACCACCACCACTTTCAAGAGATCCTCCTCCACCTTTATCAAGAGGTAGGTACTCAAACCCCTTGGTTGACAAGAGAAATTTCATCGCTGATTAGGTCCCGCAACAAAGCCAAGAAGAAGGCAGTTAAATCCAAGTTAGACAGTGATTGGACTCATTTCAAGAGCTTACGCAACAAAGTAAATCGCCTGATTGAAAAGTCTAAAAGATCTTACTACAGTGATTTAATAGCACAGAATGCCAACGATAGTTCAAACCTGTGGGCAACGATAAAGAAAATATTACCAACGAAAGCTTGTGCTTCGATAAAAGAGCTGGTTCTTGATAATGTAACCTTCTCAAGAAACAAAGACATCGCTACTGCATTTAATACGTTTTTCACTACAGTGGGAGAACGCATCAAAGGTTCTGTAACATCATGCATTCACTCATTCTTGTCGCCTGCTGACGATCCAACCTCAAGTGCTGAAACAACAATTAAGGACTTTCAATTTGAAAACATCTCAGCTGATTTCGTTCGCAAGGCTTTGTCATCCTTACGTGTCAAGAAAGCATCTGGCATGACAATTCCCACTCGCCTGCTCAAAGATGGGGCTGAAATCTTGGCTGGTCCTCTGGCATTTATTTATAATCTCTCTCTAAAGTCTGGAAGTATACCTACTGAATGGAAATCTGCAACAGTCACGCCGATACACAAGGGAGACAAAACATGCGACCCAACAAATTATCGTCCTATCTCTGTATTACCAGCAGTAATGAAGATCTTCGAGAAAGCGGTACACAGACAACTATATGACCATCTACTACAGAACGATATGTTATCCCCATGTCAATCTGGTTTCCGTCAGCATCATTCTACGTCAACAGCTCTAGTGGATCTTACTGACTTCATACTGAAAAATATTGATAATGGCAAGTTTGTTGGTGCAGTCTTCTTGGACCTGAAGAAGGCCTTCGACTTGGTTAATCACCATGTCCTCTTAAACAAACTTCAGAACATTGGCGCCCGAGAAAAATCTTTGCGTTGGTTTGAAAACTATCTTGATAACAGAATGCAATCAGTATCTGTTAATGGAAGTCTGTCCGACCCGCTGCCAGTCTCCTTAGGAGTACCACAGGGTTCAGCTCTTGGACCATTGTTGTTCATAATTTTCATAAACGATCTACCCACGAACATCAACAACAGTAAAACTGTAATGTTTGCGGATGATACTGCTATCTTTTATGCCAGCAAGGACCTAAATGAAATTAACCTGAAACTACAAGAGGATCTAACCAACCTATCATCTTGGTTTGACATGAATGATCTGATAGTGAACACAAAGAAGACAAAGACCATGGTGTTTGGTTCAGCGAAGCGTTTGTCTAATACCTCATACAGCACCAGTAACTGTCCACTGTAAACTGAAAACACCAAGTATGAAATATCTAGGAGTTACTTTGGATCCCTCCTTGAACTGGAATGATCACATTGACAACTTGTGCTCTAAAATCAGCAAGAGATTAGGGTTATTGAGTCGTTTAAGAAAATTCATCGATACCAAGACCAGCAAGATGATCTTTAACACCTTGGTCTTACCCCTGTTTGAGTATTGCGATGTGGTGTGGTCGAATGCAGATGTAACTAAGTTGGAAAGGCTCTACCGTTTGCAGAAAAGAGGTGCGCGTTTGATACTTAAGAAGAAAATCAGGGATGAACGTTCTGAAGTCCTTTTCAGTAAGCTTAACTGGGTTCCCATTGCAGAAAGATGGAAATTTAACAAATGTCTGATGGTGTACAAATGTATAAACAGACTTCTACCAGAATACCTGCGTAGAATTTTTATTATAAACTCAGAAATCCATAATTACAATACAAGAGCAAAGAACAATATTCATATTCCAAGAATAAACTCAAAATCAGGTCATAGATCTTTTGCTTTTTCAGCTGCTATGTTATATAATTCTCTTCCTGATAGTGTTAAAAATTCAGAGACCTCTAAGAAATTCAGAGTAAATTATTGGAAGCATTTTTCCACTGATAACTAACTAAAAACAAAGTAACTATGAAACTTAGAATTATTTTACTCAAATATTTTCTCTCATAGGCTAACTCTAATTGGTCACTGAGCAATAATTTGGCATACTGGGTTGGGCCGGGTTTGGGCGTCTGGTCTTGCATGTGCCGGATCTAATGCAAACTGGCTAATCTATTGTTGACTTGTTTGCGTTGGACTCGGCGCTTGTAGGACCCTTCGCCTAGACTCGGTCCAACTTAACCAATTCATATATAAATCAGTTTCTCTGTTTTTTTTTCGTCTTCTTTAGATATATTTCATATATATGTAGATAATAGATTTCAATTTCTCAATTCTATCTTTATTTATTCCATTACATTATATCTTAATATATTATATTAAATTATATTTAGTACTATATTTATTGTAGATTAGTTTTTAGTTGCACATCTCCAGTGGAAACCAGCGTCAGCTGATTGGATTTTTGTGGTTAATAAAGTTATTATTATTATTATTATTATAGGTGCTCCACCACCACCACCATCAAAATTAGTCCGTCAACGATCAAAAACGGGGTCACCACTAACTTCTAGAAGAGCAGGTCCTCCCCCACAAGCACCACCTTCAAGAACCTCTCCTCCATCAAGAGGTGCTTCACCAACACCATCTAGAGGATCAACCCCTTCTCAACCAACAATGATGTTGCCATTGCTACAACAACTTTTAAGAACAACAGGTAGGGGTAAAGGGAATGTCAAAATCGACAGCGCGCGGTAAAAGATGCATATTCACGTTTTTGTTTTATCAAAGTGGGTAGCTTTCAAATCTTTTGGAGTAATTTTTTTGTTTGAGTTCGTTATTGTTGTTGACCTCTATTTAATGTGCAACTATGCGTAACAACAAGTATAAATATAGGCAGAACACATGCATAGTTGAGAGATTGAGCACGTGACCAGTAAACCACATATTTTAAAAAACAAGGCGAGTGGACAGGTAAATATCATTTAGGGAGTGGCATAAAAAATAGGGAGGGCACGCAATCCCTACGTATCTCTATTGGATCGGTAGAATTCCAATCAAACTTCAACTTACAGGTAAGTCTCGTTTAATTTTTAATTCTACCTCACCAATCGATACTAAAGCCCTGTGCATAAGCCTTGGGATAATAAGAGGCAGATTCATATTCATCAAATCTGTAATGATAGGTAAACAAGACCATAGGTAAAATATATTCACAACTATAACTTTGTAACATAAGTTTTAAAACAGTCATATTTTTAACTGTTATCTAGAATATTGAGGCCAAATTCCCCTGTGTTGTGGATTGGCTTGTTGTAAAACGTCCTGAAGGTAGATTCCTGACTCCATGCTGCTGTTTTCAGGATTGTCTCCAATGAGACTGTATTTTGCACTTTGCTTGTTGATGCAGCACGAGTACTGTGTGGAGTAGAGATATTCATGTCTATACCAGCATTTGTCAGTGTGGTTTTGATCCATCTTAATATATTGTAGACTTGGATACTATGTTATAGGGTTTTGAAAAACTGATAAACAGTGCTTTCTGCTGACCCCTAAGTTTTACTGTTCTCGTGATATATTCCTTTAAGGTAGTGACTATGCAAATATCTTTGACCTCAGGATAGGCTGCAAATTCTAATTCTTGAATGTGCTTTCCTGGTTTTGTTTTTATAGGTTTGGCTATTCTGAACTTGTAAAAACTTGAAGTGATTGTCATATTTTCCAAACTCAGTAGATGAATAGTTTGAGCTCGTTGAGCACTTAACAGTGCAACTAAAATAACTGTTTTGAATGTCAACATATTTAACGAAAGTTCAGCTGGGGGGCCTAGTGTCCTTAGATAACTCAGCACAATTTTTTTGTCCCATGTGACATTGTTTCTGGGCAGGCTTGGCCTTTTTTCAAATACACCCTTTATAAATCTGACAATCATTTGGTGTTGGCCTATGGGCTGTCCTGACTCTGTATACAATATGTAAGACTAGGGGTAACCTCAGGTTAGGAAATGCGGGCGTGGAACATTGGTGGGAGATGCTTAATTTATTTGAGAGGCTTGAGTTGCTATATGGAGAGGCAGAGATGCAAGTATCAGGGTATAGTGATTTGTTGGCCTGGTTATCCCAATAGCCCTGTTTCGTATAAGATATGAAGCTACCCGAATACTGATCTTTGGGATGTAGTTGACTCTTGAATGTTTTTATTATTATTATTATTGAAACTGTTTTATTTGAAAACAGGATCATCGAATAACAATTTTAATTTTTTGAACAAGGGATACAAACAAAGTCATGCATGGCACTTTTCAAGGGCTTTGTCACGTCTTTCATATATTATGCTGATCGACGAAGAAACCTCGAATCCCAAACTGTTTATAATGTCATCAGAGAGCAATCTAGAATAATTCTATTTTTTCTTTCTTTCTTGGAATGGTTAACTTATCTGCCGTATTTTTTCTGCAAAAAATTGACTGACGGACACGGAGTATTTGTCGAGATGTTGTCCGGGAGTCTACTGAGATAAAATATTTCTGTCACGCAGTTCGTATAATTACTGGGTTACCTGTGGTAAACCAGTCATAAAATACGTTCGTTTTTTTTCTGACTTCTTTGCGACAAAATGGCAAAGTTGCGCAATACTACCCAGAGGGTCATTGCGGCCTTACCCAACAGTCCTTAGCGGGCATC
This sequence comes from Anthopleura sola, assembly GCA_023349425.1. Lineage (NCBI taxonomy): Eukaryota > Metazoa > Cnidaria > Anthozoa > Actiniaria > Actiniidae > Anthopleura > Anthopleura sola. Next base: position 15,713,302 of record JALHLI010000003.1, on the reverse strand, counting down.
TACTACAGGGTTCCTATTCGCACCAGTCCCTTTCTGAGCGAGTATAAATAAGAAGACCCACGAGGTAAACCTCGCACTTCACACCAGAAGCCACTCTTACTAGCTGGTCGTTAAAACCGCTCCCCAAGCTAATATGGAACAAGTTCCCGCTGATAATGTCGCGGCAGCCCAAGCCGCTAAACCTCAACTTCAAGAACAGCCGCAAGAGGTATATATATATTGCAATATCTAGTTTTGGTTTTAGCGCCGTTCGTTCATGTTGTTCAAGTCTGATTCAGTATGTTTGCCCCACAAATGTAATTTTGTTGACTTTTGCTAGCTCTCGCCTCATATACTTGGCTTGTGGAGTGCTTTTATTTCAGTGTTGGCCTCAAAAGTGTAATTTGGTGGAATTTGTTCTGAGTTTTGCCACCATTCGCCTCACAAACTTGGTTTGTCGAGTGCCTTTATCTCCGTGTTGGCCTGAAAAGTGTAATTTGGTGGAATTTGTTCTGAGTTTTGCCACCATTCGCCTCACAAACTTGGTTTGTCGAGTGCCTTTATCTCCGTGTTGGCCTGAAAAGTGTAATTTGGTGGAATTTGTTCTGAGTTTTGCCACCATTCGCCTCACAAACTTGGTTTGTCGAGTGCCTTTATCTCAGTGTTGGCCTGAAAAGTGTAATTTGGTGGAATTTGTTCTGAGTTTTGCCACCATTCGCCTCACAAACTTGGTTTGTCGAGTGCCTTTATCTCAGTGCTGGCCTGAAAAGTGTAATTTGGTGGAATTGTTCTGAGTTTTGCCACCATTCGCCTCGCAAACTTGGTTTGTCGAGTGCCTTTATCTCAGTGTTGGCCTGAAAAGTGTAATTTAGTGGAATTGTTCTGAGTTTTGCCACCTTTCGCCTCACAAACTTGGTTTGTTGAGTGCCTTTATTCCAGTGTTAGCCTGAAAAGTGTAATTTGGTGGAATTGTTCTGAGTTTTGCCACCATTCGCCTCGCAAACTTGGTTTGTTGAGTGCTTTTATTCCAGTGTTGGCCTGAAAAGTGTAATTTGGTGGAATTGTTCTGAGTTTTGCCACCATTCGCCTCGCAAACTTGGTTTGTTGAGTGCTTTTATTCCAGTGTCGCAAGTGGCCTCAAAAGTGTAATTTTGTCAATTGTTCTGAGTTTTGCCACTTCTCCCCTCACACACTTGGTTTGTTGAGTGCTTTTATTCCAGTGTTGACCTCAAAAATGTAATTTTTGTCGAATTTTCTGAGTTTTGCCGGCTCTCACCTCAAAAACTTGATTTGTTTGAACAGTTTTATTCCAGTGTTGGCCTCGGAAATGTAATTTGCGGAGTTGTCCTCTGCTTTGCGGCTCTAGCCTCACAAATTTAGTTTGTAGAGTGCTTTTATTTCAATGTTTTCTTCGCGAATATGATTTGATGAAGGTGCCCAGAATTTAGTGCCGGCTCTCGCCTCGCAGATTTAAGTTTGTAGAGTGCTTTTATTTTGGTTTTGCCTCGCAAATTTAATTTGCCGAGTTGCATTGACCCTTATATAGTGCGTCGATTTTGTATCTTAAATTGGACACTTTTCTTTGCCTCATCAGTAAAATTTTGTCAAAGTTTTGTCATTCTCTCTTCACGCCGACTAATAGCGGTAGTTTGATATTTATATGTATTTTGTTGTGACGCTGTTAATTTTTGTCAGGTTCTTTCATCTCGTATGATTGGATCTCTTCAGACATTGTTTAGATTGTTTTTTACACTCGATTTTTTAGTTTATATAACATCTATCACCGAGCCGTGTCAATGACTTTACATCAAGTTTTAAAACCCATTTATTGAAATCGGCTTTCTTTTTAGTTAGGTAAGGCTGTTTCGCACACCCATCCCCCCCCCCCCCCCCCCCCCATGGCAGTCTGAAAGGGAGTCTAATTCCCTAGTCGGATTACTGACGCTCAGGCTGCCATCCCCTGGGTTTCTTCTCTCCTCCCAGCCCTCTTACGTATCAGTACCCATTTACTTATTACTGGACAGCTTTCAGTGAACCATCCAAGTTTAACATACCACTTTCCTGAATGGGAAAACACGCCCTCTTTCTTCCCCTTGTCGGTTGAAAGAACTCGGCCGGGCTGGGAAAAACTTGATGGCTCTCCCATTTTACCCAGGGGATGGCAGCTGGGAATTCTCGCATAAGTGCTTCTTACGTTGCCCAAATGACAGACGTCATGTCTCATGTTGGATGGCGCAATCCACGGACTGCATCCTATTATATTAAGCTGGCCAACGTCTTGCGCCCGGGTGGACCTTCAGTCAGTGGAGTCCGCCACGTCTTACTATTCAGACCAGTTAATGCTTTCAAAAACTTTGTTACCGTTTTTCCACCTTCGTTATCTGCTTAGCTCTTATTTATCGGACTGAACTTCGGAGCTCAATTGTATATTGGAAATCAGAATACAATAAGAAACTATTTTGTCTAGTTTTGGTTAGTTTGGGGTTTTAGTTTTGAGAATGGGACTGGTCCTTGTTGGGGGTAACCTTTCGGACGTCTTAGTGATTGGTACGGTTCCACGGTCGTCATCACTCCCATTCTTAATAGACGAGCGTGAAAGGGAATGGTGCAAATAGTATACTATTTGCACCATTCCCTTTCACGCTCGTCTATTAAGAATGGGAGTGATGACGACCGTGTCTGGCAAAGAACAAAATAGGAGGCAAACAGCCATGGGAGGGCAAGGGAGGGAAAAAAACAGACAAGGGCGCCCGAAATGAGACGAAGCGATGAAAGAGGCCGGCAACAGAAATCTGGTTATAACACCTGCAAGGCCGATGAGCTTCTGGGGTGAAGTGCGAGGTTTACCTCGTGGGTCTTCTTATTTATACTCGCTCAGAAAGGGACTGGTGCGAATAGTATACTGTCTATAGTCCGATCAATTAGTATGTGCCAACTGTCAATCTATGTCACTACGTTGCCAACTAATTAAGAGAGGGCGGAGCTAGCGTATCACGTGACATAAATTAATGTCTACGCATGCTCTATTTCGTTGACTGCTGTAATTAAAGAGTGAGCCGAGTCAGAATTTTTGATTTATTCGTAAACAAGGATAATTCTAATCCAACCAGGAATTCTGTAGAATTTGCATTGCTCACGGCAAATCCGCTAACTTTGATTAACTACTCGTGCTTTGACTCAGCTATCTAAAGCAGTATTATCTGTAGTATCAGTACAAAAGGAAAAAGCTAGCCGTGGCCGATATTTAATTCTTGTATTAAAGAATTTCTACGCACTCCAAGCTAAATCAAACCGATGGGACGTCCTGACTTCATTCAAGTTTTACCGACCCGATTCTCGGATGCTATATTTAATGGTTTGACTCAACAAGACTACAACAAAGAAACCTGAGGTACAAAGAAGTTTATTCGGGCTTTCATTTTGTAATCAAGTAAGATATATTTATAATAATCACCGTAATCAGCAGTAAAATCTATTCAATATAAACAAACATTTTACAAAGGGAAACGTGAACATATGAGAAAATACATGGTGTACTTACAATCGTGCCGTTCTAAGGAAAAAGGGTAAAAAATAACAACAAAATTTGACCGTGTATCGACGAAACGTGACCTGAACAAAATCACAACACACTCGCGTGAAAACTACTAACACGAGGTGCTCACGTGCTCACCATCCTGTGCCACAGGAGGCCCAAACAGATTGATTTACAAATATATACGAACACATAAAATTGTAAAATGTAAAGCAATTCTGAGGAAAGTTTTGAGCAAGTATTCAATCGGCTTACCGTTCTAAATGAAGGACTCAACTAGTAAACAAAATGTTGAGTTAAAGAAAACGTGTCTAAAACTCGGACTGGAGTTTGAAGGAAGTGAAATTGGACTTCCAAATGGGTATATTCCATGATTTTTGATTTAACATTTTTTTTTCCAAAATGGCTTTCACTGTACATTTATAGTAGCCAGTCTATTATTGTCTTTTGAAAAACGATGAAAAAAGAAAACGAGGGCCTCGAAAGTATAATACATCAAAGATTAAAACCAAATTACAGTCAGCTTGTTTTATTATTTATCAGTCCTTTTCCACAAAGGGTGGGTCAAGGGCACCCTAGGACCCCTCCCCCTGCCCCTGGTCCCACCCCGTCCAGGTAACCCAGTCTACCCTGGTCACAGGGTCTTGTTATATATGCTGAGCGACGAAGAAACCACGAATCCTGGACTTAATAATTTCATGAGAGGTTTTGGAAATTAGAATGAAGTTTTTTTTTTTCTTTGACTGGAGATAGCTTATCTGCCTTGATTTTTATAAAAAAAAGTTCAACTGCCATGGAGTATTTGTTTTCCGGCTGCCGGACATCTAGACACAGCGTATAATAACATAGTTCGTGTGAAGGATAACTGCTTTTCTGAGTTTTCTCGTAGTTTATCTTACTCTATTGGCCTTTTTGTTCTGGAAGCCGAGATTTCCTATGAAATCAGACATATTTACGTGACGAGTCTTACGTACTGTTGTCACACAATCAATCGTTCGTTCGTCATAGAACTGTTTTTTCGCCTTGAAATTCTTGTAATTTTGATAAAAAATAGATTCTAGTAAAACCTTCTACAGTTTTAACTGTTGGTAAAGTATTGGATTACTGTAAAGACAAACTCGCCGAAGGTTTTTTGATTATATACAGTCGGCGAGTTGGGATAGGCGAGTTGAACCGTCGATAACGTGGGCACTGGCCTAATCTTGTAAGTCTGCATTCCTCGAATTCTTCACATTCCAGTTGGAAGATGAAAACTCTGAAAGCAGTCTGCCCTACGCGGGTCCAGCCACCGTGGCGTTATCTCGTCAAGATTATGATTGCGAGCTCCTCTTGTCGCCCGCAATAACACTGAACGGGCTGTATTTACAGCACTGTAACCCAGATTTCTGTCATACATTGAGGTTAAAAACTCAATTACAGTTCCCAAGTTGGGTGAGCTGTTACTTTCACTCCTTTTACTGCAAAAGTCTATCCATTGTCTGATGTATGGTCCATACTGCTTTTGTGTTGATGGCCGCCATGATGACATGATGATGTCTTAAGCCGATTGCGAAATGTTGAGGCTGTCGAGGGAATCCCTGACACAAGAAAAGCTGCTAACCTCATCTTTGAGCTTAATGGATGAACAGCTTGGCGTTTGTATGGCAGTATTAGAGTGCCCTTTGTTCTAGGGAGTAATAAAGGACAATCTGTTAGCATATTCCCCAGTTTTGGGAACCATGTTTGGGTAGTCCACAGGGGGGCTATCAAAATATCTCTGGTTATTTTGTAGTAGGAGTCTTTCGTACCCCCCATGTTATTGATGTAGCTTACAGTAGTGGTGTTATCTGATTTATCCTGTATGTGGACTGATTTTTCATTGCTGCACAAAGCTTTAAGGGAGAATAGAACAGCTAACAGCTCTAGACAATTTATATGATAGTTTTGCTCTTCTAGGTTCCAGGGTCCCCCTGTTTTTATCTCACCCTTGACTCCACCCCAACCTGAACCAGAGGTCAGCCAGAGGCATCTGTTTTCATAATCAAGTTGGGGTTCCTATGTGATATGGGACAGGAGGAGGTGGATATATTAGAAATCCACCATTGAATATTTCTCCTAGCTTGGTAAGAGATACATATTTGAGCATCAAAATCTCCTTTTGCTTGTTTAAGGGCAGCTGATTTTTTATTTTGTATTAACCTGTAGAATAACCTTCCATGTTCCACTGCTGGGAAACTGGCTACCATCTGCCCAATAAGTTCTGACAACTCTCTTATTGTTATCATGTTTTTTCTAAGTATGTCTGTGCAGGATTTTGTAAGTTTTGTGATTTTTCCCTCTGTTAATGTAACACTCATTTCTACAGAGTTAATAATAAACCCCAAATATGTAAGGGTTTGAGAGGGTTCAAACACTGATTTTTAGGGGTGTATAATAAATCCTGCTTTAAGTGCTAATTCCACAGTATCTATTACATTTTCTCTGCATTCAATTAATGTATCTCCAATTAGGAGTGAGTCATCAATGTAAGAGGAATTTAAATGTCCTTTCCTTCTTAATACTGAAAAAATTGGCTTGGTAATCTTAGTGAATATCCTTGGTGCACTGGACAAGCCATTAGGGAGGCAGGTATATTGAAACAATTACCCTTTCCACTGAAATCGCAAAAATTTCTGATATTCGGGCAAGACTGGTACAGAGTAGTATGCATCTTTCCAGTCTATGGAGGCCATATAACAATCTTTTGTTATCATGTCACGAAGGTTTTCTCTGGTGGGACTAGCTCGTCCTTCGGTGACACAGAATATGGACGCTTTCTGGTGTTTTACTGATCTTTATTCTGCTATTGACTCCACTCTCTTCAAGATTTCTTCGACTGACTAGTAGCAACTAGCAAACTCGTATTTATGCCAACAGCTAGGGGCTACGTCACATAACCGGTTTGTGCCAAGCCAAACTGGGCACAACTAGTCATGTAGCATATGACGTAAGGCTTGAGGGTGGATATTTACTTAGTGCAAAAATAAGAGCACCTACCCGCAAGACTCGCCCTAACCAAACCGGCGATAGAATTCGCTAGCTGGACTAGTAAAGAATATTTTACAATAACAATATTTTGTAGTTCTAAATAATATAACCTTAAGCGAAGGCTCAGAAAACGGCTAGCAAACAATCTGTTTACCGAATAAACAGTGTTACTTTTCCCAGTACGCACAGTGGCGGATCCAGAGGGGGTTCCATGGGTTCCACGGAACCCCCCTTTGAGCATCAGACCCTTTGAAAAGGGATATATGAAATAATGAGAATGCGTCCTGCAATGAAGTTTTACGTATCAGTTGTTGAAAGAGTGAAGACAAAATGGAACCCCTCTTTGTAAAATTCTGGATCCGCCACTGACGCATGTTCAAATCTGTACAAAACTAAAACTGGTTTTTACTGGAAAAGTACTGTAGTTTGCAGCTGTTATCTATAAAAGGTCCTTCTTTAATTAAATGAAGAGTAGACAATAATTGTCATGAAGCAAACATCGACTAGTTAAATGACCATCCAATAAACAAGTCATTGTGACCGATTGCTATTGCCGGGCACGTGTCAGAATAGATTGCCTGTTGGCAAATCATTATTAAACGGCAAGAGTTTCAATTACTCAGGATAGTGTAAGGTGAACCGCAATCAAAAATATGATTTTTCCCTTATTTCCAATTAACTCTAAAACTTTGCCCATTACAATCAGAGTTAAAGCTGATGTAAATGTTTGCATTTTGAAATGGTGTTTTTCCAGTTTTTCCAGCTAAATCACTTATCTATATTTTTTGTCAGCATTTTTTATCGAAAGAAAATATATTCCTCTTCTTTTCGGTTGTATCTATTTTAGAATATTTAGCGTTTTAAGACCCGAAAAAAAATATTTACGAAGGTCATTATTTCCAAAGTTCACAAATGCAAATTCGGGGCTTAAAATACGGCTTATAAAAACTATGTGCTCTTTTTCCAAATCATAAATAAACTACACCCAGAGGATTATCTAATGTATTTCTATCAGAATCAAAAGAAAAATCTCTGGGCAAATCATTTTTACTGTTCCGTTGAGGACGCTTTTCTGTCCCTATTTGACGACAATTCGAACATGCAAATTGTGGTCTCGTAATATCGGCGTAAAAATATATGTGCTCTTATTCCAAATCATAAAAAACCTACACCCAAAGAATCATCTTATGTATCTCTATTAGAATCAAAAGAAAATTATCTGGGCAAACCACTTAAACTGTTCCGTAGGGGTCTTTTTACGATCCTTATTAGCGACCATTTCAACTGTAAACAACTTGTTGCGTTAACTCCATCGTCTTAAAACGCCAAATATTCTAAAATACAACCGAAAGGAAGACGAATATCTATTCTTTCGATAAAAAATGCCGACTAAAAATATAGATAAGTGATTTAGCTGTACGATGCGCTTATTTTCACACTAAATTCCGTGATCTCGGCGGTCATGTTTTCAATGCGTAGGGCCGAAATCGATTTTCGTAAATTTCTCGGGAACCAAGTAAAATTTTTTAAAACTAAAAACACCAGGATGTATTTCATGCTAAGGGCTATCAATAAACAAAATATGAGCGAAATCGATTTTTTCAGTTGTGCCAATGTTTGGTCGATTTTTACAGAAAGTCGCTCTTAAAGCTTTGAAATCCAAATTTTCCTGCAACTTTTTTTGTATCATTTAAGTCTTTTATCGACTTGGGTAGGTCATCTCCAAATAGTAGCTTGGTTACAGGAATCTGCATGGGCTGAGTACAGCTGTCTATATTCTGGGTTCATGTCCTGTTTCATGAGTTCCCTCCTTTTGATGTTTAAATCTTGCTGTGCTAGCCCCACAAAGGTAATTGCATCCAGAAGTTTTCTTAGTGTGTCACTAAGATCCAGTTTTTCTGGGGTTTTATTTGTCTTTAAGGACAGTATGTTGTCTGACAGGATGCTAAGTGATGAAATAGCCTTTTGTGATTTTTGCATTCTTATGTCTTTTGACTTTGATGGTGGTGGGAGCTTGGTCCAGATTTCTGGATTGACCTTAGGCAAATGAGTGGAGCAGTTTTTTGGTCTTGGGTATTTCTCTAATAGCTCCTTGATTTTTTCTCCCCCTAATCTTTTGGACACTTCATCATTTATGATGCTGGACAATTTTTCATTGATATCTGGTCCCATGTCCGTGTCTTCAGTAAAGTCTCCCGCAATCTCTTGAAGGAGATCGTCACATTCCTCTGTTTGGGATTTTTCCCCTGAGGAATTATTGTTGGGATTTTTCCCCTCATCATTCTCGAGGCCTGCAAGAAGATCTTCGAAGTTCTTCTCTAAGTTTCCCCTAGATGTTTCACTGGATACCTCTTCCTCTTCTTCAGTATTAGATTTATCTAACTGATCTTGCAGAGAGGCAATTTCGTCTCCCATTGTTCGTAGCATGGCGTTCAATTTTGATTGCCCGCTCATCTGCTGCTGAACGAGTGTATTCATTGACTCTAGCAGCATGACTATCTTGTCAGTTTAGGTACTTTTACCGTTGTGTGAAGCATGTTCACCATGGTTCTCAGTATCCCTTTTTGGGGCATCTTTGGAGGGATTGTCCTCTCTCTTTCTGAGGTCGTCAAGATGTTGTGTTTCGGCGGGAAAATCGCCATCTTGGATGTGTCTCTTCTTGTTGGCCTTGGTTGGTATTTTCCCTGACGCCGGCCGTTTCTTCCCGGTTTTTTCGCCACCAAGCTCTGATTCTGTCTTCTCCTCAGACATCATTCAGTTGATTAAGGGAATTTCTCTTTTCTGCCGCTGTATTTACTCGTATTTATCAGGACCTCGTCCAACAACAACCTTCTCCGTGGTTAACGAAGTCGCTCATGTGGTTTACTGGTCACGTGCTCTATCTCACGTGACCCCGTAGTATCGATTGGTGAGGTAGAACGTCGAATTTTACATTAGCCGAACCTAATGACATCAAAGAAAACCGCCTTAGTATCTATTGTTTTCAATGCGTTCGGCTCATATTAATTAATATAAGTTCGACGTTTGGCCTTTGCTGAAAGCGATTTAGTTGTTTCCTTATTTTCAACGCTGTCAATGATGTTAACGGTTTTACTGATTTCCTTCATCGAAGGAGGATCTTCATCAACACATACTGAGCAGCATTCGTCCGTCGTAAATATATGTGGGTGGTCTTGGGGGTTGCTGACTTCATCGGGCGGATCGTTAGAAGGGCGATTGAAATGCGCACTAAAATGATTTCCGAGTTTCTTAGTTGTTATAAGGAGTTGTTGCATTTTCTTGGTAGCACTGTAATCTTTCAGCATTTCAAACTCCTCTTCAGCGTCTTTTGCTTCACTCGCGAGATTGAGTGCTTTTGCTTTCCTAGTATACAAATCATTATTTCAGTTTTCTGGACAGTTTTTCTGATGCACATTTCAATTATTTGAGTCTGAGAGGATCTATGCAGGTACTTCATTCGTTAATAAGCGAGAAAAAAATTCGTCGTTTAACCACTCTTGTTTAGCGTTGGACTTTTGAGGCATTGTTTCATCAGCTGCCTTGCCGAGGGTATCAACGAATGATGTTTCTTTCAATCTGGTGTACACTGATCTGAGGTGTTCACTGTTTCTGAAGAACTCGCCAGAGTTTCTTCAGATACAAGACTGAGTTCATCTGCAACTCGTTTTCTGGACTAGTAATCTCCAGTTTCTTAGTTGCTGGTGTACATCGCCGACGAAGTTCTTTTCGTTCAGCTTTATAGTTGGTAATCTGGAGAATAGTACTACCATTCGGTCTTTTCTTTTCTTAAAGCTAGTCCTCATGCACCATGTAGCAGTATGTATGGCTTTTGCTGAAAACATTGAATTCATGATGAACAGATTGCTGTTTTCACATAGTGTCAGGAGACGTCTACCGTTTCCATTTGTGGTAAGGTCATCATTATTGTGGCCGAGGCACTTCCAAGACCCTACAGCGTCGTTAACAATAATAGTGACATTTATATCGCCGCCAATAACTATCTTAAAACTGGGATGTTTCTTCTACATGGTCTTCAGGATGGTGCCTTCTATAAGAAGGTAAAAACGGTCTTTACTAGAATCAGGACTAGCATCAGTAGGAGCAAACGCACAGATCGCTGTTATTTTTGTACCCTTCACCATCAATCTCGCAACCAGGATCCTTCCCTCCAGGGCCTTCAAGGAGTTTGGCTTTAGGAGATAGTAAAATGCCAACTCCAGCAGCTGCTTTTCTTTGGAAACCCGAGTTAATAAATGATCATTTTACGAATTTGTTCTCTTGAAAATGTACAGTCTGAGTGCCGGTCATATGGGTTTCTTGGATGAAAGTAAGGTCATGTCTCAACATTTTGCATTGCCAGACAATCTGGAAGAGTTTCATTTATTCCTTACAAGTTAAAGTATTTAAAGATCCAGCAACAAAATTCGGTATGTCTCGGAGATGCAGGGCAAGCTGGCGGGGTTCTTTGCCTTTTTTGAAACGATACAAAAGACAGCCGGAAGAGGCGACTTCACTATAATGCTGCTTGCCAGTTGCAGGTTGACGACCTTGATGTGCCTGAAGCCTCAGCTGCCTGCAAAATACCCACGAATGGTGTTTGCCGAAGTGATCTGTCATAATTACTATTCAGTGCATCGGCCCATTGTTTTCCTTCATGCACAATAATTCACGGTTTCTGGTTAAAATTGCGGATCGTGTTTTGAATAAGACAGGAAGCGGAAAAGCTATTTCATTTCGATACGGTTGCCTGGATTTTGAATAGGCTCTGGTAAGCTGTGGAACTACTAACTTTGTGGTCCATTTGCTTACCATCTTCCTCAATCCAGCAAGGATGCTGCATTATTATTAATATTGCTGTCTACTGATGGCAATATCATAAATAATGCTGTCTGCTCAAATAGCTGACCGCATTATTAAGAATAATGTAGCGTGTCGTATGATTTTGCTCTTTTGATTGTTTTCTCCCTGCAATCGTTGATATAATGCAGGGAGAAAATAATAGGCTTGGGTATTGAATAGTAGTTGTAATAAGAAATAGTCACATCTAAACAATCCTGGTGTTTGCCTAGCCATATCCTAACGATACAAATATCACCAAACAGGAAGCCTAAGCTAGACACGGTACTTAAAGCTACATAAAATCGTTTTATTAGAAGTTCACGAAGAAGCTTAATATTTTGTTAAGCAAAAAGATTTCATCTACTTATAAGTCGTATCCATGAGTTCGCCAAAGGGGCGCGTTTGGAAAAGAATGTCACAACCACTACAATAACAAAGAAATGTCCTATGAGAAAACTGATTTATCTAGGGACCTGCTTTGTTTCCTATAAAAAATATAACGATTTCTATGATATCCTAATCATGCTATTTTCCGCCATTTTCAGTTCCACTAGAAATCAGTTTTCGAGGTCCTGAAGCTGAAAAAGCGTATCGAGAAGCTCTAAAGAATGGCGAGGTAGAATTTTACCGAGGACGAATAATGCTGATTGGGCAGGACAGAGCCGGTAAAACTAGTCTCAAAAAGTCCCTTCTTGGATTATCATTTGACCCTAACGAACAAAGCACAGATGGAGTAGTAGTAGATCCATCTAACTTTAGTGTTGACGTTGATGATGCTGTAGACTGGCAAATATCAAAAACTGGTGACGTAAAGAAGAACAACTTCGAAGATGGTGTTGCTAGCGTAATGGCCAAAATTTTAAATCAACAGGTAGGGAATGCATTTTCCCCTAACTCTTTCGAACCACATCATTTCTTATTTCTGGCAATAGCTGTTAGTACAGTTGAGCCCGCAATGAGATATTCTTTTGTTTTAAGAATCATACAAGTGAGGCTATCGGGTCGATACAATGCTTGTTGTCTCATTTGCATGCATCCATAATAACTGCAGTATTTTGATTCTGTGAATTCAAACCCTCGCTCATTCAGATAAAGTGTAGGTTACCAATAGTCATTTTTAAAAAGTGTACCTAACCCCTGATACAATATTTTCAGTATTGATTCTATATGAAGTGAATAGTTGAATGGTGAAATATTTCTTCATTTGATGTTTATACTTCCAATATGTTAATGACTGTGACGACTACCCAGGAATTTGAGTATATTTCTTTTACTTGTAATACTAAACACTGGCCATTATAAGACGCCAAACTTACACTAAACATTGTGGAAACCAAGAGTATAATGATGATACATTTTAAATACTGTTTGTGTGAACCTGTTAAAGTTTTTATATTTAATGAAGCCAAGAGGTTGAATAAAAAAGGTCAATATAAACCCCCTCTCCCGATTTTCCGAACGCTATTGGTAAACTTTATCTGAGAATGAGCGATCTTTGATTTGTTAGAAAGCTCCCCCTTATCCAGTAGTCTCCCTCGCAACCATTTTTGACGATCCTTAAAACAGCAGCCACTTAGCGAGGAAGACTACTTATCCAGTTGAGAGTCTGGTTTTTAGATATTCAGAATTTTGACTGACTAAATGTTCAACTATTTAACTAACAGGTCAACGACAGGCGACTCCCCTTAAATCAAGAGGTGAAGAAAGAAAAGGAAGAAGAGAAAGAGACCGCAAATATCGAAGAAGAAAGTATCGCTGAAACGTCAACGTCGACAGATACTTTCGCACCGCAGAAAAGCAGTGTCATTAACCAGAGAATCAATAAAGATGTTATTGATAATGTACATGATGACGATAGCACCATTAACCACGTTGTCGAGAGCAGTCATGACATTTTGGAAAACACCAAGGAAAAAAACAAAGAAGATGACGTTGATACAGGAAACGCTACGAGAAAAGATGTCGTACCAGAAACGGTGATGGAAAACTTAATCCAGCGTTTGTCGGCGAAAAATCTAGGTTCCTCTGCAGGACAGGAAACTTCTGTCAGTATTTGGGATTTCGCAGGACAACAACTGTACTACGCTTCTCATCCTGTGTTCTTTACTCACAGGGCAGTTTATGTTCTGGTTCATAACCTTGAGAAAGATCTAGTAGCTGAAGCAGAACCTTGTGTACGGCAAGGTGTGCATGATACACACTTGAACAATCATGACCAGCAAACTAACTTGGAAGCTCTTCTCTCATGGCTTGTGTCAATACACAGTGCTCGGCCAGAAGCCAGCGACGGAGGCAAAATACGAGAGGAACTCCCATACTTACGTCCTCCTGTTATCATTGTTGGGACTCACGCCGACTGTCCATTTGAAGAGCCGAAGAAAATGGAAGAAAAAATTCAAAAAAGTTTAACTAGAAAGAGCTACGAGCAGCATGTCGTAAGACCTTTTATAACGGTCGATAACACGAAGTCATCTAATGATGACGGTGTAAAGAAGCTCAAGGAAAAAGTCAAAGAACTGTTCAGTACGGAGCCCTACATGGGGGAAAAAGTTCCTGTACTTTGGTTTAAATTTGAACAGGTAAACCAAAGTTGGCAAATTCCAAAGTTTCAGTAAACCGACCGTAAATAATTTGCTTTATGCAGTCGTTGTTTCTACCTTGTCGAGTCTCCTGATCAAGTTTCGGGAAGATTTGAATGATATGAGTGTGTTTTTTTTTTACTTAATTCACTCTACTCTACATATATCGATTAGTTGTAGCACTTTTTTGTGAGATGACGTTTCCACCGCCTTAGTTAACTGTGTTCAAGGTTTGAATTAGGAGTAGGTGGGAGTGAATTGGAGCTACGACCAACGCAGAGGAGGGTCCAGGGTTATCCCATGATGCATTACGTTTCATAGTATATTATCAATTCTTTCTTGACGTCATCACTTCCAGAGTTTTTCTTTATTTAACGTTCTCTGTGTATCGAAAGAGATGTTTCTGCTTCTATTCCCGGCCTGGAAGGATTTGAAGTTGTTTTTAGACTGATTCATCTAGTTATATACGGATAAATTTGAGAGAAAGAGACGAGTGGCAACTGTTCCATGGACTCGTTGTTCAACAAAGTACGTATCCCAGCGCTTATTTGCCTTATTTCAACATCTAATATACGGATAAGCTGTAATTTATTACTTTTCTTGTCGTTTGTGTAAAGTATGATGTGATTTTACTGAATGTCCGTTTATTATTTATACATTTCCAATGTTCAGTTCTTCGTGAGCTGTCAAAAAATGGCTATTTTCAGAGGTCCTAAACACATCTAAAACCTGGAGTACTTTGGAGTATTTTTATATACAAGTATGAATTAACCCTTAAGCTAAGACATGATGGTATTAAAACGAAAAAATACTCTTATAATTCATGAGAAATAAGCGCTTTGTCTACAACATCTGACACTTGAATATTTGAAGCGTATCAAGTCGCCTTTCTAAAATATCAATTTTTTTATGAGCCATTCCAAAAAATATCGTTACCTTTTGGTTTAAACAGAAGTAGGATTGTTACGAAACAACACACGTTAACTCTAGTTTCATTGTTCACGATTTTGTTGGTTAATCATGGCTTTAAAAACGGCTTTGTATTCGATTCTTCAACACCGAGATGGTTCAATGTTTACAATTGGTAAGCGCTATGTATCATGGGATAACCCTGGACCCTCCTCTGCGACCAACGTAAAGGTTGGCATGCCTTGTAGATTAGTCCTTAATTCTCATTCATTAATCACTAACTCTATCTTTAATTACTCACCAAGTTCCTCATAGTGTTGAAACATCAACTTCATAAGTTTTATTTACATGCAAGTGCACTATTAACTATTTCTTCACCCAAACCCCTATTTCATATCCCCTTCTTTAATCCTCAAATTCATGCTGTATTGTATTTGCCGTTTAGGTTATCAAAAGTTTAGTGGAAGAGGAAGGGAAGAATTATATGTCGTTGAAAGACCTTGAAAGACTAATCCTAGAGGTTTGCGACATAGAAGACAAGAAAGAAATCTCGGCTCTGCTGAACTTTTACCACGACCTCGGTGTCATCGTGAAGCATCGGAACACAGTTGTTCTAAACGCTGAATGGCTTACTGACCTGTTTAGAAAACTCATTACTATCAGACCTTTCAATGAACAGGTTGGTAGAAAAATTATTATGATAAGATGGTGTCCTTTTTTAACCCCTGAACTCTTTGCGTGTAAGTGGTTCATAGTCTTTTAGCCTTTGTACAGCTGTTGACGAAGGTTAATTAGCTAGCTAGTGGTCGGGCTGCACAAGCACGGTTCGTTTGAAATATGAGAAATGTTTAAAGTTAAATCTCCCATTCCTCTTCTATCTTGGCTTGGGACGGTAATGTATTTATAAAGCTTCCAAAAGCAATTGGCTCAGCCGTTGATACTGATCTGTGGAGATGGTGCCTTTGTTATTCCGTATCTGCAACAGCAACAGTTAGACCCACTTTCTAGTAGTTCGCATGACAGATAGCTCCGTCATTTTCCACTAAGATATGTTAAAGTGGAGTATCTATATTATAAGGAACAAGTTCAAAACAGTTGTCCAAAATAGTGACCCGATTTCATTGATTTAGGTGGTGGGTACCGGTAAATACCCCTCCCCCTCAGAGACCTGTTGAAATGCTCGATACTGGATGTCCGTAATGACTATTTCTATCCATAAATACGTTGTTGAACATACATAAAAACAGGCAGTACATTCCGGCATTTGTGCGATTTGACTTTTAGTTTTGGAGATATTTGAGGACAAAATCAAGGATTTCACTTCCAGAGGTGGTGGGTACCGGGTAACACACCACCCCTCTCTCTGAATCGGGTACCGTAAGATGACAATTGCTTTGACCTTATACCTAATCGTCTAAGTTAAACCAGTCCCCCGTCTGTGCCAAAAAATTGTCTCAGGGTGTTTGCTTTCCAGCCAACTAAAGCCCGTAAATCACAAGATCAAGTGTTAGTGTGGTGCCTTTTGGATATGATCTCTGGCTGAGGTTCGCTCTTCGCAAAACCAGAAATCAAAGTTTGTCTTTAAAACTCACGCTCGGCCAGATAAGCCACAGGTAGCCGCCATCTTCTTTTACTCTTTTCAAGCAAATTTACTGAATGACGTCACAGCCCGCCTTCGGGATCGTGACACTCGGCACGTCACGCTTCACAGCTCACTTCAAAGGAGGATTTCTTTGTTATTGTAATTTTTTTTATAAATGAAATATTTGTATACAAATAGTATTTTTATGTATTTACTCGAATTTCATAATATAAGATTTAAATTGAATAACCAAGAGAGGGTGAAGGAATGAGGTCAATTCGCAATACCCCCTATAGGGTAGTATTGGCTTGCCACGTGACTATCACATTGCTTGCTTCAGTCGCGTGGAGTCATCAGCAAGTCAACAACAATACTTTCTTAATGTGAGTTTTTTCAATTTAATATGTCTTCTGGCTTGCCTGTAGTATTAATATTAGGTCACTCCTTTGTGAAGCGCCTATTTCTGGACATTAAAAACCAATCACATCATGTGAGAGAAATACATAAAAGACTATAATGTTCAATTAAATGTCCTGCTACTCCTTTTCATCAAGCTATGGTTAAAAGGAACTGCATTCATTTGTCAACACTGGCTGAAAAACAAAAATCAAAACACTTTCGATTCAAATGGCAAACCAACTAGCAAGAAGAAATTAATCCCTTAAAATCAAGTTAAGATGGCGAGCAAACTAACTTTCAAAGTTAGGATAGCATTTATACAACGTAAAGACAATACCTAATAGGAATCATTTTTTTTAAGTACAGAGTGAAGTTTCACTGGTTTGTCGACTAGTAAGCTATTAAGAGCAGGTCTCTGTAAGAATGAAACAAAATTGGAAATGAAAATTTTTGCCCCACCTTCAAACTTTGTGTGCAGGTAGGCCACCAAGGGGGGTGCACGAAAACACCCCATGTTGGGGTCTTCAAGTGCTTTGTTGCCATGGAAACGGCTATGGGTTTTTCTGGCTCCAGACCCCGAAATTCTACCCAAAATGTTCCCAAAAAATGGGCAAATTTTAAAGGCTGGTTCTCAGGCGCATTTAAAGCAATTTCATTCAAAATTGCTCCAATAGCAGAACAACTATTCTAGTTTTGAAAAATATAAGTTTCTACAATCTGCGTTCGGGATAACAATAAAACTTTAACACTTAACTGGAGGCCGTGTTGGCCATTTTCATACACCGTAAAATCAAGCCATAATCTTTCGCTCATTTCGTATCTCCCAAAGTACGCGCTTCTGAGAAGCCTTATCTTTATTACAGTTTATATAGACATTGATGATACAAATTATGGAAAAAAAAAATTCTGGGGAACGATATAGTTTTAAGCTGGGGCTTCGTAACATTCGAGCTAAATATTCAATACGTTCAAAATCGGCCACTTTGAAATCCTATTATATCCCCGAAAATATTATTTTATTTAGCAAAAATCGCTATTAAGCACTTAAATATCATCTCTCACTACTGTTAAACTTGAATTCTAAAGCTTTAAAGCAACCATAGCCGAGCAATATAAATTCAAAACAGCTTACCTTACCAATTTTGCAGTGTTTTGTAAAGTTGGGATGACCTAGGAAATGTCTCCTATCTTGTGTCCATATGTGGTATAGAAGCTATAAGAATATGAAAGACTGCTTATTTTACGACTTAAAAACGTCTTTATCAAAAAAAAAAAAATGTTGATTCGCTCGTCCACACACTCAGCAGCAATGTCAAGCGACTACCAGTCTTACACACAAAACTAGAATAATTGTTCTGCTATCGGAGCAAATTTGAATGAAATTGCTTTAAATGCGCCTGAGAACCAGCCTTTAAAATTTGCCCATTCTTTGGGAACATTTTTGGGTAGAATTTGGGGGTCTGGAGCCAGAAGAACCCATAGCCGTTTCCATGGCAACAAAGCACTTGAAGACCCCAACATGGGGTGTTTTCGTGCACCCCCCTGGGTGGCCTACCTGCACATTAAGTTTCAAGGTGGGGCAAAAATTTTCATTTCCAATTTTGTTTGATTCTTACAGAGACCTGCTCTTAATATTTAAAACAGTTCGTTTATTTATATCTTAATCGGATCGCTTACCTCTGATGGCGTTCACTGCTACCCTTAATTTCCTCTGATTCGCTGTTTTTTGATACTGAACATTTTTGCTACGTTTCAGAATCCAGTAAACTCAGTATATTGGAAAATCTTGGAGGAGACCGGTATCCTTGATGTGAAACTTGTCGAACACGTCTTCAAAGAGAAAATTGACTGTGGAGAGACGAAAGATGATATTCTAGCCATGATGGAGAACTATGGGCTCATAGCTAGATTTGGAGGAAACGAAGACCCAAAGAACTTCCATTATTTTGTGCCTGCCCAATTACAGTCATCCCCTGAAGCATTCTTTGATGTCGGTCCTTCCATGTCAGACCCTTGCACCTTGTATTTGCACTTTCTCGATGGGTTTATCCCACATGGTCTGTACAGCCTTTTAGTTTCGAGACTAATCACTTGGTGCTCCGAGAAAGGCTATCCCCACAAGCCAAAGCTCTATCAAAGCGTTTCAAGGTTTTTCATTGGCTGTGCTTATCGATACGAGCTGTTTCTAATACGCCGAAAGCGTTTTGTGAAAGTCGTGCTCAGATCACTTCAAGCAGAAAGATCATGGGTATTTCAGCCTGTTGCCTTTCAAATTCGGGAATTTTTGGAAAGTTTCTTGAAAGAAGTAACAGAAGAATGCCTCTGGTACCAATCCTTGAATCATAAAATATGTGTGCGGTGTCCTTCTAGTCACGCAACAAAATGTGAAGGACACCAACTGGAGTCGTGTATTGATGAGGATTGTCTTCACCTGTTGCCGATCGAAAAGGATCGAGAGTTGGTTTGCAGGGAAAGCCTCGGTGAGGAATCAAAGCCAGAAGTTCTTGGATTGAAAGAGTGGTATAGAGAACATCCAAAAGTAAGTCATTTCCATCATGCGTCGTTTAGGTGTATTGAGTACTACTTATAAAGTGCCCTTTGTGAGACAAAATATTATACACCGACACTTAGAATACTTTAATTGACAAACCTCAATCTTGAAAGAACGAGTTTAACATCAGACCTTAATTAGCTTGAACTTAATGTTTTCCCATTTCAGACCACGTGTCATTCTCTTCCCTTTGTTTTGGATTGCAATAGTTATATTTCCGCTGGTGCGCAACCGTTCAACAAAGACATTATATATTCTAGGGAATGACACGCGGTCGGAAATGGAGAAACATTACACTTAAGCTATAAAAGTCTGTTAGGACACACGTAGTCAAAATCATTAAGTTCCCAACGCAGTGCTGCTTCTGCACATACCTTACTTCCTCAAATATCAGATGATGTTTTTGGGATGGGTTTACTAGCAATAACAATGCAATTACCACGCTGTGCAGGGCATTTACTAACAATGCAATTGGTCCATCTTTTCATGTCGAAGGCGCACGTATGGCAACAAGGCTCGCGACATCCTCGTCTTCCGAAGGTGTACAAAATCTAGTAAAAGCCATTGGGTTTTTCAGTGATGCCCTGCAGTTTTAGCTTCCAAAATTGAGGCTCTGGACTGACTTTCGGAAAGGACAAAGAGGGGCTCTCACCCTGGCTGTCTTTGGGTTTTTAAAAGATGTCCTTATGTAGTCGTGGTTTTAGTGGTTATTATCTCACATATTGTTTTCTGTATCCATACAACAGGTTCCACTGATGCATAGTGAAGACGTTGGTGGCCTTTCAGGTTAGTTTAAAACGGCTTGGCTTCAAGTCCGAGGGAGATGAAATAATAGTAATTAGCCAGCCAATCTCACTAATTAGCTACAGTGATTGTCTCTTGTACCTTGGAGTCGAAGGGATCTAAACTCAGTATTGTGCCGGACTTGTCTTCGCGTAGGGCTTCACACTGTGCAAACTAACTACGATCTGAGCCATGAGGCGTTGCATGGCTGCCTATAAGCTCGACGTGTATTCAATAGAGTTGTAGAATAAGTATAGGAAATCGCACGACCTCGAGTACAATTTGGAAATTGATAGGTACGAGTAAGTTAAAGAACTTTCAAAACATTAAGAGTGGCTATTAATTCCAAATTGTACGAGAAGGTCATGTGATTTTTTATTTATAATTCACTGAACAAAATTTTATTAAGACAAGTATGTCGAAGCGAAGGCATTCATCTGTGTCTTTGGCCG
Organism: Anthopleura sola; assembly: GCA_023349425.1. Lineage (NCBI taxonomy): Eukaryota > Metazoa > Cnidaria > Anthozoa > Actiniaria > Actiniidae > Anthopleura > Anthopleura sola. Next base: position 15,692,688 of record JALHLI010000003.1, on the reverse strand, counting down.
ATTTTCTCCAACAAATTCTAATTAAGGCGAACTGAAATACATAACAAGATTTTTGTTTACACTCAAATTTGCCGCTGTTTGCCGTGTTTAGCAGTGTTTCCATAGCGACTTATTTGCTACCCCTACGGAGTACCTATTAACGCTCTAATTGCACTGCCCTCGACCAATCAGAATCGAGTAATTTGAGTGTAAACAAAAATCTTGTTATATGTTATATGACACAGATGAATGCCTTCGCTTCGACATACTTGTCTTAATAAAATTTTGTTCAGTGAATTATAAATAAAAAATCACACGACCTTCTCGTACAATTTGGAATTAATAGGCACTCGTAATGTTTTGAAAGTTCTTTAATTGCACGAGCCTAAAGGCTCGTGCAATTACAAGAACTTTCAAAACATTACTCGTGCCTATTAAATTTCAAATTGTACTCGAGGTCGTGCGATTTCCTATACAAATAGTGTGTAATGCGTTAATAGGGATTAAAAATGGTAGCACGTTGCGGATTTTCGCCGTAAACGTATTCTCTGTAGAGCAACAACTAAATGTGCCTCGCGAGGCTTTGGACCAATCAAAATCATTATTTTGCTTCATTTTCAGTTAGTACTACGTTTAAGTTGAGCGACGACCAGAAGAGATGGCTGGTGATTGGTATTTGCCTGAATAAAATACTTCTGCCAACCTTGCGCAGTTTCGTTGAGCCAAAGTTGCTAGGCCTCTACTCTCATCTCCAAACCAGCAACAACATCGACACACAGGTTTACCCTGGACACCTCACCAGCGATGGAAAGTGCAACAGTTTGAATTATGCCAGCATCAACAACAATGAAGCAAATCACAGAAAGAGAGCTCGTCTTTACGACTACAGTGTTAATTCTGCTGTAGATTTAGCCAAATTATACCTACAACCTTTTATGGCTAAATTTTCAGGTACGAAAGCTCAGTTGGAAACTATATATTGCAAAGAAATAGGCGCGACGAACAGCGATGCACATGATACTTTCTCTCCATAATTAGAGCCGTGGATTCACGGGCTGCCCAAGCTCCGACACGCGTGAAAAACGTCTGCGCATGCTCTAAGTCGGCATGGAAATTAGCCAAATTTCGTCTTCGTGCTATTGTAGAAATATGCAAATTTGACTTTCACACTTGCCTGAAGAATAATCTTTACAAAATGCCAAAACTTAAAGTCAGTTCTTGAAACTTAAGGCTAATTCTTTCATAATGCCTTTATTAATACAGTATCTTGGTCTCACAAAAGAATACCCACAAACTTTTTTGTATACTTGGAGAAAACAAGCATTTATTTTCTCACTAAAACTCTCGTAAATTCTTGGAAAGCGTGCTGAAAGGCACGCATGCGCAAACGTTTTTCTCTAGCGTCCCTAGCACCTCTTTAAAATGTGACGTCATGTAAGGCTTCATTTAATATGCAAAATTTTGCTGGTTCACAACCAGCGTTTGAAAGCATAAATGTTTACATGACGTCACAGTCATTAACATATTGGAAGTGTAATATACATTTTTACAATGTAAATACAAACTTAGTCTATTTCTTTTGCAGGTTTTGATAACACATGTGATTTATCTGCTGCACTTGGTATTCTCTCCTCTGCTAGCGCATTTTCACCAGACGTCCAAGACTTGTCAAGCCAAGTGAGGAAAGACGTTAGAAATGAATGGGGCCACTGCAACTTTTCTGTCTGGGATGAAGCAAAGTTTGGAGCTTGCTTAAAGCTGATAGATTCTCTGGTAAAGGCTTTATGCCTGACCCCTGAAGAAGAGAAGAGAATCACTGATGAACTTCAGGAATGGGAAGATAAAGGTAGGAAATGAGACAAAAATTAGTGAATGCTAGATCAACGAAAGAAAGAGCACACCTATTTATAAAGGTGTAACCGTTTTTAACACGTCCCCCAATGTACAAAAGTCCATTTTTCGAGTGCAAGTATATTACCTCGAGGATGAAACGACAAAAGAAATGCCTGCAATTATATTGGATGACTGTAACAAAGCAACGACAAGATTTTGTTACCAACTGAAAAGACACATGTAAATTAGTAAATGCGCTCAGTCTCAAAATAATAAGGCAAATATATCTAGAGTAACAGGCAATTAAAATGTGCCAAAAACATGAAGGCTGGTTAGGTCTCAGTTCTTCTTTTCATACAAATGCTTGTAATTTCGAAATGCTGCCACTTTTCAGGAATTTGTGCCAGAGCACTGGCATTTTGCTTCTGATTACTGACGTAAGCATGTTGTTTCAAAGTCTGGCTATCATAACTAGCATAGTGGAAATATAATTATACATATTCCTTTTCCATGGCTTTTTGCAAAGGCTCTATGGCTCCTGCCATAATTGTTAGCATTACCATAAGTATTCAACATTACATACTCAACGTTGTAACCTGCATAATTCCTTCATAAATCACAAGATTAAGTAGTTGAATGTATTTACCTTCAGGTGTCCAGCTTTGCATGGGTACGATTACGGATGCAGACCTGGTCAAGTTTATTGAGTTTAGTGATGCAGTACTTGATCGATTGACTCGTGAAGTGAGGCATTTGGGAAACCGTCAAGAAGATGAAGCCCTTCGAGTAAACAATGCTCTGCACAGCATGAGGAATGATTTCGAGAGATATAAGGACAACATCAACAAAAATATCGAAAGGTTGGAGCAAAATCTGGAGAGTCACGACAGAATAATTAGAGCCTTACAAGTAGCTATACTGCCAAAATAATGAAAGCAATACAAGGAAGTATAAGTCGCAGGCTCAAGAGAAGTCGCCTGTTATGAATACCCTGCTGTCAATTCTGTGATGCCACCAATCTGACAGCCAACTTCATCAGAGACAAACCCAGGACAAATCTGACAGACAAATTCAAACACAAGAACTCGTCGGAATGAAACGTTGTGCGGATTGGTTGAGGTCAATCATGACCAACAAAGCTCAAGACGTCTGAGCGGTTTTTTGCTTCCATATGTCAGTCAAGAAATACAAAGGCCCAGTTTAGACGTCGAATTTCACATGTGCCGAATCTAATACAAAAGAATTCAAAAAATAAGTTTTGCTCATTTGATTCAATTAGATTCGGCACATGTGAAATTCGACGTCTTTTGATGGATGGAAGCCAAAAACCCAGCTAGAGGTCTCGAATTTAAACTAGTTGTCAGGGTAGGTCACGTAACTATGAAAATGAGTATGAACAATGATAAACGTTTTTAATCATGAACCTAATGGCTCTGAAGACTGAGCAATTACTCCCTGCATAGGCCTTTTCTGAGTTCAATAAACAGGCCGATGCATTCTGGTCTAGCTTCAGTACAAACAACACCGCTCAGGTTGTCGAAACGTCAGTCACATTAAACAGACGTCCTTCTCAGGACAGCATCCACCCGGATGATCATAATAAAATATTATTTCTTCGACAAATATTGTTACTTCGATAAATAAAAAACACCATACAAGGCAAGATGAACAAAACAAGTCATGTCTGTACCGAAGCTAGACCACAATGCACCATTATGGATAAAAAGTTAAATTTTACACCGTAAAAAATAAGAGAGATCACAATGCACCATGTTCGCTATATCAGGAAAGGTCTATGTTCGACGTAAAATAAGTGACATTTACATTAGAAAGTCTTCTGATATACCATGTAATATGTATACTGTAATCTATTGTTATAAGAATAGCACATACAGAGCCGTGGGATTGGTATTATTCAACTTGATCATTCTTTACATAACAGTTGACTGTTGCTAATGATTTGCAAAAGTCAACTGTACTGTAAAGAATGTGCAAGTTGAGTAATACCAATATTTTGAAATCCCACGGACTTTTAATGATGTCGTTGAAAAGCTTACTTATAAACGAGGCTAAGCCTGTGCAAATGAGTCTGCTGTCTTCAAAAACAGCGGTTTGCATCGAATGCGAAACTGATGTATTCTAGAATTTTCGTTCATATTCTCTTGGTCTTGTAATATACCATAAGACATGTAATATGTATATATATACTGATTATATCTTCGTACTTCTGGAATATTCGTGGCAGGGGTTTCCAGGTTAATAACTTTAGAGCATTTTAGCATTTTTGAGCATTTTATCGAATTAGTAGTTTGTAGTGCAAAAAAAAAAAAAACTTTTAATATTACTGAGTTCTTAAATAAGTTTTGTTCATTGTTTATGCAATTCTATTTTATTTCCAAATCGGGACATTTAATAGTTTAACTATTTACTAATTCTGATTTAAATTATAATTTGCGCTTTGATTGGTCTACAATGTAACTCCTAGGTGGTTAGACAATTATTGCATAAGCAACTTTATTTAGAAATGATGACACTTGACAGTCGCAAGGAATGATGAGCTTGTGGCTTTCTATGTTGAACGTCTATAAATGAAACGGGAAAGCCAATTCCATTTCACATGGTAATGCGACCCACGTTATAGACTCTTTTAATGAATTCTACAATGTGTTATTTTCCGCGTTTGAAGTCAAAGTTATTCTTTTATTTTGAAAGAATAAATTTGGCGTCACACGTGGAAAATGAAGCATTGTTGGATTTATTATAGCCTATAATATATAGCCTATATAGTCTATAGCCCTGCCATTTCCAGATATATCAGTTTAATTAGAAAAATAAAGGCAGAACCTTTTACACAGATAGTTTAACATCCTATCCATGCTGCATGAAAAATATATATTTCAAAAATATATATTCAATTCATTAATAATTCATGAGGAAACACAATAGAAATCATAACCATGAATAGTTTTGTACATCTGATACGAAATCCTGTTCATTTGCATACATTTGAGCTTGGATTTTCTCAGCAAAACCTAACTCAATTTTAAAAAGTTGAATAAAATAAATCACTTTTTTTTATAGTGGTACTAAAATTCAGTAACTTAATACTGGTTTCCAATTTGGCCCCGGGGGGGGGGGGGGGGTACTTCGGGTAGTTTCATACGGGTATTCTCCGCCCGGACTCTCGACCCCTTACCCTTTGATATACCAAATTTTAGCAAAAAAGTACCCCTTTTATACACTTTTTTTGCCTGAAAAGGTACCCCTTTCATATACTTTTGAAGAAAAGCTACCCCTTTTTATACCAAAATTCACGAACTCCCACCCCTTTTCTATACCTGAAAAACGTACCCCTTTTGGGCGGAGTATCCCCGTATAGTCAATTATAGGGAGTCGGGAATTTGGCCCTTTGTCTCTCACACACACTACCACTACATTATATATTCTATGCATACAACTCAACTCACAATGAGTCGTCTACAACGTACATTCGCGTCCGTGTTGTAAATCTTATACAACACGGCGATCGATATCATGTTGTAAACATTTCTTACTGCTTCATGGCAGTAAGAAAATATAAACAAAGTTGTTTGCAATGTTGATATGTCATCCAAGGCTGCAAACTGAAGAATTACTTGTTCTTATGATTTGTCTTTATTTCAGTTAATTTATTGAACGAGCCTCACGAAAGAACCCCTTGCAGGGAGTGATGATTTAAAATGTAAATGTAATGGAATAGCTAGTTTAGGCGTTTATTTTCTTATTTTACCTCACCCTGCACCACTGGAGTAGGGAGAGGGAAAGGGAGGAGGCGGGCCCCCATGCCAGTTTACGTCCCTATTAAATATCTGCTAACATTTTAGTAAGTGAGTAAGTAAGTGGGTAAGGGAGTAAGTGAGTAAGTTACACATTTGTATGTGTAGACCCCTCAGAATAACTCGTTCCTGTGCTTCGCGTATCCACGAATCATAAAAGTAGTTGGAGGAAAATTAGATAGGCGATAATATTATTTTACACGCGCGCGAAATCGTACAATTTGAGGTGAAGTAGGCTTTGAAGCACTTTCTGCTTTTTGCGACAAATTTTGCAGCTTGGAACATCGAGTTTTGTTGCGTGACAAGTGGCGTGCAAGTTGCTTTCGAGGTGGTAAGGGACCGACAATTAGACAGTTAATGGGGGGTTGCGTAAATCCCCCCAAAAAAATATCTGCACTGGCAAGCACTGGCCAAAGGTAATGGCACGAACTTTATAAATATGTCCCGAATGCACCTCAAATCACTTCCAAACTTTTTCGGGGTGCCATGCCCCCAAACCCCCTAAGTTCGCCGCCCGCCTTTGGTGGTCGTACTAATTGCATAATGTCACCGAACATCAGAATATGACAAATTAGAACAGAATTCGGACTATAATGTTCAGTTTTCAATTCTGAAATAGTAGTAGTTATCATCTCTTTTAGTGGTAAGAGGGGTTTCAAGAAGCCAGTTAAATAAATTATAATTTTACATATTGATTTTTTGTATAAACGCCCTCTTTAATTTACCAATCGGTAATTTTGCCCTACGTATGATTAATAATATTAATCATTCTATACTAGTTTTTAAAAAAAATATCATGCAAGTTCAAGATGTTAAAAAAAAATTTAACCCTGCACTTTATTATCAATTATCCATGGTCCATCCCTAATACTACGGTCAACATTGCCAAGTTGCATAATTGTTTTGCTCGTATTTTCGCACCTTAACTGGCACATCGTGCAACTTGTCGCGCAACATTTTTGAATATTGCTCGTATTACCACCATACAACAACAAAATTTTGTTGCAAAAGTAGAAGCTGTTTTTACTCTCTGCAACGATGAAAATTTGTTTCGCGCGGGGAAGTAATACAAGCAACATTTGTTCTGCAACTTGCAACTACGGAGCCATCTAAGGGACATGCACACTTTAATCATTGTTGCATGCGACTTTTATTTTTTACTGCAACTTCTGCTTGCTGCAACTTGCAATTTGTACTGCAACTTTTGCTGCGACTTTCGATTTTTACTATATATTTACTATAGAAGGAAGCAGCAGGTGTATTGAATATCGTGCAATGTGGCAGAAAAAAAAGCTATGCAATGATAATAGAATGGTTGTTAAGCAAAGAAACTGTACGGCATGCTAAGAAAGTTGCAGTAAAATTGAAAGTTGCAGCAAAAGTTGCATGCAAAGTCGCATAAAAAGTGTGCATGTTCCTTAGAAGGCTCCGTATGCAACGCAACAATGTTTCGAGCGACAGGTTGCAAGATTTTGTTGCTCGTATGACCGAACCTTTAGTCAAGGCATTTCAATGACATTCATTAGGCACGTGCCCCGTTGATAACTTTAATCAATCTGGTAGTTGTAATTAGGCACCTGCAATTGGACAGTTTCATGGACCAATCATTTTGCTTCTTTTAACTAAATCCACCAATCAATGCATTGACTCAAATCATTATAGCAACATCGTCGTCCTATCTCAGTTTCATATAGAATTGTGTAAAATCATAGCTCTTTTGCCAAAAAAGTTTCTTTTTTTCTAAAAAATAGTCACAAAGTTTTTTCCTCGAAAATTGTAATAGTTTTGATTAATTGGTAATATGAGTTCGTGTCGTCCAATCCGTATGTAATCATACTCGTGATTAACGAATCGGATTCACAGACCGCATTAAAATCCACTCGAGCTCAGTCCTATTACCATGCAAACAGAATGAGCAAAAATAAAAATGGTACGGCTAAATTAGGAAAATAACTTTAATAAATATATTTAATTAATCTATTTAAAAGTACATCGTAAAAATTGAAATAAAAAATAGAAATCTTCTGCAAAGAAGCAGTCATACCAATTACGCACTTGACTTTTTTTTATGCGTCATTGTCAATAATACATTATAAATTGCCGCTTTGTGAATCAAGGTTGGCGTAGAGATAGTGCATACTTTGCTATCACGTCAGTACATTTTAGCACATTTTAGATTGTCGACGTAGCAATAATAACAAGGGAGATAATGAATTCGGAATCGGTGAATTCAAAATCACTCTGTAAGTTAACCATGCCCTGACTTTCACCAGTCTGGAGGGTGTTTCAGGGTTTGATCTGTTAGTTAGCCGTACCCTGACTTAGATCAGCCTAGAGGATGTTTCAGGGTTTGATCTGTTAGTTAGCCGTACCCTGACTTAGATCAGCCTAGAGGATGTTTCAGGGTTCGATCTGTGAGTTAGCCGTACCCTGACTTAGATCAGCCTAGGGGATGTTTCAGGGTTTGATCTGTGAGTTAGCCGTACCCTGACTTAGATCAGCCTAGATCTAGTGAAGGTTTGAAGGACAGGTTGCGAAATCACATGATAATTTTGACCAATTCCTACGCTTGAATTCCTTCGTATGGTTTTAAGAAGTGACCCCGCCTGAACCTACTTCCAGTGGCCATTATCTTTTTGACGTCATAGCTAATTCCATGGCTTTCAATTTGCGGTCCTGACTCTCCAATCTCTTCTCCATTCTTTTTTCTAAAGATTCAAATTTCTTGTTGATGTCGTCCTTATATTTCTCGAAATCATTCCTCATTTTGTGCAGAGCATTGTTTACTCGACGGGCTTCATCTTCTTGACGGTTTTCCAAATGCCTCATGTCACGAGTCAATCGATCAAGTACTGCATCACTAAACTCAATAAACTTGACCAGGTCTGCATCTGTAATTTTACCCATACAAAGTTGGACACCTGAAGGTAAAAAATCCATCCAATAATTTTTTTTTACCTTTTTTTACCTTACCTCACACAGCTTAGGTAATGTTAAGCGTCAGTAGATACTTATTTCAATACAGCTGTTAATTTGTGACGTATTTCCGGGTCCAACTGCTCACAAAAACCGATAAAATAGAGTGAAAAAATGTCAATGGATTAACCTCTACCCGAAAAAGTTAGAAATTTAGAAAAAAATATCCTATCACGAAGAAAAAGTAAGAAAAATCCGTTTATAAAACGTTTTCGTTTTGGACCCGGAAATTGTTTTTCTATACGAGTCAAGTATTAACAGTTAACAGCCCTATAAAGTTAGTCACCAAGAACCTACAAAGCTGAGACCACTGAGGATCATGGGAAACATTTCATATAAAACAAAGGCCTACAAGTAAAACTTTTGATAAAAAAAAACCCACAGTTTAAGGATGCATGTTCACAGGAGGTGAAACCTTCGAAAATATGATGTCAGATTCATCAATAGTTATCAAGAGGTCGCAACTTATCTATATACCCATAATTCACAACGGTGTCAGCTTTGTTGCTTTTTTAGGTGACTAACTTTATTTAAATAAGTATATGAACGGTAAATAAAGTGAGGGTCCATTTAGTCTGATAGCAGCCATGTTGGATGAATAAAACAATTAGGGGCTTGTCGTTGTTTTGTTATATCATCCAATATGGCGGCCACTTCTTTTATCATATCGTCATTAAGGGAATCACTTACACTTTATTTTGGCTTTCGTACCCTGAAGGATTTATACGAAAAACACCTTTAGGTGGCAACACGTTTAAAGACGGACTTGTTTTTTTTGTTTCATTTCCTACCTTTAGCTTCCCATTCCTGAAGTTCATCAGTGATTCTATTCTCTTCTTCAGGAGTCAGGTATAAAGCCTTTACCAGAGAATTTATCAGCTTCAAGCAAGCTGCAAACATTGCTTCATCCCAGACAGAAAAGTTGCAGTGGCCCCATTCATTTCTGACGTCTTTCCTCACTTGGCTTGACAAGTCTTGAACATCTGAAGAAAATGCGCTGGCAGAGGAGAGAATACCAAGTGCAGCAGATACATCACAAGTGTCATCAAAATCTGAAATAGAAATAGATTTCTGATTGTGGGAAGAGAAGCAAGGGTGGCGTCACCTTTCGCCAATGCGACCCGGGTTCGAGCCCCGCTGGGCTCGGTGTATATGCGAGTAGAGTTGCTTGTTGGTTCTCTCCTGTGCTTCAAGGTTTCTTCCAGGTTCTCCTGTTTTCCTCCTTCCATAAAAATCAACTTTCAAATTGCAATTCGATATGGGAGATATTGTTGATAGGGTAACCTCTTATGTCTCCTCACGCACTATGGTGCGAACCATTCCACTACGTACATTAACTATGATGCAAATAAATTGCCAATGGTGATTTTTAGTGCCTTTAGCATATGCGCTTCAAAGTCATGCTCTATAGTTGAGCGCTCTGTGAAGTGACATTTATTGTAAATTGAAAAATAGACCTTCTTTTCTCTATTACCATTTTCGACTTCGTGCGCTTTAAGAACAATAGGTGCGATCAAAGATTGTACGAAATTTGAACATCTTTAGGATTTGAACAAAAGATGCTTGTTGTTGAACAATAGTTGTAGTCAGGTCATAATTCCAACATGAGCAAGTTTAATGCATTGGTATGGCCCGACTCGTTGTTAATTTCAACAATGAAATACAAGCATTTTTTGTTCCAATTCTAAAGATGTTCAATTTTTGTGCGATCTTTGATGCACCTATTGTTCTTAAAGCGCACGAACTCGAAAATAGTGATAGAGCAAAAAGGCCTACTTTAAAAAAAGGTGCAAAGTCTATCAAAGCGATCTTTCAATAATGAAGGAGAAAAACGAGCATGGCTGAGCATGTGGATGGAACATTCGTTGCGCCTATCACTTTGCAATAGTTTCCAACTGAGCTTTCGTACCTGAAAATTTAGCCATAAAAGGTTGTAGGTATAATTTGGCTAAATCTACAGCAGAATTAACACTGTAGTCGTAAAGATGAGCTCTCTTTCGGTAATTTGCTTCATTGTTGTTGATGCTGGCATAATTCAAACTGCTGCACTTTCCATCTCTGGTGAGGTGTCCAGGGTGAACCTGTGTGTCGATGTTGTTGGTGGTTTGGAGATGAGAGTAGAGGCCTTGCATCTTTGGCTCAATGAAACTGCGCAAGGTTGGCAGAAGTATTTTATTCAGACAAATACCAATCACCAGCCATCTCTTCTGGTCATTGCTTAGGTCAAAGGTTGTGTTAACTGAAAATAGAACAGAGGTAATTAAAAAATGTTCAGTGCATGGTAGTAATCATCATAAAACTATGGTACATCATGAGAAACGCTCTAAACTACAGAGAATACGTTTACAGCTGACGGGAATCTTAAAACTGTGACAGAAGATTTTTAATGCATTGGAATGTTCACTACGAATTCGAGCACGCCATGGTCACATTACAGGCAACCACGAAACTCTGTATGGTTCAAATTTTAGTTAGTTCGCACATGGTTTATTTAGTATCGTATCGTATTGGTATCGTGCTCAGAAATTGGCATCACGTTTTCCCATTAAAGACAGAGTAGCTAACGAACATAAACATGGTGTGGTATACAAAGCCACTTGTCCACAAGAAAGTTGTAAAACGTTTGAAATCATAGGTGAAACAGGAAGGAGACTAAGTGAACCAATTAGAGAACATGGGCGAAGGACAAAAATTCAGCAATTGAAAAACATACACAATCCACAGGTGTAGCTGGCCATGGCGGGTTTAACACAATTTATTTCGAGGTCGAATTCGACTCATTACAATTTACGTTAAACAAATACTAAAAAGTCTATGAGGTCAAACAAGGGCTATTTTAAACGCTGCTAAAAGGAAAGAAATGAAAGTTAAAGTAATGTAATGTAATGGTTAAAACTTAGTGGCCCTCGTGGCCGCCGTGCCAGTGAATGACTCGGCGCATGCGCCACGGAACACAGGGAACCCATGGCAGTAACAACAGGACACCCACCAGTTGATAAGGAACAGTTTCAGATACTAGGTGATGGACTCAACCAACACAAGAAAAGAAAGGTGAAAGAGGCTCTATTTATAAAAGAACAACAACCATCTTTGAATGAGCAGGGACACTATCAAACTAGTATACAAATTTGCATTCGTGATATGTGTGAATTCAAACTCTGATGATGGTTGTCGGATGACAACCGAGATATCAGTAAATAAAAAAACATGAGTAAATGGCTTCTTGTTTTATCTTTCATTCTACAACTGTATGCCCGAATTAATATTTTATTTAGTAGCTACTTTTTATTCCAAAGGACAAAAGACGATCACTAGCTGTAGTTCATTTCATCTCCCTCTCAGAGGCTGGTTTTAAACTAACCTGAAAGGCTGCCAATACATTCGTCTTCCTTGTGGACTGGAATCTGTGTTAAAAAAAATGGGGGTCACCAAATTGGTTGAGAAGATATAATTTTTCAAAGAAGGACTTGCGGCCATCTTTTTGGGGCAAAATAGGATAATGGAATAACATGCAAGCTAGCTCTTTCAGTGACCTTCAGTCCATCTCGGTCGCCAATAATAAAAGCAATGATTTCAAATGATACATATGCGAATATATTATAATGAGAAGCCTGAAATTTCTCATTTTATTGTGTTGAGAAAAGGTTTTCAAAGCTAAAAACTTCAAAAACAGGTACATGTTGACTGTCCATTTTAATGGCAGTTTGGCAATTTCCTTAAAATTTGGTCTGATTTAGCTCGAAGATCTACCTTGATTTGTAACTTTAGTTGACCTGGACTTACAGTGAAAATATCAGGTTAGGTCACCGAATTAGATTTATAAATAATCGCCATTAAACACCGAAACGGTCTGTCTGCCATATTGAAAAGAACTTACCACAGGTAGCCCAACGAATAAAAATGTGTTAATAAAAATGACAAAAAGCGCGTGGGCTGATGAGATGCGAATTCACATGCACAAGGTAAGTACACAGTATACCCGATCGGGGATGAAAAACGTAGAAGTAAACTTACTATTGTGTGTTCTCTATACCATTCTTCAAATCCAGGAATTTCTGGCTTTGATTCCTCACCGAGGCTTTCCCTGCAGACCAACTCTCGATCCTCTTCAATTGGCAACATGTGAAGACAATCATCATCAATACACGACTCCAGTTGGTGTGCTTTACACTTTACTACGTGTCTAGAAGGACATCGCACACAGATTTTACAATTCAAGGATTGGTACCAGCGGCATTCTTCTGTTATTTCTTTCAAGGAACTTTCGAAAAATTCCCGAATTTGAAAGGCAACGGGCTGGAATACCCATGATCTTTCTGTTTGAAGTGATCTGAGCACGACTTTCACAAAACGCTTTCGGCGTATTAGAAACAGCTCGTATCGATAAGTACGGCCAATGAAAAACCTTGAAACACTTTGATAGAGCTTTGGCTCGTGGGGATAGCCTTTCTTGGAGCACCAAGTAATCAGTCTAGACACTAAAAGATTGTACAGACCATGTGGGATAAATCCATCGAGAAAGTACAAATACAAGGTGCATGGGTCTGACATGGAAGGACCAATATCACAGAATGCTTCAGGGGATGACTGTAGTTGGGCAGGCACAAAATAATGGAAGTTCTTTTGGTCTTCGTTTCCTCCAAATCTAGCTATGAGCCCATAGTTCTCCATCATGGCTAGAATATCATCTTTCGTCTCTCCACCGTCAATTTTCTCTTTGAAGACGTGTTCGACAAGTTCCATGTCAAGGATACCGGTCTCCTCCAAAGTTTCCCAGGATCCTGAGTTTACTGGATTCTGAAACGCATACCATAGCAAATTAAAAATTCATTATCCAGACTAGAATATAAATACTGAAATGAACTGATTGAAATATAGGTTTTGTCCCACTGGAACGTATCGCATAGGTGGAAAGGGACGGGGCTGTCGGTCTGTCATGCAAAGTACTAGAACTGAAGTGGGTCTAAGTGTTCTACCATACTGATATAGAACAAAGGCACCATCTCCACAGTTATTTTACGACCCTCAAAGCGGGTTGTCTACTGGCAGAGGATTGAGCTCATGGCCAATGCTAAGCCAACTAATTAAGTCCCAAGCCAAAATCCACGAGGGCTGGGAAGATATTTGATTTTAAAAATTTGAAAGGCACAATATTCAAATTCAAGGAGCCTGGGTGCTGCCCGACTCAGTACTTAACCCTCGTCAATTAACAGTTGTATGTGCATCACCAAGGTTAAAAGACCCTGAACCACTTGTAGGCGAACTTTAGTTCAGGGAAATTAGAAAATGGCATTTACTAACCTGATCGTTGAAAGGTCTGATAGTAATGAGTTTTCTAAACAGATCAATAAGCCATTCAGCCTTTAGAACAACTGTGTTCCCATGCTTCACGATGACACCGAGGTCGTGGTAAAAGGTCAGCAGAGCCGAGATTTCTTTCTTGTCTTCTATGTTGCAAACCTCTAGGATTAGTCTCTCAAGGTCTTTCAACGCCATATGATTCTTCCCTTCTTCTTCCACTAAACTCTTGATAACCTAAATTAACAGGCAAATACAATACAGCTTGAGTTTAAGGATTAGAGAGGGGGATATGGAATAGGGGTTTTGGTTAAGAAATCGCAAAAAGTGCACTTGCATGGGAATAAAACATGCCGGGATTGAGGATTTGAACATAAGAAGTTGGGTGGGGAAAATTTCGACTATAATAAGGGGGGGGGGGGGGGGGCATTGCGTAAGATTGGGTGCGAAAAAATCTAGGTGACAAAATTGGGGGAACAATTGGTTTCGAAAAAACATTGCTTACAATATGGAGCTCATGAAGAGTACTGGGGCCTAATTGACAAAGCCAACTTTACTTTCTGCGTTTTCTATGTCTTTCCCACCTTGACCTAATATTTCCTCAGTTAACGGTCAGACCTTCAACAGGCTACCAGTGGAAAAGCAATCTCACAGAAGTGCTACAACTAAAGGTTACCCGGTGAAGGTTACTTGGGGATTGGGAACTGGCATTTTTGTTTACCTGTTCAAATTTAAACCAACGTACGGGAACGTTTTCCCCCATGTAGGGCTCAGTACTGAACAGTTCTTTGACTTTTTCCTTGAGCTTCTTTACACCGTCATCATTAGATGACTTCGTGTTATCGACCGTTATAAAAGGTCTTACGACATGCTGCTCGTAGCTCTTTCTAGTTAAACTTTTTTGGATTTTTTCTTCCACTTTCTTTGATTCTTTAACTAATGGGCAGTCGGCGTGAGTCCCAACAATGATAACAGGAGGACGTAAGTATGGGAGTTTATTGTGTATTTTGCCTCCATCGCTGGCTTCTGGTCGAGCACTATGTATTGACACAAGCCATGAAAGAAGAGCTTCCAAGTTAGTTTGCTGGTCATGATTGTCCAGGCGTATCTCATGCACACCTTGTCGTACACAAGGTTCTGCCTCAGCTACTAAATCCTTCTCAAGGGTATAAACCAGAACATAAACTGCCCTGTGTGTAAAGAACACAGGATGAGAAGCGTAGTACAGTTGTTGTCCTGCGAAATCCCAAATACTGACAGTAGTCTCCTCTCCTGCAGAAGAACCTAGATTTTTCGCCGACAAACGTTGGATTAAGTTTTCCATCACAGTTTCGGGTACAACTTTCTTTGTAACATTTCCTGTATCCATGTCACCTTTTCTTTTTTCCTTGCTTTTCTCCAAAATGTCATGACCGCTGTCAACAACATGGTGATTACTAGCACTAACATCATCCTGTACTTTATCAATAACATCTTCACAGATTCTCTGGTCAATAGCATTGCTTTCCTGCAGTGCGAAAGTATCCGTCGTCCTTGACGTTTCTGCGATAAGTTCTTTTTCAACATTTGCAGTTTCTTTCTCTTCTTCCTTATCTTTCTTTATTTCTTGATTAACCTGTTATTTTAATAGTTGAATATTGACAGAGTCAATTGCCAGATGTTATCATATATCTGAATGACCAGACTTTGAACTAAACAATCTGAATAATGGGATGAGGGGGGACTTTCTCAGGTTTTTGAATGAGTGCCCAATATTGTAGTTTTTGCGCCTTTTATATATTTCTTGATATTTCAAAAACCGCGAAATAGATTTTTTTTAAATTTTCAAGAACGTTTTGTCTTTATATGAACAATAGTGTCTCAAAGTTACATCTGGATTGAAACATTTTAACATGGTAAAATGGTAACGTGACGTCAAAGCAGCTCAATTTGGAAAACAAAAGGCAAGTTCTGAATTTCGAAACCCGGCAAACTTTTAACATATAGGTTATTATAACCTAGAATAGTTATACCATCATAGACCACGCTTGCTCACATGAGTTCCTGCAGCTCAGTGGTCTAGAGCATCAGCTAGCAACCTGAAGTTCGCGTGGGTTCGAATCCCGCCAGGAGCGCAGAATATTTTTCCGAGAAAAATTTGCTTCAAGCAACACATCACAACTTCTATTAGAACAGTTATGCTTCTAGGTATTCTCATTGGAGATGTTTATGCTTCTCCAGATTTTTTCCCAAAGAATTCAAACGAGCTTTCCATCATTAGGTTAAAACAGTGGCATTATGAAATTACTTTTAAATAACGGTTTTATACAATATACCTTTTTACAGTTCCGTTCAGTGACCACGAATAATAGTTCCAAGTCGAGGGTGGAGATGTTGCCGCGCATAGCAAAACTATAATTAATCATGCGCGGCAACTCCAACCTCGAATTGGAACTATTATTCGTGGTCACTGGAACGAAACTGTTGAAAGGTATCCCATTATCACGAATTACCCATTATCTATTTTGGCGATATCTATCATTGTTAGTACGTTTCTTCTCAGGAACCACGCTTTTTTTCCAATTCCAATATTGAATGAAAAGTATGAGAAAAGAAACTACTAAATGTATTTCCTACCTGTTGGTGTTTCTGTTTGCTCTGAGTTGATCCAGGTTCTCGTACTTCATGGCTTTGACTTAACATTTCAACCATTACGCTAGCAACACTATCTTCGAAGTTGTTCTTCTTTACGTCACCAGTTTTTGATATTTGCCAGTCTACAGCATCATCAACGTCAACACTAAAGTTAGATGGATCTACTACTACTCCATCTGTGCTTTGTTCGTTAGGGTCAAATGATAAACCAAGAAGGGACTTTTTGAGACTAGTTTTACCGGCTCTGTCCTGCCCAATCAGCATTATTCTTCCTCGGTAAACCTTTACCTCGCCATTCTTCAGAGCTTCTCGATACGCTTTTTCAGCTTCAGGACCTCGAAAAGTGATTTCTAGAGGGACTGAAAATAATGGAAAATAGCATGAATCGTTTTATAGAAAACTGGGCACGCACCCATTACAATCATGTCAACATTGTCTATAAGTATGAATTAAAAGTTAAATTCTTTAAATTTAGGCAAATAGTAATAATAATAATTGTCTATAAGACCGTTTACTATTATACGATTACTTTCTTAGCCGTTCATTAGTGGTGGTCAAAGTCAGGTCAGTGTAAGCAATTGGATGTGATAGTGGCATAATGAATGGTGCCATCATCATGCTTATCAATTTTTATATGTACAGTGAGTGTCTCAAGGGTATCAAGACTGGCGTAGCGCGCGGTAGTGCACTCGCCTCTCCCCTCTGGTTCTCTGGTTTGATTCCTGGACATCATAGGTGGGCAGGGTTTGTTATGTCCCTCCCTTGATTTGAGGGTCGTACGTTTTTCTTCCGATTGTCCGGTTTTCCGTCCTCTACAAAACTTAACAGGCTAAATCCCAATTCGATCTGTGAGCACGAGTTAGCGTGCCCTTACTTTGATCAGCCCAGAGGTTGTTTCAGGGTATCAATAAAATTCAAAAGGTTTGAATTTGAAGGGACATTGGTTGAGAAGAGACTTTACGAATAAGGAGTTTGACCTGATGGTGCATGACGTCTGCGCCATAGCCGAATGAAATGAAACATTTACCATTTCGCTCTTTTCTTTCCTCTGTTGCATTTTTTGCGGCTTCGTGATCATCAATCTCCCCTTGCATTTGGTTCTTATTTGGTGAAATCATTGAAAAAAGCTTCTTCTTCCACTTTTCATCGATATTCACATTATTGACCTACAACAACACAGTTCATTCAATACTGACAACATGTAACAAAGATACTTGCAAAATTTTATGAAGAAGAGAGAATAGTTAAGACTCACATTAAAGCCACCATAAGGATCCCATCCAATGTGAGCAACATGCCTGTTTGGTAATATAACAGTCAAATATATAAATCAGTAATACAGTAATATAAAATGGGCGGCGAAAGGAACTGAAAAGAGAATAGTGGGGGGGGGGGGGGGGGGGGGCTGAAACCGCCAAAACTACGCCGAAGCCAAAAAAAAAAAAAAAAAAAAACAAGAACGCAAAAATCGCCGAAGCAAATAAAACAAAGATAGCAAAATCGCCGGAATCACTGCGGGAAGAAAACTTTGTCTAAGAGAATTGGGGGAGGGGGAGTGCTGAGGACCCTAAGTTTAACATAGGGGGCTCTAGCACACTTGCCCCCCCCCCCCTCGCCCGCCATCCATGTAATACTGATAGTGCTGTTAAGCGGCTACTAATACTTGCACTAATAATTAACGAGTGCTTACCGAAAATTACAGGGATATCCGAGATCATCTTTAGACAGCCCTCCCTTCATTTTAGTTTGGTGTGATTCTATATTATACATAAATATGAGAAATTAATATATGTACATTAGCTTTCTCCCGGAGTAGTATGCATTCAGGCATTCCTGGTTGGTCTTGGTCGAGAAGGTTGAGGATTGACTCAGAGAAAAAAATTAGTGAACAAATTTTTTCCGTCCCCGAACAGGACTATCTAGGACCTCCTGTACTGCAGGCTAGTCTGGGACATCAGTAACAGAGATTTAAGATGGTGTCAACTTACGTGGTAATGTTGTCGCTTTTTTAGACAAAGAAAAAGAAGAGAAAGTGCGTATTAAAGAAGATGGAAAAGATTCCGATCTTTTAAAGGATGAAGTGGCTGATATTTCTTCTACCGACTTTCCGGCTGCTAAAAATGTGGAAGAAAGAGGCGTTTTGTTCTCTTTCTTCTGGTTTTGATTCACATCAGTCATGGAGGAATACATGTACAAATTTGCATCGACGGCCACATTATTGCCCTACAACGACACGATCAATATTTCATATTACCAAATGCAACAAAGATGTTTGTGAAATGTGTAAAGAAGAGAGAATAGTATTTTAACAAGGATTTACCCGACGCGCAATCCTGCGTCCTATACGCAAATAAATTGAAGTTGGACTCAAAAATATGACAGAGTGGGTCCAATAGGACACAGAAAATATGTTTCTGATTGTGTTTTTCTTCCCAAAATATACCTAAGGATATGAGTCCAGTGGACCCCCAAATCAAGTAACCCAGGTAAATCCCTGCTACAAGTAAAAGAACTCTAGCTTAAAGTGGGACGACGATGAAATGTGAACCTTTTCAAACGAGATTATTTCGATGAAAATTTACAAAAATAGTTTAGAAAAAGAGAAGAAGAAAAATCATAACTAAAATTCTGAGTTGAATTTTCTAATGATATTGTTCGCCATTAATCAGTCTGGTTCCCGTGACGCAGTGACTCAACGCTTTGCTTTTAGCGTCCAGGTTTATAGGACTCATTGCTACACAGCGGCTACACAGCGACATTATTTTCAAGAAAGAAACCTAAATTACAGAATATCCACATGAGACAACAAGCTATAAGGGTTAACAATGTTGAGAAACTGACATCACAAAGAGACACATCTGAATAATGGCGGGAAGCGAAATCCGAGGAAAAAAACTTGTTTTCAGGATATTCCCTTCATTATACAAAAAAATAGCTTTAAAATATTAGTGTGAATGCTGTGAGGATGTCAAAAATGTAAAAATATTAACTACGTTCATTTCATCGTCGTCCCACTTTAATAGGGCTTTTGCAAAAACAGGTCACGTGACCCTTCCCCCCTTATATCGAGCAGCTGTGTCAAAATAAACATCAGAAATGAAAAGAACATCTCGATATTCAGATTATTTCAGATTCAAATAACACAACAATTAGCACTTACAAAATTCCTCTTATCTTCTTCAGAAACCTGACGTCTCACACTCTTTCCCTGCTGAATCTGTTGCAATACGTCACCTCTGCCACCAGAGACAGGGGGAGGTGGTGGAGGGCCAGGTCTATCACCAGCCATCACTGGTGGGGGTGGTGGAGTTGCTCCTGGGACAGAAGGTGGTGAAGGCGATGAGGGAGTATCTACTGGAGGAGGAGGGGAAGGACCTGCTCTTGATGGGGATTGGTGTGCACCTATTCTGGGTGGCGGGAGGACTGACCCTCTAGATGGTGAAGGAGGCTTTGGAATCCCTCTTGATGGAGGTGGAACTCCAGCAGAGACTGGAGGAGGAGGTGGAGGCCCAGATCTATCTCGAGCCATCCCGGTTTGGGGTGGTTGAGTGGCTTCTGGGACAGCAGGAGGTGACGGAGCTGAGGGAGCACCTACTGGAAGAAGAGGCAGAGGACCTGCTCTTGTTGAAGGTGGTGGTGGTGGTGGTGGTGGTGGTGGTGCCCCTCTCCTTGAAGGTGGCGGAGGGGCTGGTCCTCTAGATGGTGGTGGAGGCGGTGGAGCCCCTCTCGAGGGAGGTGGAACTCCTGAAGGTGATGGTGCTCCCGTTCTTGGTTTCCGTCTTGGTCGTGGTCCCGGTTTTGGTCTTGGTTGCCTCGTCCACTTTTCACCCTTGTCCTCATTATTGACCTACAACAACACAGTTCATTCAATACTGACAACATGATGTGTAACAAAGATAGCTGCAAAATTTTATGAAGAAAAGAGAACAGTCAAGACTCACATTAAAGCCACCATCAGGATCCCATCCAATGTGAGCAACATGCCTGTTTGGTAATATAACAGTCAAATATATATAAATCAGTAATACAGTAATAAAGGGGCGGCGGAAGGAACTGAAAAGTGAATAGGGGGGGGGGGGGGGGGGCTTTCCATCATACGACTTTATAATTTGAAAGAGCAATTGATTAACTATATACCAAATTGCTCCCCTGAAAATAAGCCCCCCTCTTCAGCAGTATTCGTTAAAGTTAGATGCATTTCTTAATTGTTTTCCGTTGTTGGATCCGCCCTTGCCATGGTCTTGATAATTTACGATATCATGCTCAACCTCATCCAATAATTGTTTATGACCTCTATCTGGTTGCAGGGTGTGTCACGGACCATATACAAGTATCTACTCACCTAAAATCTTCAGGGGCTCCAATGTCTTCCTTAGTCAGGTTTTTTCTGCCTTCTTTCTCCATTTTTACTTATCTGACTAGTACTTGATTTCTTCTAAAAATGGTTTTCGTCTCACTGTTGAATAGGGGATGTCACGCAAATTAAATAAATACAAAATGTTAAATACTATTTGGAGCGAGGTAACATAAATAGAGGATATGATATTATGTAGTGGAAATACTTCATGAATGAATAACAGGAGAAGATAAACCTCAATCTCCAAGCAAACGTGTAATTTTGCATGGGCTTCCTGTGCTCTGAAAATGGCAACTGAATGAAAACAAATTCTGAAGAAATCTTGAGCAAAGGTCTGCTTATTAAATTGCCTTACCTTCTTTGAATATTATTTTTTAGATTTAGTGAAGTAAATTCCTTCCTGGCTTCGACGCAACAAAATGATTTCCAATGGCGTAGCTAGGGGGCGGGGGAAGGGAAAAAGGAACCCTTTTGAGATATCGGCAAGGCGAAAACAAATATCATTCAAGGAAAAGTAGTTATTGCACCCGCAGGGTTTCGGCACGGCCAGAGGCATATATTTCGGCATATATTGGACTAGTCCCCGCGTATGTATGTAAGTACATATCTAACCAGGAAACTAATCTCGATTTCACAGTTTTTTTTTTACGACCGCGAAGGACCGCTGGGATTGTAGCCTGAGTGGCTTCAATAAATAAATGCAGGCTCGATGGGTTTTGATTGGTTCGGAGATCGAGACCATAAAATCTTCAAACGTACCAGTAACGACTGACAATATGATTGACAAGCGTAGATCGTATCTCAAGCACAGTAATTTTTTCGGGCACGTATTAGTCATCACGGTTTGGGAATTACTTGGTATTCATAGAACACAAGTATGGCGCGCGGAATGGTTCAAAATTATTATTTCGATTGTAATTCAATTCTTATTTGTCAATTGCGTTACTTCTCTCGAAAGTGTATAACTTATGTATCGATTGCATTAGATAACCATTCCATATGTCTTTGTCAATCATCACACAAGGTTGGAGTGTTTATGTACATGCTTCAGTAAAACTATTTGCAGGCTAAAGAAACCTTTAAGTTCAGTGTAGCAGGTTAATATTTGAAAACTTCAAAAGATTCGAATTAAAGACCTTTGAAGACCATCACGATGCACAAAGATCATAGTCTTCGTCGTCTTCTTCTTGTTCTCAACACTAAAATACCTTATTATAGGAAATTAATGCTCCACGAAATCAAAGTATTAGAAGTAGCGCGACTTAAATTAACGCGAATTGAGGGCAAAAACTTTCAAATGAAGAAAATTAACGCGAAAGAGAAGCCAAAATTCCCATTTAAATGAAATTAACGCGATGGACACAAAGATAACTCATCTGAAAGTGAAAATGAAGAGCTAGTAGAATGAAAAACGAAAATATAATTTCCGACAAAAACTGAAATGTTGTTATTAAGTGACTTGCTGTAATGTTAAGTTTTAAAATAAATTATTTTTCAAAAGTAGATTAAATATGATATTACTAGAAAATGATATATATCGTAAAAATTACCGTTGCACTTTATCATTAATAAAGTGGAACTGTAATTAATGATATGGAAATTAACATTAAAAGAAATGAACGCGACTTAAATTAACTCGATTTTTTGAAATTCGCGTTAATTTCATGAAGCGTTAATTTCCTATGAGGTATATGGTTTACGACATATATTTCGGCAGTGTTAAATCCAAAGATCTACTCTAATACTGAATTATCAGTGATTTACAGAATGAAAACTGTTTAGCAGAAAAGTTGAAAAAAAATGATTAATGTCTCATTGACACAAGGTCACTTTACAATAACGTAACACGCGTACTTTTCAACTCTCCCAGAATATTGCATTTGTATGAATGGTTTATTAAAGTTTAATAATATTCAGTAAGTAAATCACAGCGGGGGCATGTTAGTGTTAACTATAACTAGTATACGAACTTCTTCACTCAAGCAACTCCCCTCACGAGGGACAGGCTAATCCCTTTCGGCCACCGTAGGCACAGGGAACCCAACTCGGTTTTTGTAGTTAATAACAAATCGCTTTTTTGACATTTTCTAACTCTTTCCTCCCTACGATTGCGCTAAAACTTGGCTCTAGTCAGGAACAGGACACACACACACAAAATAGATGGAAAAAAATATCAGGCTTTCCAAAAACCTTCGGATAGAAGGGTATTGAAAACCACTAACTACACATACATTTACCGATACGAACAGACAAAAATAAAGCTTCTATTGGGCTCTAGCTCTGTTCCTGCCTGTTCAAAACAGTGAACTGAATGAGCGGTTTTGATGAGCGTGCAATTCTAGTTTCTGATTTTGTATCCATTTCGTAGCAATTAGGAGCAAACAAAGCAAAAATAGAGAAAGAAAGAAACACAAAATTTCATTATATTTAACCTATTTTAAACGCGCGCTATCTCTTCTGCCTAGATCACTTTGAAAAGCGAATTGAATTTAATTACGTATGCAGCCAAACATCATCTAGGGTAGCACTTAAAAGCCTAATATAATTTCACTTTCAAACATATCTAAGCTGTACGAAAGTACTTCACAGTCTCAAACAAAGAAAAACAAGCTGCAGCAGACAAACCATCGCTGAATCGAGAGGAAAGCGGAAGCAGTTTCCTGAGCACAAAAAACATATATTCTGACAAGATAAACTTCTATAACTAACCTGCCAAGGCTTCCACAGAACGACATTTTGAATTTGATTGTCCTGTCTTGGTATTTGGATTCGATGGAACTGCGAAAATGTGTCGTGATTGTACTTCGTACCCCGCTTGCATACGTACTTTTCTTGCCTATCCTCTGATACTACCTTATCATCACCAGCGGTACATGCCACAGGTAGCCCAAGCATTCCTATTTTGCAATGTGATGAAATATTTTAATTTGATCGATTGGGGAATTTTCGGAAAAAAATATAGTGTTAACATAAATGAGTAAATATAGTTTCCCTTGATCTTGAGTTGCAGTTGGTGTATCTAGGTGTTATTCCTTTGACATGCTTAATAGGTCACTTTAGAAATGAGCAAGGGACTGGGGCGAGTTTTGAATTTTAATCGGATTAGCAAAAAAAAGTCTGTCATCTGATAAAGCTTAAGTATCTAAAGATTAGAAAGTCTGGCAAATTTGAACGGGTTTTGTTAAAAAAAAA
The DNA here is from genome assembly GCA_023349425.1 of Anthopleura sola. NCBI lineage: Eukaryota > Metazoa > Cnidaria > Anthozoa > Actiniaria > Actiniidae > Anthopleura > Anthopleura sola. Next base: position 15,668,604 of record JALHLI010000003.1, on the reverse strand, counting down.
CCCCAGAGTTACAAGCCTTCAAATGTGTCAAAAATTAACAAAGAATGTATGGTTGGTTAGTTCGTTAGTTTTTGACACTTTTGGAGGCTTGACTAGTACACCTTTAATTAATTTCATTGATGAATAGTAATAATAATAATAATGAAAATGATATTAAAATAATAATAATGCATTTAATAATAATTTCAATAATGACTAGTAATAATAATATAGTAGAAAGTAGAATAAAACCTAATAGTAACTCGTCGTATAATATAAGTTAATAAGTAAATATCTATATAAAAAAACAAAACCTAGTGTGTAATATCTAATTCCTTATATCTTATGCCCTATATCTTGTATCTAATATATCTTATATCTTATAGGTAAATTCAAAACTAAGCTATCTTAAATCTTAATCATATCTAATATATAATATATAAATCCTAATAGTATCTATTATAGAATTAATTTCATTGATGAATAGTAATAATAATAAAAATAATAATAATAAAAATAATAATAATAAAATTCATACACGGTTTGCAGAACTAGCCGATTTGTCACAAAAAATTCTGCAAGTGAAAATCAAAATGCACCCCCTGTAAATATTAAATGACTCCTCCCTCTTGCTCCTCCCTAAGTTACAGTGGTTTCCCGGAAAAAAAATAACAATATTCTAAGTATTTGATTATGTGATAATCAAATCAAAATACCAGCTCCATCGAATAACATACGAAAATAGAATTTTTTTTGCAACGATGCTAAAAAAAGCCCTAGCTACAACTTCGTTGGTTTCTTTTCGTTTTGCGGTATTCCTGTGGTAAACAGCCTATGTGGTAATCGGGTAGATGACGTCATGATGTTGGCTCGGTTGCTTTGCATGCAGTAGGAAGTAACAAGCTTCCAGAACGACGACTCGAAAATATCTGTGGAATACGATTTGATCAGCCATCAAAATGAGTAATACAGAAAATAGGAGGTCTGATCTTCTCACAAACACTGAAAATGAAAATGTCTTCAACATGTTGGGGAAAAAATGTCAGGTGAGCTAATATTGTGCTTGAAATTGTGTCCTATTCGACGGTCAGTTTCTTGTCTTCATGTACGAAGCTAAGCTTCCTCCCTTGTTTCAGCTCTTTCTTCCTTCTCTTGTAATCAAATCTTTCTTGTTTGTTTATCAGACCTTGGCCACTGCAGTAGTCCAACTGGTCGTTGCTTTCCCTGAGTCAAGGAGCCGATGGTCGAAGAAAACTACGGGAGTTGCCTGTTTTGTCAAAGACAATGCCAAACGTTCTTATTTTATTCGAATATACGATCTATCCAGGGTAAGATTATGTACTGAGACCGTCATAACTTTTATGGTTTATTATGGAATCGAAATAGATTGAAAGTGGTTTCTTTTGGAGGTTTTTTGTTCTGAATTTTAAGTAATAAAAGTCGATTTTATAATTATTTTGAAGGATTGATATAAAATAAGCTTACAATTGTGTGTTTTCTAGTCACCATCCTTAGCATGGGAACAGGAACTCTATAACCAGTTCAAGTACAATGCTGTTTGTCCATACTTCCACACATTTATAGCTGATGTGAGTAGAATATGTTATTATTTATAATTATTAAGTTTTCATAGTGTACAATTCACATTGAATACTATACATGTGCCAAAACCTCATTATGTTGTACAGCTATTATAGTGGATTGTAATAGATTACACCTTTATTTTGTAAACAGTAATAATGAAAGGTGAAGAGTTGGATAGTCCCCTTCACAGTTCCCTGTGCCATTTTGAAAGGTAGTCAATCCTTTGCATTGAAGCAAGACGAACGGTGACCTTGCAATGATAGAGACATGAATAAGTGTCCAAGGTGTTAAAAAATTCTCTATCATTGCAAGTTCACCATTCATCTTGCTTCAATGCAAAGGCATGGCTTCCTTTCAAGATGGCATAGGGAACTGTGAAAGAGACTATTCCTTGACAGTTTATATTGAAATGTTCAATGTCATAGTTATACTGTATGTAATATTCAGGTGGTGTACCGTATATGAAAGTGGAATTTAAAGTTTGTGATACCAAGGGCTGACACACCATCAACCCTGCTGTAACTAGATGTATTATTGTAACTGATGACAAACAAATATTTACATCTTTAGATCTATATATACTGTACTCTTATTAACCGTGAGGTCCATACCATAAGTTATGGACCAAGTTTTTTCTACTGTTCTATGGGGCCTATAAAGGGGTCCTGGCGACATGCAACATGCCCTCAAAAAGTGGCGACATGCTTACAGTATATGTTAAAGCCGACATCCAACTTCCAATTTTCAAAAAAATGGTGACAATGACATACAAAATGAATAATGTAGACAGCGACATGCTGTTTCAATGTTTGCACAGTGATATAGAACTTTTTAATCCGCCGTAATTTTTTGTACAGCTGTACGTTATTTTAAAGCTAATCTGACTAGGAAAATTACCTATATTTTATGTTACAACAACAGCGATATTCCTTTAAGAGTCGAAAAAGTGACACCGACATTTCGACTCTAGCCAAATTAAGGTGACATGAGTTTTTTAAATTTAGTGACACCAGATCCCCCCTTTATAAGCCCCCCTTATAGCCCAAGTGGGTAGTGTGTGGACCATGAAAAAGTGGAAAAAACGAGGATCCATAACTTACAGTACGCACCCAGCAAACAAGGTTAATAAAATATTTATTATATGGCAAGACATTGAGTTAAAAAAAAGAGGCTTAGAAACAAAAACTAAGATTGACAGACACATGTCAAACGAGAACTGCATTGAAAGGGCTTCCTGTACTGTACATGCCAAAGTCATGCATGTTTGAATCAGATTTGAATTTTGAGATCACAAGTATGACATACCTTTTTTTTTTCCAGTCCATACCATAAGTAATAAATAAAATAAATAAATGTGATTAACAGTGGAATCCACACAGTGGCTATTCCTCCACTGCATTCCAATTGGAATTTAGAAGTTGATTTTTGATACCATAAGTTATGGTATAAGTGAAATAACCTTGCCATATACAGGGGATTTATTTACCAAAGAAATAGACAAGAAATATTTGATATTAATTTTGATGTTTACTCTTATGGTATTTTCAGAATTTTAATGCAGGATTAAACTTTTCGAGCGAGGATGAAGCAAGATGTTTCCAGCATCAAATTGAAATCAAGCTGAAAGCAAAGCAACAAAGGAGACAAGGTTTGTCAATCTAATGTGAATAAGAAGAAATAAAGTGTGCCTTCATAAGAGCACACATCACACCTAGGTGTCCGGAGCACTCACGAACCGTCTAATCACCGCGTTTCGATGCTTAGCCAAGCGGCCCTTGCTCCAAGTCTCTTCCCAATACAAAAACACGTGTTTCAAAGAATTTAGAAAAAAAAAGTTGAAGTATACGTGTTGTTTAAAAAATTAAAGTAAATCTTTGCGATCCATCTCCTCAAATTCTGTGAGATATATGAATTTTAAGACTCAGGCGAAGGCCGCTTGAATTACAACAACACTCTTTTCACGCTTAGTTTTTCGTACAGCTGGACACTTGAACCCATGTGCCTGAACTTTCAAATGTGCCATTCATATCCAAAATAATGGTTATTGTAAGCATATTATATCCTGAAAGAAATTATAAAACTTATTGGCAGTGCTGTATTCATAAAGCCCTTCAATTGGGATTGTCAGAACCCTCAAGAAGTGCTGAGAAGCACTCTGCTATGCCTCATACTTCTGCTAACACTTCTCTGACATGTACCTAGTTTCTACCAATATTCCTGCATGCTTTTTAACTGCACACAGCATGATGCAAATTAATTTTAGTATTTTAGAGAAAAGGTCAATCTAAAATGTTCTCTAACTTACATTTTTTACTTCAATTTCTTCCCAACAGATCGCAGAAATCAATCCAAGCACAGAGGAGCTGCCCCTCCTCCAGCAGTAGGAGGCAGTGTAGAAGCAGAAAGCAGAACAGGTATTTTATTTTTATTATTTTTAACTGACTGTACTGTATATTACAACAATATCTGTCAGTAGTTATTGCATGTGACAGCTTTTGTAATCAGAGAAGATGTACCTGTTATGTCCTTGTTGATAACTGTTTTATTGATACATCAGTTGTTCATCAGTTGTTTACATTGTAAATTGTACATTCCAAGTGCAAGGGCAGATACACTCAGGAATTTGTTGAGAGGGGGTCCAAATGTTGAGAGAGAAGTCCAATATTTCATGCAAAGTTTACTTCAGAGCTGTGGCAAAACTAAATTTTCCTAAGGATAAAACAAACAATGGAACCCCAGGTATGACAAGGGGTCTGGACCCACCTGACCCTCCCTCCCCCCCCCCTCTATCCACCCTTGAAGTAGACCCTGTATTAATTAGTGCAACTTACTCTGGACCTTGCCTGGTGTCCCCTTAGTGTGCAAATAGTCAATTAAAAAATTAGAAAATTTTCTTAGAATAATATTCTGATTCCAAAAATGAAAAGAAAAATGTGTTGTCCTGAGCTTGTTTTTGAGATAATGAATTTTGAATACTACTATCTTAATTTTAAGACCAGAAAAGGTATGGAAATAATTTTCTCATGACATCTACTTTAAACAATATTTTGGAAGACTAATTAAAAATATTTGAAGAAAGTTTAAAAATAAGCTCAAATTTCAGCATTTTTTATGAACCGAAAATTGTTCTCAAGCAACAACAACAACAAAACATGTACAACGCTTTTTATGGGTTCTGATTTTTTTTTTTTCACACTTTCCCAAAAGATTTCTTTTTACCTGTTGCTTTAGGAAATTAAAAAAAAAACATACGGTACTAGAGACCTGTGCAATATTTTAAGGATTTTGCCCTGTTGAAGTTCAAAATGTGCAACAGTATGTGGTTTTGAGCCGTTTTTGTGGGCTCAAATTTAACAGTCAAAAGTAGTCATTCACCTTATATTAATAGAGTTACTGTGTAATATCGGGGGGAGGGGAGGGGGGATTTTGGCATCCACATAATTTTATACTTCTGTCTGTTTAATGAACAGTGTTGAATGTTTAATAAGGGGTCTGTTAAATGAAGGTCTAAGTCTGCATGTATATATGTTTTCTGTGTTTCCTAGATGGAGGAATGGTACATTCACCTTCTCAAACCAGCCTGACATCAATTGGTAGTAATGTATCCAGGAAAAAGAGCATAAAAGACAAGAAAGACAAGAATAAAAAGGGAAAAGGCAGAACCAGGTTGTCCAAGGAGGACATTGGGACTCCTGAAAATTTCCAGTAAGTACAGTATAAGGGAATTACAGTATATTTCACTCGCCTCTCATCTCTGGGGATTTGGGTTTAATTCCTGAACCAACCTTGTTCCCAGGGCCCTTTCACCAAGAGAAGAGAAGACCCTGGTGTTGGCTGGTCAGGTAACAACCTGACACCCAGAAAATTTGGGTGTTTTGGGAGATACTGCTGAAGAAATAACTGAGAGAATGCAGGCTCATTAACCCTTTGACTCCTGGAGGTTTTTGAGGTTTTTTAGTGTTTTTCTGGACCTAAACGTTCTCCAAGCCCTAGCAAGACCATATTTGGAGTTTTGATTGACACTGTCAGTGTTTTATGTAAATGAGGGATGACGTTTACTGGCTGTATAATTAGTTGCCGCTTGAAGCCGTTTTTCTTGGAATTGTGCTGCCTTGTTTTCGACTATTTTCGAAAATTAGAGATTTTGAGAGCCATTTTGTTCATCTATGGAGTGCTGGAGGGCATCATGAAGCCCTAAGACAGCTTAAATCAGCATGATCTCGAAGAACTGAGAGTATGCAAGGGATTTTAGCGTCAAAAGTTTGTAGATCATGTACATTCGTACGAGTTAGAATTTTTGGCGCGATTATCCTATGAGCTCTAAAACGATGAACAGCCAGGACCTACTGAGGGATTTTATTTAATATTTGGCTTGTGGAGAATGCTCTGAAGCTGATATTTGGGCAGTAGGACCTAGTGGCTCGACACTTCTAAAAAATTCTTGAAATGTGGGGGCGGACTACTGTCCTGTTGAAAAAATCGCATTTTTCCCAGAATGCATTGCGCAAGAGAGTAGTGAAAATCGATAAGCGATGAAATGGGTCGAGGAAAAAGGCTGTAGCTTGCTGTGTGGAAGGAATTGTTGGGAAAAAAAGCACTAAAAGCCAAGTACTAGGTCCAAACTATCCTGTGTAAGGGTATTGTTTGAGTAGAAATAAAAATTGCATGAAAAAAAATGCAATGAAAAAGCATGATTTTTGGCTTTGGGAAATGACGTCATAAACAGTGGTTTTTGGTTTTCCAAAAATGTTTAAAGTTTTTTTCATTCTAATTTTGGACATTTGTGCAGGTTTTTTGATTTTAAAAGTTGTTCTGTTTGCTAGTTAAGATTTTAGACTGGTATTTAGGTCAACTTGATCAAAATTGTTGAAGCTGGAATTTTTCATTTAAGATGCGTTTTTTACGGGCGGTTTCAGGCGCCGTAGGAGTGAAAAGGTTAAATAAGCATTAATTAAATATGGCTTGCTGTTCAAACAAACCAAAGTTCAGTGCTTCGTCACATGGAATTTGCTTAAAAGAAAGGCAATTGTCTAGATGAACGTGATATTTCTGGGCATATTTCAGGATCTATAAAATTTATTGTGCATTCTGTATCAATTTTATTAATGTTTTCACATTACTGTCAGATCTCTTAAATATTTGACCAGTTTATCAGGGGCAGTGAGGGGTTTTCACATGAAATTGTGTTAGTAATTTTTTTTATTACATGTATTTTTGTGATCTGAGATGAGCATGTTCTAAACTTCCTGATTTGTGAATTTTCTTGAATTTGAACGTTTGATAATTTTCTTGAGCTGTGATTGTCCATTTTTAATTTTTTGTTAAAAGTGCCAAGACCCCCCTAACAGCCTCTGATTTATACATACAAACTCCAACAAACTCTGCTTACATGTACATGTATATGTACGTACTGTACCGGAGGCCAGAAATTGAATCTGTGACATCAGAAGTGAGAGGCAACTGTACCTCTGCTACACCATAATTTCACCCGTGATTCTCATAATAGAAGAATCTAAATAACAAATTATACATGTATCTAGTAGATGGATATTTGAAACCAGGTGATCTGAGGAAAAGCGATTAGCCAATCAGATTGCAAATCATTTTTCTAAAAAAGAATCAGTCCAATGCGTCTTTTCGAGCCCAATCATTGAGGAAATAGGGGGAAATCAATCATTCTTTTAAAATGAAAAAAAAAAACTTTTCTTGACAATAATTTATTATTAAACTGATAACTTATTTATCATGCAGGCATGTTGGTCACATTGGATGGGATCCTCAAGGTGGCTTTGATGTAAGTCTAAATAGCTTGCTTGTTTTCTGATCATATTCAGACAGTCAATCTTTATTTACCTCACAAGCATCTTAAATTTGTTATCTACATGTATAAGGACCATTATTTTTTGCCAGAGAGGGTGATTGTTGGGGAAGGGTAGCAATAAAGAGCTTGATTCCCTCTCTTCACAGACATAAAACATGATTCAATGGAAGCGGATCCAGAAATTTGCAAGGGGGTGTCAAAAATATAATGAAAAAAAAGTGACGATATAGTGACGTCATCAATTATTCCGATCTGAGTTAATTTGTACTTACATCTATTTGGGAGGGAGGTGTCTGATGCACCACAGGACACCTGCCCTATTAATCTTCAAGAAATAAATTGACCAGGCTATCTCTTAAAGGGGAACTCTATTTTTTGGACACTTTTAAATAATCAAGTTTGAATTTTAAGATATAGAAATATTGAATGTGGCCTATTGTTTTTCCCACCTTCCTGTTAAAAAATCATCCTTTAGAGTCCAGATTATTCAGTGGATGGGCTATGCTTTTTTCTAGGTCAATAATGTTGACATGGATGTTAACTGGAAGAAGCTTTTCTCCATGATTGGTGTGACTGAAGGTCAGATGCAAGAGAAGAAAACAAGAGAGTTTATCTATGATTTTGTTCAAAGTCAAGGTGGAATTGAAGCTGTAACTAAGCAAATCCAGAAAGAGACAACAGGTAAATATAATGAAGAAATGTTACAATGCTGTTGTTTGCTTGTTTATGTATAAAGAGATAAGATATCATTGTTGATAGAAGGTTTCATAAAGCATAGTGCAACATAACCCTTGTGATTTTGTTATAATTGTATTCATTTGTTGTAGAGATGTCTAAACCTCTTCAGACATCTCTTAAAACTGAATGAGGGGTGACTAACTTCCAAGTGACAGGCCTTGCACTGGCAACACAATTTCAGAATTTTGTTGCAAAAAGCTGCAGCATATTTCATTCTCACTAATATTATAATAATTATGTGATTTCCAAAATATTATCTACAAGGAAAACATTTGAACTTCCTGCAACAATTTTTGTCTCGAGAGCATTGCCACTGTTGCTGCGATCTATGATAAAGTACTACTGCACTATACTCTCATACCGGCATTGCCACACAAAAAGTATGCAAATACAATGTGATCAGGGCATTCCTTTGGGTTTCTTGAATCTTCCACTAAAAGATATTGAGAATGCTTCTCTATGATTGACTACTACAAAAGACCCTTTTTTTCAAGTACTGTATGTGTAACTGTGAAGTGCAGTTGAATGCAATAGTCCTCTTCATAGTAATCCCTGTGCCATCTTGAAAGGCAGCTGTGCCTTTACATCGAAGTGAGATGAACGGTGAGGTGTTAAGAAAAGGTCTCTATCATTGCAAGGTCACTGTTCGTCTTGCTTCAATGCAAAGGCACGGCTACCTTTCAAAATGGTGCAGGGAACTGTGAAAGGGACAATTGGATATAGTTTCAAAATCATAGAGGTTTTTGGCAGGGGTGCTTCTTTAATGTTGGGAATTATTTGTTTTCTAAGATGGTCAACCACCACCACCACCTTCAAGAGGTCCTCCTCCACCTCCATCAAGAGGTGCTCCACCACCACCACCATCTAGAGGATCAGTCCCTCCACCACCACCAAGGACAGGGGCACCACCACCACCACCTACAAGAAGACCAGGTCCTGCCCCACCACGACCAATGGGTGGTCCCTCGGCGCCACCACCACCTCCAGTCCCAGGAGCCCCTCCTCCACCCCCAACAATGATGGCTGGTGATAGACCTGGCCCTCCACCACCTCCTCCTGTCTCTGGTGGCAGAGGTGACTTATTGCAACAGATTCAGAAGGGGAGGAGCTTGAAACCTGTTGATGAGGATAAAAGAAAGTCTGTAGGTGGTGATAGCCGCAGTGACTTGTTGAGTGAGATCAGAGGTGGAGCAAGTCTCAAAAAGGTAATGATTATAAGTAATAATGATGTTGGTATCAATATTAATAAATTGTATTCCAATTTCTACAGTTAAACAAAAATAGGTTTACAGTGCGAAGTGCCTAACAGTGGCCACCCAATTAATTTTTTTTACAAGTTGTTCAAGGAGGCATATTATAAGCCAGTAAAGAAACTAAAATCAATATCGCCAAGGTAAAGGTTCGAATTTTGACTAGAAAACCTGCTCAATTATTTCAACTTGGCATGTTTTTGGTCCTTTCTGTTGCAAATAGAAATCAAATCTTTGCTGACATCACTTTGACCTCACATGAAAATGTACAAAAAATTATCGTTCGCTGATTGACTAACTTGTAAAAAATTCATGGTTAGGCGTGCCGCACTATAAAGACTAATGTGAATCCATCTACAAGGCTCTTACCAAGGAACAACACCAAATGCTTATAATTATAACTTTTCCAAAATAGATTTTGTATTACTAACTGTAAAAAAACTCACAACACAAGGGTGGAGAGTGTGATGGTTCTGAGATAGCTGACATGGTGCATTGTGGTCTAGCTTAGGTACAAACATCTCTTGTTCACCATGCCTTATATGGTGTTGTTTGTACCGTAGCTAGACCATAATGAATCTTGTTTATCCAACTAAGAAAAGGCCTATGTCCAAGCATTTTGGCTGGATAAACAATGATATTGCTTGCACTGATTGGTTCAAAGGTTACCATCAATAGACCTTTCCCCAAAATGGTGGCAGGAAATTCAGCCGTACCCTCAAGTTATCCATACAAACGTCACTCTGTAGATTTGTCAATTTTCAACTCTGAGTTTTCTCAGCTGATATAATACCTGACATAATGAATCTTTGTAGAATTACTAAGGTGCTCTTTCTCATGCTAGCCTGTGTAGCAACCCTCTGGCAAGGGGGCTGGGGAACTTTTTTCAAAAAGTTTTTGTCATTTGTTTCTTCCTCTGTCCAACATTTTAAGGAACAGGCATAGATCAGTTGATTAGTGCATAGAATTTGGAGCGAGGTCCACGGTTCAATCCTCAGGATTTCGGTGTATTTTTCAGCTTCACTTTGTTCTGGGGAGCTTTACCTTTAAATACCTATAATAAGGAGCACTGATAGTTTGAGGTAATGTGTGCACCTTTGAGTGCTCCATACAAGAGTTTCTTGCTCGAGAGAATTGGGCAACCACTCCCACATGATCGAAGTAAAATATATTACTTTCATTTACCTTTTTTGACATAAAGAACCTGAGGCAAACATTCCCAATACTTTACTATCTGGCTTGTCTCCCATGCTAATCAAAACCTGTTTAACCTGCAAGGTAACACAAGAAGATGGAAAGCCCAAGGCAGCAGCTCCTTCAGGTGGAATCCTCGGAGCTCTTCAGATGGCCTTGCAAATCAGAGATAATGCTATTCATTCTTCAGGTAATTTGTTACTCTTGTGCAGTTCGTATAAAATAAATACCTCTTCACGTTTTCGTTTTATGGAAGTGGTTAGCCTGTGGTTTAGTATAATGTTTGCCCATTTCAAATCTCTTGAGAAAGTTTTTGTTTCAGTTGTAATCTATTAATTGAAATATTTGGGAAAACAAAGAAATAATACTCAGGGGATGACGAGTTTCCCCGGCAAGTTTCCTCAAATGGAAAAGCTGCATGCCCAAAACCCCATTAAAAGTATTATTTACATTCACTGATAACTAATTAACTGTTAACTAATGAGACTCCCAAAGCTGGATTGGGGAGGGGTGGGGCTCCTGGCAAATCCACAGGAAACCCATCCTGTAATCCATAGAGAGAGCAACTTTTAATCTTATCCACCCTTGCCTGCTCTATTTTTCATTCCAAGTCTCACACTTTTATATAGTTTATATATGGTGTTTTGTTTAGTTATAAAAATTAATTTGTCACCTCATCTTATTGCAGATGATGACTCAGATTCTGAGACAGAATTTGATAGTGATGACGATGAATGGAATGACTAAAATGTATTGGCGAATAGTTGAAAGCACACTCATATGACCGGTTGGTGGACCTCTTTCAATAGCTATATCTCAATATGTAAAAATGATTTGCTGTCTTGAGAAGCAAAAATTCGAATATCTTTATAAATTTTAGATTTAAAGGTTTTTTTTTAAATCTTGTGTATAATATTATCCAAATCTATATTTGTACTTGAATGTTATGATTATGAAATGTGTCTTATAAGTGATTGTGTTAATAGCAACAAAAATTTTTGATAAAAAGCCTACAATAGAGGGTGGTTTTGAAATGTGAAATACTCTCATTAGGAACATACACTTATGTTCTCAATATTAATGTTCTGATTTAAGCCAGTTCTTGTTAAATATTTGAATAAGCTCATCAATATGAAGCATTATGACAGCCCTTGGGGCTATCCTAGGGACTATTGTGCCCATTCTAGCTAGCCCTATAGGACATACTGTACCTAATATGTATTCGTGAAGTGTGTAAATCTCACTTTCATGCAGCTGTCACCGACATGCGTGAAAAACGTCTGCGCATGCTCTAAGTCCGTATGCAAATTAGTCGAAAGCGTCTTCGTGCTATTGTAAAAATATTCAAATTTGACTTTCACACTTGCCTGAAGAATAGCCTTTACAAAATGCCAAAACTTAAGATCAGTTCTTGAAACTTAATGCTAATTCTTTCATATTGTCTTTATTAACACATTGTCTTGGTCTCATAAAAGTATACCCACGAAATGTTGTGTATACTCGGAGAAAACAAGCATTTATTTTCTCACTAAAACTCTATAAATTCTTGGAAAGCGTGCTGAAAGCCACGCATGCGCAAACGTTTTTTCTCTAGTGTCGCTGTCACCACATTTGATGTATTCACATACTTCTGTGCATGGAAGTTTGCACATACATTAAATACGTTGTCATAGCTACATGAGCGTGAGGCTATTAAAGCACTATATGCATAAATATTAAGAAAGGCCTATATAGCTCTTTGGGGGCATGAAGTTTAGAAATACAGAAGCACATTTTGAACCTAGAATTTAAAAATTCAAAATTTATTGGGGATAAAAATTCGATGATTCACATTGATAGATGCAAAATATCGTAAGAAACTGGATAGTGGCATTAGTATGGAGCTTGTAATTCATTTACAGCTAATATAAATAGACCCCTTGCAGCACGTCGGAATGCAGCCCAATTTGGAGGCAAAACAATAGGTTAGGAGATTGAAATTCTTTTGTTTTGCCCTCCAAATTGAGCTGCTTTGACGTCACATGAAAGGAATCGAAAGACTAAACGAAACTAAACAATTTTTTGCACTTCAACAAAAATATTTTTCACTATTGCTTTTAGTTATATTTGTTGATTTGTTTCGTTGTTAAAACCACCAAGAACTGGTTACATTGTAATAATTAATACTGTCTAAAAATAAACTTTAATCTAATCGAAAAGAAATACTGATAATTTGGACTGAAATTAAGAAATGTCCGAAAAGGCATATCAATAATTCATAGAACTTTAAACGTTTTACGAAAGAATAAAGCCATTGTTACTAGCAGGAAAATTAAAATAAGCTGAATTGAGTTAGGAAAATATTATCATTATGAATCGTACTGTATTTGGAAAACGGTAAAACTGTTTTTTTAAATAAATATTCATGATAGTAATGAATAAAAACTAATCTTTATGTTAAAACGTTGTATGGAATTTTCCATTTTTATTTGGCTGCTTTTTTGTTGAATTGTAATTTAAATCAATTTTAAGGCCCCTCTAGATTTGAATAAATATAAAATGTCGTCTAAGAGAATGACCCGAAAATGTTGAAGATCTTGATGGTAGTCGCTCTGTCTAGCAAACGTTTCCTACGTGTCGCCAATGAAGAACTCGTTTTTCGTTGACAAGATGTCTACTGAGCTTTTATAGAATTGTAAAATAGCTAAGTTTTATGTCAAAAATCATTATTATTCTGTTTTTTTTTTTTAAAGCTAGCCCGTCAATCCACGAAACTACTCCTCATAATATATCTTTACAGCTTTTATAAGGTTTTTTTATCAATGTTTCTCGTTTTAAACCGAAGCAAAGGTTTCACTCTCGATCGTCAAAAGCTGGACAATGAATCGAGCGAGCCGGATAATAAATCAGCAGGAAAACCACTTAGGCCTTTTTGTACCTTTTTTCGCTGTAGCGACTTGAAAGTTGAATATATTTTACCTTGATTCAAGTCGACCTAGGGTTTCTTTTCTCCTCTGAATTGAAACGTTTTCCCACCTTTATTTTGAAGTTGTTTACATATTTCTTTATTTCAAAGCATTCTGTCTTGTTTCTATTTCGTCGGTGTCTTTCAAGCGACCCAAAAGACCGAAAACACAAATGATTCTGCTGTTAATTATTTACACAACTGAAAAATAATCAAGTTTAATTTTCTTATTACTGAAGTCTATTTTTACAAAAATCTTACTATAAAACAGCGTGGGGCTATCAATAACGCTTTCACAGTAAGAAAGTCCAATTTAGGAAGTCATTCTTTTAAGTTCTTGTCATTTAATAGTGTGCACACGGTGACAGAAAAGACACGTAGGTGGTAATGCTTGAGAAAACTGATTCTTCGTGTATGAATATTTTACAAATCATTCACTATGGACGTCTATTTTATTTACAATTTATTTTGGCCTACGGTCTTCTGTTCTTCTGGTAGCTAAATTCTGGCTCATTGTACACAAAATCTTTCTCTCTCTCTCCGACGCCATTTGCAAAATCTTATAAATTACTAATCGAAGGTTTCATGACTGCGTCTTTTTTTAACTTCGAATAATAATAATTATAATAATAATAATAATAATAATAATAATAATAATAATAATAATAATAATAATAATAATAATATTAATAATACGATTGACACTTTTGGAACGGCCGGTTATCATTTTTTACTTTCCATAAACAGTCTATGTGTTGATACACGTTGATAACTTTGTTTTTTACCTATTTTCAGCGTTAATTTTATCGAAAACTTTTTTTTCTTGAATGAAGGTATATTTTTGAATATAAACACTGGAATGACATAGTACAATTATATTTCGAGAGGCATAAGTTATTTATATATTCTTATGTGTAGGTATTCTTATATGTAAGCAAAAGTGAATAAGTAAAAAGACTGAAAGAAAGAAAGGACGAATAAAAAGAACAAGAAAAAAGCGTAGAAAAAAAGGAGACACGAAAAGAAAGAATAAAGGAAAACGTAGGAAAGAAAGCCGCTGCGGGTTGATTGTGAAATCAAATGAAATTGCAAATGTGGCCTAAAATGTATCTTGTAGATTTGCTTTCAAAATTAGTTCACTTTAACTGTTCATCTTCTTGACGTTGGAACGATATATTGCAATTGAGCCCCGGTGATAGCCCTTCAAATGTGTTGCATCCGTTCCAGTGTTTCTAATAATAACTCTTGAAATTCAACTCATTATCAAGCTTCCAGTTATTAAAACGTGCTTGGATTAGTAAACACGCAAAGTCCAAACCCTCTTATTCCTTTCTTTCTTTCCTTTTTGCTTTTTTACGCTCACTTGAAAGTCTTTCAAATGCCTGCCATTACGTCAATCCGAAAGTCACGTGATGTGTCAACAACACGACATCGAAACATCGCATTTATTTTAATCAAAATTCCCAGTTCTCTTAGCTTTTATTATCGTTGAGGTCGATACAGTCTGTTAGGTGGTTTAGTGGGCTTGCCGAATGTCCAAATAGGCTTGAGACGTAACGGTTACCCTTGACAACAGCTGGTGGGCTGGTCATGAATATTTATGAGCCATTGATAGCAGCAAACGAAGCACAACACAATTTATAAAACGCGCTCACTTGTGTCCGCCAAAAATATTTTATTTCGTGAAAGGGGTGTGACAGAACCTTGTAGCGTGAGCTTCAACAAGATTTGGACCGGTGTATGAAGGCAGAGATTTGAACTAAAATTGCTACAAAATGGATGATGTTTTGTACTTAAAGGTAAGCGGTTTGGTTTGAACTTATCTTTCTGTGTTGTTTCGACTGTAATTTGAAATAATTGTGGGTAGTAGTTAGAACATGCGATATGTTGATAATAGAAGGTTGCTTTTTGACTTTAATAGGGCTCTAACCTCCCTGGTCAAGGGAAAAAACAACTTGGAGACTGTATAAAAAGCCAGAGAGTGTTGATGATTATGAAGCTCAAAAATCTGGAGGATAAATTTGAAATTCGCTTCATCGATGAGAAGACCAAGCAAACTGATGCAGAATTCAAGAAGCTCGGCGCAACTATGACTCCCGTTTTAGTACACCGAGATATTGAGTACCAAGACGCAGATGAGATTGCTTATCATTTGGAAAAGCACTTTCCTGATCCACCATTGGAAACTCGTGATGTTGAAGCCACTGCATTGGGTAGCCAAGCCACCCCAATGTCGAGCCTCGCTGGATGGATTAAGAATAAAGATGCTAGGAGAGAAGAATTTTTGATCAACAAATTTCACAAGACTATGGGCGAAATCGATCACACTTTGGGAAAGAAATTTGCAGAATTCAACGGACCCTTCATTTGTGGCGAAGATCTCAAGTTCCCAGACTGCATTCTGTTGCCCAAACTATATCATGCGAAGGTGGCTGCACTGTACACCAAAGGCTATGATTTTACGAAGTTGGATCCCAGGGATCGAGATAACGGTCAGCCGGAGTTTAAAAATATTGCAAACTATCTGAAGGCAGCCCAAGGTAATTCAGTTTTCAAAGAAACCTGCCCAACTGAAAAAGAAATCCAAGAAAAGTGGAGAGATTACCGAAAATAGATTGATCAAAGACACTACTACTAAATCGTAACATTTTTTGCGCTAAAACTTTACTTCATGATGTTGCTTTTATAATCTAGCCACGCAGCCATACTGTTCTATTCAACTAGATATGCAAATGTTTAGCCAGAATATTATTTCTAAGCTGTTATACACGTAGACGAGTTTTAATATCTCTGCCCTAAGCCCTAAAATATAAAGTCTTTTTTGATTACATATAGCTAGATATACAATCGATAACTGTTTTACCTCGCACTCGTTTCCACCTTTATTAATTTTACCAGACGTGTCGTTTCAAAGTATGTGTTGTTTCGAATTGATTCTTTGAAAGTCAATAAAGCCACGCGAAACGACACTAAAAAACGATTGTAAACTTCGGTTAAAATGCATATGAAGTTGTACAAGTCTTATTCATTAAAGTCAAGTGAATTCTAGCTTCACAAACCTTGTTTATTTGTCGAATAATTATCTATTGAATTTATTATTTCGGAGGTTTGCTGCTGAAGAAAACGGAGACATCGTGACAAGTGCATGTTTTCTATCTTATATCGTAAAAAAAACTATTGTTCGTTTAATAGTATTTTCTTTGTACTATGTTATTATAAAGATTAGTAGAGCCACGTTATTTTCTGTATTAGTTTTTGAGTCTTTCCACATTGCTATTTGTTTTATTCTGGTTGTGGTTGCGACGGTACAAATATAAAATTAAAAATTTGAATTTACAAATGAATTTATTTTGCATTAATTGTGTCTCCGTGAAAACACACTCAAGGTTGTTTGAATTCATTTAAATTTCTCAAGCGTTTCATGTTCCAGTTGACCTCATCTCAGACATCATTGCTATTCTAAAAGTTTTCAATTTTAGAACATTCTCTCTTCTTTTACTCCCACCTCCATTATCTGGCTGCATATTGAGCTAAGTTATTATGATTTTTTGAGTGTTCTTGCTTTTAGCTGATGAAATATATTCCCAGCCTTTTTCCCTCTGGTGTTTTAATCATGATTTAACGCTATCTAAAACGTGCTACACTTCTATTCTAAGGCTTTTTCGGGTACATTGAGCGTATAAAGGACTATCGTGTGCAAAATAGTTTTTTGCTTGCGTCATATTTTATCATAAAAGCAGTCCAAGTTCATCCGTGATTTTTAAATTTGTGACGGCTTTTGTGAGGTTGTAAATTGGGAATTGATAATATTGGCATTGATTATACCCCTAATTCGATTTTTAAGAATCTCCAGTAACAAATACAGTAAATCCAAAAAAGCAATGGATTTTGTATATCAAATGCAATACTAACACCGACCAATATATATCAATATTCGTCTCGTATCATTAGCTAAATAGTGCTGTTCCTGGGATTTTATCGCTTAATGCGAACTGTTTTAAGCAAACCTTTGAGATAGAAACAATTCAAGCATTTGATCTTGGGATTATGATGCCATTATTCTAATGTCATGTCATTTATTATTTGTTAATTCTACTTGACAAGAAAACCTTTCTACTCTTGCTTGTTCCGTCATTTATCATGAGACGGACACCTTTCTGTTTGACTTGCTTTCTTATTATCATGAATTAAAAATGATAGAAAAAACTTTATGGTTTGTGTTATTCTGTTTTAATTATTTTTGAACTGCATATCTATAATATTTCCAGCTAAGCGTCCTTTTTTACGGATGAATTCAAATCGTATCTTTGATTTTAACACTCAAAAATATCACGTTTTTTTTGGCCGGAAAATTAGTAAGTGTTCTTGAGAAGCAAAATATGCTAAAGTGAAAACGATAAAAAGCCGGAATTAATTTGTTAAATTAAAAAGTTCCTATTTATTTTGAATTAGTTTTCATTACCTTGAAACAACTTTCACCTTGAAATCATGGAAATATTTCAAATATTTTATTTTGTATAGCTTTTGCTTGTACTTAAATTTAGCCAAATTCTTGCTCTTGTAAACTTCGATCTTTCAAGCCTATACAAGTGTATAAGCTATAGCCTATACATCTGGGGCTCAGAATTTTTTTTTCTGAGTCCATTTCACAGCATGGTACGATTATATACACATTTCATTCCATCATCATATTTTGAATTATTAAGATTCTCCAACTAAGAATACTCCACTTATAAATACAATTTTTTTTAGAACATACAGAATTTATATCTACTGAGGAAAAAAAAAGCAAAACCAAGACAGAACATTTTTAGCCGTTTTAATAATTCATTCTAGAGAATTATTTTGTAGATGGTATTTTGCGATTATTGGTAGCGATGAAAGGCCGGCGAGTGCACACGATATACAAGAGACATACAAATGATAGTGTGTCCGAGACATTTCCTGCATTCATTTCGTGTCTCCAGACTGATCTTTTTCACTAGATAGAGGAAGCAATTATTTTCTAGCTAGCTATATATCGAGTAATGTTGTGATAATACAAATACTGTTTAAATAAAAGCAGGATTTTTTTTTTTTTTTTTTTTTTTTTTGCTGTTATCGTATCGTAGTTATAATTTGGATTTGAATCGTAGGCAAAGATGTAAGAAAGCTTTGGGTTCAGTTTTATTTATTTCACTGTTAATACTGGAATTGTTTCCCCAAAATAAGCTGCGTTATAAGTAGTACAAATAAAGCCCTACAGTCTAATCTTAGTGGTTTGTTTTGAAATCCTAACTAGAATTCCACAAATCATACAAAACCGAATGACTGAATTTTCCAAGCGATACGAACGTCGTCATGGTAACCTCTTATCACACTTCGCGTACTTAGTGCTTTTTTGCTGTTTATTTACCTTTTTCAGCGGAAGAATATATCATAACTAATGGAAGAATGTTATCTCAAAGCCCCGCGACGACAATGTAAATGATTCAGTATTGATACTTGGTCATAGAAATAAAAATGTTTGGAAGTACACCTAATTGCAAAAAGATTGTCATATAAAAATATAAAATAACAAAAAAACAAATGGGAATTAATTAGAAGTCTCCTAGATTGATGAGAAGAACTGTTTTCGTACCAGATATACCAACAAGATCTCAAAAATGTCAGCCTATACCTTCAAAACTGTGAAATAATTACAACTGTTTTGCAAAATATCTAATTTCTGATTGTTATTTTCTTATTCTTCTATGACAACATTTTTGAAATAAGGCATATACAGGAGCTCATGAAAAAAATTTAGAAATTACTAATGGAGGGTTGTATAAGTCATCTTTGCTATTTTGTCATTCCATATATTTTTGGAATCTCAATTTTTAACAAATTATTTTAACAAATAAATTCAGAATGCCAGTGGTGGATCCAGAATGATTTCAAGGGGGGTGATTGGTACCTAGTGTAGCAAGGCATTGTATAGTGTCTTATTTGGTCTTATCTTATCCTTTATTCTTATCATACTAATCAACTGAAAAGGGGGTGGAAGTACGTGCACGTTCTAATGAGTTTTATTGTAAGCTCCTTTTTGTTAACGTGATTAAATGAAACTCACTTGCTTAAAGTTACTTACTTATTCAATGCACCCCCTAGATCCGCCCTTGTATGAATGCACTTCTCTAAAAGGGGAAGCAAGCTCGGATGAGTCTCGTGTTTTCTTCGAATAACCCCACTTCCAACTTGGCAGTTATTTTTACCATAATTGTGAAATTTCTCGCGCGCTGATTGGTCAAGAGCCGTGGTAAAGGAGAGGACGTGTGGATAAATGACGAATCGCTCGAGGACGGAGCCAGGTAGCCCTTGAAGCAGTTTTTTTCTTTCAAACGTTTTCTTCTTTTTTGGATCTTTTATTTGACTTTGTTATGGTAAAAAACAAATTCTCGATAGTTTTGCGTGGTATGTCCTCTCATTTTATACCACGATATAACGTCAAAAGTTGGTCAAAATTAGTTATGTACCCGCTCGGCTACGCCTTGATCGTGGGTACAAAACAATTTGAGCAAATTTTGATGTCATGTCGTGGTATAGAATAAGAGGACATAGCACTCTAATCCATCGGAAATGTGTTAAGTTTATATCGCTGCCCGTCAATTACCAGCTGTTAATAGCATTCTGTACATGCAATCAAGGCTCGCACGTTCATAGAAAGGACATTAAAAAGTCATGGAATTTGTAATTTGATAACAGACCTTTCAGGATTAGAAAATGCACCACGTCTCTCATCAATGCAACCACAAGGAGCCCAATTTAGATAAAAGTAAAAGGTAAAGAAAATCGGGGAAAAAAAACGTTTTTTGTTATTTTTCTAATTCAAGGTCAAGATAATGTCCCCTATAATACGAACGAGCAAAACAAATCCGTAAAAAATGTACTAGAATTTTGTTTTTTACGCGCGCGCCTTTGTTTCCCTACATAATTCCCCTATTGCCGGATTTCAAGTCGAGAGGGGCTGGGTACGAGTTACTAAATTGTGACGATGACAAGACAAAACCCATAGCCAACAAGAGCACATCAAGCTATACAAAATTCCGTAGTTTGGTGTTAATCGGATCAATATTGGTCTTGTCTTGGGAAGAAATTGGGGGGAAAACATTACACCCAAGGTAAAAGTATATATTGGAAAATGATTTTACTGATATATGTGAGAGGTCAGGAAAACCAGGGGACTCGGAGAAAAAACTTAAAAAGAAGACTCGGAGCAACAAACAACTCATAGATGCAGTTCCAGGAATCGAACCCATTACCATACCGCAGTGTGCAGCGCACATCCTCCGTGATACGATTTCCTTTTCGATTACCTCGAATCAAATTATATTGAAATATAATGAATAAAATTACAAATCGAACTAGATGAAAGATAAGTGATTCCGCCACAGGTTTCCCATGACAAATACGATGGTTTCTAAGAGATAACGTAACATTAGGGCTGATGATGAATTATATCAAGAGAGCATTACAATAAGAGAGGGAAATTTCTTAATATCGCGCGCGCCATGTGAATTCCCAGTTGGGCTATATTTAGCATTCGCATAAAGTCTATTTTTGCCTCACCCTAGTCCAGTGCGTCAAACATTGCGTGTTTCATCCAAACCTGGAAGTAGCGAAAACATGTAAAGATGTTTGCTCCTTTAAGTAGTCTTCCCACAATCCCTTATGATCCCAGCGCGAGCTCGAGGTCAGGGTAAAATTTGCATATTTTTATACATTCTTATGCAAATTTTACCCTGACCTCGAGCTTGCGCTGGGATAATAAAGGATTGTGGGAAGACTACGGAAAGGAGGATGGGGAAAAACAAAAAACATTTTGGGTCTTTTTGAGTGTTCAACAGTCTCAGTCGTGTATTATCAGAGAATAGATTATAACCGATCCTGATCTTTTTGCTTTAACTAATAGATTTTGTCGAAAAAAGTGTAAAAAAAAATCGAAGAAAAGTCTGTTGTTCTTGAGCGTGCGCGCACACGTCCACGCCATCAAAAAAATTAAACGCCAAACGACTTTGGATCTTAAAAATAGCCCAACCGGGAATTCACCTTGCGCGCGTGGTATTAAGAAGTTTCCCTCTCTTATTTATTCTCTCTTGATTAAATCCATATTTAGAAATATTTGACAACATGCAAAAAGGTAATTTTTCTAGCCGATCATCCTTTGGCTAGCGCTCTGTGCATTTGATGAATGCTGCCTTCCATGCAATCTTTAGTCTTCGTATGTTACTTTCAGAGCCTTTTGGTAGTAGACTCAGGTTTTTAGGAGTAAGGAAGGGTCTCTAAGGAGTTCCACTTCTCCGTAGATCTTGCGACAAAGCTTGTCTGGTTGCTCAGATTCCTCGCAAAAGGATGAGAATTATGAAATGACAGCTGTGATGGCACACGTGTCACCGACATGGAGCCTTCTACCAGCAAGCAAATGGACAGAATGGGCTTCAGTTTATTCTTGTTGTTCCCCCTTTTTTGGCAAATACACTTGTTTATCATAACATGAATAGCACCTCTCTCTATCACACATGCCTGTGATTGGTCTATTGGTTGTGCTGGTGTCAACATGGTGGTCAATTGTATTTCAGCAAGCAGGTTATAAAGGACGTTCGGTGGACCATAAAATCTTTATTCTATCTCCTTGAAATTTTTGGAAAAGAGATATACGTTCATTATGATCGATTTAACTCCTGCCGAAACACAAGCTTTTCTTTCTCGTACTCGTGAATAATATAGTTTTCTACCGCGTAATTTTGCACAGGAATTGAGGAGAGACGAAATTATTTCCAATTTCTTGCTACACAGCCGAATATTCGAGATGGCAAGTTTCTTGTACGAATTTGACAAAAACTCGGAAAACTGGCAGACAACGAAACGAACTATTCGAGAACGTTGCCAATACATGTTCAAAAATGAATTTCTAAGTGACATTACTTTTGTGGTTGGAAGGACAGGAAGAAAAAAGAGGGTCCAAGCACACAAGTTCCTGTTAGCCATAAGCAGTCCAGTTCTACATGCCATGTTCTTTGGCTCGATGGCCGAGCAACGGACTGAAATCGAGTTGTCCGACTGCGACTACGAAACTTTCTTAGAACTCCTAAGTTATATCTACTTTGACGAGGCTGAGATCAACGAATCCAACGTCCTTGGAATTCTTTACCTAGCTAAGAAATACATTCTGCCATTTTTGGCTGAAAAATGTGTTGCGTTTCTCGACCAGAACATTGACAGTCAGAACGTGTTTACGCTTCTGTCGCAAGCACGACACTACTGCGAACCAAAACTCGAAGAAAAATGCTGGGAAATTATCGAACGTGAGACTACCCAAGCTATCTCATCCGAGGACTTCTTGGAGATAGACCACAACACTCTTGTTGCTTTGTTGTCCAGGGAAACGCTGACTGTGGAAGAAGTTGATCTGTTTAGGTCGATAAGAAGATGGGCTGAGGAGGAATGCAAGAGGAGTTGCCTTCCGCTTTTGCCAGATAATCTTAGAAACGTGCTTTCAACTGCGTTGAATCTTATTCGTTTCCCTGTAATGACGTTACAGGAATTTACGGAAGAAGCGGCGGTCTCTGGCGTACTAAGCCAAGAAGAGGCCATCGATGTGTTTCTATATCATGGCTCTAGAGGCAAAACGAAGGTGAAAAAATTTCCCACTACTCCAAGGCATGGAACACATCGCGTTTACAGATGCAGAAGGTTTCAGTCACACTGTTCTGATTGGGACTGTGACGGGACTAATCTCGATAGTATCAGATTCACAGTAGATCGTGATATCTGTGTTATTGGAGTGGGTTTGTACGGGTTATCTCATGCAGAGGGCAGTACAGAACCTTTCAAAGTGGATGTGGAACTCTTAGACTCTCACAACGACTCACTTTGTAGTTTTGAAGGGACTTACGTTCTAGACAAATTAGTTCAAATCCATGATATAATTTTTGAGAAACCTGCAACTATAGAAGCTAATGAATCGTATGTCATAAGAGCGTTGATCAATGGTCCTCCATGCCTTGGAGGGAATGATGGGATGAGAAATGTTCTGTGTGAAAGATCGGGGGTACGTTTCCTGTTTGACGTAGATGAGACAAGTTTTAACGGAACTACAACATCTGATGGTCAAATTCCTGAAATTATTTTCAAACTACCATGAAAATAGATCCTTTTACCTTAGGTGTAATGTTTTTTTTCCATTTTATAGACCACGTATCATTCTCTTGAGAATACGAAGATTCTTTGTAAAAGTCGTATCCATATTCATGTGTCTTCTCATGTGCAACCTTTAAACAAAGAAATTATACTCTAGGGAATGTATGACACGCGTGGTCTGAAATGGGAAAACATTACAGCCAAGCTAAAAGGTTCTATTACTGGGTTTCAATCAGATGATAAAAGTCCTTGAACCTCATTAGCTGCTTCAAATGGTGGTCAAACACTGACCTTCATGTGTTACAGTATCAAACAGAAATAATTCGATTGAAAACTTGTGATACAGCTGATAAACATTCCGCACGAGACAGGAAATGACGTTAAGTGAAACCCAGAAATATTCTTTCCAGGTAACTTTGTTATATGATTTAATTTTGGGAATCGTTTGTTTTATGAGAGCCAAAATGTGTGTTCAACGGTCGCTGTTTCTTTAACAAAGATAGTAGTATGATGTTGTATATTACTTTTTACATTTAAAAACATTGTTCTCTAAATAATAATAATAATAATAATAATAATAATAATAATAATAATAATGATAATAATAATAATAATAATGATAATAATAAATATCTTATGAAACACAGTTGCATGCGAAGAACGGTAAAATGAAGTCCCATTCTCCTCGATCAAACCTCCTGGGGACCAGATGCCAGGAAAAAGGTTCGAAATAACGGGGTTTGAGATATTCAGGGTAAAATAGCCCACCTTCATTGTATGCTTTGCTTGTCACTCACAAAAGATTTCAATGTAACGCTCCATACAATGCTCAGTGATTCGTTCATTTAATAGGCAATGTGCATCAAAGCTCACAAAGCACTCTGGGAAAGTGAGTTCTTTAAAATGTAACAGGGAAATCAAAGGAACTATCAGAAAAAAAAATTACTGTTATTTTCGTCTGCTGAAATCCTTTTATTTCCATAGAAAATGTCGAAGGAAAAATTATTAGATGAATTTTTAGAGGAGCCAAAAAAGCGTAAGGACTCACTTTCCCATCATGCTTTGTGCTATAATTTCGAGCTCATGCACATTGACTATTATCACGTTGCTTCGTACTGAAACCTTTGTGCGTGACAACTGCGAACTGGGCATACCTCGGAAGTGGGCTTTTGTAGGTAGTGAGTGACACAAGTCCAGGACGCAGGCTTGAATTCGAGATAATGGAAGATCGTGAAATTAAACTTTCTTGTTAAGACAGAATCAAGGCTAGGGGCCCTACTTTGATACATTGTCGTCGTAGAGACGTTCCAGCTCCGTAAAAGTGTTACCGTGTACCAGGAATGGTCATAGATGTTGGAGAAAAAGACCTGTATGCGCTAATAGACCATTTCACGGTAGCCGTCGCTCAACCTCAGTCACGATAGTGTGTAATATATTCTTTAGAATTTGACTACAGCTCACGGTAATTTAAGGAAAGTACACATCAAACAATAAGCCAGTTCGGAGTTTCAGAATCGTTTTCAGTGCGCATGCAATTTTATCCCGAATTTCTCACCTTCTTTTGTTTAAACCTTTTGTTTTTAATTATATTATGCACTCTTTGGTAATAAGTATTACAAAGTGCGACGAAGGTTATTACAAAGTGCGACAGCTTTTATATTACAAAGTGCGACAGGTATTACAAAGTGCGACAGATTTATTACAAAGTGCGACAGGTATTACAAAGTGCGACGATTATTACAAAGTGCGACAGTACACCGTGCGGATTTAGAGCAAACATGAGTTTCCCGGGTCATTTGTTCCATTTCAGCTTGAGTCAAGCAAGAAAGCCTTTTACACGGTGTATTCATGTAGTATAAAAGCTTAGTACGATCTTTGTTAATTAGGAAACTTTTGAACATTCAATGATATTTTTCTGTTTCAGACCACGTGTTATTATATACTGATTCTCCTGATAATGACTTCTTTGAGCTGAGACGATATGCATGTGTACATTAATGTGACTGGAATTTCGTGTAAAAAGGCTTCTATCTCATCTTTAATAGCTTGGTCTCCGTGTATTATTCACCATTTCACACACTCTGAGGCAGCACATGGTAAAGACGTGTTAGAGAACAGTGGCAGATCCAGGATCTTAAAAAAAAAAGGGGGGGGGGGGGTTCCAAAATGGGCGCCACGCAGAAAAAGCTGAGGCAAGGGGGCTTCCAATTTGAATTCATTCTATTGAGCGTAAGATCTCACCCCTGAATCCGCCAATGGAGACATGCATCCAAAAGCATATGGGTGGGGAAAGGGCCGCATTATAACCTAACAAACGCAATATTTAATCAATTACAGTAGTATCTTCAGTTCTTTCAATACGAGACAATATGCCCGTTCATTTTTACTGTTGAAGAGCCAGTTTTAAGCTCTGTCCCCGGCTAACAATAACACAGGCGGCTTGCAGTACCAAAACCTCCTACTGCGGGCTCACGCGTCATATGCTAATAGAGAATTAAGATTCGCGTTTTTGTTCTCCCGCAAACGGCAAACGTGACCAAGTTTTCTTCGTTTTCCTGTATTTCACTTTACCTTTTGCAAACCTTCTTACCAAAGAGAAATATTCGTTTTTTTATCTACGATCACTTGCATTGGAGATCAGTTTTTTCCCCTAACTGAGACGAACAAAAAGGAAGCAGGCCGACTGAGTTTCTTGATTACTGATATTTTTTTCTTATGGATCAGGCCACGTGGCCTCCAATCCTGTCCTTTTATCACCCCCATGTACGGTATCTAGGGGATATCCAAAGATAGGACAATAAATACCACAATGCACAAGATAACAAAGCTACCTAGTGTAAGTATCGGAAAGAAAAAGTGCCAGATAGCAAATCGGGCTCCCTGTGGGCGATGGGATCGTGAAGGTCAAAAGATCTAAAATAGGGACCGATGTTATTGATTTCGGTGGTGAGTACCGGTAAATACTCCTCCCCTTAGAGATCTGTTGAGATACTCGATACTGAGTGTTCATATCTGGCCCTTTTTTAGTGAATCTTGAAGATGCAAACGACATCTTTTTTACATTTTAGCATCCGTTTCCTTTTTAGCATACGTGCAAACAGTAAATTCATTTCTGCGATTTGACTTTTAGTTTAGCTTCCATCGGAAATACCTTCAATAGGTGGCGGGTACCGGCCAATTCGACCCTTCCCCTCCCCTCCCCTCAATGATCTGTGACCGTATCGCTAATATGCGCCAGCACTATACCAGCCTTGAATGCGGTAACCCCAGTGATGAGCATGCGTGATTGTGCTGTAGTAATGGCGTCGGGATTCAAATTTAGCAGATTCGAACAGTGCAAAAGATCTGCCCGATTTAGTTCTTATTTCACTGCAAGAATAGCGCAATATTAGAATAAGGACACATGAGGAATACCCGTGTTATGATAGAACTGCTGCTTGACTTCCACGGTTGTCGTTTTGGCGAGAAGAAAGGCCGACTTAATCAGGAACAGATGGATAGTGTAGTGAGAAGAAGGAAGTGATACGCAAGGGTTGTTGACGATGAATTAATTACTCTATTGTTCTCTCAAAATCATACGATGGCTCACCAGTTATCATGACCTAAAGGATATTTTTAACGTAGGATTATAATTTGAAAACGTGGGATGCTCCTGAGGTCTAATATTTTCACTTCAAAACAAGCCTTACTTTTGCTCTCAGAACAACTAAAACGAGACTTGCATGTGATAAAAATTTTCTTAGACGAATCTACTGTCAAATCAAGGAAGTGAAAACACTGCGGGTATAATAGAACGAGACTTTGCAGCATGGAAGACGACAAGGGATCAGAAGAGGAGGCTAAAGAAGACGCTACTAGTGAAGTGATCGCTAACTTGTGGTATAAACATGGATTATTTTGTGCCACTCACCCTAAGTTTATCATATTTCTCTCTGCAATTGTCGTTATTACTTGCAGGTAATATTATCCTTGCTCGACATAATTCTATTCTTCACTTTTATTCTCTTATTAAGAGTGCTCAAATTCTATTGCATTCACTGGATGAATACTAGACAATATGAATTCATTCATGTCTTTTTTCTTTTCTTTTAGTGCTCCTCTGTTTCTGTCTCCTGGATTCAACAGTCCAGCAACTGAAGAAGGAAGGACTACTTCTATATTTCCTGGCAATGAAAGCATTAAACCACACTGGGTAAGGTTCACCTTTAATTAAGCTTATAATGTACGATTAAGAATACTGCATTTCAGTTCAGTTAGAAAAAATGCTATGATGCCAAAAATCTATAAGCTTAATGGGAAAACGTTGATGTTGTCAAGGCAAATCCTTGAAGTTGTGTGGGAAATGCACCATCCATATTTCACAACTTTGTGGATTCGCCTTGACAACATCAATGTTTTCACATTAACAACTGGATTTTTTGCATTATAACTTTTCTTTAAAGCTGTTGCTGCACCACACTTAAATAAAAAGTGCAGTTAGATTGTACTTGCCTATGATACAGAATCGAGGGTTCATGCTTGGCATGTATCTTGATGCAAGTTTTGTTGAACTTACATGTACAGTATCTTGCAATGCTGTTACATACATATAAAGGTATAAACTACTTTATACTATTACAATAATAAGGTCTTTACTCATAATGGAATTGTGATGCCACTAACCTTCCTGTACCACACATATAATGTAACCCAGTTAGTTCAGTGGTTTCAACGTCAGACTGCTGTATAGGACCACCTCAGTTTCTCAGTTCCAGAATAATGCCCAGGGTCTTAAAATAACTGAGGTTCTGTCTTTGTAATTTCATCTACAAATGGTTAGACTTTCAAATGGCTTGGATGATCACTTTAAATGGTGCATGTCCCGTCTCTCCACACCTAGTCATCATTAACCAATATCAAAGGGATGTAAAAGAACCACTGAGGACATTAAAAAAAAACCTGACAGTGACCAAACTCAGTGTCTATACTTCATTAAACTATCTCTCTTGATTGTAAAGCACCTTTGAGTATGTACATATAAAGAGGGTGTTATAAGCTGTATATACTGTAGATTATAATCATTGTTCACATGACAACCTGTGACAATATTCTCATCTTATAAACTGGCACTTGAACTACTGTACTAAGTTCATTGAAATTGAAATCATTCTATATTTTTATTTGTAATAGTTTGATGGCAAACCACTGATGTATGTAGTACAATTTGTACTTACCACACATCTGACTCAATGGATGACATCATTTCAAAGTAATGAAGTGATGAGAGAAGCATTGAAGCCTGCTTTTCATGTTACAAAGGCAATTTCTGACTTTAAGGACAAATACAGGTAAAGGCTTGTGGATACTAAACATATTACAAGTGACAGATACATATTCTGTGTACTGTAACATACATACATTTATACATGTATCCAAAAGAGTAATGTCAATAATGTTACTGGTAAAGTACCTAACAAATTTTATGGGCACATGGTTGTCCATACAGTATATAAGCCTTGATTAAGGGGTTTCCTCCAGGTTTTCCATTTAACCCACCATGCTAAATTCCAATTTGATCTGTGAGTTAACCAAGCCTAGACTTTGATCAGCCCAGAGGTTGTTTCAGGGTTTAATCTGTGAGTTAGCCATGCCCTGACTTAGATCAGCCCAGAGGTTGTTTCAGGGTTTGATCTGTGAGTTAGCTATGCTCTGACTTTGATCAGCCCAGAGGTTGTTTTAGGGTTTAATCTGTGAGTTAGCCATTCCCTGAGTTTGATCAGCCCAGAGGTTGTTTTAGGGTTTGATAAAATTAATGTTTTTAATTTCTGCTTTTGGTACCCTATAATTTAAGGCTGATAAATTGATCATAAATTGAGTATTTAGGATTGCATCTTACATGTATTTCAGTGGTCAAGGAATGCCTGACGTTTGTCTTAATGTTACATCTGGACCATTAATAAGACAGAGGTCTGGCTTAGGACTTCAAGATGGTCAGTTTTTACCAGCTAAAGGATGTTTGTTGCTTTCTCCAGCTAATTTGTGGAACAAAGATATTGAAAGGTATGCACACTTCATTCAGACTTGCTTATTTATTGGATATGCAATGTATAATCATTATGAATTTATCCTAGCCACACCTTTGAAAATACTAGCCAATCACAATGCAGGAAAGTTCTTGTACATTGGGCATTATTCCACTGTAAGACAGTTCTTTCTCATCAGTCATTCCAGCTGAGGTGAATTTTCAAGGGTGCACATGGGATAAAATAATAAGTTATACAATGCTTACCACCACAAACCATGGAATATATCACTTGGTACTTGTATTTTCTTGTATAGTACACACTCCCCTGAAGACTTGTGTACATGTACATATATATGACTTTGTACAAGAAACTATATCTGAAGTGGCTAATGGGATATTTCATGGTACATGTATGCCACCCAAAACCACTGACTGTATAATTATTGTAGTAGGACTGCTATAGTGTGCTTAAATTGATTATAATGATCAGACAAATGGCTTTAACTGTTCATTTCCCAAATGCAAATTAACCTTCTCTGCAGTCATCTCATTACATCTCTTCTCTGGGCTTTCTGTGGTAGATGACAGAAGAGGGAGACTGAGAAGAGGAGAGGAAATGAAAGAAGACAAGATAATGTCTTTCTTTCTGCACTCTCTCATTTCTCACACTCACGTCCTGTGTTCATATTATTCAGTTTTTTGTTATTTTCTTTTAGTTTTTCCAGTGACATTGAAGTGTTTGACAATCTATACCAGGAGTATGGCAGACCTGCCTTTAACATTGCACTAAAAGGTACAGTACATGTATTAAAGTTTCAAACATTCTTTGAATTTTCTTAATCTTATATACTGACAATACAGTGTCCATAGACCATTTTTGAATCTGTTCAATACAGCTGTGTTTCTGAGCAACAGAAGACTTAAAACTGGAGTATATTTATTGCTGTGCTGCATGTGTCAGTAGGATTGTGCAGTGCACAACATTTGTTGACCACAGCAACACTGTCTTGTGCCAACAAAAAATGTTGTAGGAACCTCATACATTTGATCTTTTCTATTCAACATTTTGAAAATGCACACCTGTATCTAGGCATTTTAGACAGTGCAGTTTGTGATTGAAGTAGAATTTAACACTGCATGTATATGGCTTGTATGATAAATATTGCATTGCTAGCTGTTGTGAAAACCATCTAGTACTTTATCAAAATAAATGCCCTTAGCAGTTTTTTGGTTGCGTTATATTTACATATTGCATAATATAGAGATAAATTATTGCATATCCATTTATTAGCAACTAGAACTATCACAAGCAGTATCTCAAAGTGACCCTTATAAAATTGTTAAACACACTGTATGGGATGGAATGTTCCTTTGGATCACAATCTTTCATCTAACAGTCATGATCCTTTTTCATAACTCTAGAATTCATTTTTGGTACATCACTGAAGCAGACTGGTTTGTATCCTAAAATGCAAGGCAGAGGATCTAACCTTGATGTCCAATATGCTATCACATTGATCATAACATCACACCAGCCCAGGTATGTACATAGTTTACAGTATATACTGACTTTACATTGATTACACATCTACTGTAGGATTTGTCAACCTGGGACCAGCATAACTGCTCAAATTGGGTCCCAAACATCAGGTCATGGGTGCTACATGTAATTATTCTTAGTAAGCCCTTATATGTGAACCAAATTTCTTAAGTGGTTCAAGTGATTTCTTTGGATACATCGAAGTTGTAAAAATGGTTGATGACTTTCTATTGCCAGTCATGATGACCAGTCACAGTATAGCTGGTCATACCCATTTCTGGCCAAAATGCCAGCAAGGCAAAGATTTGACTGGACAAGTTCCAATTCTGACTGGACATTGTCTGTTGATCTGCTCTTATTTCATTAATTATTTCATTATTTCTCTGTAATAACGTATCTACTGTAATTTTATCCATAATGTTGCCATGGGAATGGTGTCATGTGTGATGAATGGTTCTTTTTGACTTCCAAGAAAAAACAAATTCTTAACTGACCATGCATGTCCTTTATTGCAGTTATATTACAGGCTTGAAGAGAGAGCTGCAGAAGATGTACCCAGTGCCTGAGTTAGATAAAGATGGGAGTAATAGTATGGGAAATAATGAGCAAGTGTTTCATATTTATTACAAGGTAAGCTCTAAAAAAAGGTATTGCTGCCACTGTCTATGGATGGCATTAAATAATATTAATAACAACCTTATTTGAGTGTCTAGTCTCCTAGCAGTCCACTAGTAGACCACTAATTGGGGACATATTAAAGAACCTATAATTGAACTATTCATACATGTATAAGAGAAGGAGAGTTCTCTCCTAATTTAGGAGTGAATAACAATAGAAAAATAAAGTAAATAGGATTTAGCAGTGGCATTTCCACAAAGTGGCTGTTCTTCTACTGAAATTCCAATTGGAATTTGGAGGTTGATTTCTCCAGAGGGAGGAAAACCTGAGAACCTGGAGAAAACCCCTCGAAGCACAGGAGAGAACCAACAAACAACTCTACTCACATACAACACCAAGTCTGAGACTGCAAGCCCAGGTTGCATCATTGAGAGGCGAGCAGGGAAATGTCTCCCATCAGAAATATACATGTATTATTTTAAACGTACTTATCAACTACTCATAAGCTCTATAGCAGTCAATGATGCCTCAAGTCCTTGTCGAATGGTGATTTCATGATGATGTGCCATATACATGTACTCTGATTTATAATGGTTTTTCAATTCACTAATTCTGACTTTACTTCTGATCACATTTCTTTAAAATACTGATTGCATTCAATGTTTTTTTTTTTTTTTTTTTTTTTGT
The DNA here is from genome assembly GCA_023349425.1 of Anthopleura sola. Taxonomy (NCBI): domain Eukaryota; kingdom Metazoa; phylum Cnidaria; class Anthozoa; order Actiniaria; family Actiniidae; genus Anthopleura; species Anthopleura sola. Next base: position 15,636,087 of record JALHLI010000003.1, on the reverse strand, counting down.
TATACAGGGCAAAACAGGGAGTTTAGTAGAACTGGGTCCAATCAGTGTGGCATATTTTGTAGTTTTTCTGTACCTTGCATTTTCAGTTGGTAAGTATATATTAAGCATTATCTTACTGTCAGAACATGGCTAAAATAATGGCTTCTCAATGGCTGGACATGATGATGGGTGACCTCAGACTGATCAACGTTACAAGTTCTAGTCCTAAGTCATAGAGGTGTTTGTCCAGACAAGTGCCCATTTTGACTGGACATTATCTGTTGACCCATGGCCTTTATTTTTGCCCTGCAAAACACTTATAAACACCAGTAAACTGTACTAGATTATGACATATGTAATAGACCTATCCAAACTTCACTTGAGTGACCAATTTAAAACAATGACTGCAAGTTGAGGTTGGGCTTGATGTGTTCATAGATTTACTGTATTTTATCAAGTCTAACCTTGACTTTGAGCCATGCATTGTTTCATGGTAACTTGAGGAGAATTCAGGAAAGATTTATTGAGAATATGGAATGTTTTCACTTTCACAGCCAAAATAGACATGGTCAAGTCTAAATGGGGTTTAGCCTTCAGTGCTGTCATTACTGTCATGGCGTCTTTGGCAATGGCAGGAGGAGTCTCTACATTCTTTGGTTTTGTACCAACATTAGACAGCAGGTAAGATGAAATTCGCACTCTGTTCACCCAATTACATCTTGATACATAGCCTTGATATAACACACTATCTGATTGGCTTATTAGTGTGTACAATCGGCATCCATAAATTGATGGACTGCACACTATGTAATAATAAAAGATTTTGTTAGAGCAGACTTAAGTAAAATCATTGTGTCTGTTAATTCTAGTGAGGTGTTTCCCTACCTTGTAATCATGGTTGGCGTGGAGAATATTTTGGTTATTACCAAAAGTGTGGTGTCAACACCAGTTGATCTGGATGTCAAGATAAGAGTCGCTCAAGGTATAGTACTCAACACTTTTCATTTCAATAGTTTGCAAGTCATAAGTCAGGGAAACACAGGTGGCGTAGCGGTGCGACCCAAGTTTGATTCCCTGACTAGGTGTCATTTACAAGTCATACCTCAGCTGAGTGAAGAACAGGTGGTATAGCAGTAAGAGCACTCACCCCTTACCAATGCTACCCAGGTCCTTTTTTCCCATATGCAACTCCTTACTTTCCTTCCTATCTATTTTCCTTGCTTTTAAATTCTCCCATTTGTTTGTTCTTTCTGTCTTTCTGTCTTTCATCTTTCTTATTTCATCTCATTCATTCATTCATTCTTAGGTTTAAGCAAGGAGGGGAAGTACATGCTTAAGAATCTGGGTACTGAAATGTTTGTGGTTGGACTCGGCTATTTTACATTTGTTCCAGCCATTCAGGTACGTTATCATGATTGAAGCTATGCAAGTAATACTGCATAGCTAGGGTCTTGTGCTTAATAGAACCCATGCAGCACGTCAGAATGCAGCTCAATTTGGAGAGCAAAACAAAAGAATTTCAAACTCCCGAGGATTGGAACCTATTGTTTTGCCCTCCAAATTGAGCTGCATTCGGACATCCTGCAAGGGGTCTATTCCTGGAATCAGCATTGTATGTGAATAAATGTTGTGTTTTTTCCTGGTTAGAACTCTGGTTTTCCTCTAGGGTTTACGTTAATGCTGAAATTGTGCATCTTTATGCAAAACACTTGACGTATAATTTGTTTGAGTCCCAGGATCCAAGAGCTTCATTTCTTGCAATACTATTGCACTAAATTTCTTGCTTATGAAAGAATGTGATCTAGAATCACAATGTGCCCAGCATGGGTCCCATGGACACACATTACAAATTCCAAGGACAATTCCTTCCCTCCCTCTGCCATACCTTATCAGCCCAGAGCTTGCTTCAGGGTTCAACAAGATTAAAGATGTAGCTTTTATTGCTCACTTTTTTTTTTCTTTCTTTTTAGGAATTTTGTCTGTTTGCTTTTATTGGTCTTCTTACTGATTTCTTCCTGCAAGTTTTCTTGTTTGCTACGATCCTGTCTATTGATATCAGAAGAATGGAGGTAAATGTAAATGTCATTCTAACATATGGATACATAAAGTGAGGCCAGATTTGCCAATGTATCACTTGATCACATTGATAATAATTTTCGAGCCATTTATCTAGTCAGCAACAGCGCAAGTTAACAATTATATTAAGCTTATGAACACAGAGAGCGAAAAACGTTACCTAAAATGCATAATGATAATTAATGAAAATAATATACTTTATTTAATGATGGGGGAAAAACCAATTTTAATTAGCTAAAGCTAATCTTACATTGGGCCATCAAATTAAAAATAAGAAAAATGCAAAATATAAAAAAGAAAAAAATTGTAAGATAGAAAGAAAACAAAAAATATATTTAAATAGATTAATAAGTGAGAAAATGCGTAAAATGCATGATATATGGTATTCCTTTTGTGCAGGTATTGTACTTTCAATACTTGATTACCATCAAGGTTTGAGGTTCAAAGATTTAGTTCGTTTCATTAATGCAATTCTCAAAGCAAGATGGAAATCAAACTTAGAATAATAAACCGAATGTTGAACCTCAACAGGAATGCATGAGTGGGATTGACTGTAGGATAGAACTGGGTCACCATCTAGGCTATATAAAGTCAATATATTTGCAGATATTGTGGAAGAGATAGCAAAGTCCATTCCTGGTTGGAACAGGGAAGATTGGGGCAGAGAAGAAAGGAGGATGGAATCTACTCTGCCCCAACCCTCCTTGTCTGCAACCAGTAAAAATTCAGGCTTCAATCCATTCTACTGTAAGATGCATTTGGGATTCAGCTTGCCTATCTGTATACATACAGTATATAGTATATACTATACAGTAGCTCTGTCTTTAGTATAGTTAGTATTATTACTATCAGTCACTCATTTGATTGTATTATTATCCTAGATATCCGACCTTCACATGATATCCATCCAGCAAGCACTCATGAGACAAAAGAATCAGTCTCAGAAGAGCAGCTCACCACATAGGACTCCTACCCTGGACCCTATGACCCCCACCACACCTCACCTTCTACCTCCCTTACCCCCTGATTCAGTCAAGTCACCACCTCAGTGTCCCATCATACCAAGTAAAAGTAAAAGGTTAAAGCTGGCTTACTTCGTGGCAAGGACTAGGATGGTACAAAGAGCTTGTATGGTAAGGCATGATCTATTTGGTTCCTTCCTTCCTTCCTTCCTTCCTTCCTTCCTTCCTTCCTTCTGTCTGTCTGTCTTTCTGTCTGTCTTTCCTTCCTTCCTTCTGTCTGTCTGTCTGTCTGTCTGTCTGTCTTTATGTATGTATGTATGTCTGTCTTTCTGTCCTTCCTTCCTTCCTTCCTTCCTTCTTTCCAACTTACTGCAAGCAAGAGGAGTAGAAGTCTCATGGCATCTAAACAACAACAATTTCGTGTTTTATATTTTTAAAATCTCTACAGGTTTGTGCAGTGCTATATTTCATTTACATGGTATTCTACTCCGTCACACCCAGCACATTCCACAACCTGACCACTGATCAACCACCAGAACAAAATGCCAATCAAGACATGACTTTGAGTAAACTTATTCAGCAAATCATAACAGATAGTGTTGATAAGGAACCAGAGCATCCTGATCTTGAAGCAGACAGACTGAAGAAAAGTAAAGAAAACTTCTGGGCTGGGAGTGATTCTGGGAGAGGATGGACTGGAAGTGAATCAGTTAATGTTGCAGGGTCATGGAAGGGTTTGTCGAAACATCACTGGCCACAGTTGTTGAGTTATTATAATATAAGTCTAATGGGAAGGTAAGTTGGGAATCGATTATCTGTGTTTGTCTTAACTTATTCACCACTTTCACATCCCCATAATACTTTGCGTTTTGGGGGGACAGCAACGAGATGAAATCGTTAATGTTACCATGAAGATTAATAAGAATTGAACGAAAAACCATCTAAAACACTTATGCAACTATCAGAAATAGAAGAAAAAAACAGTAAGAAAGAAATTTGAACAGTTTTATGAGTATGAGTCATGACATTTCTTAGTAAGTCCATACATTGTCTGTAACACCAAACTTTTCATTCTCCCATGCGTGTGGAATTAACCCTGATTAAACTGATACTGGATTTTTCAATGATAATAATAAATGTACTCAGCATCTGCATGAAAAGTTTTGAATATTCAAATAATTTTCTTTATTTTTGCTCTCCAAAAGTGCAAAGCATTATGGGAAGCTTATAGCCTAATCTAACTCTTCAACATAACATGCATTTTCGCCTATACACCAGTTTCGCATTCGATGCAAACCGTTGTTTTTGAAGACCACAGATTCACTTGCACAGGCTTAGTCCGTGGGATTTCAAAACATTGGTATTATTCAACTTCAATTCTCTCACTGTCAGCCAAATAATCGAAATGTTCATGGGGGATTGTGGGGGGGGGGGGGTGCAACCCCTACAACCCTCCCCCTGTATCCGCCCCTTTACGTCTATTCTTGTATTTACATATTTCTCTCTTATTCACAGATACATCAGTATACTTCCTCCTGTCCATCTAGGCTTCACCATGGACGTCAAATCTTTAGAATCACGTGGAGTAAGAATACAAAAGGCAAAGCCCGACTCCACCAAACCCTTCCCACCCCAGCCAATCCAGGACCCAGGAGAATCAAATGAAATGCCTCTAGATCCACAAGACCCTGAATACTACTTGAACGCCTTATACTGTGTAGTGTTGGGTGTTCTTGTTATGATTATTCTTTTCTTTGTCTGTAAATATCTCAATGACTTGCAAATTCGCCCGAAAACGTCCAGTAGAAGAAGACAAGGGGTGAATCATGAAGAATTAGTAGAAGCGATTCCCCTCAGCCTCAAGGGACACCCTCAGGTAATGATGGTAGAAGAAAAAAACACACAGCTTTACTCTCATTAGAGTTTTTAAATATTTTCTTTTCTGTCAGGTTTTTGATCATTTGTATGTTTGATGTTGCTGCTACCTACTGTAATGTGACTACTGTTGTTGCTGCTGCTGCTGTTGCTGCTGTTGTTTTTGTTGTTGTTGCTGCTGTTGTTGTCAGTGGCGTAGCAAGGGGGCGACGGATCAAGCCTTTTTTCTTGGATGTACAATGACGATGCCACTGGCGTAGGGAGGGGGTGGGTACATACTCCCAAACGTTTTGCCAATTAGTTTTTATTCTAGGTGACCCCCTCCCCCCCCCCCCAAGATCCTAGATCCTCGCTACGCCACTGGATGTTGTTGCTGCTGCTGTTTTTGTTGCTGCTGCTGTTGTTACTGTTCTTACTACTTCTGCTGCTACTTTTGCTATTCACGCTGGCGCTATACTTATATATTAACACCACCATCATCAACAACTTTATTTAAGCTTGACAGTAAAAGCTTATGAACTCTTAGTCCTTTACCGCTGCTGCTATTTTGGCTGTTACTGCTGTTGCTGGATATTGTTTCGTTCTAAGTTCTTTATTCTTGGTTATTGTTATATTGTGTTCATGTCTCAGGTGTCATTCAACACCAAAGAAAAGTCAACATTTTCATCGTATTCATTTGTATGTACTTATAGAGTGTGGAACACGTGAAATGCACCATGTCCAATATTGTCAGTATCTGTCTCAGTGGGCAGATTCGAGTTTGGGACAGGAACACTGGTGAATGCTTGAAGGTCATCAATAGGAGTGGGTATGTAAAACTTATTCTTTATTTCAAAGGATTTCTTTAGACATCTCAAGGAAGAAAATTACATTTTTAGTTTAAAATTTTACAGTCACAGCTCTCGTAAGCGACCACCTCGGGAAATTAAAATCGTGGTCTTAACTAAAGCTGGTCGCTATCGAGAATGGGCTCTCATAAGCGGCAATAGAAACGGGGTTTCAAAATCGTGGTCGTAACTAGAGCTGGTCGCTAACGAGAATGGGATCTCATAAGCGGCAATGAAAACGGGGTTTCAAAATCGTGGTCTTAACTAGAGCTGGTCGCTATCGAGAATGGGCTCTCATAAGCGGCAATGGAAATGGGGTTTCAAAATCGTGGTCGTAACTAGAGCTGGTCGCTATCGAGAATGGATCTCATAAGCGGCAATGGAAACGGGGTTTCAAAATCGTGGTCTTAACTAGAGCTGGTCGCTATCGAGAATGGGCTCTCATAAGCGGCAATGGAAACGGGGTTTCAAAATCGTGGTCGTAACTAGAGCTGGTCGCTATCGAGAATGGATCTCATAAGCGGCAATGGAAACGGGGTTTCAAAATCGTGGTCTTAACTAGAGCTGGTCGCTATCGAGAATGGGCTCTCATAAGCGGCAATGGAAACGGGGTTTCAAAATCGTGGTCGTAACTAGAGCTGGTCGCTATCGAGAATGGATCTCATAAGCGGCAATAGAAACGGGGTTTCAAAATCGTGTTCATAACTAAAGCTGGTCACTTCCGAGAGTGGACGCAAGGAGAGCTTCGACTGTACAACTTTAAATATATTAAATGTATATGTGATCGTACATTTCATATTCCATCATCATACCCAAACCAACATTATCATCATTTAAATGTATTATCTGACATTTCGAAAATCCTTCATCGCAGAATCAGACTGTACAGTTCGTTGTAGTCACTAATTTTTTTTTTTGCAAGTTTTCGCGTCGATTCTCAGTGTGTCTGATCACGGGACAAACCCAAGTTGTTGTCCTCACTGGGAATGCGGAGCGCGAGATAGGCAGGTCCTTGGCATGCTTTTGATACAATCTCTATAAATGACGGAAACGCGTTTAACTTTTTTTGTAGTGAGATACCCATGCCAAGGCGTAGACGTAACAGATCAGGACATGACAAGAAATCTCTAAACCATGAACCAGATAAAAGCTTTACAACAACAAGGTACTTCCAAAGCCTTGAAAACGAGGCTCCTTATGACACCACGCATTGTACCAGTCCAGACGTGTTTTCTGACTCGGATGGAATAACTACTCATCAAAACACATCAGGTACGTTAGCCTTACTTTTCCATTCCTATCTGTGCTTTTCTTTCCTTTATGTTTCCCTTTCATTCCATTTTTATTCATTTTGTTTGGCTTTTCTTTTCTGTCGTTTCTTTTCTTTTCCTTCTCTTTCCTTCGCTCTCCTTTAATTGAGAATGGGAATAACAGTGCCACCAAAATAAGACACCTTAATTGTATTTCGTCTCAGCCAGTCATTCATAATTAGTTTGACTCAAGAGACCATGAAGGACAGGTCCCTCATGGTCTCTTGTTTGACTACAAGGCTTGAGTTCACTGGTTATTTCAATTTACTCTTAGGCGACGAAAATGGCTACTTTACCATAAAGAACAAAAAGGAAAATCGCAAAAATAGAAGTGGTTCTATAGAGTCTAGTCCCAGCGACAATTCTGGCTACGACTTTGGGCCGTTGGACCAACAAGGGGGTTCCCCAAAGGTCAGGTCTTGGTCCCCTCGCTGGAGCTCTTCGCGTTCCTTAAACAGCTGGTCAAGCGACGATGAATACCCAGACCATCTATTTTCATGTTCCGATGAATCTCCCCAACAGAGTTTAGCTAATGTTGCTGGTGTAAGGGACGATGGACTCCACAGGACGGCTGCTGTGTGGTGTCTGGACTGTAGAGGAGATTTATTAGCAACTGGATGCAGTGACGGCTCTGTTGAGGTACGATTAGATTCACTGTTTCATTTCTGGAAAAAAAGTGCCACGTCACATCCACGGATGGAATAGTTCGCATATCTTTGAATTCAGTGAGCGATCGAATATTCCTGTACAGCCACACGAAATGAATAGCGCCCAGCATCGTCCAAGTGGCGGGTCGGTTTGTGTGGTACTTTATTTAGTTTCCCGCAATCGTGCGAAGTCTGTCCTTAAAAGTAAAGGCTCCCATCCCAACCAAATATCATGCTTTTTAGCTGAAATCTAAAAATAAATAAATAAATTTAAACCTCGCGGAGATATCGCGGCCTCAAATCGACGCGGCGCGAACAAACGTGTTCTTTTTGTGTGTGTCATCGTCTTTTAGCTTTCCGTACTCATCAGGCTCTTACGTTCGCGCCGTTGTCTCAGTGAGGCCACATCATCTTGGATGTCCCATCACAATGTCAATAATTTGTTGTGCGCATGACAAAGGACCGTGTGTACGAATCTCCGTGGTGCGTCCTTCAACACTTTAATATTTATACATATTTTCATTTCTTTTCTTAGCTTTGGAGTTTAAGCTCAGGTCGACAGATTTGTCTGTACTGCGAGAACAGACATGGTGTTACTAGTGTAGCATTTCTTCCTGACAGGTATTTATTATTCGTTGCGCCATGCTTTTTTTGTATCTCAATACAGTTATTTCCTAGATAAAACCCCTATATTTTTTTCTTTTAAACGCTTCCCCATTTAAGGGCAACGGCCTAAATGTGCCTCTTGGCGTAACAAGTGATGATGATGATGATGTATAAAGGCAAGGTGCAATACGCACGAGACTCAACTCCTGTAGTTTTAAAGGAGGGATGGAAACGCTCTTGTGCTAAGGAAGAGAACAACAAATGGAGCACGTGGTGTCGAGCAACCTTACCCGTTAGAACATCAGCCTTGATAAGCGTTCGTTTTACAGCACGCTATTCATCTCGCCTGTCACACCTATTGTATGGGTGGTGTTTGCGGGAATCAAACAAGCGACCTGAACCCGTAGTAACCCAGTAGTTGGAGACGAACGTATGAAGTCTATACCTCTCATGCCATCCTCCCCTCCCACCCCTTCAACCTCCACTCCCACCCCTTCAAATACAATGAAATTGTAATCTTTCTTTTTTGCAGCCCTCAGTTGGCCGTCGCACGTATCGATGGTACGTTAGATTTCTTAAATCTTCTCTCCCCTGTGGTTCCCATGGTTATCAACGCATCTCCCGTCAAGAGATCATCACCAAGGACAACACGAAAAAACCCAAATCAAGTGTCTACACCCAGCGGTCCAACAACCACTGGGACAAGTACAACAGCTGAAACTATGCATGCTTTACCTGTGATGTGTAGCTTAACACACAGAGTGCGGGCTCATCATCAACCTGTTAGTGTGATGGTGGTTACGCAAGGGAGGGTTGTGACGGGCAGCCATGACAGGACGCTAAAGGTAACCTCGGCATCTTTTCGCCTTTATTTTCAGAGTGGAGGATTTGCCATTTCTTTATAGAAACCATATGAAGGAACAGTACTAATTCTATTAAGCAGACCCCTTATTATTAGTGGACACTGTTTTCTTTCCATTTATTTACTAAAGAAAAACCCTTTATTTAGCGGACACCCCTCACTCAGTAGACACCGAGCATCTTTGAAGGTCTTAAAGGTGTCTGCTTAAAATAGGTACCAGTGAGTATACTTCCTCTATTGAGCGAACACTCTTTATTAAAGAGAGACTGGCTCGGTCCTCGATATCTCTGTCCCATATTTAACCTCTATTCAGTGGATACCAGGCAAGATCCCGAAGGTGACGTCTAAATAGAGGTATTTCATTCTCAATGTTCTTCTATTTAATATCCTCAGGTGTTTCGGACAGACGAGTGTGTTTGTATCTTCACGTTACATGGTCACAGGGATGGTATAACAGCATTGAAAATACTCGAGGTACATAACCCTAAGAGCTTATAGCTGATTCAGTTGTGTGAACGTGCATGTTTGGAAAGGGTGGGGGATGGGATAACCCGCAGAAACGATCGTTAAATACGACTTAAAGGATTTGTGACATGGTTCCGCAAAAACTTTTCACATTTTGCGTTAAATGGGAAGCTGTCCCGCAACACCCACATCTTGGAAACCATTCCTATGCAGGAATAGGGAAAGGGTGGGTGTGTGTTAGGGGAGAGGAGAGGGCGCAGAACGTACTCCAGTTAGAACGTACTACGTGGCTATCGGTAACACCTGAGAGACGTTTTTCGACCTCGGTATTTAATCTACATACAAAAACATAGACTATTTTGATTGTCATCTGCTCCAATCGTATCTCCTGATATTATCATATTAGTTATAATATTAATTTAGACTTGAGTATAGAGTTTTGCGTGTCGTGATTGGTCGAGCGACCAATGATTATGAGACGATATTCACGTCGATGAATAATTGTTATATATTATTATCATTACAGAGCGACCCCCGTCTTGTTATCAGTGGCGCATCGAATGGTGGTGTACGTGTATGGGACATCAGCACAGGGGAGTGTTTACAACACTTAAGAGGCCACACATGTTCAGTGATAGCCATATCATGCACACAGTACAACATAGTCAGTGTCAGTATAGATAACTCGATGTGTATATGGGACAGACATAAAGGCAAGTGCATCCACTATAAGCTACGCCAGGTAAGTCATTGTAATACTCTGTTAATGTCTTATTCACCCCCCCCCCCCCCCCCTCACGTTTCCCTCATTCCATCAAGATTTTCCAGTCGTCTTTTACCTGACACCCAGGTTTCCGGTCCTCGACAATCCTTAATCCTTATGGAAAAGCTGCACTTAATCTCACTTCTTTCCCCTCAAGAATTTTTTGGGCCCTTCACTGGGATTCCTCGGTTGAGCACGTAAAATGGCGGTTCCGTCTCTCCACACTACCTCACCCTGTATCGTATGAAAGTAAAGAACTCCTGGCAGTGACCACCCTCAAGTGTCTTGCTTCTTGGGTAGGGAGATTTTAAGGGGGTTGAAAATTGGTGCAATGGACCACAAAGGGGACCCTGTGTCCTATTGTTCAGCACCAGCCTGCGGGCAATGCGCAAAATATTAAAATATAAGAAAGAAATGCAGTTACAAATCATGAGTCATGGGTAATAAATGTTATTTTTCGAAATGGTTCTTAGTTTTTACACTATTTAATGTCACCCTGTTGAAATATATATTATATTTGTGTCTAGTTTCCAGACTTGTGTTCGAATGTGTCCATGATGTCTAATAATCTGTTCGTCACTGGAGGCCAGGTATGTATGTTATCTAGATTTGAGGGCTTTTTGCTCTATTGACTTTCAAATGTACTTGCGATCCCATCAATATTGGGCAAAACACTGGCAATGGAACAACGATTCTGGGACACAAATATACCCACAACACTTTGCAAGCTTATTATTTGTGAGCCGAATATCTCCATGGATGCGATCTCCATGGTGTTTCATGAAAGGAGTACTAATTTGTTAGGCGTGTTGTTCAAAGGCATTAAACAGCATTGTTAGACGTTAAATGGATCGCAAAACAAGCGTTTCAAATTTCGCTCGACAACTTTCAACCTCTCCCAAAAATTGTCAAAACGCTCTCATAACGTTGGGTGTTGTTGGCCAGCGATTTTGGCCTATTTGCTTTGTCACGCGATGACCAGCAATTTATAGAAAGAGCCACTGATCAAGGACCTGTGTGTTATTGAAGTTCATATTCTTGATCTAAAACCGTTGTTTTATTTTCTAGGGTTGCATCGTTGTCTGGGATCTTCTAGCCGGTAGGCAGGTTAAAAGTATACCTCTTGACAACGGGGACTCGTCAGTGCTCGTTCGTCACGTTACTGTATGCGATACTGCGACAGTCGTCTGCGATTACGGCAAAGAACTCCGCGTCATTTTGTTTCCTTCGGTTATGAACAAAGCAGAATAAATACTCGCTGCTTATTATACTTTCTTTTTACAAACATGGTTCGGAGGTTTGAAGTAAAAGTAAGAGTAACAGTGGCACCGACAATGAGCCCCAGATTCCACGGCAGAAAGACTGGTGGGGTACTGGGAATCGGTCTGATGAGATTTTTAAAAAAATATTAGAGCCCAGATTCCAGAGTGGAAGATGTCTGCGAGAAACTGGTGACTAAGTTGCTAATACAGGTTTCACGAAAAAGGACTGGTGATAGTCTGATAACGAAGAAATATGGGAAGAGAGAGCCCAGATTTCAAGGTAAAAAGAGATGCGAGAGGAAGTGGTGATGAGTTTGCCAATGAAGGATTTTATAAAACATTGTGAATACTAGTCAGTGATGGAAGTACTCCCTGGAAATGAAACGGAGCCCAGGAGAGCTTCTCATTCCATCTGGTAGGAATTGGTAGACAATTTGTTTACTTGTGGTATTTATCGAGTACCAAACAGAATTGGAACCTTTGGAAAAAGAAAATCAATGGCGGATAAGCAAAAGGTCCGACAAAAGTCTGGGAAATGACAACTTCCGGTAAATGGTACGCGCGTCTACCGAACGAAACAAGGCGGGAAATATCGACTTCCTGTAAATGCTTTAATCCAACTGGGTTTCCAAAAGCAATGAGGTTGTCGTTTGACCCAGTTTTCGAAACTCTCGCATCCTAATGAGACCTATCTCCGGCTTTGTTTTACTGAGACTGACATGTCTGGGATTTCCTTGTGAATGTCTCGGATTTCACAGTAAAGCTTACGTTCACTACAAAAACGGTGCCAAGAATCCAGAGTAGAAAGTTGGAAGAGACTAGTAATTGGTCTGATAATCAAATGGACTTAGGACTGTTTAGTAAGTTACGAGGATTTAAAAACGTCTTACGAAAAAACCTGATTATTGCTGTGGTAATATCGGTTTGGTGTGATTATTTAATGAATGTTTTTTTAATACTGAAATACTTCATGAAGGAGTAGTTGGACTAGATTTTACTAGCGCATGAAAATGAAAATTTTCGAATTTCTAATCGTGCTTAAGAACAAAAATAATTAGCTATTATAATTATAGGAACAAATGTATTTTTTATATTAAATGTAAAAATAACCACGGTATTCATATCAAAAGGTTATAGTGATAAACGTGATTTAAATTTCAAAAATTTTGAAATAATTTAATTTTCTTTCTTTTTCTCTTTTTAATTCTTTTTTCCTTCCATCCTTCCTTTCATTCTTCCTTCCTTTCCTCAGATCGTCGTTATGTTGCTATAGTCGGACACCCCTTTTTCTTTTCAAATTTGAAATCAGCATTAAATTTGGCTCAAAAAATGTGAGTCAAAAAGATTTTCAATATTAGGCAGTCGCGTTTGTGAGTTGTGAGTGATCTGTTTTTGCAAATTCGCCTTTTGACGACCTTTTCCAAATCGGACGCAAGCGGCTTTGATAGGTGTTTTGATAGGCAAACATCTAAAAAGTACCTCTTGACCTTGTGGATGCTTGTGTTTGCATTAATTCCAAACTTGGGGTTCAAAACAAAAGAACTGCATTTACCTCTTAGGTTGGGCGTAGTGTTTTCCCAGTTCAGGCCAAGTGTCATTATCTTGAGAATAAGATTTTTTGTTTGACTTGTATCCATGTTCATGTGTCTTCATGCACAACCATTAAATAAAGAAATGATAATCTAGGGAATGTCACGTGGCCTGAAATGGAAAAAAAAAATACGCCAAAGGTAAAGAGGTGTATTGAAAACGACGCATAAAGCATCTGATGACAAACCACAACCACCAGAGCGATCAACTAATCGCGCAAAGCATTGATGATCAAAACCTCCGGCCCTTCACTCTTTGTTTTGAAAAATTCTCGAGTGGTTTTTAGATAATGAAATCCCAGATGAGATATCCGACTCTCGTTTACAGTTCTGGACTTTTGCGCGACACTTTTAAAAAAGGTTTTGGATTCAATTGTCAATAGTTTTCAGGTAGAAAAAAGTGCTTGAACGGACTGAGCACAGGGCCGGTCATAACAAATCACAACGGACCGTGATTGTTTAGACAATTTAATGCCACTCAGCTGAAGAATGTTGAAACACAACACACTTGGTATCCTGGATTTTATCACCTTTCATCCTTTTCTTTTGAAACTTGCCATCTCTATTCTTTCAGAAATCTCTCCTCGTCAACAAAGCTGAACAAGTAAACCAGTGACTTGATCTCCCTGTCAAAAAGCACTTAATGAGTTTACCACTCGTTTCCATGGTATTCCATTAGCACAAACTTTTCACAAGCGGTAAATTTTGGTAAATAATGCACAAAATGTTTGTGAGATCATGAGGTCCTCCATCAACAATACAAACTTTGACGGGACGGGATGAAAAGTTGTAGAATTTCAGCTTGTGGGAAATGAGCGTTTTCTGCAGGTGGATTTAAACGACGAAATTAAAAAAAAAAAATACTGACAAACAAAAAAAATTCTGTCAAACACGCTTGACTTCGGCTTTATCAAACAATATATCACCACTCACGCCAGGTCTTGTTTTCAAACAAAACGTCCTTTCAAAGAAAACAAACGCTGAGCTATTGATATTAGAAAAGATAGCGAGAAAAACTAAAATAGTTCAATCCTATAATGGAAAGTAATATCACGATTTTTCTTTAAAAATTCTTGACTCGTATCATGTATTTAATCAGATAGTGTTGAAATTTTAGATGCTGTATGTTTAGAATGAAGTTTGCAGATGACTGAACTAGGCCGCACGTCAGCCGTAGACATATATAATTCATTTATTCAGGAATTGTTTAATTTTGCAATTTTTTGTAGACATGATAAGCCATTATCTGAAGTAGTATTGGTCTATGCTATTGCTAATTTTTTTTTTTTTTTTCTAAATAAGCTTTTCATAAGAAAATGAGCGCCGGAATTGGAATTGTTAAAGAGCTTTGTGTTTCTTTTATCAGTCCGACAGCTGAGAGGCCTAGGGTGACAAGAAAGGAGAAAAGAAAACAAGAAAGAAAGAAAGATAGAAGAAAAAGAAAAAGAACGAACAAATGAATGAATGGATGGATGAAAAAAGAATAAATGTGAATGAATAAATTGCATAATTGAACAAACGAATAAATGAATAAAAAACAGTGAATGAATAAAAGAATGAATTAATAACAGTGAAACAATAAATAAATCAAAAATTAAAAAAAACTAATACACAGGTTTTATGTAGAAAGAAATTAAATTAGACAATTGACCCCTAGAGCCCACGTGCTTTGTTGGGAACTAAAAATGAAAACAAAGCGCAAAATTTCGGACAAAGTCGTTCAGTCCGAACAAACATGGTCATAAAAAAGAAATGTACATACAATGGGGAGTGTAAGAACGATTCTCGCTATCCCGAACGCTGGGTAAGGAGATAGCATGTTTGTGCGGACTGTACGACTTTGTCCGAACTTTCGCGGTTTGTTTTCATTTTTAGTCACTCGACAAAGCACGTAGACTCTAGGGGTCAATCGGCGAATTTCAGTCAAAAAATTTATATAATGTAAAATGTATTATTTGCGACTCAAATTGGCTTTCATTGAACTCTTATTCGGCGTTCAGCTGTATTGATTTTTATGTTTTCGATGCTATTATTTACTTTAAACAAATATAGCTTTCTCCTTTTGTCAGAATTTCAGCTTTTGTCATGAGCTAAGATAAGAACAGCCGGCATCTCTTACTGATGACTATAGCCTAATTTCATTAGTTCCATAGAAACACGAATAAATTGTATAAAAGCCCAGAAAAAGCTGTTTTTATTTTAACATAAAAACTCGTGGTTACTACAAGTTAAGGTTTATAATAAAAGTTACAGAAATATTTTTTGACACTAGAAGCTCGCTATAAAAGATTATTCTATATCTTTATTAGTTAGCGATGATAAACATATGCAAGTTGCAGTTATCTGTTTGTTCTAACTCATCCATAATTGATAATTGATAATTTTTTTACTGGAATAGCTCCTGCATAGGGAATACCTCTTTTACTAGGCCCTTGAACTAGTTCTTCGTTCATCTATACTTGATCTAAGCGCGCGTTTCGTTCCGTGTGTTAACACTTTTGTATGACGTTTTCGACTTGGATCTTATCCGCCCTCTTAGAGCCTTCTTAAAGTCAGTTTTAAGAAATGTGTAGAGTAAAGGATTCACTAGGGACGTAGTGTACCTCAAAAATAACCAAAAATCTCCAGCAGCAATGTCGATACCCAAGTCGTGCAAGCAGGTCAAGATGAAGTAGGGGAACCATCCCAAGATAAACGTTATGATCATCATAGCAAAGACAAGCACTGCTCGGCGTTCGCTTCGCTTGGACTGTACATCTTCTGAGGTCTCGTTGGTTTGGGAGGACGCGGGGATGTTGTGTCTTTTGATGTTCTTGATTTGTCTTTGGAGTACTGTGAATATCTTGGAGTAAATGAAGATGATGAAGCAGAGGACTGGAAGGACAATGCCGCAGAAGGTAGTGAGGCTGTATGTTAGGTCATACTGGACCGACTGGGAGTCATCGAGGATCCAGGATAACTGAATCAAGACTACAGTAAGGGAGAAGACCCAGACGCTCACTAACACAACGATGATTCGTTTTTTGGTGACTAGTTTGATGTAGTGCATTGGATAGACGATCATAAGGTACCTCTCTGTGGACACGACCAGCAAGTGGAGGATAGTCGATATAGCGATGAAGCGGGCGGCGAAGTCCATCGAAGTGCAGTCCAAAAGGCTTATGGTGTTGCATATTATTATTAAGGGGATAGCAACAACTGAAGCCAGCAGATCAGACACGGCCAGGAACACCAAACAAAAGTTGGTCACCGTTCTCAGGTAACGGTTTTTCTTGTACAGATAGATCACCGTGGAGTTAGCTATGAATATGAGAAGCGCCAAAATGCCAAGAAAAGTGAAAGTCACCTTGACTGAGTCAGTAAAACGTGGAGATGTGTCGCTGCCGTCGCTGTAATTCTTCGAAGAAGCAGAAAGATTCATTCTTTTTAGCTTGGCTGAAGTTGCCTCTCCCTGTAATCCTCAAAATTCGTAGAATGATCCAAAAATATTTCTGTATAAAGAAAAAAAGGAAGAAACGTCAAAAGAAAAACACGACAAAGTTGGGATACCGGAGATATCTCATTTCATATATGATATACAGTAGAAGGCTCTTCAAACTCACTTAGTGGTGTGTCGGACTGAGTTGTTATTAAAATATTCGGGAAACGCTCATTTCAAGTCGTCAAAACTTAATTTAACACTCGTATAAATTCCAAACACATTTCAGCTGAATAAGTACTACTTCACATGCCGTTAGAATTAGCCAATCAGGGAATTGTTTGTGCAGCCTTCAAGGGATAACACTGAGATATTAGGTAAATATCCAGAACATGAACGGAAAATAATTCTCTTTGAAACGCAAATCAGAAATGATTACAGAATAGATCTTATCCTACGTTGGACGAGACTCTCAGCCAGAGGCAATGCAGATGTTAGATCTCTATCTTAATCTGAGGGATTTTCTCCGGGTTCGTCGAATTAAATTCCACCCTACGTAAAACTTAACACGGTAAATTCCAATTTGATCTGTGATTTAGTCGTGCCCTAACTTTGATCAACCCAGAGGCTCTGTTTCAAGGTATCGGACAAAATATTGAAGATGTTTAAGTATACACTGAACACACTACACCATCGCTCCATTTAACATTCATATATATGCAAACAGCTTTAACTTAAATTTTGGGACGCAATCCATAAAACTGGGGGGGGGGGGGGGGGGGGACAAAGAAAATGAGAAAAACCTCGCCGCGGCAACGACTGTCAATGAACCTTTCCGGTGCACCAGCCATGTTGACTGGGAAAGACACCTTCAAACACTTCAGGATACGTTTATGTAGGTTTAAACAAGTCTTTCATTCTAATGTATACAAACATGGCTGTAGTCTCCTTAGCAGGCGTTTTTAGTTTTGGTTCCATTCCCCCGCGGTATATATGGACCGCGGGGGAATGGAACGAAAACTAACAGCGGCTGCTAAGGAGACTAACATGCCTGCCTTTTGATAAAATAATCGATGTTCGTCGTGACCCTGACCTGTAGGACTCATAAAGGCCGATTTATACGGTAAAACGGAATGATTCACCAAAAAAGAAATTGGTTTGATTCTAGCAGGAAAAAGCCGGAAGAAAAAGAAAAAAATATAGTAACCAATTTAAAGCTAACTATAAATACCTTGCAAGTATTTGTATACTAACGTGTGCTAGTCCTTGGAGCCTTAAAAACAACGAATCCAACAAGAATATTGGCGATATTCAAAAAAGCCCATCCTTTTCTCGCGTCAGTCGGTCTGGTTTACGTGCACGAACCATCGTCTGTCAGCAATCTTTTCCACTATTTACTATATTATCAATTAAGGAACCCTTGATCAAGAGGCAATTGCAAGGGTGGGGCAAGCCGCATGTGAGGTGATTGGCCAGAGAAGAAACCCTTCAGCTAAGCTTCCAATCAAACTACTGTCTGCCAGTAATCATTTCGACTGCTCTTAGTTTATTATCATATTAGCAGGGGCGGATCCAGGGGGGTGATTTGGGTGACAAGTCACCCCCCTTTGTAGTTGAATATAATAAGAATAAAGGATCAAAAAATACACTATGTAATGCCTTGCTAGGTACTAGTCACCCCCTTGAAATCCTTCTGGATCCGCCACTGATTAGGGAACTCAGTCTGGCGTGCTGTTTTGTGATCGCTGTGGAAGGACTATTGCTAGAATGGAAATCCTCCCGCAAAGCTGACACAGCAGTACTCCGTTTCGAGTTCTCTATTGCTCAGTCTTAGCCTCAATAGCATGTAATATATTCTTTACTATTACTAACAGCCCGAGGCAATGAGAATTCCACATTTTGCGCTCCGTGCTAAATAATTTACGCACACATGAGGCTAAGACTGAGCAATAGAGAACTCGAAACTGGAGTATTGTGTGTGCGTTTTGTTGTTCTTGTTGTTCTTGCTTTATTATTAGGAAGTTATCATTGACCAGTCATTGGTCAATGAACTAACGATAATAACAAAGCACAAGAAAGTCAAAAAAGTTGAATTTAAGATCTGCGAACCATTAATGATATCAATTCATGAATACCGAAATTTTCGATCCAGTGATGATTCGATCCAGGATTCATCTATACACTCGATCCTACAAATACCCTTTTCATGTGTTTCTTTTCATATATAGGCACTTTATGAAAGTTAATCCTACGAACCTATTTCTTTAAACTCATATTTTTGTGACTTTTATAAGGATCGTGAATATTCGAGATATTGATTTCTCAGGCAATAAAAATCCTAACATAATTTAACATGGCTGGTTCTATTCATAGTTATTAACTATGTTCTATTCTACTCGCAGTTCCGCAAAGTATACTGATATTTAAAATAATCATACTTACATTATTTCTGTAAGTCTTGTTATTTTCGTTATTTTATATCAATATTCAGATGTTGTAGAAATAATCGCCATAATATGCCAAGAATGGAAGAATCCTGGATCGAATCATCACTTGATCGAAAATTCCCGCTACGCAATTCTTCCATTAACAAAACTCGCTCAAGGCAATTTTACTCGGCGTTGGTACGATCGAGTATTAATTGACAAAAATTTAGCTTCAGGTGATGCTTAAAGACCTAAGTTTTAAATAGATAGTATAATGTTCATTACGATCGACTTTCTTAAACTATTTGAAGTGCACCAGGTGATTTTGCTTCTCTCAGTCCAAAGGAATTAGTTAATAAGCGAATATTTTTTTCGTAGCTCAATGTTTCCTAGTTCCAGTTTTTTTGCTCGATTTATAACAGATTTTGCTCGAAAATAAAGAAAATAAAACTCATCCGTGCAAAGATTCGTCAAATACCTTTTAGAAAAAGCGTATTTCGTTGTTGTTGGTGGAAAATATTTCATTTTGACAAGAGATAATAGAAAATACTTGGAACTTTTCGCTGTGACAAACAATGCATTGCGTGTCTTTAGATTCCAGATCACCTGAATATGACATGAAATATTTTTGGTCGTTTTTAGAAGTACGAGAAGTGGTGAATTCGATTCTGATATCAAAATTAAATGACGATAAAAAATGAGAACCATTTTTTGTATTTATAAGCGTTAGGCTCTTCCCGATAGACCGCTAGTCAGCTAACGCGTTGCTTTACACCTATTTCAAAAAACGTGGGCAGGTGATCTGTAGCACGCTGCAAAATGTAATATGATATTCACAGCCAAACAATGTAGCCGGCTTTTAGATTAGACCTTTTTGCTCTATCGTATTTCATTGTTTTTGAAGAGTAGTTGTAGTCAGGTTATAATTTCAACATACGTAAGTGTTGTGCATTGGTATGGCCCGACTCGTTAATCACGACAATGAAATACAAGCATCTTTTGTTCAAATTCTAAAGATGTTCAAATTCCGTACAATCTTTGATCTCACCTATTGTTTTTAAAGAGTACGAAGTCGAGAATAGTGATAGAGTAAAAAGGTCTGGAATATGGGAATATTGGAATATGAAACATGACCTTTGAGTTAGGAATGGAATATTTCGTATCTTAGCCAGAAAACATAAAAGTACAAAGGTATGACATTGTTCTGTTTAGTCTCAGATCACCCATTTCAGATCTACCCAATTCAAAATCTCTTGGAATAAGAACTTTTGTTCCAAAAAATTCCATTTGGTTTCCACTTGACATCGAAATACAAAAGGCAAAGAATCTTATTCCCAAAAGAATAGCAACACGTTAGCCGATTTAGTCTATTGTGCTAGTAAAACTGCATGCATTTTATGCTTCTAGAAGCTGTGATCTTTTTTTTTTTTTTTTTTTTTTGCCAAAATTATGCTAAAATCCTGACAATTATTCGAAATCATGCACGTTTCGTTAAAGTGTTTTTAAGAATGTCGGATGAAAAGACGGATGATCAAAGACTAAACCAAAAAAGTTAAAAGGTTTACTGTGCGACTACTATGACCGAGGCGGCACCCAGATAGCGAGAACCAATCAAAACGTAGCTATCGAATGAAAACAAGGTGGAAATCATTTCTCCTTCGAGTATTATAGGAGTGAAAGTTGCTATTTCTTAAAATGTCAAAATGGTAGTAAATATACTTATAGATCGATTATAAAATAGCGATGCGCCAGGCGCCGTTTGGATAACTTAGGCCAGTTGAGTGTATCTATAGAGCCCTTGGGTAGACGAGAAGTAACTTGGAAGATTAAGAATAAGCGCTTTATCTTAAGACCTGAAGCTCATTCATAAGTGACATTAATTCAATCAAATGCAAACATATTTAACAGATGTTCGATGGTTAAGCGTGGTATGTCCTCTTATTTACCCCGATATGACGTCAAAAGTTTAGTGGTCAAAATGTTATGTACCCACGAGGCGTTTACTTGTGTCATGAATAAGAAGTATCAAAACTTTCGAATTCATTATTCAAATCAGGCTAGTCAATATGATGATTAACTTTGCAATTTTATAGCTTGTCTGGCAAAATGTTTTCAGCAAGGCACTAATGAAGTTTTAAGCCGATGTTACAAGAGTCGATTTGCAACGACGATATTTCGTGCAAAGCTGCAAAAAAAATCGTCATTTTGAGTTGCGAGGTTTTGACTTTAGATCAGAAACTCGCAACGTGTTGCCTAAAGTCAAAGTTACTCTAAAAATCGTTTTATCTAGCATGTTACATGGTATAAACCTTTCTCGTGTATCGTCTCGTGTAAAATCGGCTTTGAATATTACTGTTATCTGTTGGAATGCAATAATTTGGTGGGTCTGCCGTCGAGTTAGAACTTTTTTGCTTTTTGGCTTAAAAGTGCTCTTAAAACGTTATTACCCGCGGTAGGGGGGGGGGGGGGCTACTTCTGGTCGTTTAATACGGGGATGCTCCGCCCGGACTATCGGCCCCTTACGCTTCATATACCAAATTTCAGCAGGTACCCCTTTCATATACCTTTTAGGAAAAAAAACGATCCCTTTTTTAATAGCATCCCCGTATAGTACATTATAGGTAATACCCCCCCCCCCCCCCCCCCCCCGGCGTAATTATGTTGGATTATTCTAGCAGTGCTTTTTTTTAAGCAAAACTGAGAAAAAGTGCTGCTTCAGCCAATTTATGCCGAAAAATAAGTGCTAACACAATCGGGAAGATCCAAGATTGCGCAGAAAACTGGTAACGAATTCGAATATTATGCGCGCTGAAGCATGTGGCTGTTTTTAGGCGACGCCATTTTTTTTCAACATGGCGGAATTACGGAATCTCAACAAACTCTCTTGAAAAACAGACCGAATACCAAAGTAGAAGTGAATTGATTTAAAAAATAAACCCTGTAAAATGAAAGGAAAAAAAAACAAATGTTTTGACTTCGGAAGATAAAAATGTGCCGAAAGACAGAACTGACAAACTCTTCATGTATATTGGCCCGCTGAGTTGAGTGATTGCGTTCACCGAATTGAAAGGCACTATTTTTGGTTATCATTTCAGAGCAGGGACATGGGAAATCCTAATCAAAATACCAAATATCGAATCCTCAATTCTGATTGGTTGACCTGGAGTTCGTTTGGAACATCAACTCAACTGGTCGTATATATATTTGGAAAATGCAATCATCATTAGTCACTAGAGGAAACGATAACTTTGAAGAACCGTCCACTAATTATAGGAGTCAAAAGTAGTTAAAGGTACCTGAGTTTGTTAGTTTTGAACTAAAATAAAAAGAATTCATGAACATTAGGAGTCATTCTTAGACTACAAGACGATGGGTGGTCTGTAGGACTCTGTTTTTCAATTTATTTACTTCAGCCATTATTTTTTATGAGAGCTTTGAAAATGAGCTAGAAGCTTAGCTGGAAACTTAGTTTGTAATGTACAGAACTGAAAATGATAACTAGCTACAGCAAGTACTTATCTGGCGTCTGTCTTCGGGTCAGTACATCATTCATCTGATAGTATTGTTCTAGTACACTCAGCCTTTCTTATCGATCGATGAACTGATAACTATTTCACGTTTCTGATCTAATCACATGTTTTAATTCAAATAAAGCTGGCTTTTCACTATTATTTGCGATACCTCCTTTCTCACTGATGTTGAGTTTGCTTTCATACACAATTCCCTTGAGTGGAAAATCAAAGGTAGCATGGCGGGAAAAGCTTCAAGTTTCACTCCTATGAGTCCAACGGGTCGGGTCGCTGGTTCGATTTAGTTTTCCTCCCTCCTCAAAAACCAACATGTGGATTGACGTAAAACAAAGATCCACTTTTTAAACTCTTTTTCTCTATCCATTTCTCTTATTTTCCCCATCTTTCCCTGTCTTTATTTGCTTAGACAATGTTTTTTACTTCCAGAAAAACAAGGAAATTAAAACACAACGTTCAAGCAAAAATATAAACATAACCAGGATTTACATTTGCAAGAAAATGATTTAATCGACACAAAAGCACAGCTATTCTAGCGCAGGGTTTGATTCATTTGATTAAGTTTCCTCTTGTCGACTATTCACTATTTTATTTTTGCTTATTTATTTTTATTTTCGCCGAAAAAGCAAACAAAATGCACTTAAATGAAATCTGAATCTTCCTAACCACACGTGTTTGTTGCTCTCTTTTCTTCCTCTAGTATTATTCATTCTTATTTACTTAAGTTTTTATCATTTTTTTCCTTTTTGGTGTTCTAGAAAACTCATCAAGCTATTATATCGAGTATTTTCATTCTTATTTATTTAAGTTTTTGTCATTTTTCCCCTTTTTGGTGTTTTAGAAAACTCATCAACCGGTTTAAATAATTTTCTAATTTTGTAGAATGAAATTTCTTACCTTTTGGCCGTATTTACGATCTTTTTGCACGCAGTAAAAAAGAGTAATGTGCAGAAGTATTAGCAGATGGTTTGGGAGTCAGGTAAAAGTAGGTTATATATTTTGAAAGCCTTATGATAGATTAAAGAGTCAATTGATCGAGTCTCCAAACATGTGCAGTTAATCATATGTGCACTCTATGTCATGTATATACATATATAATATGTGTAATATAATTAAGACATTGAATCCCATTGGCCTATTCTATTCTTGGCGTCTTACTTCTTATATAAATATAAATTAATGGAGAAGCTGAAATTTGTCTTGTTCAGAATAAGCTCTTCAAAATCTAAGCCAAGTGCTGTATCATTTTCGATCAAATATTCTCGTGCCCTAACTTTGATCAGCCCAGAGGTTGTTTCAGGGTTTGATCTGTGAGTTAGCCGTGCCCTGACTTTGATCAGCCCAGAGGTTGTTTCAGGGTTCGATCTGTGAGTTAGCCGTGCCCTGACTTTGATCAGCCCAGAGGTTGTTTCAGGGTTCGATCTGTGAGTTAGCCGTGCTCTGACTTTGATCAGCCCAGAGGTTGTTTCAGGGTTCGATCTGTAAGTTAGCAATGTCCTGACTTTGATCAGCCCAGAGGTTGTTTCAGGGTTCTATCTGTGAGTTAGCAATGCCCTGACTTTGATCAGCCCAGAGGTTGTTTCAGGGTTCGATCTGTAAGTTAGCAATGTCCTGACTTTGATCAGCCCAGAGGTTGTTTCAGGGTTCTATCTGTGAGTTAGCAATGCCCTGACTTTGATCAGCCCAGAGGTTGTTTCAGGGTTCGATCTGTGAGTTAGCAATGTCCTGACTTTGATCAGCCCAGAGGTTGTTTCAGGGTTCTATCTGTGAGTTAGCAATGCCCTGACTTTGATCAGCCCAGAGGTTGTTTCAGGGTTCTATCTGTGAGTTAGCAATGCCCTGACTTTGATCAGCCCAGAGGTTGTTTCAGGGTTCTATCTGTGAGTTAGCAATGCCCTGACTTTGATCAGCCCAGAGGTTGTTTCAGGGTTCTATCTGTGAGTTAGCAATGCCCTGACTTTGATCAGCCCAGAAGTTGTTTCAGGGTTCGATCTGTGAGTTAGCAATGCCCTGACCTAGATCAGCCCAGATAAGTATGCCAATGTCTCTGACATTGGCACTTCCTTTGGAAGTAAGTTCCAGAATTTAGGAGCTGAATGAATAAAGCTTCGATCGCCATGCCCTGATTGGATCAGCCCAGAAGAGGTTTCAGGGTAACGATAAAATTGAAGCATCTAATTAATCAAGCTGCTGCATCACTGAGCCAAAGAACCTATCGACAAGCCTTTTACTTGACCAGCATGAGTTATTTCATTTAACCCGTGAAATGAAAAAAATAATAATAATAAAAATAATTGCCGATAATTTCGGCCGTAAAATTAGATTAAACTCAACAGAAGGTAATGGAATTATATTCTACTAATATATATTAATTAGTGTATTATACGAAGCTCAATAAAAAGCTTTATATTTTAATCACACAGTGTCTCAAAAGTTTAATATCAAATAGGTATTTTATAGTTTTCAACCCGCTTACATGAATATTCATTAAAAATATCTATCAAAACAATATCTATATTTTGGGTTAATTGCGTCCATTTTGTCTGAGAAAAAATTATATCATAGTGAACTGCGATTAATTAAAAGAAAGTTGCTTGATCAATATTATCCTTAAGATAAACGAAGTGTCTAGATACCCGGCACCCGGGATCGATTTTCAAAATACTAGATACCCGGGAGTTTTTAGTTTTTATTAAAAATACCAGGCTATGGTGACTTTTAAGGATTCAAAGACTCATAACTTTGTTTAGAATAGGCAAGCGCTTCTGAGAATCCTAATACAGTCGAATATTATTCATTCGCCGAGTCTCGGCATACTATAAACACGGCGTCCAAGTAAGGCACTAAGGTCACGGGATCGATTTTCAAAATACTAGATACCCGGGAGCCTGAAAAATACTGAGAAATTCTCGCAAAACAGTCAAGTCATCTATCCAATTGCTGTGAACAGTTCAAAAATCATAACAAGTGTTTAACCGAACGAAAATAACTAAGTTATCCAGTCATCCCATGACTCCCGGGAATGATTGCGAATTACTACTACATACCCGGCAGTCGCTTAGATTTCGTACGAAAATCCTTCAAAGCGTGTAAAATTCTTTTGAATCGTTAGGATATTGGATTACTATACGACTGGAAAGCAGTTATGTTATTTTTTAAAGACATTACTTTGTGTATTTCTACACAAATAGTATTCCTGAGGTCTGACCTTCATGATTATCGAAATATTTTTAAGTGCCTTACTTGGACGCCGTGTTTATAGTATGCCGAGACTCGGCGAATGAATAATGTTCGACTGTATTAGGATTCTCAGAAGCGCTTGCCTATTCTAAACAAAGTTATAACACTTTGAATCCCTTAAAGTTCCCCTAACCTGGTATTTTTTATAAAAATTAAATACTCCCGGGTATCTAGTATTTTGAAAATCGATCCCGGGTGCCGGGTATCTAGACACTTCGTAAGATAAAAGGATTCCGAATTTGGATAATGTTCACTTGAAAGACTAGTTCAAAAAACATGTCTTATGTCCGTATGTAAATAAATCGAAAACATCTTCAAATTTGTCTGACAAATGGTATGTATGAGAAGGTAAAACTTTAAATGTTTTCAGTATTGATGCTACATGAACTGAATAGTCGAATGGTGAAATATTTTTTTTATTTGAGTAATGCGTTTTTAAAGGTTGAGGTTGGAATAGTGCCTTTTGAAGCAGTATACCCAGATGGTTGCGCACTCCGATCGTAAGAAATAGCTGGTTATATGCTATCTATTAGAGTTTTCTAGAACGTCTGATAAAAGAAACCGATCTTTTGACTGCTCCTTGCCCAATATGCAATTGTCTCATGTTATTCCACAGAATTACCAGCTAACTGCGCCGTCTATCATATGATTGCGATCATAGTACAATTATCGCTTATATAAGGTTAATCACTTCGGTTTCATCGACCGAATGTTTCATTTTGACTTATTAAAAACTTTTATTGTCGAATACATGTTACCATAAAAACACCTTGGTATTTTTCTTTTGCGCATGCGCAATTTGTTGCCTCTGACGAATCCTGTTGCGAACGTCATAAGATATTTTTTCTTTAGAAATCAAACTTATCCCCATCTATCCCCATACATTTTGGCAAATTGTACATTTCATATTGGTGACTGGTATATAGGTGAAGAAATGCAAAGATCACTGATTTTAATCTTCCGAAATTTTCATTTTGATAATGCGGTTGTTTACCATGCCATCTTGAATATTAAACATCCTTTAATAATAATAACAATAATAATAATAATAATAATAATAATAATAATAATAATAATAATATTTTTTATTAATAAGTATAGGAAATCGCACGACCTTGAGTACAATTTGGAAATTAATAGGTACGAGTAATGTTTTGAAAGTTCTTGTAATTGCACGAGCCTTTAGGCGAGTGCAATTAAGGAACTTTCAAAACATTATGAGTACCTATTAATTCCAAATTGTACTCGAGGTCGTGTGATTTCTTATTTATAGTTCACTCGACAAAATTTTATAAAAAGACTTTTTATAAAAAAAATATTTTTTTATAATTGGGACTCTACAGAGTACAATTAACGCTCTAATTGTACTCCCCTCGACCAATCAGAATCGAGTAATTTTGTCGAGCGTACTATAATGATAGTAATTTATTGAAATAATAATAAGTATAAGTATATAATGGTACTAATGTCATTTTTGTAATAAGCAAAACAAGACCTAATAAAAGCTCATTGTAATATATAATAAGTAGATATCTAAAATCTAGTGTGTAATTTATCTAATATCGTATATCTTGTATCTTGTTATCTAATATCTAATATATGAGTAATAATAATAATAATAATGATAATAGTAATAATAATAAACTTCATTTAACGAAGGTGTACAATTTATCTAAGATAATTTTCAATTGGCCCTCGAATTATAAAATTAATTAAAATATGATATTTAACAAATAGAAAACGTTTGTCGTGTTTACATAGCCTGATATAAACACGAGGGAAGTTTAGGAGAAGTCGAGAGCTGTTGTGTAAAACCGAGCAGCAGCCGAGGTTTACACAGAGCTCAAGACTTCTCCCAAACTTTCCCGAGTGTTTATATCAGGCTATGTAAACACGGCATAACGTTTTCAATTTGTTTTATAAAATATTGAAATTGCCGTGTTTACATAGACTCATGTAAACAAGGCTATCAGCCAATCAGAGCGCGCGTTATAAATAAATCTATAAGGAAGGAAAAATTAAACCGAGTGTAACTCCAATTCATGCAAATAGAATAACATTATTCATAGATGAAACACGCTAATTATCTAAGGAAAAGGAATCATTATATAATGTAGACGCTGTAAATTTACGACAATGACAATAAATGACAATATGTTTACTTACACCTTAAGTTTACATGTTGAAAAATAATTTACAACGCCGTTTTTTTCGGTGTTAGAATAACTGGAAACTGGAATAACCAAAGGTGGCTACGAGCCAGTGAGCTATCTATATTTTAAAGTAGCTAACAATTTCAGTTTTAGTCATAATGTAAATGATGCATTAAAAAAAAAAGAAGGCAAAAACGAATAAATTATGAAAAGGAAATGAATATATAATATATGTGTTTTTTTATAATTATAGCACACGAAAGTAAAGACTGGAGTTTTGGAGAATATTAATCTAGATACAGTTTCAAGATTGATGCTTTTAGTAAATCCTTAAACTTAGATATGCTGGAGGCATTTTTTTCTTTCCTCGTCAATTGTATTCCAAGCCTTAACACTAATGAGTCTCATAGCAAATTTCCTGTAATTGGTCCGAGCCTTTGAAAGAAAAAAGAACATCTTGAAGCAATTAGCCTGGTGTTAAAATCATGCCTTTTTGAACTGGTTCGAAAAAATTGTCAAAACGCCTTGGTAAATTCCCTGAATTAAAATCATAAACGAAAGTAGCATTGTAGGAAAAAACGAGATCATGAAACTTGATTATTTGATATTTTAAAAAGAAGGGGATTCATATGGTCCCTGTAACCAGAAAAGGATATCAATCGTACACTAGTGCCTTCTTTTGTAGAACAAAGAAAGGAAGCAGTTGTAGAGTTATAGGTATTTCCTAATACTATATGATTCCATAAGTTAAGAATGAATAAACTAAGCTATAATATAAGCTCACGAAGCAGATATCCGCGGAAGCATAGTGTCTATAATTTTAGAGAGAATGCCTGTGTTTCTCTTTACTTTTTTGGCAACAAAGGAAACATGGGCTTTCCATCTCGACTCCTAAATATCTAGTTTTTTGTACTCGTTTTAATCTTTGAGAATTCCCAAATAGGCCAATATCATACAAATCTTTTTTTCTGGGTTGGATGAAAGATAAGAAAGTTTGATTTTTCAACGTTGAGATAACTTGTTAGCACATAGCAAGTTAGTAACGATAACTATATTTAAAACTTGCCAAAGAGTTAGAATTACGTATGTCAATTGGTAATGAATTCCAAACGCCAAACGCAATACTTAGTTGTACATTTCTTTAATTACAGATAACTAGATTCTCGATGAATAATCATTTCCAGAGTCGTGTCAGTGCTCTCGTCGTATCAGATAAACTCATCATGATATCAAATCAGTATCAAAAATAAGAAATAATTACGACTCGATCCTTCCAGCTGTTATGAGGGGAAAAAAATGTGAAAAGAAAATGTGCAAAACTGAGGTGTCATCCTTAGTAGCCAGAATACTCCGGAAACACTTATTTCCTTATTTTATTTTCCATGCACCAAATGATGAATGTCATATTAATTTTTTCACAAAATATCAATAACCCTCTAGAAAATCTAGATTTGTCTATTTTTGCAGACCTTATGACACCTCAGTTTTGCAGTGACGTCATTTCTACTCCACTATTTCAGATCAGCTGGTTGGTAGCTGCTCTGGTTGGTATATAAAATTTAGA
Organism: Anthopleura sola; assembly: GCA_023349425.1. Lineage (NCBI taxonomy): Eukaryota > Metazoa > Cnidaria > Anthozoa > Actiniaria > Actiniidae > Anthopleura > Anthopleura sola. The sequence continues at coordinate 15,606,536 of JALHLI010000003.1, read as the reverse complement.
CCTGAAATAAAGACCGAGTGGATAAATCTGTAAACGTCGGCTATTTAAGCGTATTAGTGTGGACGGAAAACATTTTAAAAACGGAATTTTTCTAATCGTTGACGTTACGATTGTCATGTGCGTTCTGTGTCTAATTCAATTAGGCCCTTAATGTGCGCATGCGCAAGGGTGCATTCAAGCGTTTTTACGGCACCGATGATCGTTTAGTTGTAGAAAGGACAAAAAACGTTTTATCCATTTTTAGTGTGGCTGTAATCGCCAAAATCGACGAAGCAAAAAAAGAAAACAACGACAAAATCGCCAAATTAAGCAAAAACTTAACGTTTAACCATGCAAGCAGAGAGTAACAAGATTCAATTTACAAGTGCTCAACAAGCAAATTGCGATTGGAAGGATTCGGATTTGCCCTAGAAAAAGTCGGAGGGCTCAGCTCCATGCAATTTATTTGGCGTAGTGTTAACAGTACCTAATTAATATTCAAATTGAATTTCAAGTTGTCTGTTTCTGTAAAGACTGGGACTGAAAAAGCGACTATTTTTGAATTCACTAAGTTTATTTTAAAATATAATACTTTTTGACAAAATACTTTTTTTGCTAGCTCGAATGATCGCATGTCGTGACTGATCTATGCTGGTAGTTTGTTTTGAACAAATGATAAAGAAAGCTAGTTTAAACGTATAAAAAAAGTTATTACAGTAATTTTGACTCAACAGTACTGGCTAAACGACTCTATGACACATTACTAATGGAAATTTTTAATGTGTGGAAGCTACAAAATGAATATACCGGCGAGATCATAACACGAGAAAGAGGAACAAAGTTGTCCAAATTCAAAATTAAAGGCCTTATTGTAAACAAAGAGATCACTTCCATTTGTTTTATTGATTGAAGGAACGGAGACTGACAGAAATAATCATCTACCTTCGACATATTTATGAAGATTTTGATAACTTGACAAATAACGCTTCGGCCATCCGGCCATTGAGAAGTGTACTGCTGTGCATAGCAACGGGTTATGACCATAGCAATTTGCTACCAGCATAAGGACGATGGAAATCTGGCCGTTTCACTCCCCTCCATAATACTCGTCATTCAACAAGTTACACGCTCGGATCGCGAGCGTAGACCTTTCGGCTTTTGTTCGGTCGCATGACGATTCCTCTCACACCGCGCGCTCCTTAACCAGATACGAGAAACGCCTGTTACATTGTAACACAAATAAAATCTTAACGTTCTCCCTTGGCTAAACGACTCTATGATAGATTGCTAATGGTTATTTTTAATGTCCAATGTGGAAGCTACAAAATAAATACACAAAGATCATAACACGAGAAAGTAGAAACAACAAAGTTGTCTAAATTCAAAATTAAAGGCCTTATTGTAAACAAAGAGATCACTTCCATTTGTTATATTGATTGAAGGAACGAAGACTGACAGAAATAATCATCTAACTTCGACATATTTATGAAGATGATGATAACTTTACAAATAACGCTTTCTATATTGATAAGAAAATGCGGTTGACGTGTTGCCACCACCTTTTTTTCTTTTTCTTTTTCCCTCCTTCATCGACATGGAACTTTTCCCTGATATTCATCTAGTTTACTATTTCAACCTTTCAATGGAAAAATTTAAAAAAATCTCTCGATTTCTAAATATGCCTGCTTTCCCTTCATTTGAATTAATACTAAATTTTGCAAGTTTTTTTCCTTCTTTGTTGTCGGGTTTTTTTTATCTTTCTTCAACTGAATTAATTTCTTCAAACTCCTTTCAAAGAAGTGCTAAGAGAGCTAAGTAAGATATTTCAATCATTACGCATTCAAATTGTTCATGTACCATACAAATTAGTCGTACATTCTGTGTGAGGTACTTACAAGTGGTTATCCCAGATGCTCCATTCATTGTAATATTCACTGTAATATTCTCCTCGCTACCACAGGACGTGTTGTTAACAGGCTTCTGACCCACGTCAAGAGTGTCACCTGCGCAATAATTGAGCAAGCCTGACGAAGACTCATTCCCACTAGCAACCGTCAAAAATGAGTCAGCGGTTGTAGGGAAAATATCACGGGCTCACTTAAGTATTTCAGCACTAAAAGAAATCCCTCATGAATATAATCATGAAGAATATTTATTTAGACTAAATTTCCCTCATCCCTATTCTCCCAGAGGGATATTAGCGGTTAAACGGCGCTCTGGAAATAATGAATCCCGAGGTGATCATGATATCATATATTTCAAAAGGGAATTTTGCAGAGAAGGATTTCTCACTTAACTTACAAAGACCGCCTTGTTAAACTGAATCTATTTCCGCTATATTACTGGCTTGAATATTGAGACCTTGTATATTTCTTCAAGTGTCGCCTTAAGCTTAACAAGATATTGATCTATATACTTATGAAACCCCATGCTCGCTCTCATCCAGATCTACAAGAAGCACTAGTAGCGCAGACTTTAGAGTCAATTCGTGCAAAACATCTATTTTTAGAGATTCTTTTTTAATCGTACAGTTACACTACCTCCAAAGATTAAGTCTTGCACTTAAGTTTCGTCTTTCAAAACATTGCTACGATCTCATCATTTTGCTATTTTGGTTTCTACTTTTGACCCTGAGCGCATCAGAACCTATAAGACTATGTGTTCCAAGCTTTTCTCTGTGCCTATATTACGTGCCTTGTATGCTATTAGTGTTTGGCTAAGCCAATAGACCTAATGCGGTATTTACATTTTCATATTATATTTATGGCATATGTACTACTAGTATTTAGCTCTTAATATTTTTTCTTTCTTTTTTTTTTTTTTTTTTTTTTTTGTCTCTAGTTATAGTATTTTTTCTTTATAATTTAATTAATTATAATGTGCTGTTTGTATCTCTCAGGCTGAGCTTGTTTGGACTTCGGTCTGTTCCCAGCCAGTGTTTTAAAAGCCGTCAAATAAAAAATAAATAAAAAAAAAATGAAATAAAAATATGATTGATGAGTCATCTGTGCCTTGACTACCATCAGTCAGGGTTCCATTAAACTGGTGTAAAATATAAAGCAGTGATTTTTCCTGACAGCCATTTCGGCTGTTAAATCGCATACTGTCTATAATTACATATAAGAGAATGTGCATGATTTGTATAGTCGGGAAGCAATATTTTTTAAGCAACTCTTATAGGGTACTAAATATTTTTTGAACTAAATACTTGCTTAAAGCAAACATTATTACGAATAATCCATGAAGAAAAATAGAAATCAGTCAGCCAGGAGAAGTCTGTAAATCAGATACAGAATGTTCCTCATTTGCATTCAACATTAACATTTCTCAGTCAAACCCACTGCTTCAATCTCAAAAAGTTTAGTACAAAATGAAAACCTACTTGTAGAAATTTGATGAGCAATATACGATTTTTTTTTCGTCTGATATACGTAGTTTATATTACAGAACGTGGGCTCCTTTGCAACCGTTTTTAGTTTTCCGCGGGGGAATGGAACGAAAACTAAAAACGGCTGCAAAGGAGACTACGTGGGCCACTGTAATTCCATATTTTATATGTTGACTTGTAACTTCTATGTAAACAGCCCTCATTCCTACCCGGCCAAGTACAGCTTGATAAGAGTTGAAGAGAATGACAACGAGACCTTATAATAGCAGGGTCTGAATGGGGTTCAAACTGACAAATACCCAAACATGTAACTGACAACTAACTGACAAAAAGCCTGAAATGTTACTGACAAAAAGTATAGAGGTAAAGTTAAAAGTGAAGCGTCCTTATTTTTATCGTAATAGTCCGTGACTAATAAACTCGAGGCCGACGGTGCATTCATTTTACCCCCCCCCCCCCCCTCTCTCTCTCTCTCTCTCTCTCTCTCTCTCTCTCTCTCTCTCTCTCTCTCTCTCTCTCTCCAGCTGATCATGACAGCTGGACCCCCCCCTCCCCCCAAGGTCAGTGGTGACTCAAAACGTACTTTCGTTTCAGCTACAGAAGCTTCTATATTTTCCTTGTTCTTGTGTCAGTATTCTTTCACCAAAGAGAAAGTCGACTCACCTTAATCAGCGTTAATCCTTCGTCGTGGAATGAAATATAAACCCTCAGCCAGTATACGTGCTTGTTTCCTTTATGTAGCCCTACTTTTAATTACGTATACGTGTATCAACATACAATTATACGTATCATCCAACTTTATCAACTAAATATCCAGTCTCGTAATTCTGCTCCTTCACTAAATTGATCCAATATCCTCAGATTGAACTATAATTTCCAACATGATATGAAGCTGACAAGATTACTTTAAGAATTGGGTACTAGATCTTTCGATTGATATTTTTGAGCTCAGTATTCCGACTACTCCCATCATGCAGTCAAAGGGCTAATATATGCAAAGATATCAGTAATGTGCACCAATCTTATCAATGTTCACCAATCTTAGACCGGAGTTTTGTTTAACGACTATACTTTAGATAAAAAGCCTGATAAAACATGTTCAAACAATCCCAGCGACGAAAGGATGATCTACACTCGATTAAAATATATGACTGATGTAGCTAAAAATAACGGAGATGAAACTAGAATGTTTTTTCTCAAGATTTATTAAGGCGCTATAGTAGTTGTCTGAGTGGTCCATTTATTCAATCATCTAGAATTTTTTTTTTGGGAGTAATTGCAATTGTTGTGGTTTTTCTTAATGTGTTTCAGAGAAGTTGACAATATTATTGGGAAATGAAGATTCCTTTTTTGGAAACGTTCGGCGCCGCTTTTTCTTATTACTTGAATGGAGGCGGAGGAAGAGTTAAAACAGGTTCTTCTGTTGTTGGTGGAATAATGATTGTGGGCTTTGGAACTAAAAAGAAAAAAGAAATAATAAATGAGTGGGTGAATGGAAGGAAAACGGAAAAAAAGGAGGTAAAAAGTAAAAGAGAGTAGAATAAAAAAATTGAAAATGAATTAGTAAAACGGAAAAAAAATAAAAAAAGTAAACTAGGAGAAAGGATAAGAAAGAAATGAAAGAAAAAAGAAAAGAAATATATCAAACAAAAGAAAACGAAAAAAAATACATTTGATGTAAAAACGATTCAAACAAGCAAACAGAACAGCACGTACTGCACAAAATTTTAAAACGCTTTTTGATCTTTAACTGAAAATATCACAGTGAGAATCAAAAAACCGTGGGCAACGAACAATAAATGATTTTTGAATATTTCTGGGTGCCCACAGTGTTTCGATTCGCACAACCAATAAGAAGCCATCAAAAGTTTAGTTTACTGCGAAAAGAGATAAACAAAATCACCTGGGCTGGAGGCCAAGTTTAAATGAGATAAAAAAAGAAGCCCTTAATCTTGATTTTTTGTACGGAGTTTAAGACAGACTCTTAAGTGGAGTAGAATGAACCTTATTGCAACAACTCCTGAATGGGTTTGATAAAGTTAGGGCATGGCTAACTCATATCAGATTAAACCTTGAAACAACCTCTGGGCAGATCTAAGTCAGGGCATGGCTAACTTACAGATCGAACCCGCGTTCTCTTCCCCAGAGCCTTCACGCTTTCTACTGGCGAAAACTCGTAGGCGCTCTGGGTAACCTTAAAATTATTTTAAATTTCATTGGCTGTTGAGAATAACATATGAACGAACTCTGATTGGTTGATAGGATAAAGAAGCATACCAACAGAAACCAAGGAAGAACGGTTATATATCTTTGAATCTTGAATCAAATCCTATTTCCATTGGTCGAATATATGAACTTTTGCAAACAGAAGTCGTAAACAACAGTCGCCATTTTATAGTCAGCGATCCAGAAATAGAGCATGCGCTCTGACGACCTGGTCGCAAAATTCTGGCTTCCGGTCAGTAGGGTTTCCCAGAGCCTACGATTTGGCTAATGAGTTTGGCTTGGGAACGAGAATGAGATCGAACCCCGAAATAACCTCTGGGCTGATCTAAGTCATCAGGGCACGGCTTACTCACAGATGGAATTGGAATTTAGCATGTTAGGTTTTGCGAAGAGGGGAGAAAACCAGATAACCTTGAGAAAAAATATCGAATCAAGGGAGAAACCCAACAACCAAGTCCAAGAATAAAACAGACCATAGATATGAGAGACAAGTGCATTGCCACTACATCAACCTTGATTTCCGTAATAACCAATAAAACAAGAAGTTTTGGAGTGTCTTTCCTGCTATCCAAAACAATAACACATTACCGGTCACTATATAATAGTCACCGAATTGAAAGTGCAATTCACTTTTCCAAAAGGTTTTTTTTAAGTATTCAAAAGATGTGGATATTATAAAAAAAAGTCAGACACAGGCGTTCAGACATTCGTCTTTCCGTTTTTCATCACGTAAGTTTTTAGCCTTTTACCGCTAGGGTTATTTAAATTCTTACAAAAGTGTTTTATTCTAAATGAAAAAAAAAAAATTGAAAACACACATCCAAACAAAACACAAACAAAACACAAACAAAACACAAACAAAACACAAACAAAATACAAACAAAACACAAACAAAACACAAACAAAACACAAACAAAACACAAACAAAACACAAACAAAACACAAACAAAACACAAACAAAACACAAACAAAACACAAACAAAACACAAACAAAACACAAACAAAATACAAACAAAATACAAACAAAACACAAACAAAACACAAACAAAACACAAACAAAACACAAACAAAACACAAACAAAACACAAACAAAACACAAACAAAACACAAACAAAACACAAAAAGGCAGCAAAGGCAACAAAGGACAAAAAGGACAAAAAGGACAAAAAGAAAAAAAGAAAGAAAGAAAGAAAGAAAGGAAGAAAGGAAGAAAGAAAGAAAGAAAGAAAGAAAGAAAGAAAGAAAGAAAGAAAGAAAGAAAGAAAGAAAGAAAGAAAGAAAGAAAGAAACGAACGCACATAGGGAGTCGACGATTTGCCGCAAGCACGACTCATTCAGTCGCTCCATGATTAATGATCAACCATCATGAAGTTCTATTTCCTTAGCTTTCGTGTGTTTTTTTGGGCGGCTCACGACTGGCAATTTCAAGTATGATATAAGGAAATAGTCTTAAGAGCAACCTGGTTTGTTAAGTGTGTCTGAATGTGATACAGGAAGCACTTATGTTATAAGGAAATATAGAATGTAAGAGAAAACGTGAATAAAAGGGAAAGGGATAGGATTGGATGTGAGGGGAAGGAAAGGAATGGGAGGGAATGGGATATATGGAATTGGATGGAAGGGTAAGGGAAAGGAATGGGAGGGAATGGGAAGGATGGAAATGATTGAATGGAGAGTGAAAAGAATGGGAGAGAATGCAATGGATGAGATTGGGTGGAAGTGGAAAAGATGGGAGAGAATGCGATGGGTGAGATTCGATGCAAAGGAAAAGGATGGGAGGGAATGGGATGGATGAGATTGGATGGAAGGGGAAAGGGATGGAATGGATGGAAATGATGGATGGGAGAGTGAAAAGGATGGGAGAGAATGCGATGGATCAGATTGGATGAAATGGAAAAGGATGGGAGGGAATGGGATGAATATAATTGAATGGAAGGGAAAGGGAGGGGAGGGAATGGGAAGAATGGAAGAGAGAGAGGAAAAGAGATGGTGGATGATGTATTTTGGACTAGGTTGATAGTGATGTTTATATTCAATGATATTTACCACAAGCCCGGCAGCACTGCCCTGGTTGCAGGTCCAAGTACTGACTACAAGTAGGACAAACTTTGATCTGACAAACCGCTTGGTTATTGGAACAGGAGCAATCTTCACATCCATTATTCAAAGGCCATGACCAACGATCGCCATTTTGGTAGACAGTATTATTGTGGTAACATGCTACAGATAATTATTAATATGAGTTATAAAGCCACCTGAAGCAAAGAATCATTGTTAAGGCTGCCTCAACAAGTTTGAGTTTGATCAGCTCTGTGTGTCCGCCGTCCGTTTGTCCAGTATGCGTTTTCCCTAACCGACTAACCCCGCGCCCTGTATTGTGTTCCATGTGCTTCGTGTGCGACGCTTCATCAATTGGTAAGTGTTTGTTTTCTCTGTAATTTCTCTTCGTTTTTTGCCCTCTCAGTCTATACGTGGTCATTGTGAAAATGTACCTTTTTTGTTCGAGATATGATTGATACATGTTAGGGCCTTTTTTTCTTGTTTTCTTAGGATTTGACTGTGATTAGCGTACAAAATAAAGTTCTGTAAAACCAACTGATGTAGCACCAGTACCCCAATCATACTCCCAAAAACATGCTCGTGGTCTGAAGACAGAACTGAAACATATGATGCAACAACTCACCACACACGGCACAACATTGTCCAGAAGGAGTAACCTTTTTCTCGCAGCTTATTGGTGAGACAGGACAGGTTTTATGAATACAAACCACGTTTCCATCAGAGTGACATGAACAAGTCTCGCAAGGGTTGTTCTCATCCACGAGAGCGTCGTATCTGTATAACTTGTTGTGTGTGACACAATATCCTTCCACTGAAAAAAAATACAGCACCATAAGAAATGGCACCAACACACCACAACAGAAAGTTAATTTAAGATCAGTAGGGTTTTAAAATAAAGGAGGAGGAACTGCTGAGTGTCTTTGTTATTAAATGGATTACAAATGGTAAAAATTTCAGGCTTAGGTTGCACGGGCGACCTCTTTAAATGGCATTTGATTTCTCGTCTCTCCACACTACATCATCATTAACCAAATAAATATCGGAGGGACGTAAAAGAACCACTGAGGACGTAAAGAAACCCTGGCAGTGACCACCCTCAGTGTCTACACCTCATACTAACCACCTCTCATGATTGCAAAGTACCTTTGAGTGCAAAAATGGTGCTGTATATAAATCATACATCACTAGCTACATGTTTATCAGACTAACCTCTTTCAAGCTTATAAACATAGTTACTCCATGTTGTCCCTATATTTTGCACACAGTTATCAGCAGGGCCGTGCATACCATAGCGTTTATATCCATCCTTTCCTCCCCAGCACTCTCCACTATACTGTGTACCAAAATACACAAACCCTTTAGCAACCGCAGCCTTGGCACATCCCATAATGATCTCTGTAGGTGTGTGTCCTCTCATATTCTTGTAGAATTCTGGAAAAGCTCGATCCCACTGCTCATCTTTGTAGCATCCTATTGGTTTGACCTGCGGTGCATCTCCTGGGGGAGGGGAGGGGGTAAAATCATTATGCAAGCGGTTTTTTTCCTTCTAATTCATGCAATCTCGTACGAAGAGCCCACATTCCTCTTGATCAGCGTTCCTCGTTGCTGAGGTACGTGTGCTCTGAGTGCGAGATATTTACCTAAGGAAAATTCGAATTGATATTTATACATTTATGCGGCGTAATATGCCATATATTATCCTGTAGCTCTGACTCAGTTTTATCAGGGAAATCTAAGCTATGCATGGGAAATCTATATCTACGAATTCAAACTGAGACTGAGACCACGGGCACACTAATATGCCAGCTGAGTTGACCTTCAAAACAAACTCAAGGTCAACCAAACAGATTTGAGGATTTGACATCGTATTTTGATTAGCATTTCCCATTATTCTGCCAAGAGAATTTATGAAATACGAGTTCTTACTTCTTTAAATTAATCATAAACGCTAGTCGAACTCATGGCGGAATTTGTTTTCAATTAACAAGAAAAGTCTACATTGTATACTCGGAAAATGCTGGAAAAATGCTATCCAAAATTAGTGACCCATAACTCCTTTCGGGGAAGGCGATCAACTCAGCTGGTGGTAATTCCATAGTATGGATAAGTGGATATATATTGGACCAACGATTCTCAGATTAATTTATTATTTCCCAAAGTTCTACCAATCTGAAGGGTCTGACTAAGTGCTCATTTATATAGGGATCAGTTTTTAGGACTTTTTCTATTTAGCTTTTAATTAAACTTAACCAGGACCATACTTCCAGACATCGATTGCTGTAGCATCGTATGGCAGCGCGAAGCATTTACGGCTATGCTGAAGATTTCGGCCCCAACACCGCTATCCCGGATTTACAGACTGATCAGGAAGCTCGGCCGAAGCCTAAGGGAGAGGTTAGTCGGCCCCTAGACCGTAGATGATTAACCCCTTGCTATGACCACCACACCAAATAATCGCTTCTGTCAATGATGGTTAAACACATGTCGTCAATCCTTCCCATGTGGGACGTGTTTCAGTGGCCGCCAACTTTACACGCAGACTCAGACAGTGTAAACGTCTAAATGGAGGGATTTTTTCCTTGTGTTTGTATATCATATTTTAAAAAGAGACATTTTTTTAAAATCCATCCTTCGAATATATTTAACAATTATTTACCGAAGGCGAAGTGAATATCGTCTCATAATCGTCGCTTGACCAATCGCAGCGCACGTGACAAACTTTCCATTCAAGAAGAAGAAGAAGAAGAAGAAGAAGAAGAAGAAGAAGATGAAAAAGATTGGTTAATTTTAATTAAAAGCTGAATAGAAAAAGTCCTAAAAACTGATCCCTATATAAATGAGCACTTAGTCAGACCCTTCAGATTGGTAGAACTTTGAGAAATAGTAAATTAATCTGAGAATCGTGGGTCCAATATACATATCCACTTGATCGCCTTCCCCGAAAGGAATTATGGGTCACTATTTTTGCTTAGCCTCTCCGGTGGATCGCCACATTGTCGTGGTTGGAGAGCTTGCGTGCCTCTATGACCCCTTGATCTATGCTGGTGGGAGCTTAGTCTCCTGGTAGGGTCACCAAAGCCAGGCAGGTCAAAGGGTAGAGGCCGGACGAAGCGCGAGACACCGGTCCTCCAGATTAGGGGGTTGGGCACAGGGCTAACAGCACTGTCTTGTAAAAAACATATGTTACGGAAACAGCAACAAAGGAAAACGTCAGTCATCCTTTGTTGCTGCCCTACATGCCAGCTAGGCATTATGGGCAGTAAGTAAGTAATTTTGGTTAGCATTTTTCCAGAATTTTCCGAGTATACAATTTAGACTTTTCTTGTTGATGGAAATAAAATTCCGTCATGAGTTCGACTAGCGTTAACAATTAATTTAAAGAAGGAAGAACTTGTATTTCATAAATCAAATTCTCTTGGCAAAATAATGGGAAATGCTAATCAAAATACGATGGCGAATTCTCAATTCTGATTGGTTGACCTTGAGTTTGTTCTGAAGGTCAACTCAGCTGGAATATGAAACAATTCTCTAGCTGCAAGAAGTCCGACTGCTTTGTGGTCAGAAAACTTTCTTGTACTTACAAAGTCGTTTCAGATTGTTCAACAAACAATAAATGATTTCTGAATTATTTCTGGGTGCCCACGGTTTTTCGATTCACACTGTAATATAATATTCGGTCGCGGATTGGGTTTTTTTTTTCAAGAATTTTATTACTAAGTGTTTATGTTTAAGTTTTCCTTTTTCATTTTAATCTGTATTTGTTTCTGTCCTATAAAGAACTTCACGACGTTTATTGAATGTTTCCGATCTGGGGTACCGCGCCAGCAGGTGTTGAGTGAAAACAAACTGTACTTAAAAAATAATTATTGCAATCAGTTTCCGCTATCTAATCTATGAGGTAATTTTTCTGCTAATCGTTATTGTTTCTAGGGGCAGCTGGGTAATTATTGACAGAACAGAACAGAACAGAACAGAACAGAACAGAACAGAACAGAACAGAACAGAACAGAACAGAACAGAACAGAACAGAACAGAACAGAACAGAACAGAACAGAACAGAACAGAACAGAACAGAACAGAACAGAACAGAACAGAACAGAACAGAACAGAACAGAACAGAACAGAACAGAACAGAACAGAACAGAACAGAACAGAACAGAACAGAACAGAACAGAACAGAACAGAACAGAACAGAACAGAACAGAACAGAACAGAACAGAACAGAACAGAACAGAACAGAACAGAACAGAACAGAACAGAACAGAACAGAACAGAACAGAACAGAACAGAACAGAGAAGGAGAGGAGAGCTTCGTTAATTATATAAGTAATAATAGCCTGACTTGAGGGTGATTATTGATTAAATGATTGTAATATTAAGATTACCGAGGAATAAAACTGCTCTTAGGAAATATGAAATATGAAATATACTTTCGTACGATGCATAAATTACAAAGTTTTATAAAGTTGTTGATTTGCGGCATACTTTAAGGAATTTGCCTTTGTTAAATGCGACAATGGCGAATTGAACCAGCATTCATTCATTCGTGGTGCTTTATTCTAATTCATTTTGGTTGGCCTAGAGCGGTATTAATGACAGTGTTTTCAAACCGTCTTGAATACGTCACAAATAGCAAGAAAAATTCTCGATCAAGTCAACAACGCATGCGCAAAGATTAATCAATGCGTCCCACAATGCGTCCCACGTCCAAATTCCGATTGGGTCGATTCTATCCAGCCATGCTCCCTGTGATTGTCATATGAGGGACCATGACTCATATCCCTCAAATAATCAAGAGGGAAATTTAGACTAAATATCCCTCATCACCCTTCATCCAGGGGGGATGTTAGACCTTAAACATTCCTCTGGAAACAATAGAACCCTCAAGAAGAATCTGGGTACCAATTTTTAAATTTTGTTGCTTGTTACGATGACTACGTTACCATGGTAACTCCCCTACTATCTAAGACTTACCGATGTCAAGTTGAATCTCTTCTAGCTTTAGTGGACTGGTGTAGTCTTCCTAAACGAGTAGTAATATGTTGAATAAATAAGGATTAATTATCCTCCACTAATGATAGATCAAACAGCTAAAAATGATTATATGAATATCGAGTGTCGCCGGGCTGTGTTTGGATATTTTCAACACTGAAATGGTATACTATTGATTCTTTTGATAACCAGAAGGTATAGTTTCATGTTTCTCTTTTCAATTGCCAATTTACCACTTCAAAGGACGTGTTAAAACCGCCTTATTTAGGGACAAGGTCAAAACAGCTGTCCAACATAGGGACGCGATTTTATTAATTTAGGTGGTGGGTACCGGTAGATACCCCCTCCCCCCTCAGAGACCTCAGTGTTGAAATACTCGATACTGGCCATAGGTGTCCGTAATGACTATTTATATCCACAAATACGTTGTTAAGCATACATGTAAGCAGACAGACAGTACATTCATTTCTGTGATTTGACTTCTAGTTTTGGAGAAATTTGACGACAAAATCCAGGATTTCACTTCCAGAGGTGGTGGGTACCGGGTAACACCACCCCTCCCCCTGAACCGGGTACCGTAAGATGGCAGTTGTTTTGACCTTATCCCTTAGACATAATGAAAATAAGATTCATATGAGACGCCTGTTAATTTCCTCTCCTCTTCTCTCCTCGATCTGCACTTAGCTTTGCACTCAAAATAATTTCAATTTACCGACTTATATCACAGCGTTCAGTATATGGTACAAATCAAAATACCTTTTTCCATTTCTGCGGTTAATGAATTCACTGACAACTGATTCATTTTTTATCCATTTGTCTATTTAGTACATGAAATCTGATTAAAATTACACTTAAAAACCCTGACAGGGAACACAAAGTAGAATGCTTTTTAAGAGAGAAGTGATAAGACTGAATAACACAGGTGATAGCGAACTTCCACTTGTATTTCTGATATAATGTCTATAATTTTGATTCTTTAAACTGAAAATAGTCGCTAATCTTCATATAAATATCGCTTAACTTGGGTCGTTGTTTTTATGGTTTTTTTATCATCAAACTAAAGGAAAAAAACCAAGTAAGAGTTAAGAAGCTTACCTTTAAGATGTTTTTACTGATGGCCAAATCAATGCCGCAAATGATAACGATGAAATACAAAAACGCCATGGATCTATGATGTCTCAAGTCGTAAGTACTCCACTGACTGCTCAATACAGATTAATGTTCGTGTCGCGTCTTTCTTCGGTCTTTAAATTTCTTTTTTTTATCAGCAGAACAATGGCGGATCTGTCAGATCCAGATAACTGAAGAGGAAAAAAGAAGCCATTATACTGTCATTTCCTATCTCAAGGACGTCATATCACAACAGTCACCGGATCTAGCGGGAGGGAATGTTGATATAATTGGTAATTGGGAAATAATTTGATAGTCATGCTACGTCGGCGATTATGGAAACAACTTGAAAATTACACATTGAAAAATAGATTGCTTTGGACCCCGTACCTGATGATAAGAAAATATTAATTAAAATTAACTTTAGGTTTGCGTCTCGGTTACAAACTTTTTACTAATTAGGCTAAGCCGGACCAAAGAAGTATCATACTTATTTATAACATATGACAAATAAGTGGTAAAATTAAAGGCTTTGAAAATTATTATTCGGGTCAACTGTCCACTTATTGGTGCAAGACAAAAATGTTGATATTTAGAGATCTTACTAGAAGTGTATGTTTTCAAATGTTAGGGTGCGGATAACGTTATAGCCGCCATTTTGGATAGGTCAACCAAGATGGTGGCCTGGTCTTTTGTCTAAATATAGCCTGGTTCACGCTAGCGACGCTAGCTGACCGTAAAAGACTATCTGCGCTTGCGTATGTCGTTGTGTTTATGCTTGTGTCGCTAGTGTGACTGACCAGACTGGAATGTGACTGGAATGCGGAGACACAATACAATACAATACAATAAAAAATTAACTTTACTTAACGCAATAACCATTTAGAGTTTTCTAACTTACGGTAATGCAACCATCTATCAGTTAAAGACAATACTCAGAATCATGGGACTCTCAAAAGTATCTCTAAATGTCTCTTTTGATTTTGCACGGTCTTCAAATTGCCAGCTAGTGTCATAAAGAAGTTGAGTTTCCGCTCCAGATCGCCGCCATCTCCCACCCTTAGCTAGATGACCGGAAGATTTGCTTATGTTCGTAGAGGATAGTCATAAAAAAACTAATGGCAAGATATGACGAAAATCTTGAATCCATAAAGCCGTGAAATGGCTTGTCCTGTGTCTTAGCAACCGACCGACGACCGACCGACCGACCGAGCAACCATCCGATCGACCGACCGAACGAATGAATATATATTCTACCTGCATGTCAGATATGATATTTATCAGTTCGGCAGCAGCTGTATTCCCATTTCAGACCACGTGTCATTTCCTAGAGTGTCATTTATTTGTTTAACGGTTGCGCATGAGAAGACACATGAATATGGATAACACTTGAACAAGGAATCTTATTCTGAAGAGAATGCGTGGGACCCTGGAAAAGTCAGTTGTACAGTAACTCGAATAAACCACTAATATATTGGATAGCCAATCAGCGGATTCCACCTCAAATGTAGCAACATTTTGGAGACGTCTTGAGAGAAAACATTTAGGATCACGTTTTTTTTAAATATTTCAAACTTACCATTCTCAACAAAAAAAAAAGCAGTGACACTCGAAAGGGTTAAACATTGTCACAAAACAGTAACACATTTCGGCTAATGGTTACAAAAGTACAAAAATGACAGCTAGATTGTCGTTATTTCGATAAAGATTATCCGTTTCAGCTCAAGGGAAGGAACACTCCCCGAGGGAAAAGCTGAAGGGAAGCAACTGTTCACTTTTGACGAGATAAATTGAGACACTAATATAGTCGTTGGCGCATGCGTAAAAAAATTGTAAGTAGAGACCAAAATACTGTATTTGCAAAGACAGGGCTCTCTTTAAACTAGCTTTGCTAAATGAGATGTCCCTGTATAAATATTGTTGAAATATAGCAATAGTAAGCAATAGACCCCTTTCACGTGACGTCAAAGCAGCTCAATTTGGAGGACAATACAAAAGAATTTCCGCAATCTCCTGAGAGATGTACTGTATGCAAATTGCCCATTTCAGACCTAATGACATTCCCTGAGAAATTGGCTTCTTTTATTGAAATATTTACACATGTAAGAATCACATGGACTGAAATGGGCACAACAAACAACGAAGGTAAAGAGATCTATTGGCTTGTCCTCCAAATTGAGCTGCCAATTCCAACGAAACGATTAGGCTTAAAACTTAAAACTTAAAACTTAAAAGTTTCAAGAACTGACTTTAATTTTTGCCATTTTATGAAGTCCTTAAGTCCTTTTGTCAGGCATACTTGAAACACAAATTTGCATGTTTTCACAACAGCACAGCACGGCGGAACAAACTCAAACGATGGGGGGGAGGGGGGGCAATATCCCCAAAACGCAGAAGCAAAAAGAAATGATGACTACCAAAATCTCCAAAATTGCAGAAGGAAAAGAAAAATTGTCCAAAAAATTCCTAATCTAGCTAGAAATTTCCTTGGAACGTGGGGAATCCTAGCCTACTTGCGCACTTTTTGTATGAATAATGTCTGTCTGTCTGTCTGTCTGTCCGGTTTCGCCACCCCTGTTTTCAAGAGACAAAGACTTGGCGACCATATTAGTGAAATATACAACGGAATATAATCCTTCATTTTAGGTATAGACCTCAGTTGCAGTAAGTCGGAATGCAGCTCAGTTTGGAGGACAAAACGATAGGTTTCCAATTCAATGGACGAATAGCTACTTCAGTAGAGGAGCCACTGCTAAATCATATTTATTTATTTATTTATTTATATTTATTCTCAGGAGATTGAAATTATTTTTTTTGTCCTCCGAAATTGAGCTGCTTTGATGTCTAGTGTAAAGGGTCTAAATACTATAAAAACGTACCAAAAATGGCAAAATAATTCTCTTTCAGCGAATTCTGATATACCACTTCCTTTCTGCCTCGGGAGATTATTTTTGACTTTTTTTATGTTATCTTGGGGAATGTTTTCGTTTCCTGGTACGCTTTTGTTTCCTTGACAGCTAAGTTTAACAAAAGGAAAATATTTTTTCCTTTTTCAACAGCATTCCCTGTGGCGAATACCGGCCACTTCCTTTCTGGCTTTTGGCGAACTTTGGCATTCACCGTCTATTTATATCCTCTTTCTTTTGACCGTTGCAGACGTTTTTCTTTGTTTCGTTATATCATTACTCTTTCTTTCTATTTCCTGTTTTACTTTTCATACTTAGCTTATTTCCTTTCCTTTTCTTCGAATTGTCCTATAGAGTTTATGTTCTTCCGCACATGGTAGATCTCCGATAAGCTGGGGTGCTTACCCGAAGAAAAAAAACGGAAATTCCGTTTGAAAAAACGAATGGTATATGCATCATGTAATGCTCCCTCCTTCACCAGACATTTAGCGTCCCGAAGGACGGCATTACGATCTCATTTCAAAGGTTAAAAAACCCTAGATTTATGAACGTTTATGAACTTTTTTTACATTAGGTCTAAATAATTTTCCATTTCAAACCTCTCCGAAACAAGATACTTAAAATAATAATACTCAAGGGAATGACATTTGGTCTGAAACGGGAAAATATTTCGCCAAAGGATTTACTCATGATCAAATTAAAGCAAAAGATTTTATTCAAAGTATTGATCACTAAAAATAACAAAGGGAAAGGCTTAGCTTGAACACACGCGATGATCCAGTCAAGCATAATTACTGCTACGATCTAGTGCACATAGCATCATGACTCAATAATAAATGATTATACGATCGAATCTAGTGCACTGTTAGAGTAGAGTGTCGAGCAGTAACTATGCCGCGATGATGCACTTAAACACCACCAAATAAACCATTACAGGCTAGGTTCAAAACGCCACTTTAATTTTACCAGACTTGTGTAAAAGAAATATATTTTTGAGCTGTTTATGAACTCCAGCGAGATTTAATATTTCAATATAAAATATAATTCACTCCATCCTTGAAACTTTGCCATCTTGTTCTTAAATACAGATCTCTCTCTTGATTCAAGGTTTTTCTTCAGGCTCTCCTTTCTTCTTCCCTCCAAAAAACTCTGAATTCCAATTGATCTAAGTGAGATAGCTGTGCCCTGCCTTTGATCAGCCCAGAGGCTGGTGTTTGGGGTATCGATAAATTTTAAACTGTTCAAGGTCAACCACATCCGCAATTTTTTAAATCCGGATAACCAGAAAAAATCAACAAAATTACTCCAAATTTCGGTTATTATTTCTGCCAGTTTTTGGGTTGTCGATATGAGAGTTTTCGTTTATTGGGTTCACGAGTTTTGAATGATCTAGCGTCCCTTTATTGATTAATGAAGCTTATAAATCAATTGCCATCAAAAGTTATCATCAGAGCTTTTCTCACGGAAATGAAATATTTTGGGCTCGGTTCTGGGTGGTTTGACCCATCAACTCCATCATATCTGATTTTACTATCTTAGCAACTGTCACACCCAAGGATATTGCTGCTATTTAAGCCAAGAATAAAATAGAAGTCAACTTCGAAATGGTTTGATCGTAAAGAAGCCACAGACTATCAAGTTAGTATAATACCAAATGAATGTACCTTAAATTCAAGAACAGTTTCCCTCAAGTTCGTCCAAGCTTTCCAAGAATCTGCTGTTTGTCTTTCCCGGCCTTGCTTGCTATATACCTAGCTAGTTGTTTATTCAAGGAAGCGGCGCTGAAGTCCCTTGTTTATTCACAAATCTCAGATACGCTTGAAGTGACCAGAACATGACTCAAACTGCGACATCTATATAGTTCGTCCATGTTGAGACACAACGAAGCGCGGTGAAAATCACAATGAAATTTTTTTCAGAATTTTTCCAAGATTTAAACTTTTTACATATTCTTGATTAAAGACTTAGTCATTTTTAAGAAATAAAACAAAGTGAGAAAAAAATAAATAGTGAAACGATGAGCGGATATTTTGTAGATTTAAGAATTAATTGGGTAAAATTAGGTAAACAGAAGGTATTGGACCAGAGAGAACCACTAGGGCCAATCTCAATGAAAGTAGATTGACTTAACTTTATAGTCTGTTTTAATGGTTGCGCATGAGAAGAGACATGAATATGGAAACAACTCGATACAACTCAAACGAAGGATCTTATTCTCAAGAGAAGGACACATGCTCTGAAAGCTAAAAAAGAGTCTATAGACCCCTTGCAGTAATTCCTAGCCTAGGGGTCAACACAAAAGAACTGCCTTCTTTTGAGGATTGAAATATTTTGTGATGTTAATATTTTTCATTTTCCAGGTTGGGAATTAATGCAAGGGGTACATAGGCAAGTAACTTTTCCAAAAAGTCACGATGAATTCACTTTTATTTCTACATGTACGACATAGAAATCTCTTGCCGGATTAATCGACCTTCAGAGGGTGGAGTAGTGCGGACAAAAAAATGTATATGTGCACAAAGACGTTTTTACATTCATCTAGAGAATGATTAGGTTTTATTTTGTATTTGAGCCACAAGTATCTAAGTGTTAAACAAACAGACGATGAGACATTAGGTGATCAGTCATCCTCCAGCTGCATGGGCCTGGTGATTTGAACAGAAATAAAAATTTAATAGATCATCGAAGATGAGAAGCTCTAGGAAGATAGATCCGAAATGATCAAAAAGTTATTCATAAGACTTTACCACTAAGCTACAGGGAAACTCATGTGGTTATGGTCACTTTACTGGGTTGATATGACAGACGGCCTGTATACTGCTATAGGCTCGAGCTGTCCAAATTCATCGTTCATAAAAATTTACTCTTGGCGCATAAACAAAATATACATATTAGATATTCAGTTCGATAGTATCCTAAGGCATAATGTCAAAACAATTGTCGTCTTACGGGACTCGAATTATAGGAGAGTGGTGGAGTTACTCGATACGCGCCACCTCTGTTCATGGGAAGCACGGGTGACATAAGTATCCTTATGTGAGTAGAGTTGCTTGTTAGTTCTCTCCTGTGCTTTGAGGGTTTTTCTCTGGATTCTCCGGTTTTCCTCTCTCCGCAAAAAAAGAAGCTTCTAAATTCCAATTTGACATGGAACGAGGACCAAAGATTTGTTAGCTACTGCCTGCATGTTTATTAAGTGCTACCCTCGTAAAACAAGGACATTTTATTCTATAAGTGAAATCCTGTGGTCATTCCTGTGGTAATCTACTCCGTTTTGGCATCAAATAAATGGGAAATGATTACGGATAATTCGTACCGTACTATTGCCGTTTCCGTCAACCTTAAGTATGCGTTGTGATTTGATGATTGAATTGAAAACAGTCGGATCGCGATCGGAAGCAATTTCAGTGTTGTTGCATAGACTATTGCTATTGTGCCGCAGCAATACATTATAGGACTGTTATAACTCACTCAAATAACATCATGATCAAAAAGCAAAACAAAAGACGTCATTGTTTTTTTTTGGGGGGGGGGGGGGTGTTATATGATTGAGTTCACAGTCCCAGTCTATACCATACCTTGCAAATCGCTCTAACATGCAAGGCCCGGGAAAATCCTACCCTATTAAAATCAAGAAGTTTCTCAGAATGTAACCCAGCTAGAAATGGAAAGCGCACCTCGATATTATTACGTCGAAGTTTCAACTCATAAAATCGATGTGCATGAAGAGAATATTCTTAAAACTGAGTACAAACATAGCCTGCGTAGCGGCGCATGGGGTGGGGAACTGGGGAATGCAGGAGGCGGGCGGGAGAAATCCCACTCCTCCTCATCCTCCTCCCACAGCCCCCCCCCCCCCCCCCCCCCACCCCCAACCCTACCCTTCATTTCCCTTTTTGGACCGCTACGTAGACTAGTACGAATAATATAACCCACCTAATTGATGTCTCGGAGGGTGAGCTATCCAGTTATATACTTATGCATCTCTTCCCAACTTTTGAATTTTTTTGGAGGTGGACGTTTGGTTGTTAGCAGAAGCTCTGTCAATATTAAACGATTATAAACTGTTACAACAATCCCTGATACCACACTTTCTTGTATATCCTAATCCAAATATCATTAGAAAAATAAGTATCAATGTTTTAATCTATATTAAAATGTCTGCTATATTTCTACTATATGCTGTCAGGATATTGAAAATGCATCATAACCAGAAGATTCTAATTTTGCCTAACCTTTGTATAGGACGAGTGTCCTATACTCCAGTTTTGCATTCGATGGAAACCGCTGTTTTTGAAGACCATATACTCATTTCCTCAGACTTAGCCTCGTTTATAAGTCAGCTATTCAACGACCTCATTAAAAGTCCGTGGGATTTCAAAACATTGGTATTGTTCAACTTACACATACTTAACATTACAGTTGACTTTTGCAAATCATTAGCAACAGTCAATAATATAACCCACCTAATCGATGTCTCGGAGGGTGTTATTAAAGAATGTGCACGTGCAAGTTGAATACCAATCCCACGGACTTTTAATGATGTATTTGAACAGATGACTTATAAACGAGCCTAAGCCTGTGCAAATGAATCTGTGGTCTTCAAAAACAGCGGTTTGCATCGAATGCGAAAATGGAGTATTGGTCATGCCCAGCTCAACCAGTGTAGCGCAGTATAGTATTTCTCATTTTTATTTTTTTATTTTTGCCAATGTAAGGTTGTATTTTGTTTTTGTAAATGCGTATCCATATATGCTCACTTGTTTGTAAAGTTTTTCATCGTTATTGTAAAATGTTTTTACTCACGCGTGCAAACAGGGCAGCAGAATCCAGCCATCTTTACTCCATCAAACCCTTCAGGACAGGATTCTTTGCATTTTTTTGCCTTGCATTTGGATTTGGACTTCTTCGTACATTCGCACTCGTAACATGTTTCTCCCTTCATGTATGACCAGTTTTGAAACTCCTGGTATCTGTTACCTTCAGCGTCTTGGCATACTACAACAGAAAACTATTAGTTTAGTCAACTATATATATTTATATTACTTAAAGACTAGCCGGCCCCAGACCGCACCTACAGATAATCTCTTGCACTCCCTGCAACGCACATTGATTTGAAGTGGAAAGTTATCTATTCTATCTGGTGCATTGTTCATGGCTACCGTTGCGCTGATTTCAATTATCCCTTATTATAAGTAATAGCATGACTTGAGGCGTCGGGACTTCAACAAAACCTCGCGAGGATTGAGGGGACATTTAATCACTAATCACCCGAAATGTCATGCTATTAGTTTGTAATATTATGATTACCGAGGAATAAAACTGCTCTTAGGAAATATGTTAGCTTTCGTACGATGCATAAATTACAAAGTTTTACAAAGCTGTTGATATGCGGCATGCTTTAGGGAATTTGCCTTTGTTAAATGCGACAATGGCAAATTGAACCAGCATTCATTCATTCGTGGTGATTTATCCTAATTCATTTTGGTTGGCCTAGAGCGGTATTAATGTCAGTATTTTCTTTCAGTTGTATCCATGCTTTAGTGTCTTCTCATGCGCAACCGTTAAAGAAATGATTGCTACTCTTGGAAAATGACACGTGGTCAGAAATGGGAATGCATTACGCTCAAGTTAAAAAGATCTATTAGCTTTACAAGTTTCAAGAACTGACAGTTTTATCATTTTTAGGTAAGGACCATTTCTCAAGCAAGTCTGAAAATAAAAGTTACACATATTTTACAACAGCGTAAAAACGTTTTGGAGACATTCTTATACAGGCCCTTAGTTACATATGCACCTATTTCAGAAAAAAGTTGTCGCAGCTGAAAGCAACAAGCAACAACACAAGATAGTCTCCTTTGCAGCCGTTCTTAGTGTCGGTCTCAAAATCCCTCCCCACTAATTGTTTGATTTAAGCCAATCAGGAGACAGGCCCGTGACAGGCCGCCCTGTTGATTTCTCGCCAAAATAAAATAAACAATGAGCCGCCGGCTTTACTCTAACATTCAAAACAATGAATGAAACTCCTTTTGTTATTTATCTGGCGCGCTTCAGTTCTCGATTTTAGAACTAGATCCGTGATTGGCTAAGCCGTTGGAATGGAATGTCTGGCTGCAGTAAGCAGCCATTAGTGGGGAGGGATTTTGAGACCGACACTAAGAAGGGCTGCAAAGGAAGTGACTACAACACAAGACGGCAAACTGAGAATGTCTCTATTTTACTCGTTATTCTCGCGATTATTTTATTTTGTACTGGTAGGCTGTCACTGTTTCGATTCTTTGATTAAGTGTTGTCCCGAATCTACAGCTAATTCAATAAAGCATTGACATGTGGTCTGGCTTTTGCTTGTCATTGTTGCTTTCGGCTGCAAAAACGTTTATTGAAATAGGTGTATAAAAAAAGAAAAAAACAAAAAAACAATGGTTACCACATCGAGGACAACATTCTCCAGGTTCGGTAACCGGCACTGGGCAGTCGAGTTTAGGGCACTTTTTCGCTGAGTCGCACTTAACTTTGCCTTTGCGGCATTTACACTTCAAACATGCACTATCCATCGGTATTTTCTTGCCGTCCTTGTATTCAACGCCATCGTGAATGCAACTCTAGAGGTGTGAAAACAGTAAGAATAAGTAAGAGTTATCGGCCTGAAGCGAGGGGTTATGTCAGTCATATATTCACCGAGGGCGAAGCAGTGGCGAATCCAGAGGGGGTTCCATGGGGTTCCCCCTTTTAGCATCAGACCCTTTGAAAAGGGGTATATGAAATAATGAGAATGCGTCCTGCAATGAAGTTTTACGTATCAGTTGTTGAAAGAGTGAAGACGAAATGGAACCCCCCTTTGTAAAATTCTGGATCCTCCACTGCGAAGTGCTATGGGTCAGTGTAAGTACACCCAAGGGGTGGTACTGTATAAGCTTTCTATCTCTAAAACGAGAAGTCCATATCCTGTAAAACTGTGCCATCGTATTATACCCTACATGTAGAAGTGATTTTCAAACAAAACCGTCAGGGTTAATGGGCTTTCTTAGCACTGTGTAGTTCATGTCTGGGTTCGCAGGTTCGATTCTCAACTGAATAGCATGAATAAATTGTAATTGTTTGATATGTTGTTCCATCAGGGTATTTCTTTTTGTTCTCCAGTTTTCATCTCTCCGTAAAAATGAACGTGTAAGTAGAGCGTGTATGGAGTGAACCTGACGGAAACAGGGAATGATGGTTGTAAAATAGATAGCGATAGCTTGATATTGAGGGGTTTTCCCCCAGTTTATTTGTTTGTTTTTTTCATTTTTACTTGCTGCTACATCAAAAGTAGATTTATCAAAAACCAAGCAAATATGTAGAGTATCTGTCTTAAAGTATCAAAAGCAATTACAACAGCATTCTCTTCTCTTCTCTTCTCTTCTCTTCTCTTCTCTTCTCTTCTCTTCTCTTCTCTTCTCTTCTCTTCTCTTCTCTTCTCTTCTCTTCTCTTCTCTTCTCTTCTCTTCTCTTCTCTTCTCTTTGGTTTCCTTCCCTTCTCTCATCTCATCTCGACTCGTCTCCTCTTTTAATTTTCTCTAGCCTTTTTTCCTTCTGCCCCGTCCAGTATCATTATTAATCATATTTTACCTCAGCACCCTTTTACCGGTAGATGAAGAACAACGTCCAAAATTTAAAGCATAAATAACGGCATGTGATGTTACCGGTGTTCAGTTTACGTGGTTTTGTATTCAAGCTGAAGCTAATGTAATAACTGAAGTGAAAACACCATAAAACAAAGCAAACCATACCACCCTGTAAACAACATGGTACAAGGATAGTCCTTACCTTATCTTTTTTTTTTGACAAGCAAGTTCGAGGTTGCAACAGCACCAAAACTACAACAATCTGCACAAGCGACAAAAACCACAACTTCGACATCTTCAGTTCACTGTTTCAGCTTCAAGAAATCTCAACTATACTTGCTACATGAAAGATAGGAATCTTAAATATATACCGATAAAAATCCAATTTTAACCAGTTTAATTAAAAACCATTTAAATAAGACTTCAAGCGGTGTTAGGATCGATGTCCAGCACGAGAACAGCATGGAATATCAACTACAGTACGAGTTTTGAAGAGGCTAATTGTGTCTTAAGATAAAACTAGATTAGATAGCTGTATTGCAGAAATTAATTAATACATTGATGGTACTATAAAAAGATTCTTTTGAAAAACTTGTTCAACGCTGATGTAAAGAAGGTTCTGTTTAGGGCTTTAAGTTGCTATAAAGTTAGCACAAATAATGGTGTTTAGGTTTAGAAGGGAGTTTTTTAGTCCTTTTCCTTCAAACGAAAATTCGAATTCATTTCATTTGCTTCAGGTTACCGTAGCAACGATATTTTTATTGTATTGATACTCGTATTTATCTCGTATCTTTTAGTATTTTGTAATTAGATTTTGAATGAGATTAGAAGCGTTTTATTTAAACATATCTTTTAGAATCTTGTAGAGTTTCTATGATGACAATATTCTATCTTTATGCGGCAAGTTCTATACTTCGTGAATCGGGAATTTTCTTGAATTAGAACGTTTGATAATTTCCGTGAGCCGTGAGTCGTCCTTTTTTCAATTTTCGTGAACCATGCCGAGACCCCCCCCCCCCCCCCTCCCCTTACCGCCCTGATTTATGTTTATATTACAAAAAAATGTTTAAAGAATTCATAATTTCCTTAATGGGATTCCTTTTTTTTTTAAAAAAGTAAAAGTGGAACTCTTACAATTTATGGTTTCAAGATGGTTTCTGTGACGGAAAATGTTAAAAAAAAAAAAAAAAAAAAAAAAAACGATGATGGTTTGCTACGCAAAATCACACAGATATTTTTAATTTTTTTACTATTTCACGTTATAAGAGAACGATCAATACGTCAAAGAAAGCCTAGAATATTACAGGCCATTTATATCCGACCCTGGGTGCTGGGGGGAGGGGGTGGGGTTGGAGGGGGCGGAGTTTTTTGTTTCCTTTCCCAATTGGATGCCAAAAGCAAAGTAGTAAAGCTACCCTACCTTCTTGCTTACACACTCTTTTGGTTCAAAAGCAGGTTTAGTGCTGAAACCACGAACCCCTTAGAATCAAAGCGAGACGAGAGGTGATCTTTTTGTCCCTGCACTACCCTTTCAACAATCTCTACAGAGAAAATAGTGACTATCATAGTCGATCATATGGCAGATAAAGTTACAGTAAGACTACAGTTAAAAAAACCTTTTCAAGATAGACTCTGATAGACTACATGATAAACCGAAGCTTGATTAGAGATAAAAATGACAAAAGGATAAAATATCTGATAATCAAAGCCACTGGTGACAACTCTATCGCTATCGACAAGTTTATCCTTATTGGACATTAGCTAAGATACGATCTGTTTTCAAATATTCTTCGTGAAATATATCTCACATCACTAACCATGCAAGAGCTCTCTAAACTATGGTTACACAGCATTTGTAAAATAATGTCAGGTTCGAAATTTGCAAAATGCAAGTTGATTTTTTTCTATTTTCTGGTAGAAAATATATGGACTCGAACTATTCTGTGAGTTCATCTTCCAGTTTTCCTTTGTGAATTATGACTGATATTTTTCTCTTTTCAAACGGTTTTTTGCCCACTAAAACAAACGAGCAAAAATTATCTTACACAATAAATCCAATGGACGGCATCTTCAAAATTACACAGGATACATTGGTTACTGACCTGGGAGACTCGTTCAAGAGTTTTTATCAAGAAACGCCTTTTAACTTTCACCTCGTTTTGCTTGTAGGGTTCAACATCACAAGCAATTTTTAATTAGGCAGTTACTTTAAAAATTATTTTCGTGTCGAAAATTCTAGTTTTTTAAGGACGTAGACCCAATGCATGGTTTGTTATTCAAGGAGTACAGATACTAAATTTTTCATTCTCTATTGGCCTGTGCTTGGAGGTTTTTCTCCGGTGTATCCTGGTTTCCTTCCCACCATAAATATACGCTCTACTAGATTTCTCTACGTCATGGAATATACGCTTGTCCGTTATCGTACAAGGACAATTTCTTGTAAGGCGTCCTTGTTTTACGAAAGTAGCACTTTATACCCAGTTGTCTACAAACCTGTGGCCCTCGTCCCATGAGCGAATTGAAATTTAGATCTTGTTGCTACTGTTGGGATTTTTGTTTTGTTTGCAACTGTTTGTTTGTTGTTGGTTTGTTTGACTGTTTTTATCAAAGGGGAACTCTGTTACATTTGACCATTCTCTTTCCATAATTTGTTTTTCAAAAATTAAAATTTTTATCAGAGCTCAAAACTCAGTTTATTTAACGACTACATTACAATACGTTCCACATTCAATAAGCAGACTATACAAGACTGTAACGTTTGAGCTTGCTTGCGCAGGACGCTAATAGACCAAACAGCCTCTTACTAAATTAGATAGTTTGCAAGTAAGACAGTTTTAGCCTGCGTTACTTTATTGTCTGCGATTGCTGCAATAAGAAATGATAACTGTAGGCACGAAGTAAACAGACTGTTTTAACAGATAACTTTAGATCAACTACATTTATTTATATCTGTACAGTTGTTGTACACTCTAGTGATACATTTTATTCAACCTTGTAGGGATTTTGTTGATTTCATCTACGTTGTCCATGTCTGTTGATCATTATTGAAAAAAAATAAAGAATTAATAGAAAATTATCATATGCCCTTGGCAGGACTCGAACCCAAGGTTTCGGTATACTAGTCCGACGTGTTAACCACTACACTACAAGGACCAACCACGCTGATTACGCAGCCAGGCAAAGTTGTATATGTGGCAACTGTGGGGGTCCAGGGCAATATTAATCTCATGGGTAAGCTGAACACCGTAAATATTTACGCACAATAGAGGATATTGAAAAAATATAGTGAATTCAAATATTTTTACGAATAAGTAGTATATGAAATATATAACCATTAATACATATATTGAAAATATATAAGGATAATTTATTTTACGATTGTGGTTTCAGTGCAAACGCATCATATTTGTTTGTGGTTTTTAGACGAAATGATTTCAAGACGTGCTGCCCGTCTGAGGCGAATACCGACTCGTTTCTAATCTTAAAATTGAGCATCGCGTCGCTTCGGCCTTCGATTACTCTGTCTAATAAGTGGACAAATTTACCTGTTATGGTGTCCTTACTGACCAAAGTCATGAGGGAAAGGAAATGGAGGGAACGTTGGAGGAGGTCTTGGCTTGTTGACGGGAACTGTGGAAGAACGATAATAAAAAATTAATAATAAAAAGCAAATGACTGCATGACCGTTTTCTGTGATTGTTCGGTGGAGTAGTCATAGTTATAGTACATACATACATACATACATACATACATACATACATACATACATACATACATACATACATACATACATACATACATACATACATACATACATACATACATACATACATACATACATACATACATACATACATACAACATACATACAACATACATACAACATACATACATACATACATGCCTGCCTGCTTGCCTGCTTGCCTGCATACATACATACATACATACATACATACATACATACATACATACATACATGCCTGCATACATACATACATACATACATACATACATACATACATACATACATACATACATACATACATACATACATACATACATACATACATACATACATCATACATACATACATACATACATATATTTATTTAGTGTCATTTTTGTTACATTACGTTTACAAAGAATTATAACTTAAGCTAAATTGAGACACAAGCTATCTATAATAAAAAGTTAACCAAGATAGATAGATAGTAAACATCCTCACTAACTGATCCACATAGTCTACTGTACTTCTTGTCTATACAAACGGACGTTACTGACTAAAACAGGGAATGGAGATTGGGGAATGGAAGACAGGGACGAGCGACACATGGCGTCCGTAACCCCAGTCGTCTGACAAAAAGTCACGAATAATAAGCTGAATATGAATCTAAATACTGAAAGTGATACCTACTGGTTATCACTCTTCTTTTTATAGAGCATTTTTATGACGATTACGGATGGATTGCTATGGATTTTGGCAAATTTCTACTTAGAAATAGCTAGATTACGGACGCCATGACACTTTTAAAGGGTAATACCGCTGGTCGCTCGTCCCCATTCCCAATTTACTGATTTAGTAACGTTCTTCACATAAATCAACAATTACATACCTCTCTCAAGCCGTGTACAGACTGCTCCACATAGTTTACTGCCCTTGTTGCAGATACATTCAAACACTTCGCCAGCGCCCTTGATTTCACCGTGCAGGTACTTTTCTCCTTCGTCGTATTGTTTACCTTTGTGATCCACACAGGCTATGCAACGTAAAAGGAAATAAAAGATGCATTGTAATTCCGTTTCTCAATTTAATGTATTGGGGAGGGCTCAAACAGACTGCGTGAAAACAGCACCGGCTGATTAGATTCATCACTTCTAAATTTTCGCCTTTAGTCCTCAAATATTTCCAGATTAAAATCACAGACCTGAATGTGCTGAATGTTTCTTTATATGCTAAACAACTTATTTGTGTATAAGAATATTCACTGCTGACACCACTACATGGAGCATTTTAACAGGTCTCTGAGAAAGGAGTTGTATTTACCAGTACATGCACCCACCACCTACATCAATGCAATTACACTCCTGTCCAACTTAGATCCTGTCAGATATTAACAATTCTTTTGACGTTATTACTATTATTACTTACGACATATCTTCTTGTCACATTCACCAAGAACCAATGGAACAGCACATTTTAATTGCAAAACAGGAGTTGGACAAAACAAAACTACAGACAGTTTTTGCGGGTGGTATCCGCCTTCGCCACACAAGTAGTTCTTATTACACGCATTCGAACCAGCCTGTAATTTGCAGTCTAGAACAGAAAAGAGGTATATAGATTTAACCAAATAAGTCGTTACTTGAACATTTATACACAATAGGTTTCGACGTCTTTAAGATGCAAAATAAAGGGGTAGTTAAAGGTAACCACCACCTTAATCAGTACAATACCAGATAAATATTTATTCGTCTTTTTGAAGGTGCAAAATAAGCGTAGTAGTATTTGCACCGTTTTTTTAATTTGTACAGATATTTTTCAAATTCTGACCAAAACAATTAAGAAAATGAATGTATTTTTTCCTGGCCTACCTGACGGTATAGTATACCTTTTGCTGCGGATTGAACTTCCCTGAAGGAAGAAAAAAAGAGGTATATAGTAAGAAGTAATTATTTTAGGTTTTGGTTGTTTTTTGCTGTCTATCAAACATGCCAAGTCATTTTCTGACAGCTCAGGGAAGCGAGCCATTTTGAGAAATGCAGCGTTACTGCGCATGAGCAGACAATTATTTATAGGCAGTTAATATTTGCAGTTATCTCGGCCAATCAAAATGACGGATAAAATAATTTGACTTATAATAGCGGTAGCGGTATGAAACCTAAAACTCGGCAACACATATGTGAGTAAAGTTTGTTAGTTCTCTCTCTTGATTCAAGGGTTTTTCTCCGTGTTCTCCGGTTTTCCTCCCTCCGCAAAACCTATGTAACCAGCCAAATTCTAATTAAATCTGTGAGTTAGGCGTGCCCTGACTTAGATCAGCCCATGCCCAAGGGCTGTTTCAGGGTATTGATAAAAAAATCGAAGATCTGAAAAAAATATCTAACATTAGTCTAGAATCATCGAATTAATTAAATAGGAAATCATTACTTCCGACACAGAAGAGTATACCCTGGCTTCTCCAGAGGTTTTGACTCAGTTCCCCTCAAATCATAATCAGCGAACACCGGCACCCGGCCGACGTGGAAATATTACTGTCCTAGATCTTACAAACACACGAAGACCAAAACAAAAATTGAAAAAGAGAACCACTCTAGGTAGGATGAATATAATTTTAACATGTTTTAATCAAGCATTTGTCTTTGTTATCTAGTGTGTAGTTTTTGTTCTATCCTGTAACGAGTTGTTTTCCAAAAAAACATTAATAAGCTCGGTTGTTTAAGTTAGAAATAAAGGAAGATAAATCGTATAGAGCTATAGATATCTTGTATCTTGTGTTTTGACCCTATCATGATATAATATGTAAATATGAGGGTTACCTTAACTTGGGTGAAAAGAAGTAAAAACGTGCAAAGAAGCCCAACCAACATGGTGTTCATGATCACTGAACCTTCGCTGCACTTGACACAAAGTGGATCTTACTAGAGGGTCACTCTCCTATATATTTAAATCTAGCACCGAAAGTGCTAATGTCTTTTTTCCTAGCTCTTAAATTATGATATATTAGACGCATTTATCTATCGTGCTATCTGGTTTTGATCTGTTTGCTTATATCAAGCTTACATTTACATTTATACTGCACTTTAATCATGATGAATAACAGCAATTAATTCTTTTTTTTGCAATTGTAGTAATTGTCCTGGATAAAAAAAACCACGGTCTAGCCAAATGGAACAGCTTGTTCGCCTAAGGCCAATTTGCGCCGTCTACAATAAAAAAATCCATGGATTGATTAAGAAAATCACAAAAATATATCACGTTTATTTGTTCTAAAAGTTAGGAAGGCTAAATCTATTGGGAGTGTTTGGTTCCACTGAATGTTTTGCCACTAATGGTTAGGGTTGTTGACACAGAAGTGGGATGGCTTGTTAGCATTGTTCTTGTCTCGCTTATCACTTTTATCTCAATAACGTCATTTATTTCAGTGAGTGGTCTTCTTTGTGTATCTATATCAATTTTCGACTTTTCTTTGCTTTAAAGAAGTGGTCTCTCTGATCACAAGTGATGCTACTTCAAAGATTGGTATTTCTAATTTTATTGGGAACATTGAGACAAGACGAGGGGGATGGAATCAGCACTTATCTATATTAAGTCTATATTAAAATCAACCCCCATCACTCTCTACAAAGCACTGGATATCGGGACTCTCCTGTTGTTCTTTCAGTCTTGGCAGAACTTTGCATGAAAACACTGCTCGCCCTCCCATCCGACTGTGTCAACATGTGATGACCTCTGTTAGATTCCCACGGTCCATCCCAACAATTTAAAGTCATTTTTTACCTCATGCACACGTTGGTAAAATCGCTAGAATGTCTGGGGGTTTTGTGTCTCTCAAAAAAAATTTCGAGTGGCCTCTTCTCGTCTCTTTAAATAAATACCTAGAAGCCTTTTGAGTGACGTCTTTCCACATAAATAGTAAGACCCTTGAGTATAAAGGCCTTCTTTCAGGGTTGGAAATTGGGAAAACAAAGGGTGTTGTAGCGGTACAGCATACACCCCTTTCACATGACGTAAGAGCAGCTCAATTTGGAGGACAAAACAATCTCAATCTCCTGATAATTGGAACCTATCTTTTTGTCCCGAAATTGAGCTGCATTTAGACATGCTGCAAAGGGTATATACTCGCCTATAACCTTTGGGGTCTCGGGCTCGATTCCTCGATCACATTTGAGTAGAGTTGTTGGGTCTCTCCCATTAACTGAATGTTTTTCTCCAGATTCTTCGCTCTTCCTCCCTCCATAAAACCCAACACGCTAATTGTGTTAACCGTGCTACCACGTGCCATAGCTTTGATCGACCCGCAAGTTGATTCTGGCGGGTTTAATTTTTTGATAAATTTGAAAGAATGCCTCTATACCATATTTTCGATTTCTATTTGAAACGTTTTTTTAATGACATTTTCGACCCACGATAGCGTGCTACAACAGCGCAGTGAGTCACAAGAAGTTTGCGATGACCTTCGATCACAGTCCTCACTGATCTAATAAATCTAATTTCTCCACCCACACAAATTTCATTTACAATATATTTACAATACGTTACACAATAATTCTGTTCTGCTTTTCCGTGATTGTTAGCATTTTCCTGAAGATAAAACCAAACTTACCGACAATAAATGTAATTATCTATGCAAACAAAAACTGAGTGATTCCTTTCTCTGTTTACACGGAAGTCATCAACAAACACTAAAAATGATTAGATTTAAATGAATATTTCTTTTGTTGATTTATAAAAAAGCAAATAAATCACCACAAAAACATACAGCGTCATCATCAATTCAGCAGTGTTTAATTTGCGATAGTTTGGGGATCATTTCCAAGAGCATGAGATAAGGTTAGCACTGTTATGGCAGACATGTTTGTTGATCGCCGGAGAGATTTTGTAACTTCCCTCGCTCCTCAAAGGAAATAATTTATTCTTGAGTTAGTGTGTGTGTGTAGAAAAGAAAAACAGACTTTCCTGCTATTAGATTTTTATTAGGCTACTATTTAAGAATTTCATGGTAAAGTAAAATTACCCTATAAAGAAAGAAAGCAGAGACAATTTTGGGGTTTTGATTTCGACCAACGTGGCGGTCATGAAAAAGAGACATGTTTGTACCGTTGACATTAATAAAGCAAGGGTGACGTAGCAGTGAAAGCACTTGCGTTAACGTTCTATCAGTGTGTACAGAGATCGAATCCCAATGTCGCATGTGAGCAGAGTTGCTATTCGGTTCTCTTTTGTGCTTCCGGCGAGGAACCGGCAATTTTCTTCAGTTTTTGATGATCATTACTGATATCATTGTAACAGTTACCGTACACCCAGATTTTACTGTTATGAAAACTGTCTGGCGGACTCGCTCGTTTGCGATATGATATGGAAACCCGGGAATAAAAACCATATCAACCTCTTAATATGTGATAATCACTTTG
Source organism: Anthopleura sola (assembly GCA_023349425.1). Lineage (NCBI taxonomy): Eukaryota > Metazoa > Cnidaria > Anthozoa > Actiniaria > Actiniidae > Anthopleura > Anthopleura sola. Next base: position 15,573,141 of record JALHLI010000003.1, on the reverse strand, counting down.
TATTAAACTCTGATTGTAGTTTCCTTCGGCAGTGGATCCCGGAGATACTATATTTGTTTTATTTAGAGTATTTCTCGCCGGCACTCTTTGCGACCCAAATACCTTCATCTTCATCAAAACCCTAAAACAAACTCTGTCGGGCTGATGTATTAACAGGTCGAATTGGAGTTTTGAGGAGGGAGGGAGAATTACCATGGGAACCCGGATAAAGTCCCCTTCAATCAAGGGAGAGACCCAACAAACTCGGCTCTCATAATGGAAATTGAACCCGAGATCACAGGCGCGAGAGTCGAGTGCACTACCCCTACTAACGCCATCCTTGTATCCCCAGAACTGTGTGCAGACGAGTACGTAAATGACACAAGCTTTGGCAGTTCTGCTTTCATTAACTCCGTTTCGTGTTATTCTTGAGGGGAATTTTGGAAGCGATTTCAAAATCAGTCGCGGCTGCCCAAAAAGATCCGTAAACAGCTTAATTTGAGTAAACATTGTTTCCCTAAGTATTCGAGGGAAAAAATATATCAAAGGATTAAAACTTTTATAAGATTCATTGTTTATTTTACAAGAGTTTTGAATGACAACAACACCGACGACGTACTATTTTCTCTCTGATTTTTAATTAATTTTTGAGGAAGTTGTTTGGTAAAGATTGTAAAGTATATCAAGGCAATCAATATTGGGTTTTCACTCTCTTTGCTCTTCGGAAAACAAACAATTATGTCGATTAAGAAGAGATGAAATTATTTAGATAGCCTTAACTGAAAGAGAGTGTTGATTAAAATTAACAGGGGACTTGTAGAGTGGTTGTAGAGGTAACATTTCAAAAACACATTTATTTTTTCATAATTTTTTTTCTTTATTTGATTCAAACAGAAACTCATAAGGGGGTTGAAACGTGTAACACCATCACCATGCTCCATAATATTCAAATATGAAAATTAGGAGTTTTGATATCATATTTGGTGTGTTAAGCTTGATTCAAGATGGCCGCTTCTATTTATATATCAAACTTTTCGCTGAATTCACTGGCTTTCAGAGGTAATTTATTGAATCTCTCAATGGAACAATTGGAATATCTGTCTTTAAGTTTAGTTTTGAGAGTTTTTAAAGCAAGATAATGTGGTTTACTCAGAAGAAATTCATCGAAATAAAAAGCATCTGAATATTCCTGAGCATCACATTAAAGAAATGTATGGTTGTTACACGTCTCAACCCACGTTCTCAAAAGAAAAAAAGAGGGGAAAACAAGGAAGTAAAAAGAAAAAGAAATGTGTGAGTGTAGGTGAGAAAGTAAGAACAAAAAAAACAAAAAAAAAAAAAAAACAATAAAAACAGTCAATCATTTGAACGAATCTGTACGAACGAAGAAAAATCAAACATTCATAAGCCAATGTGTAGTTCAGTACGCTGTTAGTTTTAAGAATTTCCGCTCAGAGTGTTCAGTATCCATAGAAACAAAAGAGAAGACTAGCCGTCATGCCATCCAAACATACTCGTAATCCTAACAAGGTCTTGTTTGACGATATCTTCTAAAATAACACAGATAAATTGGACAGAAATGAGAAAGATAGTCTGACAACAAATTAAGAGGAATCCTACTTTAACGATCCTGACTGCAGCTGACAAACGAAAATCTTATCTTCTTTTCTTAATTAATTTTCAGATCTCTTGATTTGATTACGACTTTTCTATGGGCTTTCTTATTACCTGATTTCAAATGGAATTCTTTATGATATCGTCTGTTACCATGACACCAGATAACAGAGCCACTTTATGCACAGGCAACCCAAGCAGTGTTTTGTCGGTGGCTTTGATCGATCATCCCCCGTAAGAAGAGTGCTGCCCAATTTCGATAATTAATTGTGCCAATATTTTACATTTTCAGATGCAATTTGAAAAACACACTGGGTAGTGTGAATTATGTGAATCTGAAATCTTTTAATTTGTACTGAAGTAATTTGTCTGCTATTCTTCAGACAATTATCAGTAATTATAGTTTCGCACAAAAAATATTTTCAAATTAAATTTTGTTACTTTATGCGAAACTATAATTTTGCTCACAGAATGACTTTCCTGCGTGATAATTAGACGTTTAGTTCATGGTTGCAGCTATTCATTAATCACTTTTTTGGTATTTCTTAGTCACACAGCAGGCTGTCGACATGAACGGCTCAGCTGTACTCAAGAGGAGACGAGGCTATATCGCCAATATTGCTAATCATAAATTATTAGAGATCTTCTATTCTATAACGAGGACGTCACTGTTTGATGGTTCTCGTCAAGACGTGATATTCAGCACTAAACATTTATTAGCTTGGGCGGAACTGACAACTTCCTTTAAACCAATCGCCGCGAAGGAGATTCTTCCTCGTCCAATGAAAAATGCCCGGACGGTACCGTCACGGTCATGACACGTCACGTATATACTGCGTGACTTTTTCATAATCATCTTTCATAATCTGCTTTACTACTGCAGTCTTTAGTGGGGGAGAGTAATGGACCGTGGGGGAATGGAACGAAAACTAAAAACGGCTGCTAAGGAGACTACAGTCTTTCCTGCAATTTTATTTTCTCGAAAATAAAGGGTTTTTCTATGACGCAAAAATTAAGGGTTTTTTTTTTATTTAAGAAAAGAGATCAGGACTTTCAGCACTCATTAGTTCCACATGCGTGGATATTTTACCTGTCCGTCTTGCATGCTCAGACGTTTTTCGCGCATGTCGTGTACCTGTAATTCAACTGCGATTGAGCATGCGCACTACCTAACGGAATTACATGCAAAAATCTGGGGTCAAACTTTTGATTCTCCAGGAGTATCAGTTTCTGTCATCAACATTCTGACCTCGCCGAGACTCGCCGAAAGGTTGATGACTCCATGAGGTCAAGTCTTAGAATAGATCAAATACTATACCAAAACAGGTAGAGCGTGAATTCGTCACTTCGAACTCGTTTGACTTTGCATTCCTGAAGGCCCATGCTCACATTTCTGAATTAAAAATCAAAATAACGGTAAATTCGGCCTCTACTTCAAAGCTAATTACCCGCTGTTTTGATTTTTACCCCAGGAATGTATATGTGTGCACGGGCCTTCAGGAATGTAAAGTCCGCAAACGAGTCGAACGCTCTGAAAGGGGTGACACCGCCATTCATGGACTTTCATGCGGGAAATCGTGGGACTCTAACCCATAATAAATTATCATCACAATAAATCACAATATTCAGTATTTTCATGCCATCACCTTCTCCTCCGTCACAGCAGAGTCCACGATCTCCCGTACACCATGTACATGGCTCAACAGACCGGCTGAACTAGCCGCGAGTGTCTTCCTGAACGTTCAAGAGAAAATACATAGAATTTTACTGCAAGTTCTAAAATACGAATAAAAATCTCAGACTGAAATATCAACTGACTAAAAACGTTTTGTTTTCTAAAATTGTGGGCTGCTTCGTCTGATGAATTTTTGGTGGTTTGCTAACGAATCCAGTCGGTCTGATGATTTACACTGTTTGATTGTTGCCATCGACTATAAAACGATCTAATGAAAATCTCGATTAACTTCCCAATCTACACATATACTCTCGAAAACTAGCGGTAACTAGCGGTAACTGTGCTTTTTTTCATGAGAAAAATTCGGCCAGTCAAGACAAACTTTGATCGGTACTTCCGTAAAACAATTTAATGATGAAGATCTCCATGACAAGTTATCCGGTAACTTAAGTAGTCTTCTCAAAAAGAGAGCTAGTGGTAACCATTCCTTGAATAAAAAGTACGGAAAAGGAATTACTTAAGGTAAACTTGCATTGGACTTAAAAATAGAGAATACCGCCATACTGATGTCCAAACAATATTGTGTAAGATGGCTCTTTCTCTCCTGGCCAGTCCTGACGCGGTTCAAGATTACCTAACATGATGCAACTGTGAAAATATGTCAGCCTTTCTGTGAGTTATTGAATAAATAAACAAATCGGAAAATCTTAACTGGTTCATCTATAGGAGCAATATTTTTTAGATTTATCTGGTTGGGGAAGAGCAGAAATTACGGTAAGTTTAAAAAGACATTTTAACAATAAATCGTTTTAAAGAAACGATAAATAATTAGACATTCAAAAGAAGAGATGAGATTGAGAGGAACTCGTTTTTGGAGAGTCTAATATCGAATGAACCTGTAAGTAAGTAAGTGGTCTGTTCTTGCCAATGATGAAAATGGACTTCATGAGATTGTTGTAAAATATTTGATGTTCGAACTGCTTTAAATGTTTGTATGAATTTTGAAGCCTTTTCTTTTACATATCATGTACTAGCACAGAAAGGAACTTCAAACGGAATTTTCTATTTCCAAACTTTGTTATTTTTGTCATTTGTGTTGTCCGTGGTTAGCAATGCCGGAGATATCGGTGGCAAGGCTTAAAAAATTCTTATTTTTTATGGAATATTAGTGTCCCAAGATAGGAACTTTAGGATTATCTAAACTACAGCAGTTCTTTCTTTACCATTTAAACAGATTTTATGAAAATTAGCTTGAGGATCTTAGTATTTGTGGTTGAGAACATCAAGGTGAAAATGCGATCAACCTGTTGAGGTTTACAAAAATCAACAACCGTTAAGTGAACTAAGTTATGGCATGTGAACACAGACGGGTGAAAATATGAAAAATAAAAACAATGAAGGAAGAAAGGAAAGAATTCAAGGGAAGAAATAGATTAATCGAGCAAATAAATTCGAAGGAAAGCTTTTAAAGAAATGAAAAAAAATGAAGAAATAAAAGATGAGAGCCTCGTCTCGATTTATTCCGTGTAATCAAGAGAAAAGGAGACTTCAAAAAAATTCTTGTTCCTTAGCTACTAAGATTTTTTCGAAATAAATCTTTCAATTAATTATTCTAATTTTATAATTTAAGAAAGGCTTTTTTGTCAGTAAACTGACTGCGGGTTATGTGAAGCTATGACGGACAACGATGTTCAATTTTAGCCATATGATCGACTACCTGCAATCCAAATACCATCATCACATCAGAGAAAAATAATTTCATTAACTTTTTGAATCAACAAAGATTTCCATAATTTCAGATGTTAAAATAAATAATAACTGCTCTTCACGGTTTAGAATAGATTCTGGTTTTATCTGTTTATTTTTCAGAATTTTTTCCGTTTTGAAACTTGTCCTGTGAATGGGATTTCTCATGGCAGCCATGTTGACTGAAACACGGGAGATTTTCCCAGTGCATTGTCGCATAACTCAACCGGTTTTCGATAAGTGAACTCGGGCATCAGGAAAGGCTTTAAGCTTTGATTAATCGTTTTTGGAATAAACATGGCTTGGGCATGAGATATATCCATGTAAAAGGTAGCTGTGCAAAGGTGTTTAGTGGTTTGGCAATGTGTCACTATACACTGAACGGCATGGTTCCAACTGTGATGTTATGCAGTTCTTTCTAATATTACAGCCGTGGTGAAATGACTTATGCTTACTTGAATTCTTAGTTTGAACAAAGATGAAGATTGGCATCGTGTTCTGCCTGGTTTTAGCTGTTGCAGCAGTTCAATGTGATCGAGGTAAGAATTCTGACTAATATCGCTATTTAGCTACTAGTTTACGAAGCAATACTTTCATTCATTTTGAATTAGCCGTGCAAACAACATCTCATCACGAAGTGAAATCAAACAATGTTCGTTCTAGGAAGTTAGTAATGTCATTATTCCAAGCATCTCTCTAGATATTCAGTGACCAGTTTTTACATCCAAGAAATTCTGAAGAAACGTCGAAACGGGGTTGATATTAAAGTAATCAGTGAAACCGGCGTCAGTAGCATCTACAGCTAACGTAGCGGTTTGTCTTTGACGGTGCGCAGTTTACTCCTTATCTATCTTAATAGAAAGGCAGTCTCCCATTTTCTCTGCCAGGATTCATCTACAAGGGAGACTCTGCTAGCAGGGAAACTTCCGGCAATTAACGCTCTGATTAACTCAAGCCGTTTAAGTGAAGGAAGAGTGACCCGTGCTATGCACAAGTATTTTGCTTTCATTCCCAAGTGGTCACCCTGCTTTCATAAAAACTACCCTTAATTATTCACAAAGGATATTTTCATCGTGACCGGTTAGTGATCCATCCAATCGGTCCTGTCCTTAAGCTTCTAGCAGAGCATTAAGTCTGGCACAAGCGAAACCAAACGCTTCAACTTAAATACTTTGAATTTAAGCCCTCAGGAAAAAGGTTATCCCAAAATGCATGAGCTAGAAATTTTATGAATGATAGGTGATTGAGAAATAGCCCCTAAAAAGATAACGAAAAGAATTTTTCTCTGAATTGTTTTTAGCATGTTCTTTAAGAGTACCATGAGAAACTTCCTCACTAATTCGCCCATATTCCTAAAAAGCTAATATTTCTAATATTTCTTTTTTTTTCGCTTTTCTTTTCTAGTACCATCATTCGTACAGTACCTTCGAGAACGAAGTAAGTACAGGATAGTATACGTTTGTGTCTGTGCCGTGCCGTGATGTGACGTGACGTGCGTGACGTGACGTGCGTGACGTGCGTGACGTGCATTACCTAATTTTGTTTTTCTGTTCATCACAGGAAGCCCATGTGGAGGAAGTTGTGCCCCAAGTTGTGCTCCTTCATGTACTGACTCTTGTTGCTCTCAAGCCCCACCCATGGCACCTCCAATGCCTCCTCCAATGCCTCCTCCAATGCCTATGCCAATGCAGGCCCCACAACAGTGTGCTCCTCAGTGCACTGACTTTATGTCTATGGCACCACCAGCAGCTCCATGCCCTCAACAATGCGCAGAAACAAACTGTTGTGCCCCACCACCACCACCACCTCCTCCACCACCACCACCACCACGAATGCCTCCTCCACCATGCCCACCAGGCTGTCCATCTGCCTGCTATCCAAAATGTAGCCCAATATGCTGCAATCCGCCACCACCCATGCCACCTGCAATGCCACCACCACCACCAATGCAGTGCCAGCCCTCTTGTGCTCCATCATGCTGCCAGGGTGCACCAATGGGCATGCCAATGCAAATGCCAATGGCTCCTCCACCAATGATGATGCCACCCCCTCCCCCCATGTACATGCCACCTCCTCCTATGCCTATGCAAATGCCTATGCCTATGCCTATGCCTATGCCTATGCCTATGGCACCACAAACTTGCCCTGCACCATGCTCTAGATCTTGCGCACCCAAGTGCAAGGCAGAATGCTGTGACAGAAAGTAAAAACTTCACTTTACACTTCGATAACCAACCAATTAACAGCGACAACTATACAAATATAAGAACATTTTATTTCATTGACATCTTAAGATAAAGGGACGAGATGGGAACACGATGTTAAGGAGCTTCTAAAAAAGACCAAGAAGACCAAACTAAAGACACTTGATAAACATCAATTCTCCTCTATCAATCAACCGACTTCATCTTCGATTTTAGATGATGATTCAACATTCCCAGCCCAGCCAAGCGGATTTGTATTTAAGGATGCAAGTGGCAAAATAATAATTTGATACGAAATATGTTTAAATGTAATATATTGAACACCGTAGCCAAAAACAGAGCCGAAAAACGATTCTTAAGTTATAGGGATAAAATAGGTGTAATTCTTTGTGTGGATTTGCAGGATATGATGTGTACATATTTTAATGTGCTTATTTTTTTGTGTGTTTTTGTGTGTGAATTGTCAAGCATTAAGTTTGACAGGGGGAGGTATTTGTTGTACATTATTATTTTATTAATACGTAGACTTGTTGGAATTATGTTTGATTCAAAAGATTCTTTGTTGAACATATATTCGTTTAGTAATAATTATTGTTGGGATTAATATAGACAAATAAAGTATTTCTTTGGATCAAAATACGATCATAGTTTATTCCGCTAAATTCACGGATACTAAAGGGCACTGATGCATTTTGGAGGAAGACGAGGCAACACCATTCTTAGAGTTGACACTCTATCTCTTTTATCTCCCCCACCCAGAAATCTTCAACCAAAACCATAAACATAAAAATCCTAACAGGACTTTTTAGCTTGGACGTGATGTTTTCCTATTTAAGAGCATGTGTCATTCTCTAGAATATCATTTCTTTCTGAATAAAAGTTAGCATAAACTCTGGTATAATTGAAGGTACCTTTTTGCAGAGTTCTGATTGTCTTGATGGAGACGTTTCGGAAGGCAAAGCAACCTTCCTTCTTTCAGTCCATTGTAGATCACTGTGGTTACAGACCACCAGCTTGTTGTATCATTTCTTTGTTTGACGGTTGAATAGACGCATCAAGAGTTCCGCGCTGCTGCTCAATGCGCATGCTCAGGGGATTAAAAAGTGGAATAACATTTTGTATAATATGCATTTTTTCGGTATATTTGATTCAGAATTCGCTTAAGGGTACACGATCGTGAATATTTAGTGAAAATTGTACTTGACAAAAAAGATACAACTAAAATATAGCATATTTTACAAATTTTATCCCAATTTTTAATCCCCTGAGCATGCATATTGAGCAGCAGCGCGGAATTCTTGATGCGTGTATAAAAGTTATACCATAAACTCTGGCATAACTGGGGGTACCTTTTTGCAGAGTTCTGATTGTCTTGATGGAGACGTTTCGGAAGGCGAAACAACCTTCATTCTTTCAGTCCAGTGTAGACTTGTAATGGGGCAATGCGTGATCACTGTGGTTACAGACCACCAGCTTGTTCTATCATTTCTTTGTTTGACGGTTCAGCAAGAGAAGGCACACGAATTTGGATACAATGAAAACTAAGTATCATATTCTCAAGAGAATGAAGTGTGATTTGAAATGGGAAAATATTCGCTCAAACTAAAAAGGTCTGTCTTTAAAAAGAAGTTCAAATCCGGTTCAAATATAGTTGCATACATAATGCTAGATGCCGTCATGAATTTCGACCATAGAGCTTTACCTCTGCCTGGAACTTATCCTAAAAATACAGACCGCTTTTTCTACGTCTGCCCTTAGAATAAGCAGTTCATCAAACTAATCTTAGCTAAGATTACCACTTTCGATTGTTCAAAACGTTAGTACCAAACATTTAGAGTTTGTGAATAATTGTCTTCGTCGCGCAATCATGAAAATAGATCACTCTTCAGTCTCCTATTTAGTTAAACAACAAAAAGTTTAACTAAATCCTGCCGTTTCCAAAGCACAATTTGTAGTGCCTTCCCTTCCCTTAGGGCCCAAGTGGATTTATGGTATATATATCTACGGCTAGGTATTGGTATTTCAATTACTTGTGGCAACGTTTTTTCAGAAGTCAGGGTTTAACGTAAATCTATTGATCGCCCCCCCCCCCCCCCCCTTCGAAGCTTATATATGTTAGGCACGTTTAGGGGCTATTTGAGAGGGGACTTATTAGGGGAGGTTGAATTAGAAGTTCTACTATTTTCACTTTTTTCGTCAAAAGTAACCCTTAAATGGCAACCTGAATAAAACGTGGATGCAATTGCAACCATAAACAAACAGCTAATTGTGGAGGAGTTAAAATGAAGACAAAGTTCATGAAATGTTTCAACTTTTATTTTCGCAACAATACTTGGCGTAACAAGATCAGGTCAGACACTCACTTTAACTTCTAAAATACACGCCCCAAACTGCAGCTTCGTAAACAATGACCACGATACGTATGGTACAATACAGCTTGGTACAGTTATTTACAAAGAAAAGTATGTGCAATTGTTGTTCTCCGTGTTGAATGTCATTGTCACTAAGCTAATATGTTCCAAAAACGTCGTCAGCCTTCTTGCTTGGTTTCTAATCCAGCACCTAATTCTATGAGGTGTTTTGAAATAAAACAACGGTACTACTGTAGTACTTTGTACCAGTCTTGATGTGATCGATCCAAAGTCCACAGGACTCATAAAGGCTTGTTAAATTGTCAGATCTATTTTCCACATGGAGATGGGCATGGCATTGGGCATGGCACTGGGCATGGAGGTGGTGGTGGTGGAGGGAAGTGATGGACGTGCTGGTGGACGGTCTGCACGGTGTGGCATGGTGGCATGCATGGTGCTGGTGGTGGTGGTGGTGGTGGTGGTGCAGCAGGGTGGGTAATATGTGTGAAGACGTGTTGGTGGCTATCGACTTGCATTGGTGGAGGAGCTGGCATTGGTGCTGGTGGAGGTCCAGGTGGAGAAGCATGATATTGGATAGAGTGTGAGACAGACTGCTGGTGGCAGGGTGGTGAGCATGGCGCTGGTGGAGGTGGAAGTGGTGGTGGAGGAGCGGGGTGCATCATGTGAGACACAACGTGTTGGTGATGATGCAGAGTCATTGGTGGTGGTGGTGGTGGAGGTGGTGGTGGTGGTGGTGGAGGTGGTGGAGGTGGTGGAGGAGTACAACAGGACACTGGACAAGATGGTGCACACGAAGGAGGGGCACAGCTAAATCCACATTTCTTGTTTCCTGTCGACAAAACAATTTATGATTTTTAAACACAAAATCACAAAAATTTCTTAAAAATGGAATTTAACAGCAAAATCAGGGTTGGTGTAGAGGTAGTACACTCGCCTCTCACATCTATCTAGTAAAGCCTTCTCCGACAACATCATGAAATATCTACCTTCTTATTTTTTCTATCTACCTGCTTAAGCTTCGGGTGTCTCAATAAACAAATCAAATAGCACATTGAAGTACTTGTTGAATAATATATTATAATCATAACAGGAACACAGGTCAAGAAAAACAACTTGACAGCTTTTCTTTCAAGATCAACGTATAACGAGGCAAATTATCTCACAACAAATGTACTGAAAGGCATCTTAGAAAACTAGAAATGTAAAGAAATCTGTCGCTACGTTTTAAAAAATTAGAATGGCTTTAATTAGATGTGTATGAAAAGAATGTAGGTAATTTGACTGGGATGTTCTGTTCTGTATTTCACACACTAAAACACGCTAATAGTGTCCGCCTAATGTCTCCTTGACATTGGAGCAAGGATGATCAAGTATATCGAGAAAAAGTAAACGGAAATCGACGTTGTAAGACAAGTTAAATTAGATCCGTACAAAGAATAGAGAAAAATATACATGATTCTTTACTTTTCTAGGGTCAATCAGGCTACATTAAATTTGAAAACGATAGAGCTTTCCGAGCAGAGAGAGTCGAAAATCAGGTTACGTATAGGTTCTCAAAAGGAACGACAAAGGAGATGACTAGGGAATACTTTTGATTATGAAAAATAAAATATTTTAAAGCTATCTTTTCTCCTGGTACTCCGATTTTCCTCCCTCCACAAAAACCACTAGCAAGTGAATTTAAAGATTATTAAATGCAGTGGTAGCGAGTGTGGAGTGCATCGTATACCTAAGCCTCTTGCTAGGAAGACTCGGCAGCGACTCCCCATATAACGACATAAAATAAAGGTATATTTTCCCCCTTCACAAAATGTAATCAGTGAGTAAGCCGTGCAATGACTTTAAATCAACCCAAAGAGTTGTTTCAGGGTTCGGTCTGTGAGTTAGCCCTTGGGTTGTTTCAGGAAGTTGATGAAATTGAAGGATTTCTATACATACCTTTTACACTTTTGGCTTCTGTGCACACGGCAACAGCCACAACGGCTAAAAGTACGAGTCGCAAATCCATAATTCTGAAATGGAAACAAAACAATAATTAAGCAATGTAAGTGAAGTAAACTTATAATATTAGATTAAGAATAACGTCTTAGTCTGTTCGACAAATACTAATTTGAAATGAGAGAAAATTTTCTCGTTCTTCAATTATTTTCACTTTTTGATTATGTTATATTATAGGATTATGAATAAAATATTTTCTTAAACTGGCAAGCAAGGCACTCAAATGTAGAACATACAAAGTTAAAGTTCTTTACACCATACAAGAGATCGCTTCCAGTTCACTATGTCTGAGTGACCTTATCATTATGTCATGCTTGTAATATATTTTCAATTCTAAACTTTCAGTGAAAAATTCTCGTACTTATATCTACAAATACTGTCTTTAAAAAAGACACAAAAAGAATGAAACAATAACTAGACGAAAAATAATATGGTTCGTAATTATTACTCTAAGATGGGAGCACGGAGTTCGCTTCTTTCTGAAGAGTCTTATGTAGGAGAGACGTCGATCATTTGGTAAGAATTGGTCAGAAAATCAAAGATCTTTTACAACGAACTTTCTTTTTGTCCCTTACTAAACGACCAGAAGAGTTAGACACAATACTTCTTCAGAAAGTAATTTTACCAAAGCGAAATAGCCTCACCTGTAAAGTCCCTGAAAGATTCCTTTCCTCACAGGGCTACTGCAACTAACAAGTACCTTTTCGCTCAACTACATTCACTTCGGAAGTCTTTAACCACTCTTGATTCTGATTGGCTAATGTCAATTACTCATGCATGTGCCTTCCATAAATGGCAGTTGATACGGTTGGTCACGAGCTTACAGGACTAGGTCATCTTATTTTATCCTGGGTCATAGCTCATGGAACAACCCTTTCTATTATTCATTCATGACCTGTTGTTTGAGAAACCAACCACTCGTAGCCGGCGTTGGTTGCTTGTACCTTATTTCCTAGTCTTTCATAATGTGTTTTAGCTGTAAACATTGCTACTAAACATAAATTTATCCCAAAGAAAAAAAATGCCCGAAAAAAGGATTTTTTTTTCATATCCTCTGGTCAAATTTATTCTGGTAGATATTTTGGAATGTGGTTTTAGAGACGTCAGTAATCTATTGAAATCATAGAGGGGTGTTGTATTTTTCCCTTCAATGTCATAGTCCTGAATATTAAAGTCATGGTGGTAAGAACATAATCATAATATAAACACCTTGTAGTGGTGGATGTGTTTTGTCATTGGACAAAAACGTGACATTTTCTTCAAAGTCATTCAAATTCAAAGATGACTGTCATCGGCTGTTTATTTCGTGTGTTACTCCAAGCGTTGAGTGAAAAGTTAATGTTTTCAGGGTTTTCAATTGTCTAACATCTTTTGTCATCAAAAACTTTCTCCAAACTTATTTTATGCCATGTCCAAAATCAGACAGGCGTAAAAAGGTTGAATGAAAACGAATTTCATATTCTATATATGTAAACTATATTGTATTTAGAGCTTAAGACAAAATGCAAACATTAAAAGAACATTTTGCGTTTCAAAACACCATTATTAACATCCATTTACTTTGCTAAATTCTGTGCACTTTGCTAAGTGCTGCTTCTTTGGCAAACATTTTCTATTAATAAAAAAGATGTCGAATTAATATTGTTGTCTATAAGAATGAAAGATTATGTATTTGATAAAAGAATATTCCGGAAACTATAGTTTTTTAAATCATATTTTCATTATACCCTTCTTGTACCAGTTATAACGTTCTTTTTCTCAAACCGGTAGAAAAGTCAGGTTGTTTTGATTACATTGAGGAATTTCTAATTTCCCCTACCGAGAGTATATCAGCTTGAAAAAGAAACAGAAAAAGCAGAAAGTATTGAATCCATGATACTCTTCATAGATTTGGTTTTTATTTTACAGAGCTCTTTTACATGCAGCCCTCTGTTGATCGCAACCAAAGACATTGATAAGTGGCCATTGTTATAATTTTGAAATTTGAATAATTGATCTTGGATTTGATAACCAATTCTTTTGTTAGATTAAAACTAGGATTTGTTAGGAGTAATAGTAGTTTGTTAGGGAATATATATATATTTTCGATATGTCTTGGGTTATTTTAATTGGGAGAGGACACAAATAGCAATGTCCCTGAGTCCGTCCATACCACTGTCGCACACTGATAAAGAATTCGAAGATTTTGAGCATACAACACTATGGTCGATTATGATGATAATGATTTTGATGAGGGGCCGGGGATAACCGGGGAATCGGTAAAAACAAAAAAAAAACTCTTGTGGAAAAAAAGAACAAAATAACTAAACTAGCTTACTAGTTCTTTTATCCAATTAGAAAACGTGAGTAAAAACGAAAATGCAATGTTGCTTTTGACAACATAATGCGCAGAGTTGGCACTGCAACATTCGGTTTAAATAACGTACCATTGTAGTTACGGTTATGTTCGAAATACTGATATAGGGTATTCTGCAGTTGTACCCTTTTTCATTCAGAACTTTTTGTACGTATTTACAACACGTGCACGTGTTTATTCTAAAGGCCATTAAAAAAAGTGTAGTATATATGCTTGGGATATAAGCGCGCACATTATTGACTTGAGGAGAAGAAGACAGTAGTTTCCTACCATTCTTCTATCTTTTGTCTGGTTGCTGTGTGAAACTGTACCCATAGTTATACTGTTATACACAATAAAGAGTCAGAGTATTTGAACTTCTACTCACTTTATTACACAGTCATATTACATACAGTCGTGTATATTGTCACAATATCAAACTATGACGTGCTGAGAGGAGCACGACAAAGGTGGCTTAGTGTTTCCTTGTACCGTAATAAAACTACATTATGTACTTGAAAAAAGTCTCCACACAAGACTACCATCGTGTAGCTCTTCCAAGCTCTTCTAAATTTGCTCATAGCAAAGGCAATGTACAAATGCGCCAAGCATTTTTAAGCCAAAAGGCTTTCAAAGTCTTGTCACATAATTTGTATTTTGTCACGTCAAGTGTCAAAGGTGAAACTTCTTATCCGGAGCGCTTCTTGCAGCAGATTGGTGAGCAGCTTGGGGCACATGGGTTGGCAGCTGGGGCGCATGGTCCTCCACATGGAGCTGCCATTGGCATGGGTGCTGGCATGGGCATTGGCATAGGCATGGGCATGGGCATGGCTGGGGCACATGGTGGGGCACATGGTGGTGGTGGAACGTATTCCCAGACGTGTTGCTGGCTCTGGACGACAGCTGGTGGAGGTGCTGGCATTGGTGGGGCGGGCATGGCTGGGGCCTGAGGAGCCTGGTGGTGGATGTTGTGGTGGTGGACGTGGGTCACGTGGTGGATCATCTGTGGTGGTGGTGGGGGTGGTGGAGGAGGAGCGCAGCACATTGCTGGACATCCGTATGAGCAAGTTGGTGGAGCGCATCCATATCCACATGGGTTAGCATCTCTTTTGACTATTGGAACAAATCAAAATATTCAATCAGTGCACTGCAACAACCAACAGAAAAACCTGATACACAAATCATTCTAATACTAATACGTTGCCAGTTGACTTAATGATTCAATAGCAAAACGGATCAGGACTTAAATGATTTAACCAACTCATCTGTTGAAATACTTGATACAATTCAAATAACTATTCAAGACTTCATTATTTCTTAATTTCGTTTAGTTTAAATCATTTTAACCCTGATCGTGGATGGAAACCTTCATGTGATGACCAAACATGTTATTATTAACTCATAAAATAATTCCAGGATTCACAATCCAAGAAGGCGAATATGTGTTCCCTAGGCACCAGACATAATGCGGCCATTTTGTATTTTGAAGAATGTGTAAAATAAGTGTTCTTAAGATCATCCATCTAAGTTTATAATTTAAACTTGGCAGGTTGATCATTATCTTTGGTACCTGCTGATATTGTTTATGTAGTAAAATCTTTCCGATTTGATCATATGAAGCGGTTATAACATTTTCTACTTTTCACTTTTCGTAATAAAAAATCTTTAAAACCTTGAATGGATTTCAGAATAAATAGTTAAGAATAGACAGAATTGTTGTATAATTTTTTTTAGAAACTGATTAGTCTAAAATGAGTTATTAACTCAGACCATCACCAGCGATTTTGATTATATTATATTACAATGTCCTAGATTTTGTTGCCAAAGTCAATGCAGTTCTGAAATCAAACTCTTAATCGTATTCTGAAATCCCTTCATTTGGCATTCGGTGATCATAATGAAATGTCTCGTTCTGAAAACTTGAAGTCAAAGTTGTTATGGTTGAAGTTTGTACAACGTTGACTACAATTGAATTTAGTTTTTAGATAAATTACATGTAGAAAACAAGTCATTAAATACATGTAGTTGTTGGATGCAAATAATGTGTGTAAGGAAATCAATCATTAGTTCACTTACCAAGTGGGGTGGCGCTAACGCACACAACGACGGCTAAGAGTAAGATTGCTACACGAGCCATTATATATATCTGAATAAATAAAGAAAAAAAGAAATATATAAATTTATAAGTTTTCAGTTCGGATTGCCTTTGGTCTTATAATTGTCGTAGAACCATGACAAGAAAATAAGTGTTGTTGAACATCAGGAGTTAATGGGACGAGAGATTCATGAAGCGCTTAAAATGAAGGAATTACTTTGGAAAATACACTGGTTAATTCATTTCTAAAGACTATATATCAAAGTTTATGATACAAACCAGATTGTCCAGGCAAGCAATACGAGTTTGATCTTTAGTAGCGATAAACTTACCTTAAGTAGATAAGCGAGTCACTATGAATGATCTCCTTTGGTCTGGGTTGCTTTAGAATGCAAAAGTTATAAATTATGAGCAAGGGTGACTGTGGTCACTGTTGCTATTCCAAGTCAATCCTGATTGGCTGATCATTACGATTGGGTCATGTGACATGGACTAACGGGTAGCATTAGTTCATGGTCGTTGCGTAGGTATGTTGACATCATGTCGCACGAATGACTTGTTTCCATCAAAGTGACACTTGACCGATGAGGTAAGACTTTCACACATTTCCACCATCTTACACACCATTTCACGTTTTTGGCTTTTGTTGAAGTGTCAAAAACAAGAAAAACAACAACGTGGACAACCAGTGCATCGTTTCCTTTATTCTTATGGATCACTAAACGAAACCAAGCGATAATACTCCAAGTTAAGGAACAAAGCGTGAAAAAACAAACAATCATTTATTATTTTCTTGGGAGTGTTTCGTCGTCTATCAATGGCTGTCAAATTTGTTTGAGTTTTCTGTGGTTGACAGTATCTTCTGTCATTCTACCTGCAAGACTTCATTGAGGAAATCCAATGACAATTTTATTTTGGTGTTGCATCACACACCGTGCTACAGGTCCCCGTTTTTGATTTTGGTGGCTTTAAACAACAACACAATAAATATTGAAAACTCAATAAAAAATTTTCTTCAAATTCCACTACAATTTTAATTATATTTTGCCTTGACAATTATTAGTTGTACCTAAAAAATACTACTTTTAGGGTTAAAATATGGAATTAATAAAATGAATAAAGCGAAAAAGCAGGTGAACGTTTGTGACTCTTCAAGCTGCCCTTTTCACAATATTCATGCAGACACCCGGGACGTAACTAAATCAGAGTACTTGTTATTCAAACATGTCTCAAGATTTGAAATCTTGAAGTACTTGAATGTAAAGAACTATGAGCGACACCTAGAACTTGAGAACTTGGTCTGGCCCTTGCAATAGAGTAGCCATGCACCGTGCAAAAGTTACTGTGAATGTAAAGGTTAACGTCTGCTAGGCACCAATGTCTATTAATGGGACTTCAATGAGAAGTCGAAAATAGGTTTTACTTTGGGTCATTGAGTGGATGAATGGATAGCCCTTAAGATCTAGAATGTTAACTGGAAAAGAAATGTCAAAGCAGAAAACCTTATTCCATTTCAGTTAGTAGCTTAGAAATGAGACGTATCCATTGACCATGTGGTTGTATAACCGTTGGTGGCATATAATTTCCTAAATTTCGTTTCAATCTGAGAGTTAGCCATGCCCGACTTCAGTAAGCCCATATATTTGATTCAGGGCATCTACGTGAAAATTGATCAATATTTGGTTTGATGTTGGCAGGCATGTTTGTTTAAGCAAGTATAAAAGGGCAGTGAGTTTTGCCACCGCTAGAAATAGTCACTTGTTGCAACAGAAGGATTCTTCAGGCAGTTCGTATCATTGAAACGAGAAGTTTACAATTTCAGATGTGCAATATTTACAGCCCACGTATATATATAATAGTGATGATAGGTGTTGTCTGTCAGACAAAACGGCTCGACAAGATGATATTGTCCCTAACTAGCCAGCAATTACTCAAGAAGATGTAGTTACGATCCCTATACACTTCAAGAGCAGTCAATAAAATTCAACACTACCTGCTTCAATGTAATAGGTTATGTGGTTTTGGGCTCTTGAAGATTCGTTGCATGGGTCAAAAAATATATGTTGATATATAAAATACAAATGCTTGGCAATGACTTATACTGACATTAATCGTACATCATATCAACTGTTGAGATAAGTCTATGCTTCGTTAAGGCTGAAAACGCCTTGGAACGCCTTAAACCACCTTTAATCTTGAAGTTAAACAAATTGAAGACTGCTTCAAATGTATAAAGCTATTTCAAAAAGGTCACCTTGAATTCTACTACGTATTATGTACTCAATTGCAGCTCGGTAATATAAAGAGAGTCTTTTCGGAAGCCAAATAGATATCATTTACTGTATATCAATATATATATTTTCATTTCTTGTCCTAAACTCCAAGGTGCTAGTCCCTATATAACCAATAATTATTTATAACGTTTTGATACGATAAATCCAGTTTTTTTAACAGCTACTTTTAAAGCCTGCTGAAACAAATTCAGGCAAATTAAAAGTCAATTGAGTCAAATTAAAAGTCGGTCGTTCAATTCAGATTAAGAGACAACGAAAATATGCATAGAGATATTGTCTTTTTTTCTTTTTTCGATTCCACGGCTGAAGAAATGATTTATGGTAGACTTAAAAGCGACTTTTTAAACGCTTGAGTTTTTTTAAGCCGAAAATCCTCGATTTTATTGAATGCTGAAACTACCTCTGCCGCGGGGGCTCAGAATGAGGGGTATATTTTCAGGTTATGGCTAACTTACAGATTGAATAGAAGTTTGGGAAGGGAGGAAAACTGGAGAACCTTGAGAAGTTCCCAATGCGGCTACTATAAAGTTTTTATCAAGTTTTGCTCTTTTTAATAAAAAAAGAATGGCTTATATTCCTTGTCTCAACGGAAGTTTTACTTTGTTGAAGAAATTCAAACCTAAGAATTTTCCGTAGACAAAATATTGTGCTTAAAAATAAGAAATAAAACTTAGTGATCATTCAGCCAAATACTCGGCAAAGCATTCACTGATAACACAAAAAAATCAGTCGAGTGGGCAATTATTCAGTGTTTTGTTGGGTGTGTAAGATAGAAAAAATAAGGAAATAATGGGGCAACTTTGATGTCAAAGTTTGAATCAAACTGTTGAGAAAAGATTTGAAAAATTCAGAGGGATTTTAAAGGTAATAAATGAGAAACTCTTTCAGTTTTTCGTAAAACGATAATGTTTTATTTGTACAATACTTCGTTCTCGTTATAGCCGTTAACCAGCGAAACGACTACTTATTCTACAGCACATCATCTAGTTTGTCAAACTTCTAGAATTTATACGTACATAGTTGATGTACACGGGATAGCATTTACAAACAGGGATTCCTTAACGAAATCCGCTCTGAGATAAAATGTGTGAACTTCGTAGAAGAGTTTTTTGACCTAGAAAAGTGACTTAATTCTTAGCCTTCTTGGGTGCTGGGGCAGGCTTATCCTCTTTCTCAACTTTTTCCTCTTCCTTGTCTTCTTTTTCTACGGCTTTTTCCTCTTCCTTCTCTTCAGCTTTGTCTTCGGCCTTGTCCTCAACTTTGTCGTCTTCCTTATCATCATCTTCAGGAGCATCTTCTTCTTCATCTTCTTCAGCTGAGGATTCGACGTCTTTGACCTTTTGCTTCTTGTCGCTCACCTGAGACAAAAGCAAATAATTTAGAAAAATTGAAACTCTGTTGGAATTGGAATTTTTTATTAGGAACTTAATTCTTGGGTCATGGCGTAAGTATTAGTTAATATGACAACAAAGGTTGTGCCGTATTAAACATTTCACCATGCAGCCTCCAAACATCTACTTTTCAGTTCTATATTTTCTGGATTATTTGTGGTATTTCTCCGATTGCAATGGTGTTTTAGTTACCTTGTTCTTCTTGCAACACTGTACAGGGCAAGCTGGTGCGCAGGTCTGGACACAGGCTGGCATGCAGACTGGTGGTGGTGGTGGTGGTGGTGGAGGATGGACGTGGTGGTGGACAATGGTATGTACGTGATGGATACGTTGGGGTGGTGATGGTGGTCCTGGCATGGGTGCCATTGGTGGTGGTGGGGCAGGGGCCCATTCATGGCTCACGTCGTGTTGTACACTGCTCTGATGGCATGGTGGTGGACATGGTGGTGGTGGTGGAGGAGGTGGAGGTGGGAGAATCTTGTGGTGGACAACATTGTGTTGGTGGGTGATGACCTGTGGTGGACCTGGAGGCATTGCCATAGGTGCACATGGTGCTGGTGGAGCTGGTGCCTGTTGATGGGACTCATGAACCTGTTGGCTATAAGTATGGCACTCTGGTGGGGGTGCACATGGTACTGGGGGTGGTGCACATGGTGCTGGCATCATAACTGGAGGTGGTGGTGGCATCATAACTGGAGGTGCGCATGGTGGAGCACATGATGGTGCACACTGACCTACACATTTCTTTGATCCCTTACTGTGTTTAGCTGTTGCTGCAATCAATCAAAAACCAAAAACTATTAATACAATACTGAAAAAAGCCATTATAACGAGTGAACATAGATTTGTCACGTGCAATCTATTGTCCCTTTGAATTTTGTCACCATTTTGACAAATATTTGAACAATGAAGAGGAAAACGTAATTGCTTCACATGTTTTTCCTATTTTTCTCAAAAACTGAAAATTCCTTCCTTCAAACAATCGAATTTCTTTTCATTCCATAGACTATACTCTCTCGACATTAGACAACTAGTTTATTTTGAAAACTCGAGCAGGTAACATTTTGTTTATTCTTCAAGCTTTCGTGAATTCTAAAAACTCTATCGTTCTAAATAAAATATGAAAAAAGTCCCTGTTATTTCTGAGTTGAATCTTATGTGATTTTCCTCAAAATTGAAATAGCCATTCAATAAATCTAGCCCCAGACACCCTTTAACTTGATTCTTTTATTTGAACAATTTTATAGTAAAGTATAGTAAAAAATGAAGTCATAGATAGAGATCATGATGATTCTAGTTATGGAAAAACTGGCTGACAATCCTATAGCTAGTTACGTGATTTATCGACATTTTACGGGTCATTGTAGACCACTTACCTTTCTTAACTTTGTTAGCTTTTGGGTTCCTTCCTGCTTCTACCAAAAAACATATAGCCAAGGCGACTAGCGCGATGAAAATAAGTTTGGAGGCCATCCTGGGTGCCAATAAAATGAATTAGTTCAATGAAAAAAATTACTACTAAGTCAATCATATAGTTAAATGTATACCAGATATATGGTATAAAGTACAAAACTCTTGAGTGGCAGCTCTTTGATTTCAAATATCAAAAGCTTTCTCAGAGAGTTTTTAAGACGTTTTAAAAAGTTTAACTAGCTTTTATCATTACTCAGAAAACTTAGAAAAAGCCAAGATAGCGAACGACTATCATTGCCCTTCGTCTGGCTTATGATCGATTCTGACTCCAATGGTAGCTTTTGGCAACCAAGTGAATCAAACATCTAAATATCGAATTTCTATATAAAATTGAGAACCGAATTTGACATTTTGATGATAGTTAAGTTTATAGTTCTCAATATTAGAGATAAGATGTTGTATATGAGTGAAATATTGTTGAGAGAGAAAGATCTCTTTACCTTCAATCGGAAGCTAATCCAAACCGGGCCTCTGTTCAAGTGAATAATCATAAAATTCAGATAATACGTTTTATGGAAACAAAGAATTGATCAATAATTCAGAGGCAGTCGTCATCTCAAAGGCTTCAGGTCATCGACTCATGTCATCTGAATTATTGAAAACTTACTGAGGCAATTTCTCGTTCACTGCTTCTCAATCCACGGTTTTTTCTCATATGGTTGCACAAAAATAAATCAAAACCAACATTCTTGGCTGATAGTTACCCCATTGATCGACCATTGTTCCATTTTTATGGCTTTATTTTGAAATTTTGGCAGAAAAAGGGGAGTTATTTTGTTTTGTAGTTTTAGTCACGTGACTCGACAACCTGTTGAGTTTGATGGTTTTACCTGTAAGTTAGAACCAAAACTTGACAGTGATCCTTATCATCTAGATGTGGTACCCGGTGAACCATAGCACCACAATTCTCTACCCTCGAATAAGAATATATAAAAAGGGTGAAATAACGAATGAAAAGTGTTGAAATAAAGTTGTTGTTGTTTTTTTAATTATCTTCAAGTTAGATTTCTTTTTTAATTTATTTTGGAAAAATTATGAGAGAAAGAGGTGAAAATTTCATTCATTTTGATACTAGACAGAGGTTAAAAATTCCATGGTAATGATCAGCGCTGTTTGTTTATAACGATTAAGACCCGTAATTTACATTTCATGTCGGTTTTATTTTCTCATTTTAATTATATTTAGAAATGGATTTCAAAGTTGAAGTAATGGTTTGAAAAACATTCCGTGGAGTTTTGGCGGGAAAAACACGGTTGTTCTGATCTTCACTTCAAGGGCGGGAATGGCCATATTTAATGTGGCGTCGACCGTCAAAGCGATCACCACCATTCACCACCTTTTGTTCCTTCAATATATAGTTACTATCCATCATTCTTGACTCCCCCATCTCATCTAAGTGTCTGAGGGATCGTACTCATTTAAATAACTGACCCATTCCAAGCACCTTCTTTAGAGAATGAAAGAACATTTCAAGTAGTGTTGATATTCACAGATCGATATCATAATTTACCGATCCGAATCCATTTAGATTCACTGATCAGTTCTTACCAAAACACTAGAAAGCCCTGGCAAGTGAACACGCTTAGTAATTAGTCTATGAGTTTACCATGGACACCCAAAAACCATATAAAGCTACTAGCAAATCACTACGTTTTGAAACAAAATTCTAAGTCTTGGTTGAAACCTGTCAAGTGTAAAGCTCCCAGACACGCGCTAATCAGTAGAGCTCGCAAAAGGTGACGCATTTACGAGTCCATTGGCTCAGAAAACCCGCTTAAATATAGTGAACAACGTTATCAATGAATTAGCCTGAAACACTAAGTGCAGCAAATTTGCTGTGATAAAAAAAGGCTATTTTTCTTTATTCTAAATTTCGAATCATAACGGTCGTCTTTTTAATGAACCATGTCTCACTCAAAACCTTATGACGGACACCGAAGGAGCTAGAAGGAACCGAGGCAAAACGCAGCCACATAAAAATTCCATCAGCTGAGTACTATTAAGTGATAATACAAACAATAAAAAATCCTTTTTTGTTGAAAATTTATCAACTAAACATCTAAAAATCTCACTCCTTTTTGATGAGTAGTACCTGTATGAAACAGGTGTTTTTCTTCTTCTATTTTCAGTGTTGTCACAACGAGATCAGGTAAACAGAATTAAGTCGAGAATGACATCTGGATGTCGACCAGTCCGACTGGGCGGATTCTGGTTTTGCTCACTCGTTTTTGCTAAAAAAGGTGTCCGACTAAAAATTAATTCATATTTTTTTTAATTATAAGAATTGTTTTTGTATGAGTGGGAAACATACGCTACTAGCAAGGTTTGGCATGCCGTAACATTGAAATGGTTTCCCATTGTCTTCCCGTAATTCATCCGATCACAACGCGTAGTTACGGCTACAGTAAGATAGACGGTACGCGTATCGTTTCCCGCTTATACGAAAACGGCCGCTGACTCTAGCACGAACAAACTAGAATTTTGTATTTTCTGGATCTTATAAACACATCTTGGATGAGGTCGTTTTATTTTTATGTAGAGATTCAAATTAATAGACCTTCCCCGAATTCGCTTGACTGACCACAAAACAAAAGTCCAGGCTGGAGTTTTCAAAACCATACATTTATTGCATTTGTCTACTCTAGCCTCGCTTTGAATCTATTGTTCTGTGGTCAGGCAAGCGAATTCGGGAAAGGTGTATTACCCGTTTCCATGGAGAAGGCCTTCCCTTATTGTACCAGCCGGTCACATTGGTATGATAACTAACTTAACCGAGTTTTCACATGGGAAAACTTTTCTGCTCTATTTTTACCAGGTCAACTGCTCGTTTAGATCGGAGATGCGCATGCTCAAACAAAACGTTTGCCGCGTTACAGACGCATCAAGAGTTCCGCGCTGCTGCTCAATGCGCATGCTCAGGGGATTAAAAAGTGGGATAATATTTTGTAAAATATGCAATTTTTCGGTATATTTGATTCAGAATTCGCTTAATGGTACGCGATCTTCAATATTTAGTAAAAATTGTACTTGACAAGAAAGATACAACTAAAATATAGCATATTTTACAAATTTTATCCCACTTTTTAATCCCCTGAGCATGCGCTTAGAGCAGTAGCGCGGAATGCTTGATGCGTGTATTATGGAGAGAAGTTCACCCTATCAGTAAGGGTCATTCACTTCTAACAAGAGGGTTTTCCAACTAGATGTAAGACCCTATTAGTAGAGAAAGGAGTAAATATAAACATATATGAATACTGGACTTTGATTGTTCAGAGGCCGGTAACTTTTCATATTGGCGTGCCATGAGCTCAACTCAACCAATGAGAAAAGATTGAGAAAGTCTAGGACTCACGGATCTTTTCACTAGAATGATTTAAGATAGAGTAGGGGGGAAAAAAATCAATAAATAGTAAATAAAAGGTCTTTCCTTATTGGGAAACTGAAACTGACAACATAGATACATGAGGATGGCATCATCATCATCGTCGTCGTCGTCGTCGTCGTCGTCGTCGTCGTCGTCGTCGTCGTCGTCGTCGTCGTCGTGATTAAAAAGTGGGGTAATATTTTGTAAAATATGCAATTTTTCGGTATATTTGATTCAGAATTCGCTCAACGGTACGCGATCTTTAATACTTAATAAAAAGCTTTTTTGACAAGAAAAAAATACCAACTAAAATATTGCATATTTTACAAAATACTTTCCCACTTTTTAATCCCCTGAGCACGCACTTAGAGCAGTAGCGTGGAACTCTTGATGCGTGTATAGCTGGGTTTCAATCAGCTGCTGATAAAAGTCTTTCATTCTCATTATCTGCTCCAAATGGTGTGGTCAAACACTGACCACCATGTGCTGTCAACCAGAAAGAATTCGATTAAAAACTTGTGATTCAGCTGAGGAACATTCCGAACGAGACAGGAAATGACTTCAAGTGAAACCCAGCTTTTGATCCAAATGTGATTCAAAAGCACTTTTTGCTTTTGATGTAACGTTACGTAAAAAAGTCGTTTTGTTTATGAAATTTATTTCTGATGTTTGACTTCAGTAAGCTTTTCGATATTTCCTTCTTTTTTCTCTCTCTCCGTTCGGTAATATAAGTTTCCCTTCAAAAATCTTGTATCTTTACAGGTAAGTTAAGCTTTCTCTCGTGATTCTCTTCCTATCCCTCTTAGTAAGTGAGTTTTAGTTCAGAACCCCTGGAGTGGTATCTCGATGAGTCAGGACACATTGAATTTTTTCTACTTTGATCATGAATCCTCTTTCCTCCTCTATTTATACTAAGTCATAGTTCAGAACCCTTCCTGAGTGATTTTTCGACGAGTCAAGACACATCTTCTTAAAATATTTATTTTTCTAAATGTTTGTCTTTCAAGTTAATCTTTCTCCTTTGACTCCTCTTCCCTCCTCTCTTAGTAACTTTTAGTCCAGGAGTCATCAGATCTCCTGCTGAGTGATTTTCAGTTGACAAGCCAAGACACACATCATAAATTATTTATTTCGAAAGATGCTTGCCTTGCACTAACGATTATAGGAACTATCCTGTCTTATTTTCGATTACTGGAATCTTCTCTTGTTTTTCGTTCTTCTCTTTTGTGGTTTCGAATTGAAACCTTGAATAGATTCAGTGCAAAGAATATTTAGATATTGGTATTTCAAAAGCCTTTTCTTTTCAAATATACGAAATGAAAAGAAATAAACGGATGGCGAGCGAGATGAACAAAGACGATGAGGATACGAAGGTAAACATTAGCAAAGCTATTCTTTATTGTAGTTAAAAGCTTTAATTATAATTTCCTAAAGAAATTTTAAACCTTTAGAATGAATATCAGTATTTATTAGCAATGATTCGGGTTTTTCTTTTACATATTTCAGTTCCATGTTGCCTTTAGATAAAAATCGCACCAAATTTATGCGTTCATGTTTGTGATTCTGAAGTCGTTTTGCATCAACAGGACATAGCGATTTGGAATACAATTATTTTCATTCAATAACATTACGTGGTTATGAACTCAGTGTTTCGTAGTTTTCGATAAGCGAAAAGGTGGCCATAGCATATGTAAAGTGCTTGGAGAGATAAAGTGAGAATATTTCGGAGAATTTTCGGATTCAGTTATAATAATACGAATGACGTCCAAGCAAAGCACAATTGGTTGACTTTCAATAACTTTAAATTCATTAGAGATAAAATTGTACTTCTTCTACTTGAATTCATTTATTATTATTATTATTATTATTATTATTATTATTATTATTATTATTATTATTATTATCATTATTATTATTATTATTATCATCCTTTAGTATAATTTCTTTTTCTATATTTCTTACTGAAACACTAATTACCAATTAGTATTTAGTAGATATGTTTTTACGATTACCCTTTCATATATATTTAGATATTAGATATTATTAGATATTAGATACAATTAGAATTTACATATTAGATATAAGACATAAGATAGATATTATTAGAATTCATATATTAGATATTAGATAACAAGATATATGATAATAGAAATGAAATTTCATGAAATTCGACGTCTATAATATTTGATTGCACAATATTACGCCAGCCAGCGCTATAGATTTCAGCATTTCATTGCTTTAAACCATGAACAATTCACTCCTCTAAATTAGCATTTCTTTATTTTCAAACGTTTTGCCTCAATGGATTCGTCTGCTTGTCGGGTCAATAGACCACCGACCGATTCGATAGTTTAGAGGTTGATTTGCTTTTAGGACATAAACTGATAAGTAGTCAACTTCAAATAATAAACAATTATTGGATGAGGTTGAGTATGATATCGTAAACTATCAAGACCAAGGCTGTGTTATTTGCCGAAGCCGTAGGCTTAGGATATCATGCAAAAACCGAATTCAATAACTGTTTTATTATACATTTTGTGAACTAATAATAAAGATTTAATTCTGCTTTCGCAAACTTTTTTCAATTTCCACAATTGTGACCTTTGAATTTGACATGATAATGATAAATGTATTATCTGTATAGGTAAAACCTAAAGATAATACATTTATCATGTCGAGTTCACACGATATCAGGGATTGGCTGAGGGCTCTTGGCCAATCAGAAGCGAGATAGTGAGTAAAATGTATGATTATTACATCATCATCCTGTGGTGGAAATATCAGTAATAATAATGAAATAACAACAACAATAACAAAATCAATTAACAACAACCCTGACAACAACAACAACAACAACAACAACAACAATAATAATAATAATAATGATAATAATAATAAAAGCAATAATAATAATGATAATAATAACCATGATAATGAATGATAATGATAATGATAATAATAATAACAATAATAATAAATAGTAATGATGATAAGAATATTTAACAATTATTCATCAAAGGCGAAGTAAATATCTTCTAATAATCACAGGTCGCTCGACCAATCACAGCGCGCGAAACTCTATATTCAAGTCTAAAGTTATACTAAAATGCATATGATTTACCCATGAAAAACAACAGGTCATCTCTCAAAAAGTCTTCATACCGGGAACTCAGGATACATCAAACAAGAATACCCTTTTCTTTAACTTTTAGAAGACACTCACTTTGTTTTATCATTGTCTTTCCCAGCCCATAATATTCAATCCTTTAGAAGCAAAGAAGAAAGGACAAGAAAGAGTTAGATGGGTGTCTTGTGACGGAACCCCCAACAAGCAGGAAGATGTTTCTACCCCAGAAGAAGTTATGGCCGACGTGGAGCAGGTATTAAAAGGAAAGGATGGCAATTTACAAGCACTTTCGCTAAGAGACCCAGATACATTCAAGGCAGGGGAGTTACGATGGCACGTTGGTTTGTGGAAGAGAATATTAAATGGCTACAAAGACAAAAGAAACGTTATGGAGTGGGTTGGGTCAGGAGTGAATGTTAAAAAGTTCTTCCGACATTTCAAAGGGAAATACAAAGGTGTGAGATACAATTCCCGATCGCCACCTAGTAGACAACTCCAAAATCACGAATCCTGTTACAGCAATTCTGAGAATAAACGTTTTGTCACCAATACTCTCTTGCAACGTCTTGAAACTGGAGCAGTCCGAGTTTTGGGGAAAAAAGGAAAGGTTAAGCCCCCTTGGCTGGTTCTTCCAATGAAAGTAGAGCCAACGAAGCCCAGATTGTGCATCGATGCACGCTATCTAAACCTGTGGATGAAGGATAATCCTAAGTTCTTCTCCTTGGATTCGCTGGATGTAGTCCCTGATTTTGTGAATAAAAATTCCTACATGTCAAAGATCGACGACAAGTCTGCATATGAACATATTCTACTCACTAAAAACTCAGAGACGTATTTCGGGATTGAATGGCAAGGTTGGTGGTTAGTTTGTAAAACCTTGCCATTTGGTTGGAAGAACGCGCCGTATGTGTACCAAACCGTTGGTCTTGGGGCTACTCATTTTTTTAGGAGTCGGGGAATCGCTTGTTCCCTATATATAGATGACCGTTTGAATGGAGAACTGTTTACAAAAGAAGGCCGCTGGTCTCTACCTATTGCCCAACGCGGCCCTGAATTTAGTTCTCAAGCAGCGAAAGCCGCTCTTTATGTCGTTTGTAAAGTCCTCGTTAACTTGGGGTATTTTCTTGGCTGGCAAAAATGTATTTTTGAGCCTTCGACAAGTATTGTTCATCTTGGGATGCTCATAGACTCGACTACAGAGTCGTTCTCTGTTCCCCAGGACAAAAAGGACAAATTTGCCAAACTAAGAGAAGAAATTCTTAAAAGTGAGTGCTCTGACCCCCTTCAATCCCTCAGAAAGCTGAAGGGAAAATGTTTGTGGTTTTCAAATGTTTTTCCTTTATCAAACTTATATGTTCAAGAAATAACAGATGCAGCTAATGCTCAAACTTATGGAAGCTTATCTCCGCGTTTACGTGAGGAATTAGAATTTTGGAGATTTCTTGACGACTGGGAAGATGTTATCCCATGGAGAAGGGAGAAGACGGTCAGAGTATCTGGCGACCAAAGTTTCAGTGATCAGTTAGACAGCCGTGAACAACCAAGCACCATGTTAGGGATCCAGGCAGTGAAAAGTGCTCTTGAGAAACTTCCCAGTGACCTCAGGGATTGTGAAGTGAAGATTGTTGTAAATAGCAAAGAAGTTATTGAACAGTGGAAAGCGGGCAAGCTAACCCCAGCTGTAAAAAAGCAAGTCTTGGAAATAGCAGTAAACAGGAATATCTTAGTGAATATCACGATGGATGGCCCTTCAATTATTCAAAAATGTAACTCCATGTTATCCCATTCGTGTTGGGGTAAAGTGCAAGAGGGATTCGGAGGCCCGGGGGGACACAACGTAGATCTCATGTCTCTTGATGTAAATTGCCAAAAAGACAAAGATGGACGTGCATTGCGTCACTTTACACCCTACCCCACACCAAAATCTTCTGGAGTGGACGTCTTTTCTCAAGACTTGTCCAAGTGCGACGGGGTCCTTACTAATGCATATGTGTTCCCTCCGTTCTATTTGATTCCCAGGCTGCTGCGATACTTCATGTCCCAGGGGGCCGTTGTCACGATGGTAGTTCCCAAGTTTTCTCCATTATCAACTTGGTGGCCAATTATAAATTCTTTGGCCCACAAGAAAAAGCGTCTGGCAAAGCGATACGATCAAGATGCACTTCTCTACCTAAACGAATATGGCAGATTTCAAAGCGGTACTATCTCAATGGAATTATGGGCTTTTCGTGTAGACGGAAAACGAGGCATGCCTACATAGAGTAAAAGAGCATTTTACTGATTTTTGTGGGTACTGCTTCTAGAGAAGCGGTACCCACTATGTCATCGAGTGTGTAAGTAAGTAAGTAAGTGGTCATTTCGGAGGATCTCCCGAAGATCTCCCGATCTTTTTCGGGTCTACTTCGGGTCTAATAATAATAATACGAAATTCGTTACTACATAATACGATGATGCCATATTTATATAACGATTTTGAAGTGCTGGTTTTCCGTGTGGGATGCTATATTGCGTTCATAATGAGCATGCGCAAACTCGGATAAGATCACGCCTTTTTGGGTTCACAGCCGAGAAGCAGCTGCAGCCGAAACGATCCTGGGGAGCAGGTTGCCATGGTTGCCAAACGATAGTCATCCGATGTTTCTCCGAAGTGTTTCCGTATTTGATCGGCCCATTGCCGTCTTTTCATCGTTCGATCGTAGAAAGAAACGTCAAAGCTACGTTTACCATGTGCTTTTTCCCTGTTTCCTGTTTTTCTCTGTATTTGTCTGTATTTTGTTTACTAAAAGTTTCGTTTGTACTTTTACAATTAACGTCTCGCAATACAGCAGTACCCACATGCAGTCATTGACTGCCTATTTTTAAAAAAATGTTGTGGACATTGAAATAGTCCTTATTTCACTAGTAGTAGTAGTAGTGGTAGTAGTAGTAGTAGTAGTAGTAGTAGTAGTAGTAGTAGTAGTAGTAGTAGTAGTAGAAGTAGTAGTAGTAGTAGTAGTAGTAGTAGTAGTAGTAGTAGTAGTAGTAGTAGAAGTAGTAGTAGTAGTAGTAGTAGTAGTAGTAGTAGTAGTAGTAATAGTAGTAGTAATAGTAGTAGTAGTAGTAGTAGTACTAGTAGTACTAGTAGTAGCAGCAGTAGAGTAGTAGTAGTAGTAGCAGTAGGAGGAGGAGGAGGAGGAGTACTAGTAGCGGAAGTGGTAGTATATATATTTGAAGAAAATAGATCGCGTATTACGTTCGAGTTGCTCCTTTGTCAAAACTAGATTATTCATATCCAACTAATTATATATATTATTGAAACAGCTGCAACGTCTTGGTTGCTTGTTTTAATTTTTTGACTTCATTTTTTTCTTCAAAGTTTGTTTTGTTTGACAACCAAACGATACAACAAATCATGAACCTGTCATGTATGCTTAGCCTGTCATCAGCATTAACGTGACTGAATACTGATTGCTGTTAATTTGTGGTTAGTATTCACTGATATGATGGCATGGTTAATGATTGTTTGTCCCACAGAGGGAAAAGTACCAGCCAACTTAGACCTCCTTAAACGCTAACACAAAATATTAACACGTTTCAAAAGCCTATATATAACAGGGACGCAGTAGCCGGGGAGGGGAAAAGGTGGGTTAAAGTCCCCCCCCCCCCCCCTTCCCCCCACTTTTGACCAAGATTTCCTTTTGTGTATTGAAATGCTTTATTAAATACAAAGCCTGCTAGCGTAAGGTATGATCACAAGCCATGCCCTGACTCTGATTAGCCCAGAGGTTGTTTCAGGGTTCGATCTGTGAGTAAGCTAGAAGGAACCGAGGCAAAACGCAGCCACATAAAAATTCCATCAGCTGAGTAATATTGAGTGATAGTACAAACAATAAAATCCTTTTTGTTGAAAATCTATCAAACATCTAAAAATCTCACTCCTTTTTGATGAGTAGTACCTGTATGAAATAGGTGTTTTTCTTCTTCTATTTTCAGTGTTGTCACAACGAGATCAGGTAAACAGAATTAAGTCGAGAATGACATCTGGATGACCAGTTCGACTGCGCGGGTTCTGGTTTTGTTCACTCGTTTTTGCTAAAAAAAAGTGTCCGACTAAAATTACAATTCATAATTGTTTTTATCATAAGAACTGTTTTTGTATGAGTGGAAAACATACGGTACAAGCAAGGTATGGCATGCCGTAACATTGAAATGGTTTCCCATAGTCTTCCCGTAATTCATCCAATCACAACGCGTAGTTACGGCTACAGTAAGATGGGCGGTGCGCTTTTTAATCCCCTGAGCATGGGCGGTGCACTTTTTAATCCCCTGAGCATGCGCTTAGAGCAGTAGCGCGGAATGCTTGATGCGTGTATTATGGAGAGAAGTTGACCCTATCAGTAAGGGTCATTCACTTCTAACAAGAGGGTTTTCCAACTAGATGTAAGACCCTATCAGTAAGGGTCATTCACTTCTAACAAGAGGGTTTTCCAACTAGATGTAAGACCCTATTAGTAGAGAAAGGAGTAAATATAAACATATATGAATACTGGACTTTGATTGTTCAGAGGCCGGTAACTTTTCATATTGGCGTGCCATGAGCTCAACTCAACCAATGAGAAAAGATTGAGAAAGTCCTGGACTCACGGATCTTTTCACTAGAATGATTTAAGATAGAGTAGGGGGAAAAAATCAATGAATAGTAAATAAAAGGTCTTTCCTCATTGGGAAACTGAAACTGACAACATAGATGCATGAGGATGGCATCATCATCGTCGTCGTCGTCGTCGTCATGATTGACCAAGGCCCTGGCACTTATACACGCATCAAGAGTGCGCAGCTCAAGGGATTAAAAAGTGGGATAATATTTTGTAAAATATGCAATTTTTCGGTATATTTGATTCAGAATTCGCTCAACGGTACGCGATCTTCAATACTTAATAAACAGCTTTTTTGACAAGAAAAAAATACCAACTAAAATATTGCATATTTTACAAAACACTTTCCCACTTTTTAATCCCCTGAGCACGCACTTAGAGCAGTAGCGTGGAACTCTTGATGCGTGTATAGCTGGGTTTCAATCAGCTGCTGATAAAAGTCTTTCAATCTCATTATCTGCTCCAAATGGTGGTCAAACACTGACCACCATGTCTGTCAACCAGAAAGAATTCGATTAAAAACTTGTGATTCAGCTGAGGAACATTCCGAACGAGACAGGAAATGACTTCAAGTGAAACCCAGCTTTTGATCCAAATGTGATTCAAAAGCACTTTTTGCTTTTGATGTAACGTTACGTAAAAAAGTCGTTTTGTTTAAAATTTATTTCTTTTGTCTGACTTCAGTAAGCTTTTCGATATTTCCTTCCTTTTTTTCTCTCTCTCCTTTCGATAACATAAGTTTCCCTTCAAAAATCTCGTATCTTTACAGGTAAGTTAAGCTTTCTCTCGTGATTCTCTTCCTACCCTCGTGAGTTTTAGCTGAGAACCCTTCCTGAGTGATTTTTCGACGAGTCAAGACACATCTTCTTGAAATATTTATTTTTCTAAATGTCTGTCTTACGAGTTAAGCTTTCTCCTTTGACTCCTCTTCCCTCCTCTCTTAGTAACTTTTAGTCCAGGAGTTCAGATCTCCTCAGTGCTGAGTGATTTTCAGTTGACAAGCCAAGACACACATCATAAATTATTTATTTCAAAAGATGCTTGCCTTGCACTAACGATTATAGGAACTACCCTGTCTTATTTTCGATTACTGGAATCTTCTCTTGTTCTTCTTTCTTCTCTTTCGTGGTTTCGAATTGATACCTAGATGTGGTTCTTTCGAAATACAGTGAAAAGAATATCTATACATTGGTATTTCAAAAGCTATTTCTTTTCAAATATACGAACCAAATGAAAGGAAATAAACGGATGGCGAGCGAGATGAACAAAGACGATGAGGATACGAAGGTAAACATTAGCAAAGCTATTCTTTATTGTAGTTAAAAGCTTTAATTATAATTTCCTAAAGTTATTTTAAACCTTTAGAATGAATATCAGTATTTATTAGCAATGATTTGGGTTTTTCTTTTACATATTTCAGTTATATGTTGCCTGCCTACGAAATATATAAAGAAAGTGGCTGAATATATATGTCAACCACTTTCCTTTGTTTTTAATACTTCATTTCTAACAGGTATATTCCCAGATGAAATGAAAATTGCCAAGGTTATCCCTTTATTCAAAAGTGGTAGTCATGAGTTGGTTTCGAATTTTAGACCAATATCATTACTCCCAATTTTTTCCAAAATTTTTGAAAAAATCGTGTGTGAAAGTTTAACTAATCATTTGGAAGAAAATCATTTGTTGTATAGTTATCAGTTTGGATTTAGAAAAAATAGGAATACAACATTGGCAGTTCTTGATTTTGTCAATCGAATAACAGATTCAATCGATAATGGCAATATTTCTTTAGGTGTTTTCCTTGATTTATCAAAAGCTTTTGATACTGTTAGTCACGACATTCTTTTGGATAAACTCTCGTATTATGGCCTCACTCAAGATACGTTGAAATGGTTTGAAAGCTACCTTAAAAACCGTAAACAGTATGTTTGTATTGACGGAGTTAGCTCTAATCTTCAACCACTGTCTTATGGGGTACCCCAAGGTTCTATTCTTGGGCCTATTTTGTTTCTCATTTTTATAGTCAATGATGCACAATTCGTAACAAAAGCAATCCATTTATTGCTGTATGCTGATGATATGAATCTGCTATATTCCCATAAATGTCTGAAGAAAGTTTTTGGAGTCTTGAATAAATAACTTGCTTCTCTTAATGAGTGGTTACAGGCGAATAAGCTCACTGTTAATTTAACTAAAACTAAATATATACTTTTTGGTTCAAAACAACGGTTAAGGAATGTCGTGATTGATAGTGTCCAGGCTCAGTTATTCCTAACACCAGGAAAACTAGTTGACAGAACTACAAACACAAAATTCTTAGGTTTGCTTTTAGATGAAAATTTATTATGGAACAGTCACATTGCTTTTATTTCTAGAAAGATTGCCAAATCAATCGGTATTTTGTATAAATGCAGACACTACCTCAGTCTTGATGTATTGAAAAATCTTTATTACAGTTTCATATATTCATACATATCTTATGGTTCATTAATATGGGGAAGTAACTATGAATCAAGATTATTGCCTATTCACATTTTACAAAAACGAGCTTTACGAATAATTACCTTCTCAGATCCCAGAACACCTCAGTAGTAGACCATTATTTCAAAAACTTGACATCTTAAATATATTTGAGAT
Organism: Anthopleura sola; assembly: GCA_023349425.1. NCBI lineage: Eukaryota > Metazoa > Cnidaria > Anthozoa > Actiniaria > Actiniidae > Anthopleura > Anthopleura sola. The sequence continues at coordinate 15,538,203 of JALHLI010000003.1, read as the reverse complement.
AGTTAAGCTCCAGCTTTGTGAGGTTGCGTATAGGCACATAAATCACCAATTCCAAATATTTTTGTCAACTACTTTAGAGATATAAATTTAATTCATGATCATAACACGCGCTCTAAAACGAAAAGGAATTTATATTTGCCCCGCCAAAACTTAAATTATGGCAAGTTTGGCGTAAAATATGCAGCCGTTGCAAACTGGAATGAGCTACCTCTCGAAATAAAAAATAGTTCATCACTTAAAAGTTTCAAAAAACATTTCAAAAAATACCTCATATCTCAGTAAACCACCAGTTTATATATTTAACTTATAAATGTAAATCTTTTATCATAACTGTTTTCTTCTTGAAAATGCTTGATTTTAATTTTCCTATTTAATTGTCAGTAAAACAATCCGCCATTTAATATTTCTTTAACATTGTGTACATTGGTGCAGGATCTTTCTTAATTAACCCTTCTTGGGTTGTACCTCCTGCACCTTTCCACTTCATTCTTATTTCTATTTTTGTAATTCTTTGATTTTGTGTGTGTGGAAAGATAAGGACCTTTGAACCTTTAGATAAAAATCGCACCAAATTTATGCGTTCATGTTTGTGATTTTGAAGTCGTTTTGCATCAACAGGACATAGCGATTTGGAATGCAATTATTTTCATTCAATAAACATTACGTGGTTATTAACTCAGTGTTTCGTAGTTTTCGATAAGCGAAAAGGTGGCCACAGCATATGTAAAGTGCTTGGAGAGATAAAGTGAGAATATTTCGGAGAATTTTCGGATTCAGTTATAATAATACGAATGACGTCCAAGCAAAGCACAATTGGTTGACTTTCAATAACTTTAAATTCATTAAAGATAAAATTGTACTTCTTCTGCTTGAATTCATTTATTATTATTATTATTATTATTATTATTATCATTATTATTATTATTATTATAATTAATATAATTAGTATAATTTCTTTTTCTATATTTCTTACTGAAACACTAATTACCAATTAGTATTTAGTAGATATGTTTTTACGATTACCCTTTCATATATATTTAGATATTTAGTAAATAAACCCCTCCTGGCGGCTGGGATATCGGCTGATAATGTCCGAGGATGAGAAATGGTCCGAAAAAAGAACATTTGGCCGAGAAGCGAAGCTTCGAGGGTAAATGTGATACTTTGAGGACCATTTCTCATCCAAGGACATTATCAACCGATATTCCAGTGAGCCAGAGGGGGTTTATTTATTTTATAACCAACGACTTCACTGAAATGAATTCAGCAAACTGCATCGACTCGTCATCTCCAGAGCTTTCAAAAAATAATTCTCTCTCGTCTCCAAGCTGGATATAAAAACAATTACTTTGGTAAATGAAAGCTGTTTGACATTGAACTATTCTATTGTTTGACATTTGTTGTCGAATTCTTTGTTGGTTTTTAGTAGTTTATTAAAACAATTTCAAAAACAAACCAAAAACTTCATTCACGAAACATGGATGCTTACCATTGAAGACATTTACAGTATATTTTGTTGATTTTTTCGTGTTTCCTGGCGTAGTTTTCTCAACCAGTCTTTGTATTTTACTCTCACTTGTTTGTAAAAACCGAGTTTCTTTGCTTTTACCTTCTGCTGGACGAATATCACTTCGGACGGGGGATATCGCCTGATACCCGTCCTGCACGTGACCCATTTGAACCAATGACAGCGCTCGAAAATTCATCGTTGGGTTATAATAGATATTACTAGATATTAGATACAATTAGAATTTACATATTAGATATAAGACATAAGATAGATATTATTAGAATTTATATATTAGATATTAGATAACAAGATATATGATAATAGAAATGAAATTTCATGAAATTCGACGTCTATGATATTTGATTGCACAATATTACGCCAGCCAGCGCTATAGATATATAGATTTTAAACAATTATTGGACGAGGTTGAGCAAAATATCGAGATTTCGTAGTGACGAGCAAACAATTATTTGCTGATGCCGAAGGCAAAGGCAAATAATTGCTTGCAAGACACTAACAAATCACGATATTTTGTTCAACCTCGTCCAATAATTGCTTTTATCATTCAAATTTTTTTTTTGTGTTTTGGCTGTTTTTGTTCCCTATCAAACATGCCAAGTCATTTTCCGACAGCTCGGGGTAGCAAGCCATGTTGGCAAATGTAACATTACTGCGCACCATTATTTGTAGGCAGTTATTTGCAGTTCTCTCGGCCAATCAAAGCCACCGAAAAAATAATTTGAATGACAATAAACAATTATTGGATGAGGTTCAGTATGATATCGTAAACTATCAAGGCCGTGTTATTTGCCGAAGCCATAGGCTTACGATATCATGCGAAAACCGAATTCAATAACTGTTTTATTATACATTTTGTGAACTAATAATAAAGATTTAATTCTGCTTTCGCAAAAATAGCAAACTTTTTTCAATTTCCACAATTGTGACCTTTGAATTTGACATGATAAATGTTTTATCTGCATTATTATACATTTATCATGTAGAGTTCACACGATATCAGGGATTGGCTGAGGGCTCTTGGCCAATCAGAAGCGAGATAGTGAGTAAAATGTATGATTATTACATCATCATCCTGTGGTGGAAATATCAGTAATAATGATGAAATAACAACAACAACAACAAAATCAATTAACAACAACCCTGACAACAACAACAACAACAACAACAACAACAATAATAATAATAATAATAATGATAATTATAATAATGATAATAATAATAAAAGCAATAATAATTTTTGTTTTATTTTTAAAAAGACAAAAGAATTTGATATAAGTTAATAAGTAAATATCTATTTAAAAAAAAGCAATAATAATAATGATAATAATAACAATGATAATAATGAATAATGATAATGATAATAATAATAACAATAATAATAGATAGTAATGAAGATAAGAATATTTAACAATTATTCATCAAAGGCGAAGTAAATATCTTCTAATAATCACAGGTCGCTCGACCAATCACAGCGCGCGAAACTCTATATTCAAGTCTAAAATTTTACTAAAATGCATATGATTTACCCATGAAAAACAACAGTTCATCTCTAAAAAAGTCTTCATACCGGGAACTCAGGATACATCAAACAGGAATACCCTTTTCTTTAACTTTTAGAAGACACTCACTTTGTTTTATCATTGTCTTTTGCAGCATATAATATTCAATCCTTTAGAAGCAGTAAAAAAAGGACAAGAGAGAATAGTTAGATGGATGTCTTGTGATGGAACCCCCAACAAGCAGGAAGATGTTTCTACACCAGAAGAAGTTATGGCCGATGTGGAGCAGGTATTAAATGGAAAGGATGGCAATTTCCAAGCACTTTCGCTAAGAGACCCATATACGTTTAAGGCAGGGGAGTTAGGATCGCACGTTGGTTTGTGGGAGAGAATCTTAGAAGGTTACGAAGACAAAGCAGACGTTATGGAGTGGGTTAAGTTAGGAGTGAATGTCGAAAAGTTCTTCAAAGACAAAAAAAGACCACTCAGAAAAAAACTCCCAAATCACAAATCCTGCGACTGCAATTCAAGTTTTGTTACCGATTCTCTTTTACAACGTCTTCAATCTGGAGCAGTCCGAGTTTGGGGTAGAGTAGGAGAGTGTACGCCCCCTTTGTTGGTGCTTCCAATGAAAGTCGTAGATTCGACGACAAAGCCTAGACTTTGCATCGATGCACGCTATCTAAACGACTGGATGGAAGATAGTCCTAAATCCTCCCGCTTGGAGTCGCTGGATGTGGTCCCTGATTTCGTGTACAAAAATTCCTTCATGTCAAAGATCGACGACAAGTCTGCCTATGAACATATTTCTCTCACTCAAAACTCAGAGAAGTATTTCGGGATTGAATGGCAAGGTTGGTGGTTAGTTTGTAAAACCTTGCCATTTGGTTGGAAGAACGCGCCGTATGTTTACCAAACAGTTGGTCTTGGGGCTACTCATTTTTTTAGAAGTCGGGGAATTGCCTGTTCCTTATATATAGATGACCGTTTGAATGGAGAACTGTTTACAGAAGAAGGCCGCTGGTCTCTTCCTATTGCCCAACGCGGCCCTGAATTTAGTTCTCAAGCAGCGAAAGCCGCTCTTTATGTCGTTTGTAAAGTCCTCGTTAACTTGGGTTATTTTCTTGGCTGGCAAAAGTGCATTTTTGAGCCCTCGACAAGTATTGTTCATCTTGGGATGCTCATAGACTCGACTACACAGTCGTTCTCTGTTCCCCAGGACAAAAAGGACAAATTTGCCAAACTGAGAGAAGAAATCCTTAATAGTGAGTGCTCTGATCCCCTACAATCCCTCAAGAAGTTGAAGGGAAAATGTTTGTGGTTTTCAAAGGCTTTTCCATTAGCAAATTTTTATGTCAGAGAAATGATAGCTGCAACTAAGGATCGACCTCAAGCAAGTTTATCTCCACGTCTACGTGAGGAAATAGAATTTTGGAGATTTCTTGACGACTGGAAAGATGTTATCCCATGGAGAAGGGACAAGACGGTCAGAGTATCTTTGTCCACCTCGCCGCTCCAATGGACCGCTACCATCCACTCACTATCTGGGGACCAGAAGTATGATGGACATTTTCACAACAGTGAACAACCAATCACCGTGTTAGGGATCCAGGCAGTGAAAAGTGCCCTTGAGAAACTTCCCAGTGACCTCAGGGATTGTGAAGTGAAGATTACAGTAGATAGCAAAGAAGTTCTTGACGAGTGGAAAGCGGGCGAGCTAACTCAAGTGAAAAAGCAAGTCTTGGAAAAAACAGTAAAAAGGAATATCTTAGTGAATATCAGGATGGATGGTCCTTCTACTGGTTTCCCAAATTCGGACGCCATGTTATCCCCACGGTGTTGGGGTATAGTGCAAAAGGAATTCGGAGGCTCTAAGGGACACAATTTAGATCTCATGTCTCTCGATATCAATTGCCAAAAAGACAAAGATGAACATGCTTTGCGTCACTTTACACCCTACCCCACACCGTGCTCAGATGGAGTGGACGTCTTTTCTCAAGACTTGTCCAAGTGCGACGGGGTCCTTACTAATGCATACGTTTTTCCTCCATTTGTTTTGATCCCTAAGTTGCTGCGATACTTCATGTCCCAGGGGGCCGTTGTTACGATGGTAGTTCCCAAGTTTTCTCCATTGCCAACTTGGTGGCCGATTATAAATTCTTTGGCGCCCCAGAGAGAACCTCTTCCAAAGCGTGATGCAGTTCTCTTCCAAAACCAAGATGGCGTTTTTCAACCCCGTGATAGCTCAATGAAATTATGGGCTTTTCGTGTAGAAGGAAACCGAGGCAAATCGTTTAAATGAGCGTTTTATTGATTTTAATAATATAATATAAAAAATGAAACGTTTTTTATAATCTTAAAATATCTTCTGCTAGAGTGCTTACACTATGTCCATGAAATAAAATCTAATAGTTTTTATTTAGTGACTATTAGTCACTATCACTCAACTGGAACAGCTTTAGTAACAATACACAAGGGAAATCAAATACTCAAGACAATAGAAAGATAATGCTTTATTTAATATTAAAAAAACTCATTAATATTCAATAGCCATTTTGTCCAATCCGATACTCATCAGTAGTCACGTGGAGAGCACTTTGTACTGTTTAATAAACGAGCAGGAGTGTTTTATCGGGTTTAAAACACGAGGCGAAGCCGAGTGGTTTTAAGCCCGATAAAACACGATCTGCGAGTTTATTGAACAGCTTAAAAAACCTTGAGGTGTATCTTCGTATTTTCTACTGAATTTTTGACGAATGAACCAAGTTTACCAGAGAAAATCCGAGTTAAAGTTTATGCAAATGAAGAGGATGTTTTATCAGATTTAAAGCCTCCTCCGCGGACAATGATTTCTATTGTGTTGTCCTCATTAAATATTCATGAGTTTTTTAAATACTCTATACTATAAAGTACTATACAAATTTAAAGCGCGGGGAGGGATTTGAATTTAGCCCAGGGGAATAACGGGGTATAATACACAGACAATGGTTTTTAATGAGCTTTAATCTATATCTAAAGTTACATGTGTCTTTATATAAAGGTACGTGTGGAGATAGATAAAGAAATACAACGTTCTTATATTATAGTTCCACAGTATTTATATCATACGAATTGCAAATCATGCTATTTATCTTTGAACATAACTGTATTTGTTGGTAACCTAATTTCTTATCTTATTTATGACTATGCTTGACTATGTCAGTTCAAGTTCTATTAGCGAGTGAAATGAAATACGCAATTATTAAATATTCCACCGGGTGCTGACAATGTGCTTTCAGGATTAGCAGAGCTAGACGGTTCTGATATATTTGCAAGTATATCATCGGGAATATCTAAATCTAAATCAAATAAGGACTGAAAATCACCTTCTTTTCTTCCTCAGAATGTTTTTGGTTGTCGAAATTTCCGTTTTGGTGGCATGTTCGTCGATCTTGCCAATGTGCAATGAATTGCTTTCTGCGCGACTGATTGCAATACTGAATATACTGAAGTACTGAATACATCACGATTGCCATTTCATTATTATTGCTCAATAAAGCAAATTCCCAAGTGAAAACGACGCATCTCTTTTTATTTCAAAAGCATTTTTTAATCATTGTTTTCTATCGATATTGAACAAAATGGCTATTGAACATTAATGAGCTTTTTTAAGCCATATAAATAAACTCGTAGCACGTGTTTTATCAAGGATCAAAAACCCTCGCTGCGCTCGGGTTTTTATCCTTGATAAAACACTGCTACTCGTTTTTTATATACTACGAGGCATACTTTATTGTTACTGAAGCTGTTCCAGTTGAGTGATAGTTAACAATTAGTCCTCGAGTCCGAATGGTCTACGAATCAATAGCCCATGAGGCCGAAGGCCGAATGGGCTATTGACTCGTAGGCCATGAGGGTGAGAGGTCTAATTGTTTTAGTAAAAACCTACTAATCGGTCCAATAAAAGAATGCAAAAAGTTTTGGATTTTGCTTTAAATATATATTTTTTGGTTTTCAAAAGCGGCGCTTTTCGCTACTAGAGGTCTATCACTAATAGATCCCTAGTAGCTCAGCCAATCACAGGGCTCGATTGGTGATAGACCATTAGTAGGTTTTTTCTAATGACTAATAGTCACTAAATAAAAACTATTAGGTAGTAACTATTTAGATTTTATTTCATGGACATAGTGTAAGCACTCTATATCATAAAAGCAATAGAAACTAAGTTCTTATGACTCTATCGGTGAAATAGAGCACTTGGGATGTCGGGAGAAACATTCGAAAAAGTTCAAAAAGTTCAAAAGTTCAACTGATGGCAGTCTCTGGTCTCCCTCATGTGTGGGACAACCTCTTGCTGTCACGTGCTTCTAACATTTACTAACCTGTCACTTAGTGATCAAGGCTCACGATGTGAGTCGAAAGCTTTACTTAGTAAGTCTTTAAAGCACATAGTTTCTAAAGTTTAATTACACTGAATTATTTTTATCCTATGCAGATGAGTTTATTTCAGTCTTACATTTACCTAACTAAGCCAAAGGTTTTGCTTTCAAGTCAATTTGACTTTAAAACTGATTGACTTCCTACTATCTCGCCATATCCCTTCTAACTATGGGAGAAAAAGAGAAAGCAAGAATGAATGAACAAATGTAAAGGAATGAATGAATAAATTTGAATTTATAGGTTCAGGGAACGTGCAATAGGTTCATCATTTACATAGAAAAGTTAATCATTCTTTGGGCCAATAGCTCTTATACAGGCGTTGTACTATCACGTGATGGCAGCCATGACAGGAGACATAATAATAGTCTTTCCCCCTGCCATGGAAAACTGAATTCTTTCTCGTATAAATCAGATTAGACCAGATTCAATTGTCCTGCCTCCCGTCATGGCTGTCAGTACGTGATGGTGCAAAGCCTCTATACCTGGTATCCTGTTAAAGTGGAAAAAGCAAATATTTCCAAATATGTAATATGGAATTTGTTATCAAAATTACCTGTAATGATGAGTCTTACCACAATGGTAGTTGTTAAACTGTTCAACGAAACGTACAGCCATACTGTCCGCCGTCAAAATTCCACTGAAGGGATCAGAAATTTTGATCCTCTTTCTTCTTTGGAGAGTCATATTCCCAGACACTGTGGGAACGTAAACTAAAGACTGCCATGACTAAGTGACCTAACAATGACTAACTGGCCCAACAAAATTAGTAGATACTTGTAGATAGGTAGGTAGGTTGATAGGTAGGTTAATAGGTAGGTAGGTAGGTAGGTAAGTAGGTAGGTAGGTAGGGAGATAGGTAGGTTGATAGGTAGATTGAAAGGCAGGTACGTAGGTAGGTTTGTAGGTAGGTAGGTAGGTAAGTAGGTAGGGAGATAGGTAGGTAGATAGTTAGGTAGAGGTAGGTAAGTAGAGGTAGGTAGGTAGGTAGGTAGGTAGGTAGGTAGGTAGGTAGGTAGGTAGGTAGGTAGGTAGGTAAGTAGAGGTAGGTAGGTAGGTAGGTCAGTAGGTGGTTGGTAGGTAAGTCCGAAGGAAAGAGGGTAGAAAGGTAGTAAGGATGGTAAGAGGGCAGGTAGGTAAGTTGTAAAGTTACTGGAAAATGTAATGATCATCAAGAAATAACACATGAAAAGTGTGCAACATAAAACATAGCATTGAGTTTTTCGATTGATGCACTCCATCATCGATGAAGGCATATATATGGTAAATAATTTTGCTGCTAAACTTACCGCGAGACGAATGGGCATATATTGCTAAAAATTCCAACTCAATAAGAGCCTTCTTTTTGAGTGGTTCAATTCTGTAATTCCATTACTTCCTTTGACAATATAATCAAAGAAAGTTAATGTATACATTCAGCTAATCCTACAAATCTAGGTAATAAGCGGTTTGTTTCGAAATTGAAAGAGAATATGGCGACCATTATCCCATACAAATAACTAAGCATACAGACAGACAAAAAAAAAAAAAAAGAAAGAAAGAAAGAAAAACAAGCAAACAAAGAACAAAGGTTTACTCACTCATGATCACCATATTAATTTCCTCAATGTCAGCTGTAAATTACAAACCATTTATTGCGCATGACATGAACCAAAAATACGGTTCACCAACTAGCTTTACCGTTGTTAGATAAAGATTATCTTAAATTAAAGGGAAGGATTGAGAGCCTTTACTTACCAACAGCAGTCTCACAGTAGATCCCAGCGAATCCATGTTTACAGATACAAGCGTTTTGATAGCATGTTCCACCATTCTTGCATGGGTTTACTTTGCAAGGCCAGACTGCAAGGAGACAAATATGAGGTTTTTTAATAATAATAAATAATAATAATATTTAATCACTTATACTGCGCGATATTCATAAAAATGATCAATCGCGCATAACATATGTTAAATGTAAAATCGACTTATAAAAATATTATATAGGTTAAAATACGAAAAAATAAAAACTAATAAAAACAGAAAGTCTAATGATAGAAGAAGATTCTAGAAAATGATAATAATAACTAATAATTAATCAAAAAGTGGCAAACGATAAGCCAACCTAAAAAGATATGTCTTTAACTGACATTTAAATATTAATAGTAATTGTTGTAATGTGACACAGATCTATAGGTAAAGAATTCCATAATTTAGGGGCCGCAATGGCAAATGCTCTATTACGAGGGTAGCCAAACAAACCTGTGGCCCTCGTTCCATGATCGAATTGTAATTTAGAAGTTTATTTTTGTGGAGGGAGGAAAACCGGAGAACCCGGAGAAAAACTCTGGAGGCACAGGATAGAACCAGGAGAGAAACTCTTCTCACACACGACCCCGAACCGCCTGCGGGACTCGAACCCGGGTTGATTGGTAAGAGGCGAGCGCTCTCACCGCTACACCACCCGTGCTTCCCTTAACTGATACTTTGAAGTGTTATTTCAATTCTCCTTACCGGAAAGAATGACGTCTACGATCTCCTCGCCAACACGCGCAGGATCCGCCAGAAGGGTATTTGGAACAACCTTTTCATTTGCTGGATTAGCTGCATTAGCTGCACTTTGTGGATCTGGAATCATTGGTACAGAGATGATACGAATACCACTGCTGGATATATTTTTGGCTGTGGCTTTAAGATCCGCGGCATTTTCGGTTGAGTTTTTATCCCACATAAGGACAATGATTTTTTCGGTTTTTCCCGTGAAAACAGCATCCTTGAATAGCTGTTCAGAGTGTGTGAAAGCATTGATCAATGAAGGACCACCAGCCACTCGGGATATTTTATCCAGTTCTCCTACTAAAGTATCTTGATTAACGTTGTCTGGGTTGAACTTAATGACTGTATTCGCTGTTGCCCCAAACACTACTACACTATACTTGAACTTTTTGGGATCGTATCTTCTCACTATTGCTTTAATATTTTCCTTCATTTTTGGGAATGTTTGCGCTGCTTCAGCACCAGTTGCGCTGACTGCAAATATTACGTACTTTTCAGGGATTCCATCTGTTGATAATGAAGAGATATTATTTCAGAAGAATAAGCAATCGTTTAGAAATATAATACTAATGTAGGAATTGAAACATCAGTCTCTTAACAAAATTACTTTTATCTGCCTTTCTGGCAAGTGACAAAAATATTCAAAGGAAAGAATCGCAACCATTTCACCTTTTAAAACTCATTCGAGTGTACAACAGATATGGCTCCATTATTTTATTTTCCAATGGAAATCATCTTTTCTATTACTATAAAACTAGTAGCTATTCGTTTAGGATGTAAAGCCACACGAATGTGCAAATGATGTTACTGATATACAACACAGATAAATAATAACTAACAAATATTGCATGAAACTTGAAAACAAGTCCAGTACCAACCGTACCATTCAATATAACCTTGAGAATTTCATCCGCCACTTGCTTGCCTCCATCATTACTGACTGGTCGTAAGACGGCTCTCTCAGTACGAGTGAGATTTGTCAGCTCACTTTGCTCAGGACCGCTACCCAAACCCACGGTAACAATACGAACACCTTTATCGTCAAGAGGTTTAACAGCATTTCTAATGACAGCTTCGCCAAAATGGAATTTTCGGTGGGTTATGACTGTTAAAACTTTCTTTGAGTCAGGTCGAAACGGAAAATAATCGAAGATTTCTTCTGCCTTTTTAATGGCAGCTGGTAAATCAGGGTTTGAATTGAGCTTTGTCATCTTCGTCAGTTCTTTAGCTAGCGACTCCTTGTCTGGGATGGTGGTATTGAAATCAAAGACTACTACAGGTGGAGTTCCAAAAGTGACAAGACTTATGCGAACTTTTCTTGAGCCGTACTTGTCGCTGATTGCCTGTACTGTTTGTTGCATGATATTGAATATCTCAGTTGTTGTAGTAGAATCTGCTGTAGTTGTGAATACTAAATCGACGGTAGGAACTGCAGAAGTAAAAGTCAATAAATTAAGCAATTAATCACGCAGTCAACCAATGAAATAAGGTAGCCGCGATGAGGGAATGTTTGCTCTTGTAAATGTACCCCTGCTCCCCATATCCATAAACTATCGACCAAGATTTCTCCCCTCGTTTCGGATTCCGATCATTAGACCCTTTTCAAATATGGCGTCTATGACGTCAAACGAGGAGAACGAGAATGTCCCGGATGTCGAAACCATTCTCGGACTCCTCGTTTGACGTCATAGACGCCATATTCGAAAAGGGTATATCAACCTAAGATGGCTTTAATAAATCAAATCTACTTACCTGGTACTTTTCGAATGATCTCTTCAGCAGCTTCTGCTGGAGCAGTACCATCGCACAGAATCCCATTGTCTTTTTGGACATTTACTTACTGCTCACAATTTTTCAAAACAGGCATAATTTGAATAAATTATCGACATCAATAGTTCTGATTGGTTGTTTAAACGTCTCTCAAGGGAATGACTCCGACGAAACATGCCTTAGAATTTCTATTGATACCCCGACCTTTATTCTTGTAATTATATCCTTTGTTATAAAAGTGCGAAGCGGTGCAGTGGGATTGGAACTTCAGCCGATCAGCTTTAATTAATGAGCTTAAAAACTTAGCTTTAAAAAAATAGTGTTTTGAAAATGATTTTTCTAGAAGCTAAGGGTGCAAAATGTTGTCCGAAATACGAACTTTATTTTGCACCCGCTACCTTTTTACGTCATGTTATCAAACCCCCTGAAAATTCGGCTTGAATATTAGCTCCATACAAAAATAGCCACTTTTTTGGCAAATTTGACCAGTAAAAAAATAGTACTTGTTTTTAAAGTTATCACATATTTAATGGTGCAAACGTTTTATTAACATTTCATCTCTGATTTGCACCCGCTACCTTTTTGAAATCTCCTTTCAAACATTTTAAAAATTCATTTTATTACACGAAACTGACCCATTTATGCTTGGTTTCTTTGTAACCTGCCTCATTAACTACGCTCCGCCTGATTGACCGCTGTTTGAAATTCGCGCTTAAAAGCCGAAAAACCCCGGATGTGACCGCGTATTCTGTGCGATGCAACAGGTAATTGCGTCACGTGATCTCTGAACACCGTTACATTGTACAGTTTCTCTGGATCCACGTTAGGATCAATAGCAGCAGGAATTATAGTAACGCGTTGGTCTTGCAAACTCTTTTTGACTGTCTCTAATTCCGCTTTACTAGATGATGTATCCTTGTCAATGAGGACAACCAATACTCTTCTTACATTTTCTCGAACCGGACCATTTTCAAACAGTTGTTTAGCTGTGTCCATGGCTGTCTCTAAGTTAGGATTTGTGCTGTCGTCAACTTTTTGAAGTGCCTTGACTGCATTAAGGATCGATGTCTGATCAGGAAGAATACTGCCAAAATCAAACTTAGTTACGGCTGCGTTGCCAAAAAGGATGACACCATAGCGAATGCGATCGATTCCAAATCTTTTGATTACGGATTTGATGATGTCTTTCATGAGGCTTTGAGTGTTTGTATTTACTGCAGGAAGACTGATGGTAAACAGCAGATCAAGTTCCGGATAACCATCTAAAATGTGAAGAACATATATTGTATTTAGAACATATTTTGTCTTTAGTAAACCATTAAGTTGTTTCGCTACAATACTACATGTCTTATTTTCTCATATGCAAATAAATAAGTTATGTGATTTATTGCGTGATCTAAGCCTCACCTTCAAGTATTCTAGCAAGAATTTTGTCTCCAAATGCACCTTTCGGCTCATTAATACCGACACTGATAGCATCTTCGTTTCTGATTGTTAGGGCACGCAGTTCTTCCTTTGGCACTCCTGATCCAATACCCGAAGCAATCACTATTATTCCATCTGAGAAAAGAGGTTTTGCCATATTTTGTAACGTGCTCACGCTCGAACCTGTACTCTTGTCTTGAATGACAACAATTGCTTACCTTGCGTTAGGACGAGCTTTACTTCCATTAAGAACATTCGCTGCTTCTGTCAAAGCATTGGGCATTTTAGATAATCTGATTTTTTTAAGGCTATTAATCTGTTCGACCAGGGCAGCTCGGTAAGGAATGTTCTCGGTAAAGTCAAATGCCTTTTTTAGATTTTTGTTAGATTTTGAAACCATAGCGTAGTGGAATCTGGAAACTCCAAACTTTTCAGCAATCATTTTTGTAGCATTTTGCATCAAGACAAAAGAACTTGCAGAGGCAGCATTCAGTACAAATACAACATCAACTTTGGGAACTGTAAAAATCATTATAAATATTGGTTAGTGGACAAATTTCAAAAAAGCTAGGGAACTAATAAAATATATAAAAAGAGGTTCTTTCTAAACCTCGGCTCAGATTTTACTTACTTCGTACAATCCTGTCCATTACTTCTTCCCCATTGTACACGTAGGATTTGTCCGGCGACATAAGAACAACTTGATCCTTGTATGCTGTAACGTAGTTCATTTCCAGTACGTCTACCTCGCTGCCTATCCCCACAGGTATCACACGTACTCCTGCGTTCTGAAGAGATGAGAATGAACCACGTAAAACAGCTTCACTAATACCTGACCGCTTATCCGTGATAAGTACCACGATCTTCAGGGCAAAAGAACGCACGTCAGGCGATTCGTAATTTGTCTTGGCCAGTTCAAGAGCTTTGTCAAGTGATGAACCACCAACGGTGTCCATTTTAATCTTAGATAATGCTATAGAAACGACTTCCTTGTTCGGGAAAACGATTCCAAATTTGTAGATAGTTGATGGTGTACTTCCATTAACAACGATGACGCTATGGCGGATTCGTCCGACACTGTATCGAACTGATATCGATCTCATTAAATTCTGCATGTAAGTGAAGACAACACTAGCACTAGTGGATGCTGCGTGGAGGATGTACGTCAGGTCAACTTCTGGCATTGAAACTGGAAAAAAATGAAAATTAAAAAAATAAATAAACTAGTGGTTTTAATTTTTGTTAATGCACTCTGATCTGGAACTGGAGCAATTGCTGCATGGAAGGTATTGCATAGTAGGTTAAAAAAAGATATGACAAACAAAAACATCGTTTTACTAGATAACTAAGCTTAAAACCAACAATACAAATAAGGCAGTAGAAGGATTTCTCACTTGTATAAACATTATTCATAATTGTTTCTTGCAGGACAGGATTTGTGATGCTGTCTTTGACGTGGATTACATCATAGTTATTGGTAGTAATCGACATCAATTGTTTTCTCGTGACTTCATTTCCAATTCCAACAGGGATGATTCTTGCTCCTGTCTTTTCTATTAAATCAGCAAGTGTTCTTAAAGCAGCCATATTCTTAGTCGAATCATCGTCAATCATAATAACAATGGTCTTATCGGCGCTTGGTCGAACCTTTGGATCATTAAAGGATTCTCTACTCTTACTGAGTGCATTGTTCAGGGAAGGAGCGCCGGCGTCTGGTCTAAGACTAATAGTATTGATGTAGTTACTGAATGATGATGTGGTTGAATACGTAAGGAAGTTTGTATAGGATTTCTCGATGACTCCACTTGATGACCCGTAGTTTACGACACTGTAATGAATAGTCCTGATTCCATACTTGTTAATAATGTCTTTCATAGTATTTTTCATCAGGGCAAAAGTGGTTGCTTTTTTCGAAGAATTGGCGCCTACTGCAAACGTCAGGTCGATTTCTGGAATTTAAAATAATTCAAACAATATTATAAAAAAATTGGGGATTGTCTCTTGCATACTAATTAGGTTTTAATAAGCCACTAAAAAAAGTTCCCAAAAGTAATCTAAAAAGTCTGGTTAACATTTTAGATAACTAGCTTAAGATTGCATACCTTTCAGAGCCCTAGACATGATGCCAACGCACAGATGTCGAGGATTTTCATTGGATGGCGCCATCATTACGTAATACTTATTCAAAGTCATCCACTCAAGGTTTTGAGCAGGAATTTGTTTTCCTATCCCAAGCGTCACTATGAGTACTTTTCCAGATCGCATGTCTGCTGCTGCAGCTTTGATATCGTTTTCCAGCTGGGATGGACTCATATCCATCATGACCACTAGTACTCGAATAGCGCCTGGGTGACCCTTACCGTCAAAAATTGCCGTTATGTTCCTAAAGGCAGCTGTAATTGATGGAGTACCCGTTTGGCGTGCTGCACTAAAAATGGCTTTAGTTACTGCACCTTTGTTGGCAAATCTTGTGCTAAAGTCAAATACGTTCAGAAAGTTCGCAGAAGAACCAAACACGACGGTAGAATACTTAATATTGGTTGTTCCGTAGAGATTGACAATATTCTTGGCTGTATTTTTCATTGTTGTAAACACCTTCGTTGCATCAGGGGACGTAGCGCTCATTGCAAACATGATGTCCATCATTGGAGTGACTAGAATGATAAAAATAAATAGGTTAATCGCTATTTGGTCTCTTTACCAAAAACTTGACTTTTCCTTTCTTCGTGTCAAAAATGTACAACTGTAGCCGGTTGTATGAAACCTGGATAAAGTCATAGAATTTGTATAGGTTTTATCCGCTGGATAAGGATTTATCCGGTGGAAATCGATAGCACTATTCAGGCTTCGTACAACCGGCCGCTCCTGTACCTTTGATACATCCATGAAGTTCCACACGAAGAGATGCTGTTTCGGCGCCTGCTACCGATGGATCTGGTTCTATTGGGTTGAACCTGAAATAACGAGCTTCCACAACTTTCCCTAGATCAACAGTACTAATATGGGAGCCTGGAACTGAGGGTGGCACTGTAGATGCATACCTCTGCATAAGAAATTAAGAACAATGAATTAATAAGGCCCTTATGATAAGATAGTGGTAGTGTGGGTAGATTTAATATTTCATCTATCTATATCTTTCGAGTGTGCTTATAATATGACACACTTCCTGATGGTACCTCGTTAACCTTGGGTAGGTAAATATCATTATGTCCTGGCTTACCTTGCACATGTCTAAATTCAATATACAGGTGAATGTAATACCATCGTTACTGAAATAGATTTCCATCTGGCTGGGTGATTTGGCTTTCGTTGGGTCACCACCAAAGCTAAATCTGGAGACACGGACTAGACGACCTGTGGATTAATTACAGTCACAAATCGTATTAAAATAGAGAAAAATGTTTTAATCGGGATTCGCAGCGCAAATTGAGTTACCTGCATCAAAAGTGAGATCTTGTGAGAGATCTGCGGTACTTGGAATCCAAGGCTTGCCAAAAAGGAAGGGGATTCCAGGCGTCCCGGATGATGCGCTGAATGATGCACTTGTGATGTCCAACAAGTAGTTGTCGATTAGTGGGCCACAACCGACTGAACGTATAAAACAAGGTCCATGAGTCAGCCAAAAAATTAACATGGGGATTCTTAAATAGATAATTACTTAGCCACACAGCATTCGGGGATACACTGTACTGTAGTGATTATTTGTTGTAATTACTATTCAGTGCTCCGGCCCATTGTTTTCCTTCATGCACAATAATTTACGATTTATTTTTTGAGGCATCAAAATTGTTTGGATTGCGCATCCCAACATTTTAAATTTTCTGAAAGATGGCATATGTTTGTTACCGCGGATTTCTATCCCTAGGCCAGTACGTATCAGTATATTAATTAGAGAGAACATGAGGTACGTACCTTCACTGAAGTCCTGAAGAGGTTCGTTCGAAATAACTGTAAACGAGAAAACACGTAAGGTTAATGGAAAATGCAAAAATACTACTTGCATGACGACTAGTAGAAGATGAGGTACTATTTACAACTAGAATTCCACTCTTTTTGATGAGAAAAAATCTTATTGTCCGGCATGTCTGCCCAATAGAGCAAGGATACATCCCCGGGTAACTGATCTGCGCTGATGGCAAAGCTATACATGTATGGTATGGGTTTTTTATTACTGAAGTTGATTGAGTGCTGAGACACTCATCCAGCTGAAAAGGTGAAAAGCTTAAGAAGGCATCAATAACCAGCTGTTTGTTACATCGATATCTTACCAACTTTTTGCATAAGCTTTTCAGCAGCTGCAACAGGGCTGCTACTTGGCGTCAAACTAACAGTAGGCTCTTTCTTCCCAATCAAAATTTTACTATCTGCTGCAGCTTCTGGTGTCAAGGGAGCCGAGTTGATCTTGATTCCTGCCTGTTTTACCGATTCTACTGCCGTTTCCAATGCTGATGGGGTATCAGAAGCTTTCTTGTCAGTGACAATAACAATCTCTTTATTAGAATCTTCCGGTATATCTGCAGCTGATTCGTTATAAAGCTTTTTTACTTCATCAAGAAGATTAATGATTGAAGGATCTCCTGATGGTATAGTAATGTTATCGATAGCAGCAAGAATAGCCTCTTCATTAGGAAACTTAGACGTATCAAGTTTAATTGGTGAAGAAGCAGTAGGACCAAAAGGAATAATATTGATTTTTACTACATCATCAGGGCCAAATCGACGAATGGCAGCCTTCAGGACATCTTTGATGAGTTCTTCATTTTGTGGAGTAGTTGCAGCAACACCAAATGTCAAAACCGTGTCCTCGACATCATCTATTAAATATTAAACAAAATAAGTAAAAAATTAATTGTATATTGTTTTATTGTTTCACCTCCTTAGTTTTTACATTGCTGCTTTGTTCTGGCTTCTTCCATCTAAGTACTCATTAGATACTGCTTTTTATTAAATGAAATGATGGTTTTCAACCATTCCCGAGAGAGACAAAAGACAAAGACATGGCAGCCATTCAGGATGGACGTGGTATTAACAAAGGAAGTTAATGAGGAACCTTTCGGCCAAAATACCACCAATAAGACATCGATGTCCATTCATTTCTTCATTCCTATTAATTTAACAAGTAAGTTAATTATACTTGAGGTTTCATTTACCATCCAAAATAATTTTCATCACTTCATCTCCTACTTGTGCTGGTGTTTTCTTGTCGTCTAGCAACACGACTGCTCTTTCGGCACGCGTTATTGTTGCGAGCTCCCATTTACTTGGTTTTGGTCCAATTCCAACGGCTATATTCATGACTCCCAGCTTATCCAACGGTTTCATGGCATTTTCGATGTCGCTTAATGAGTCACCAAACGGTCGATCGGTCAAAATTAAATTGATCTTTCGAGCATTTGGCCGAGGAGAAGATTCATTGAATAATTTTTCCACTTCAACAAGAGCTTGTTTAAGGTTAGGATTTCCAGAACCTCGAGAAATTTTGTCAACTTCTTTTCCAACTGATTCTTTATCTGGTAGTGCAACACCAAAATCAAACACCCTAGTTGCAGTATTTACTACGCTGACCAGACTAAATCGGAATTTGATTGGACCATATATGTCTGATATGTACTTGATCGTATTTTTTATGAGGAATCTAACTTTTGGAATGGTACTATAAAAATAGGTGGCCATAATGGTCATGTCGATTTCTGGCACTGCAAAACAGAAACATAGCAACAATAATATTGATAACTAACATATAATTGATTTAAAAATATATAAATATATCATATGCGCCATGGAAACTGAACACGTCATATTTGGTTAAATCGAAATGCAGTTCATCTAAATTTCCAAACTTTTTCTTTCAATAATTTCCCATGGTGACTTTCTATGCTATTTAAACTGCGCGGTAATTAATTACGCTAAAGAAAAAAGTCAACAAAATAGAATTCTTAATATTTTTTACCTCTCGTGAGTTTCTCGACTATCTTTCTTGCCACATCGAAGCTGTTCACAGATAGTGAGGGTAGATGAACCACATTCTTTCTAAAGAAGGTGTATTGCCTCAACTGATCCAGGTTTGTTCTACTCCCCATCCCAACATTAATGATAGTAACACCAATATCTTGGAGGCTCCTTCTGGCTGTATCCAGTTCAGATGGGGTGTTAAATGAAAGTTTGTCATTCATCACCACGAATACCTTTCTGGCATCCTCCCTGGTTGGCCTCGTGGTAAAAATCACCCTTGCCTGTTCAAATACAACTTTATCGTTTGTTTGCTTTGCCATGTCATATCGTAAGAGACCTTTAATCGCGGTAAGTATGGTCACTTTGTCTGGTAAAATGCTTCCGAAGTCAAACGTCACTGACTGAGCACTACCATATCTAATAACACTATAACGAAAACGATAGATCCCGTAGCGTAGGACGATCTGACGTAAAGTGTCTCTCATCAAAAGAGTGGTAGCATCAAGGGATCCAGACATAGAAACGGCAAAGACGATGTCAGCTTTTTCAATGCCATCTGAAAAGGAAACAACAATTAAATATACTGTATATATATATATATGATATATTGGTAGGCCCGTAAAAAAGCTAAAACCCGTTAAATTAGCTCCAAATTGCGTACATAGACAAAAAACAGCAGCAAAAATAAACATGCAAAAGTTGGTAAACAAACTACAAAAGTTAGTTCAGTTATTCTTACGATACATACATTCCTTCGTATTAGGTACAAATACATTGCTTGGGCTTCCTGTGGTGACACCTATTCATCAACTAAGTATTGTATTTTATTGTTCATTATTGCATTGCCAATGTAGTTTTTTCTCGGTAAATAGCTGTAAAAACTAATTTGTACTGATGGTCTATCACCAATCGAGCCCTGTGATTGGCTGAGCTACTAGGGGTCTATTAGCGAAAAGCGCCGGTTTGGAAAACCAAAAAATATATATTTAAAGCAAAATCCAAAACTTTTTGCATCCTTTTATTGGACCGATTAGTAGGTTTTTACCTCTCGCCCTCATGGCCTACGAGTCAATAGCCCATGAGACCGAACCATTCGGACTCGAGGACTAATTGTTAAATAGCTTCTAATAATTAAACAGAAATATATGTGTTGCTTACCGTTAACGACGTTTGAAACAAAATTATTAGACAACGCAAATGGAAAGTAACTAGGAGATACTTGAAGGACATAGTTCTTATATATGGTTAGTGCTCGTAGTTCTTCGTAAGTAGGTTGACCAGCAACACCTGCTGCTATTATGATGACACCGTTGTCATGAAGAGGTTTTGCAGCATTTTGTAGATCGACGACACTTTGGCCTGAGGATTTGTCCATAATTACTGCTAAGCCTCTCGTTGAGCGAAGATCTAGACCGCTGTAGATTGTGTTTGCTGCTCCTATAGCGTTAATGATACCGGAAGAACCACTCTGACTAGTCAAGCCATTGATAATATTAATTATAGCATCTTTGTATGGGAAAGTGGTGCTAAACTCAACATGTTTCGTAAATGAGGTACCATATATGATGACAGAATAGCGGAATCTGTAAACTCCAAATCTCCTGATCATCTTTAGCATACAGTTTTTCATCAATAGATAAGTGGAATTGGAGTTGACGAAGCCTGCGTTGATCACGAACATCATGTCGATGTATTCAACTTTGGAAGAAAAAATAGAACATAATTATTTTGGGAGTCATAATGGCTATTGTTATAGTTGAGCCTGAAGTCAACGATTAGTCATACAATTGAGACTAGCACTGTTTAATACATTAGAAAATCGCCAAACCGTTACGTTCGAAGCTGACTAATCCCTATCGGGTCCTTGATGAAACAAAAACGTAACTCTATACCGACAAATGAAAACATCAAATAGACTTACATCTAACGACACGGTTCATGATATTTTCACCGATGGTCAAGTAAGAAATGGACGTGTAATCTGATGAAAATGTGACAAAGTCTCTGTACGCTGTGAAGTAGTAGTACTCTACTATGTCTATTTCACGACCCATTCCACTGAACTGGTATGATAAACACTCCCATCTCTTCTAAAGATGTTGTCATACTGCGCAGTGTTGCCTCATTTATTCCAGTTTTCCTGTCCATCATTAACACCAGAACCTTCCAAGCATCTGATCGGGAATCGTTTTTAAAATTAGCCTTGGCATGTTCAAATGCGTGGGATAAATTAGTTGCAGATCCTCCAATTGCTCGAGGGATTCTAGAAAAGGCTCTCAGCAAGAATTCCACGTTTGGGAATGCTTTACTGTCGAACCTGTAATACATCACAGAAGAGCCTCCATAAACAATAAACGTGTATCGACACCGTCCATAACCATATCTTTGTATTATTGTTCGTATAACATTCTGCATGTAAGAGTAGTAACTACTTGATTGAGAAGAGAAGGCGTACATGATGAACGTCATGTCGTAATTGAGCATGTAAACTGTGAAGTAAACCAAGATGTATTGTCATTATACCATATATATATGCTTCTTATAATCAAATAATTGCTAATTTTATCCTTTGAATATATTTTAGCTCTTAGCAACAAATTTGGAACCTAGTATTTCAGAATATTACATTTATGTTAGTAGGAAAGTGAGAAAAGTATATCTCCAAATTCAGAATTAAAGGTATGGATAACTGAAGGTTACAGGATAAAATATGATCACTTCAACGTTCGAGTAAAAACTGGAAACAACAATTCTAGTTTATACTACAAATACATTTATAGAAGACAGGGATACAACAAATACAATCTAATTATACACGACTGCTTACGTCGATATACGTTGTGCATGACTTTCAATTCCAGGGCACTTGCTGTCTCTAAATTAGTCACATGGATGACATCTTCACTGTTGCTGCTCATGGCAAGTAACTCCTTTCTGTCGATGTCGTTACCAATACCGACAGGAATGATTCTTAATCCTGAGGCTCCTAGTGCGTACGACAAGGATCTTAAAGTCGCAGCGCTGACCGATGAACTCTTGTCAGTCATCAGTACAACGTCTCTTTCAGCACGTCTTCGAACACGTGCATCATTAAAGCTAATTTGACATCTGCTCAGTGCAGCATCTGTTGCTATGGTTCCAGAACCCGCTGGTAGAGAGAGACCATCTATTACATTCCTGAGATTTGAAGACGAAAGTGAGCCAGTGGAAGTGAACGAACGTACCAGCGACGCTGAGGCTGAACCAAGTCCATATGTAACAATGCTGTAGTGAATTGTTCTGATCCCGTATTTCAGAATGATTTCTCCCATGGTGTCTTTCATCAGTTTAAAAAGTGCTGTAGAATTAGCGGAACCAGCACCGAGAGCGAATGTGATGTCGAATTCTGGAAAATAGAGACAGAAAAGGTATTGTCATTATGCCATTTGAACAAACAATCAAAAACCTCATATGAGATAGCTCCAATATTCCAAGTAAATAGTGGGACGTGACAAAGGAAAGAGAGTAAGTAAGTAGGATAGATGGATCTTCAAGATTACTTCATACCTTTAAAACATCTTGCAGCAATACCAAAGCAAAGATGACGATGGCTTCCTGTCCATGGAAACAACATGACGTAATACCTATTTAGAGTTATCCAATCAAGCTGGTTTACTGCTATCTCTCTTCCAATACCAATACCAATGACAAGTGCTTCGATATCCCTGAGACTTTTTGCAGCAGCTTCCAACTCATTCTGAGGCTGTGCTGAACCCTTGTCCATCATTACAACAACAATCTTTCTTGCGCTTGGTCGCGATCCTGGTCCTTGTAACATTGTTTTTGCATTTCCAAGCGCGGTTTTTAGATCCGGTGAACCAGCGATGATGGCGGCGCCATCGATTGCACTCTTCAAACCAGATTTATTAGCAGCATGCGCAGTAAAGTTGAGGTTAAAGACATTGTTGACAGTATTACCAAAGACGATAAGGCCGTACTTGACATACGTCATACCATATTGCGTCACAAATTCGTTAGCTGTGTTTTTCATGAAGGCAAAAGCTGCATTTGCGTCTGCTGGGATAGTAGAAGTTGAACTCAACAGAAACACAAGATCGATATCGGGAATACCTGAAAATATATGAAGTAAAGATGACTCTTAATTCGAAACGAGAGATTCAAAATGTATTGGTGAGATGATCTAGAACCTTATTAAATAAAATATTATTGATCCATGATAGCGGGTCCAAAACCTGATTTTTAACTGAATTTTTTTTTTTTATTTATTTTTTTTTTTTAAATATTGGAGCCGTTGATCGGAGATTTGAAATGTTAATATGAAGACTTGAAAACTACATTTGAATTCTCGGATTTACTGGTCACGCGTGACGTAAATTAGCTGTAAATGTGTAGTGATGGCTTAAGTAGTATAAACTTTCGAGTAAACCACCACTAAGACATATGGATTTTAGGATTTACAAGTTAAAATAACTGAATTGTTACCTTTAACACATCCGTTCAGGTCGATTCTTAAGTTATGTGAGCCAGGCGTTGATCCTGGATCTGGTTCAATTGGAACAAATTTGAAGTAACGTGCCGTTATGACAGTTCCAAGATTAACCACGTTTATTTTATTACTGGGTATCGGAGGCATATAATTCCCAGAGTATGCCTGTGAAAATAAGTAGGATAAAGTTAATATTTATGTGACTTAACCAAGCATTACCAGTCGTAGATCTTTATCAAACCCTTTCTTTATTAATATTCTGAACTTCTTTTACCAGATCCTGAGCTGAGATCCGTAAAACTATCAAGAAAAATACAAAAACAATGCGATCTAAGAAACCGATTACTAAAGCTAAAGCCCCCCCTCCCCCCCCCCCCCCCCCCCTCCCCCGGGAGCTAAAGTACAGTAGAATTACAATCGTTGAATTAAAGTCTCAATAACAATTGCATGTATTCCATCAACGCAATATTCATATGCGGTTAAAGGATAAATAATCAATCTTTACCTTGTTCAGTGGGCTTCTGCCTCATGCAGCTATTCACCACTTCCCATACATTGGTCCATTGATCAAACACAAAGCATTCAGTCGAGGCTGCAAGGTTCAAATTTGAATAATCCTTACTTTGAAACTACCTTGCAGCCTCGACTGGGTGCTTTGTTTGTCACCAGTGAACTGATGCATGGAATGGTAAATGACCACATTTAATGTATGCGCATATTTCCATGCACGGGGTTTTTGTTTGCAAACAAGCTTTTTCATGTCTTTAATCATTTGGTAAAACCAGCCAGCTTCGCATAGATAAGCCAGTGCATGGAAGTATGCAATACATTAAATGTGGTCATAGCTGCACGGAAGTGAGGCTAAGCATGAGTAAATATCAAGAAAGGCCTATAACCTTTGTTAAACTGGATCAGACAAGTAAGATGATGATGCTTACACTGCAGAGTGAAGGGGAAAGTGCTTTCCTTCTACAGTCGTATGTTGTTCCATCGTAGCTGTACTTAATTACCATAAGATTTGTTTGTTGGTTTGCTACAGGATCTCCTGACCACAATATCTGACTGACACTGTAGTTCCCTCCTGATAAAAAAATATAACAAGACGACAGTATGATAAGATATAACAGAGTGCACTTTACATAAACTTGATTTAACGTTATTGACTTATTTCAGTACATTGTTGTTGTTGTTTTTTTTTTTTGTTTTTTTTTTTTTTGAATAACTTGTAATTCTTATAAAAATCAAATATGTTGACCTGTTAGCCTGTTAGAAGTGATTTGAATATGCTAAATTATGCATGCAAGTCATAATCCCCTTGGATATTGGAATAGAAATATCATGAGAATGCCTTATTGCTCTCTCATTAGATAGATGCTCGTATATTAACCATTATAACCCAACGATGAATTTTCGCGCGCTGTCATTGGTTCAAATGGGTCACGTGCAGGGCGGGTATCAGGCGATATCCCCCGTCCGAAGTGATACTCGTCCAGCAGAAGGTAAAAACGTTAAAAAAGAAAGGAAAAAACACGGAAAACAAAGAAACTCGGTTTGTACAAACAAGTGAGAGTAAAATGCAAAAACTGGTTAAGAAAACTACGCCAGGAAACACGAAAAAATTAATAAAATATACTGTAAATGTCTTCAATGGTAAGCGGCATCCATGTTTCGTGAATGAAGTCTGTTTTCGAAATTGTTTTTATAAACTACTAAAAACCACAAAGAATTCTACAACAAATGTCAAAAAATAGAATAATTCAATGTCAAACAGCTTTCATTTACCAAAATAATTGTTTTTATATCCAGCTTGGAGACGAGAGAGAATTATTTTTTGAAAACTCTGGAGATGACGAGTCGATGCAGTTTTCAGTGAAGTTATGAGGTCATAAAATAGATATGAGGTTATAAAATGAATTATAAAACTCATGAATAATTAATGAGGAAAACACAATAGAAATCATTGTCCGTGGAGGAGGTTGTATATCTGATACAAAATCGTCCTGATTTGCATAAATTTCAACTCCAATTTTCTCAGCCAAATTCAATTTTATCTTTAAAATTTTAATAGAACATGAATGTATACACCTAGACGTTTCATAAGTAATATACAATATTCGTGTCCGTGTTGTATCAGATATACAATCACTCGCCTTCGGCTCGTGGTTGTATATCTGATACAACACGGCCACTCATATTGTATATATTACTAAACCCCCTCTGGCTCACTGGAATATCGGCTGATAATTTCCTTGGATGAGAAATGGTCCTCAAAATATCACATTTGCCCTCGAAGCTTCGCTTCTCGGCCAAATGTTCTTTTTTCGGACCATTTCTCATCCTCGGACATTATCAGCCGATATCCCAACCGCCAGGAGGGGTTTATTTACTAAGTATCGCGATTTTCCTATAAGTTTGATCGGGACAGAATTGCCGGGCGATAAAACAATCGCGATACAACAATAAGTTATAAGTGTTATATCAGTTTAAAGTTGCAACAATGTAATATTGTCTAAAGTAAAATAGATAATAATTAATTATTTTAATTTTAGTGCATTCCATCCGAAACAATATACTAGCTACATATAGAGAGCAAATCGCTGTATATTTACTTTTTTATTTCAAATTGATGAGTACACACAATGCCCTTTGGTCTTGGAATGCAGTATTCAGTATTCAGGATTCAATATTCAACGTTTTTTGAAATAGCTGAATTTGTATTCCGCGGTAACTGCATAACTATAACGATTCTCCGTGTCACCTTTAGCTACACCGGATCGAAGGGTTGCTTTCAATATCTTAAGGACGTTCGCAGGAATTGTTCGCGCGCAGTCATTCGGCGCATGAATTTAGTGCGCGCTAATCGAGATGACATCATTCAAAAATTTTGATAGGCAAAATATCAAGAAAAGTAGTTTTTCACTCCTTCAAACTCTTATAGCTCTAAAACAACAGCGGTGACCCTCCTCCCTTTAATATTAATAATTCATAAAGAATTAGATATTTGGATATTAAGCTGCCAATGTACCAAATTTTAAGAAAACATATGGGAAATTCATAATGAAAATACGTATTTGGATGAAAACTACGGGCCAAAGTGTCAGCGAATGATCAGTATGGTGGCTGTTATTTGTATGTATTCATAAATATTTACCCATAATATCATTCTATAGGTTATTAGACAGCCGTTTAAAGAAACATTCTTATAGCAATTCATTTAATTATTTTTACAAAAATATTGATTTTAATGCTGACTTATATGGATTGCGCACAAGCAATTTCCTCCTAATTTCCGGCGATAAAGGCTGCACTTTGATATCATCTCACCCCTAAACACGAACACGGTGATCCCTATTTTTTATTTGCTCATGGAACTCCAATGATGATCTTATTTCACCATCGAAGTTTGAAGAAAAAAATACAGGGGAAACGCATTTGACTGCGAACGTCCTTAACCAACAACAATGCCGGCAGGAATAAGGCCCGGCTTCGACGTCTAATTTTACATGAGCTGAATTTAAGGCAAATGAGCAAAACCTATTGTTTGAATTCATTTGCATTAGATTCGAAACATGTGAAAGTAGACGTCGAAACCGGGCCTAATATAGTACTAGCTATAAAAGCAAAAAGCGCAACGTCCCTGAATTAGGCGAAATACTAAATTACGCAAGGTGGTTCAAACTGTTTGACTATACTTACCTAAGTCAACCGTCAAGGAATTTTGAAAGCTAAAATTTGTGGGCTTCCATGGTTCGCCAGAAATCAAGGGACGGCCGGGGTCCCCAGATGTAGCAGTGAATGAAATACTCGAGTTGTCTATCAAGTAGTTGTCCAGCAACAAACCACAACCAACTGAAAGAAATGCAAATTAAATAAACACTACTGTACAACTACCATAACCGGGGCCAATCAGACAGCGAGAAGCAATGAAAGTGTGGAATGAAAACAATGTATTCTAAATTTGGATAGCAGAGCCAATCAGAGACCAGCAAAAAAAAAATAGAATTGATTTCATCCGAAGCAACAAAATTATTTCGATTCCCATGAGAAAAAGACGATTGTGTAAACAAGAAGTAGATAAAATCTATCCAGGTTTCTGATTGGTTCGACTATAAGTTGGAATGCATTGTTCTTATTCTACATTGTCTAAGTGGCTCCTGTTTTATCAAACGCACAGTAAAAATGCAAAGGCTGTAATATTTTTATTTCGTATTTCTACATAACCGCGTGGGAGACTGGTTATCAGTTGCTAACTGAAATTTAAACTGCAAAAATAATGACGAGGAAGGATTGAAACGAATTTTAGTTCATGTTTACTTGCTTAATGTCACGGATTTGAAAAGGCAAAATGAAACCATTAGATAAAGAACACGAACGTTCAATCAAAATTCAAACATTCTTTGACAAAAGTGTGTCTAACCAGCACCAGATTCCTCTCATCTTCAATAATCTAAATTGGTATATATATAAACTGTTTGTCGCATTCCTCTTGGCTTGCGAGTATTGCTGATCCTATACTAGCTTAAAGTGCCCCTAATAAATAAATAGGACCAAACCTATTTCAAATATATCCTTATTGTCTCAAAAATATTTTTTTGTAGGATTTTTCCCGCTTTCGAATTCGGTGTAAACCTGATTCTTAAAAGCGCGTTTTGAAAATGCCCCAATAAATCTCACAGCCGAATCACTGGGAGACTGGGCCTATGACGTCAACGGAGTGATAAGACTTCGACAGTTTTTTTTTATTTTTTTTTTATTTTTTATTTAATAGCTTTAACAGAGCACGAAGAGACTCGTGGTCCATATGAACATGCCCCATACTTACATAAACATATGCAATACTAACAATAAACAAACAGATACACAATTAACAGCAAAATGTGACACATAATATGAATAACACAATAGTGATAATAATAATTTATCGACAACAGAATGTTGCCGGGGAAACAGATCTGCATTTAGAGCAAATAGTTTTAAAGGTTCTTATTCGGTCAGGATCAAAAGCTGAATGAAGAAGTGACTTGTAATGCGAACGAACTGTCGTTTTAAAAGATGACAGAGTGGTACTTTCCTTAATATTAAGAGGCAGTGAATTCCAGAGAGGTATAATCCTATTAAAGTATGAGTCCCTGAAAGTTGAGGTTCTAGTTAGATTTGGCTTATAATCAATGCTGATAACGGAATTCCTAGTTACTCTAGACTTACTATATGGAGTGACGTACTTAAGGATGTCGAGGTTAAATAAACTGTTACGGCATTTGTAGAAAAAGACCAGATCTAGATATTCAAACCAATAGGAAACAGGGATCATATCAAGTTTTATCAACCTATCCCTGTAGGAAAGATCTGCGGAACACGCTCCACTTGGTGCAAGAATGTACTTACTAGCACGGCGCTGAACACGTTCAAGCAAAAGTAAATCGCGAGTGCTTGACTGAGGGGCCCAAACTTGGCTTCCGTAGCACAAGGTTGAGCGTACCAAGGAGAAATAAAGAGCACGGCGCAGATCAATTCCCAAAGAGTTAGGTGTGTTCCGCCTGAGGAAACCTAAAATTTTGTTGCACTTGGCAACAGTTGAGATGACATGACTGTGCCATAACAAAGTGCTTGAAGTGACAACACCTAGGTCTCTCACCGAGTTAGTCTCACTAAGAGCATTAGCTTCAATAGTATAATTTCGAAAAGCTGGATTTCTCTTTCTAGAGATCTTCAGTACGTCACACTTGGATGGGTTGAAATTGAGATCCCAATCGTAACTCCAGGATACCAGACCATTTAAATCATATTGCAACATGAGGTGGTCCTGTGGAGATCTCTGGGCACGGTAACATTTGGTATCGTCCGCAAAAAGTACCGTACGTGTACCATCCGATGTGACGTCCGGAAGATCATTCACATATAATGCGAAAAGAAATGGGCCTAGTAGACTTCCCTGAGGAACCCCCGAGATCACAGATGTAAAACTGGATTTTGTACCATCAACAACTACGCACTGTTTGCGATTACTGAGATAATCTTTAAACCACTCCCAAAGGGATCCTGATATCCCATACAAATTTAACTTAACAAGCAGCTTTGCATGGTTTATAGAGTCAAAAGCCTTAGAGAAATCTAAATACAGAACATCTATTTCCGTATTTGCATCAAGGAGTGAACCAATTTCATGAAAAACTGATAATAACTGTGATACGCAAGACCTCCCTTTTATAAAACCAAACTGAAAATCTGAAAGATATTTCTCGAAATGATTAAACACCTTTTTAAGGATACATTTTTCAAGAACTTTGCTGACAATTGGTAACAATGAGATAGGCCTATAATTAGATACAGAGTTTTTAGAGTCTTTCTTGAAAACTGGAGTTACATTGGCTGTTTTCCATTCGGTTGGAATTTTACCACTGGACAGCGACAGGTTATAAAGGTCGGTCAAAGATGGAGCAATCTGCACAGCACACTCCCTGAGAAGCCGCGCTGGTATGCCATCAGGTCCAGCTGATTTGGAAACGTCCAAAGAAAGCAGATTCTGTAAAACTTCAGGTACAGTAAGTTGAATGTCTGATAAGAGGGAGGTAGTAAAAGGATGTGTGGTAGGTAGAGCAGATGACAGACTTGGTTGCCGGAAAGTGGACGCAAAGAAGTTGTTGAAAGCTTCTGCTTTATCAAGAGGAGAAGATAACTTTATCCCATTATGCACAACAGTCGCGGGTATTGAACCTTTACTGGTCTTAGCCTTGAAAAAGGACCAAATCTTATTCTTGTTGAGAGATCCTGAAGTACTTGAAGTGAGGTTTTGTACATAGGCATTAAGTTCTCAAAGAATCGAAGCGACGATTAGAAGAAAATGTCAATGGAGAACGACACAATATTTAGGCATCTTTTTCTCTGCGAAACTCGAAAACAAAACAAAAACACCCTTTGCTTGTAAAAGAAACGGCTCACCCCGATTACGTAAGCAAATACTAGGTTTTAGGCGCGGTACTCGAAAGTTCAAAGCGCCGTAAAAAGATCGAGATTACACTGACAGCATAAAAATCCTACAGGTAAATATAAGGAGTTATTTGAATTAGGTCTGGTGCAATTTATTAGGGGCACTTTAAAGTGGGACGACGCGAAATGAACGTAGTTAATATTTTTACATTTTCGACATCCTCACAGCATTCACACTAATATTCTAAAGCTATTTTATGGTACGATAAAGGGAACGTCCTCAAAACAAGCTATATTTCTCGGATTTCATTTCCCGACATTATTCAAACGTGTCTCGGCTTTGTGCATGTCAGTTTCTCAATATCTCGTTTGGAAAAGGTTCCATTTTCATCGTTGTCCCACTTTAAGCAATGATTCATCGGCTAATTTTTTCCACATCGTTAAACATATCGTAGCCATTCAATCCAACTTACACTAATCAATCAATATTAATCAGTGATATATTTTGATTAATCGCACTTGTCATGACGAGCAGTGTTGCATTCACAGGATATCGTTTGAAGTTATTTCCTCATGAATTTGGGTCTTATGTTATTATACCTCAAGCAACTAGCTCCCTTTCCACCTTCATTAAAATAACCACGTTGTCCAAACCAAGATTGCAGCAATAATCAATGTTTTTCGATTATTTGTTTCCCGAAAAATTCTGAAGAGAGCTAAAACACCTACTCATTAATTTTAAATCATGACTTTTCTTCGATAATATTCATTCGCAAATTAATTATAAGTAATACATTAATATTTCTGCCGTTTTAGTACATGTTCTATCCTCTTTGTATTGATTAGGACTTTTAGATCACTAGCTAATGATGGTAAATAGTAGCAGTAATTAGTATAACAATCGATCAATAACTGAAAATATTAAAATAGTTGCGTAGAAATAAAGACATTAGTTTTAACAAACCTTCACTAAGATCAAATTCGGTGCTGACAGTCTGAAGGAGAACAAAAATCGTAATCAAAATCCTTAACTTCATTCTCTCAGTCCTGGATACAAGATAAAAACAAGTACACAAGTACTAGTTAACGATGAACTATGCTACTTTAATAATAATACAATATTGTGAACTATTTAATAAGTATTAATGGGATTACGTCATTGTGATGTAAAGGATATTTGACAGGTTAACTAAAACTCCGGTTTATGCTTTATTCACTTTCTATTGTAATATTGGTTTAAGTGTGCTTAATAATAGCCATTGATATATTTTTTTTGGTCGGTGATTAATGACTCAGTTTTCATTTGAAAAGGGAAAACTTGAAAAGCAAAAAAAAAAAAAAACTAAAATAAGAATGCATGAGCAAGATTTCATTTTTAGTTGGAAAGTTATTAATTACATTCAGGTAAGGGTCCTTCACAACCTACATTTGCCACACGTTGCTACACGTTTTGAAGTGGCTATTAAGTCATGCATGACAGCAGACACTTGTACCTCTTTGTGATCTTTATTTCAACGACATACGTACGTAGAATAGAGACATCATTCACTCACTGCACAATGATTAAATATATACATCTATTTCAAAAAAGAATGTCGCAGCTGAGAGCAACAAGAAACAACACAAGACGGCAAAGAACATCTGTATTTTACTCGTTATTCATCATTTAGACGCAATTATTTTAGTCGTTTTTTAATGGTAGGCTGCAACTGTTTCGATTCTTTAAGGTATCAGGATACGTTTAAGGCCTTCGAGATTACTTTTCTCGCGACCATGATTTCTCGCTGCCTTTTCAATATTATTGTATAAAAGTATACATTTTCTGAAAGCTAGATAAACGTAGTTTTCAAAAATCAATATGGAATTTTCTGTTTCGCGACACAAAAAAAGTTATTGGCTTTCTCCGCAATTTTTGTGTGACCAAAATATCGTTTTAAAAACATTGTAGCTCTTTCGGATTACATTGGATCGAACTGAAACTTTGGATTATGATAAATAACAATACGACCTAAAAAACGGTGTCTCAGATTTTTGAAATGTTTTTTCATTCAAAATATATTGTCTATTTTGTAATCATAACCACCGAAATTTCAAACTTCCGGATTTAATGCGTTATTGCGCGCGATCTAACAAAGATATCAAAAATCTGAGACACTGTTTTGAAGCTCATTATCCACAGAGTATGCTAATGTAATTTTGATCGACATAGCGGAAATTCGGACCCTGCGGGAAGTCGTCGAATGAAGTGAGGTAGAATGTTACTTTGAACCCAAAAATTTGTTTTGTGTTCCAAAACAGACAATTATAACTAGATATTCGAAAACTACATTTATTTAGCTTTCAGAAAATGTATACTTTTATGGCAAAATATTGTAAAGCCCATGCGAAATTTGAGGTAGCGCGTATAGGGGTCCTAATCATATCCTGATACCTTAAGTGATGTTCCGAATCTTCAGCTAATTAAAAGGAGGCTGCCTAAAATTTCTCTTGTGCTCACCCTCTTGACTTGGAACGGCTGCAGTTCTTACATACAAGCACCTATCATCTTGAATTTTCACCCACCTTCTGCATGAAGATTGAAGTTTGTAACGATGTATATTTCATTGGCATCAGCGTTACCATAGCAACCAAACAGTGACGTCGCTGTTTTTGATTAGCAGCAATTTCAAGCGTTGAAACTGACGCTGATCCTTAGTTGTGTGAGATAGTAATAGCAGAAATGAGAAATAATAATATATAGATATATTATATAATAGCTATACAATGGTTTTGAGTGTCATATATAGAGGATATTACATGGGTACGCGGAGATATGAATTTTATCTTCGAGTGTTGATATTATCTCTCACGAGTGAGCGCAGCGAACGAGTTAGAGATTTTGAACACGAGAAGATAAAATTCGTATCTCCAAGCGGCCATGTAATGTTCTGTTTATTATATGAAATCTTCAATGAAAAATAATGGAGAATTTTAGACTTGCTGAGCAAAAAGTCGAAATTTGACACCACAAGTGTTGATATAAATCGTATTTATATACAGGCGGATATATGAAATATTCATTAAATAAAGAAATTCTGTAAATAATATTACATTTATAGTAATGAAATTTAAAGGTAGTAAATATAAAGGATATAAGTAAATGCAGTTTGTTCTATTGTTCAAGGATGTTATGTTGGCATAATATGTCGCTGGTAAGATAGAATTCCTTTTTAAATACTGTTTGTGTGAAAAAGATCAATTTTGTATATTTAATGAGGCCTTACTAGACGTCACTATAAACCTTCATATCTTAAAGACGCATCACTTAAATCAAGAACTAACTTAAAATCTCTCATATCAATTTTATAATTCCTTTCTACTCTCCCTAGGCTCTCCCTGTGATTTCTCATCCTACCCCTCTTAGTAGGTGTTAGTACCAGTTCAGATCACCTACTGAGTGATTTTTTGACTAGTCAAGAGTCATATGAGTCATATCATCAATTATTTATTTTTATCATGCTTGCCTTGCACTAACGATTATATGAACTATCCTGTCTTATTTTCGATTACTGGAATCTTCTCTTGTTTTTCGTTCTTCTCTTTTGTGGTTTCGAATTGAAACCTTGAATATATTCAGTGCAAAGAATATTTATATATTGGTATTTCAAAAGCCTTTTCTTTTCAAATATACGAAATGAAAAGAAATAAACGGATGGCGAGCGAGATGAACAAAGACGATGAGGATACGAAGGTAAACATTAGCAAAGCTATTCTTTATTGTAGTTAAAAGCTTTAATTATAATTTCCTAAAGAAATTTTAAACCTTTAGAATGAATATCAGTATTTATTAGCAATGATTCGGGTTTTTCTTTTACATATTTCAGTTCCATGTTGCCTTTAGATAAAAATCTCACCAAATTTATGCGTTCATGTTTGTGATTTTGAAGTCGTTTTGCATCAACAGGACATAGCGATTTGGAATACAATTATTTTCATTCAATAACATTACGTGGTTATGAACTCAGTGTTTCGTAGTTTTCGATAAGCGAAAAGGTGGCCATAGCATACGTAAAGTGCTTGGAGAGATAAAGTGAGAATATTTCGGAGAATTTTCGGATTCAGTTATAATAATACAAATGACGTTCAAGCAAAGCACGATTGGTGGACTTTCAATAACTTTAAATTCATTAGAGATAAAATTGTACTTCTTCTACTTGATTTCATTTATTATTATTATTATTATTATTATCATCCTTTAGTATAATTTCTTTTTCTATATTTCTTACTGAGACACTAATTACCAATTAGTATTTAGTAGATATGTTTTTACGATTACCCTTTCATCAGGAGGGAGGGGGCGTCTCTAATGTTTTCGGCATCGCATTCGAGGACAGTGTTGTTGACATTCGTGACGTCAGATGACGTCACTTAGCAACCGCGGGATTCCACCGGGATTACATATCGCTTGATCATCTCTTGGATTTAGTTTATCCTTTGTTTTTCCTTACTTAAAGAGATAAAGAGCATTATTAAGCACCCTTTTAACCGTAAGTCTATTTCTTTGTACTGTAAATAACAGATACATGTCGTTTTTTTTGTGTGGTAATTCTTCTGTTAGCGGGTTTTTGTTTATTTTCTTGTGCTTCCCTGTTAGCGGGATCGCGCCATTTTTAGAACGGGACGAAAATTCTTCTTAACTAAAACTATATTTTAGTATCGAAAGAAACCGAATTTTGCCATCAAAAAAGTTCCCCTTATAGATAGTTAGTGTGTCTTGAAGATTATCTGTGTTAAAGCTTTAGTAATCTTCCCAAACCTCATATCATTCCTTTTAAAGTGTCCTCGATCGAGTTCTCTTTGAAAGCAGCGCTATTAAACAAGCTGCTGACTTCTGCTAAATCCTTCTCTTCGTCATTTTCATCAGTATTGTATATCTTTTAGTTAAGAGTTAATTGTTTGAGTATTACATGCATTGAATTTGTGTATTTGTTTTGAATTTTAATATATACATTTAAAAATATTCGTAAAAAGATCGTGTTACATTGATGCACAGGGAGCCCAATTCAGATAAAAGTAAAAGGTGAAAATAAAATCGGGGAAAAATCGACTTTAAATTTTTTTTAAATTCAAGGTCAAGATAATGTCCTCTTTAATACAAGCGAGCAAAATAATCCATAAAAATGCACTAGAACATTTTTTCATGTGTGTCTTTGTTTTCCCCTATATATGGTATCTATTGGACAGGTGTTATTTGCATAAATACTTTTAAAATTACAAAGTCTTAACATTTAAGAGCAATCCATTTTTACTGGAATTTGTACTGACCTCCTGGAGAGAAATGACAATATTGTTTTTGACTCCTGCATAAAAGATGTATCAGGTATAGTTCAATTTCTTAATGAATTATTTCTTTTACCAGGTATTTTTACTCTATGGGTTATCATTTACCTTTTTAACCCAATATAAACAGCTGTTGTTAATAACATACCTGGTCAACAATGTGTGGATTTGCATTTTCACATAAGGGCAGTAAAGTCAAAGCGTTTAAGTTTTTTTGATATATTGGTCTTATTAAATTTCTATTCTATAATATATACCTTTTGGGTTTTGAAGATAACAAATGAACAAATGCTTTTGTTGTACTGCAGCCTGAATGCCTACAATGGATTCCCATCATTTTGGTTTTCAATACTATATTTTGAAATCACTTTGGTCTCTCCATATCACATTGCTTTTTCCATTTTTTGATCACTTCCCTCACAATAGACCTTTCCCGAATACACTTGACTGACCACAGAACAATAGATTCAAAGCGAGGCTGGAGTAGACAAATGCAGTAAATGTACGGATTTGAAAACTTCAGCCTGGACTTGAATCTTTTGTTCTGTGGTCAGTTGAGCGAATTCAGGAAAGGTCTATTGGTGACTGTTTTGGAAATGAAAATTATTGTCACATGCCATTACTAATAAAAATGTCTTTACTAACTAGTAAAAATACATACTAATTATTTACAGTAAATATATCTAGATAACATACAAATTATTTACAATCAATATTATGAGATCAAAAATTATATACAATTATACTATACTATTTAGCGAATAAATTATATCTAAAATATACTGGACAAGCTCTCTTTTCTATATAATTTGTACATGGTTTGGCATTTAACTATCAACAAACTGCTATTTACAAGCTGTGAATTTCCACCATCCTGGAGCCCTTTTGGGATTACTAATGCCTTATAATTGCCAATATAAAATCAACACAAAATTAATAGCTATTACAGGGTTTTTTCATATTACATTTGCATCACATGCTGCTGTGTCAGACTTAAGAGCAAAAATAAATAACAAATTAACTATAGACAATTCCTTTTATTGGTTATCTTGCTGTGCCAAAGGAAGAAAGGATTCGAAGACCTGTATAGGGAGTCCCAGTTGGGAATACTGAAGACCACACCACAGCTTGAGAAATGTACACAATGCAACAAGGAAATTGTATTGTCTATATAGTGATGTACTCTGCAAAACAAAAAAAACACAACAAATATGTTTTTAATAATGTTTTTTCTGTAGTATGCCACTTCCTTGATGAATCTATTGGGTCAGTAATACTTGAGTATGACAACTCCTTATATTAATTCAAATCAAGCAGACAGCCATTTTAACATCAATGGGTTCATTTGTATACATTGACTGCCAGCCATTTTTCTTAGAGAGAAAGATAGAGAGTAGAAAATACTGTATCAAAAAATTGAGGGCCCTGCTAGCAACATCAAAGCATTTCAAGAATCCCCTTGTAGAATCCTGGAATTTCAACCCCCTCCCATGTACATAGCCTGATTTCTTTCTTGACAACATAAAATTGTAAAATTTAAACAGTACATGATGCATGGTAGTACATCATAGTATATGGTAGTAAGTGGCAGTACATGGTAATAAATTTCATTACAAGGACTGCAAAGCACCCTAAAAAAGTGGGGCGTGACTAAGGTTGGAAAATATAGACTAGTGTGGGATTTAAGAGGGAAAAAGCCCCCTAGCCCCCCATCTCTGCAGTCCCTTCATTACATAATAGTACATCAGGCCTGTCGCTAGGACCTTGGGGTGGGGGGGGGGGGGGGGTTTGTTTTCTGCCAATCTCAGTTATGGCATTAGCCAGCTTTTCTCATAGAAATTTGCAATTAGAAAGGTTAAGGAGGGGAGAGGGGGGTTCGTTCAAACTATTGAACCACCCCTAGGGATGGGCCTGTACATGGTAGGTACATAACAGTACAAGGCAGTGCATGTTAAGACGTAGCAGTACATAGAAGTACTTTGTGGTGCATGGTAGTTACTACATGGTAGTACATGACAATAAATGGTAGTACATAATATGTAAATAAAGACTGCCTGATCCCAATCCTAGTCTGGTCTCTGATTTAGATCTTTGTACATACATACACATCCATACATGTATTAAGCTTTTTTCTGTTATACTCACTGAATAAAATACATGAAAGCTGTAATTTAGTCAATACCATAATAGAGTTATTTTGTTCAGACCGTGAAACAGTTTATAGTAAACGTAGTTAGTGTAAGCTTATATGATATAGGCACAAAAGAAAACAATGGAAATATTGGTGGTTACTACACCTCTATCCGGATAATTTAGCTAGACTACTAACTAAAATCAGGAATAATTAGGAATAACTCCAATAGGTAATAACTCACCATCAATGCATTTTATGGCTCCAGCGCTAGCTCCAGCAAATCATGGGAATCCTTTCACTGCACCACCAGAAATCACGATCGTCATATATTGTCAATAAGATACTGTTTACACAATCCCCGAAGTTCAAAAGGAATGATATGAAGTTCAAGTGAAGCAAAACAAGTGAAAATCCTCACAATAAAACTTCATACCCTGTTACATTAGTCGAACTTTTTTGGAAAAGATTCCTTTTCCTCAGGGTTCACAATATATTTTTTTGTCTTCGATGTCGAGTAAAAACGGCAGCCGTTTTCCATCGTAAAAACAAGTTTATAGCCGAAAACGAACAACATAACCGACCAGTCGACTAACAGTTTTACCAGTCTCGAATTCTTAAAGACCTAAACGTTTGGTTATTTACATTTTAAATCCAATTTAAGTCGTAATGCGGTATATTTTCGACATTTTCTACACGAATTTGCCTTTTACAATCCAGGCGCCATCTTGGAAATTACCGTGACGTCACGAATGGCAACAACACTGTCCCGCGGTTTTCCCTAGAGACGCCCCCTCCCTCCTGAATACATCATTTCAAATAAAACAGCGAAAAAACGACAAAAAACAATTTTGCTCTTTGAAATATAGGTATTTTGGGTGATAGATATCGGAAATATCATTGAATTTACTTTAAAAATGGGAAATATTGACTGAAACTTAGTCTCAGTTGTCGCCATTAAAGTCCAAAGATCGTAATCGAAATCATTTAGCGATCATTTGGCTTCGCAAAAAAATGAAAATAAACCTTGTTGGTCTTAAAATTTTGCACATAAGCAGTAAATCTCAAAGAGAATAATCTGTGTTTATTACAGCTTCTGAATCTTCGAAAAAGCCGATTTTTGAAGGCAGAATTTGCTTGACAGCTCGTTTGTTTACGTTTCGCATGGCTACATACACTCGTAAGACGGCGCTGCATTTTGCCATATATCTTCTCTCTTTTACATTGAAATGACTCCCAGAGATCTTGTAAGACTAAAT
Organism: Anthopleura sola; assembly: GCA_023349425.1. Taxonomy (NCBI): domain Eukaryota; kingdom Metazoa; phylum Cnidaria; class Anthozoa; order Actiniaria; family Actiniidae; genus Anthopleura; species Anthopleura sola. The sequence continues at coordinate 15,498,953 of JALHLI010000003.1, read as the reverse complement.
TAGCTGTTGTTTTATTGAAGAATGTTAATATTTTTCATTTTAGCTTACCTTTTATAATAAAACAGGATACAATTGTAGAAGTTGTGTTACTGTAAATTGACCTTGAACTCGACACACAGTCACGCTATAATGCCCTGATTACCCAAGATGCACCGTTTTGCCGAAAGCGCGTATTTCCACAATTGTGACCTTTGAATTTGACATGATAATGATAAATGTATTATCTGTATAGGTAAAACCTAAAGATAATACATTTATCATGTCGAGTTCACACGATATCAGGGATTGGCTGAGGGCTCTTGGCAAATCAGAAGCGAGATAGTGAGTAAAATGTATGATTATTACATCATCATCCTGTGGTGGAAATATCAGTAATAATGATGATATATAATAACAACGACAATAACAAAATCAATTAACAACAACCCTGACAACAACAACAACAACAACAACAACAATAATAATAATAATAATAATAATGATAATAATAATAAAAGCAATAATAATAATGATAATAATAACCATGATAATGAATGATAATGATAATGATAATAATAATAACAATAATAATAAATAGTAATGATGATAAGAATATTTAACAATTATTCATCAAAGGCGAAGTAAATATCTTCTAATAATCACAGGTCGCTCGACCAATCACAGCGCGCGAAACTCTATATTCAAGTCTAAAATTTTACTAAAATGCATATGATTTACCCATGAAAAACAACAGTTCATCTCTCAAAAAGTCTTCATACCGGGAACTCAGGATACATCAAACAAGAATACCCTTTTCTTTAACTTTTAGAAGACACTCACTTTGTTTTATCATTGTCTTTCCCAGCCCATAATATTCAATCCTTTAGAAGCAAAGAAGAAAGGACAAGAAAGAGTTAGATGGGTGTCTTGTGACGGAACCCCCAACAAGCAGGAAGATGTTTCTACCCCAGAAGAAGTTATGGCCGACGTGGAGCAGGTATTAAAAGGAAAGGATGGCAATTTACAAGCACTTTCGCTAAGAGACCCAGATACATTCAAGGCAGGGGAGTTACGATGGCACGTTGGTTTGTGGAAGAGAATATTAAATGGCTACAAAGACAAAAGAAACGTTATGGAGTGGGTTGGGTCAGGAGTGAATGTTAAAAAGTTCTTCCGACATTTCAAAGGGGAATACAAAGGTGTGAGATACAATTCCCGATCGCCACCTAGTAGACAACTCCAAAATCACGAATCCTGTTACAGCAATTCTGAGAATAAACGTTTTGTCACCAATACTCTCTTGCAACGTCTTGAAACTGGAGCAGTCCGAGTTTTGGGGAAAAAAGGAAAGGTTAAGCCCCCTTGGCTGGTTCTTCCAATGAAAGTAGAGCCAACGAAGCCCAGATTGTGCATCGATGCACGCTATCTAAACCTGTGGATGAAGGATAATCCTAAGTTCTTCTCCTTGGATTCGCTGGATGTGGTCCCTGATTTTGTGAATAAAAATTCCTACATGTCAAAGATCGACGATAAGTCTGCATATGAACATATTCTACTCACTAAAAACTCAGAGAAGTATTTCGGGATTGAATGGCAAGGTTGGTGGTTAGTTTGTAAAACCTTGCCATTTGGTTGGAAGAACGCGCCGTATGTTTACCAAACCGTTGGTCTTGGGGCTACTCATTTTTTTAGGAGTCGGGGAATCGCTTGTTCCCTATATATAGATGACCGTTTAAATGGAGAACTGTTTACAAAAGAAGGCCGCTGGTCTCTACCGATTGCCCAACGCGGCCCTGAATTTAGTTCTCAAGCAGCGAAAGCCGCTCTTTATGTCGTTTGTAAAGTCCTCGTTAACTTGGGGTATTTTCTTGGCTGGCAAAAATGTATTTTTGAGCCTTCGACAAGTATTGTTCATCTTGGGATGCTCATAGACTCGACTACACAGTCGTTCTCTGTTCCCCAGGACAAAAAGGACAACTTTGCCAAACTGAGAGAAGAAATCCTTAAAAGTGAGTGCTCTGACCCCCTACACTCCCCCAAAACGCTGAAGGGAAAATGTTTGTCTTTTTCAAAAGCTTTTCCATTAGCAAACCTATATGTCAGAGAAATAACAGATGCAGCTAATGTTCAAACTCATGGAAGCTTATCTCCACGTTTACGTGCGGAATTAGAATTTTGGAGATTTCTTGACGACTGGGAAGATGTTATCCCATGGAGAAGGGACAAGACGGTCAGAGTATCTTTGTCCACCTCGCCACTCCAATGGACCGCTACCATCCACTCACTATCTGGGGACCAGAAGTATGATGGACAGTTTCACAACAGCGAACAACCAATCACCGTGTTAGGGATCCAGGCAGTGAAAAGTGCCCTTGAGAAACTTCCCAGTGACCTCAGAGATTGTGAAGTGAAGATTACGGTAAATAGCAAAGAAGTTCTTGACGAGTGGAAAGCGGGCGAGCTAACCCAAGTGAAAAAGCAAGTCTTGGAAATAGCCGTGAAAAAGAACATCTTAGTGAATATCACGATGGATGGCCCTTCTACTGGTTTCCTAAAATCGGACTCCATGTTATCCCCACGGTGTTGGAATATCGTGCAAGAGAAATTCGGAGGCCTTGGGGGACACAATTTAGATCTCATGTCTCTCGATGTCAATTGCCAAAAAGACAAAGATGGACATGCTTTGCGTCACTTTACGCCCTACCCCACACCAAAATCTGCTGGAGTGGACGTCTTTTCTCAAGACTTGTCCAAGTGCGACGGGGTCATTACTAATGCATACGTTTTTCCTCCATTTGTTTTGATCCCCAAATTGCTGCGATGCTTCATGTCCCAGGGGGCCGTTGTTACGATGGTAGTTCCCAAGTTTTCCAAGTTCCCAACTTGGTGGCCGATTATAAATTCTTTGGCCCACAAGAAAAAACGCCTTGCGAGCCAAGGCGATCGAGATGCACTTCTCTACCCAAACAAAGATGGCAGATTTCAAAGGCGCCCTATCTCAATGGAATTATGGGCTTTTCGTGTAGACGGAAAACAAGGCACGACTACATAGAGTAAAAGAGCGTTTTACTAATTTTTAAAAGAATGTTGTTGACATTGAAATAGCCCTTATTTCACCAGTAGTAGTAGTAGTAGTAGTAGTAGTAGTAGTAGTAGTAGTAGTAGTAGTAGTAGTAGTAGTAGTAGTAGCAGTAGTAGCCGTAGTAGTAGAAGTAGTAGTAGTAGTAGTAGCAGTAGTAGCAGTAGTAGTAGTAGTAGTAGTAGTAGTAGTAGTAGTAGCAGTGGTAGTAGTAGTAGCAGTGGTAGTAGCAGTAGTAGTAGTAGTAGTAGCAGTGGTAGTAGTAGTAGTAGTAGTAGTAGCAGTGGTAGTAGTAGTAGTAGTAGTAGTAGCAGTGGTAGTAGTAGTATAGCAGTGGTAGTAGTAGTAGTAGTAGTAGCAGTAGTAGTAGTAGTAGTAGTAGTAGTAGCAGTGGTAGTAGTAGTAGCAGTGGTAGTAGCAGTAGTATAGTAGTAGTAGTAGTAGCAGTGGTAGTAGTAGTAGTAGTAGTAGTAGCATTAGTAGTAGCAGTAGTAGTAGCAGTGGTAGTAGTAGTAGTAGCAGTAGGCTCGAGGAGGAGGAGGAGGAGTAGCGGAAGTGGTAGTATACATAATTGAAGAAAATATATCGCGTATTACGTTCGAGTTGCTCCTTTGTCAAAACTAGATTATTCATATCCAAGTAATTATATATATTATTGCGACAGCTGCGACGTCTTGGTTGCTTGTTTTAATTTTTTGACTTCATTTTTTTTCTTGAGTTTGTTTTGTTTGACAACCAAACGATACAACAAATCATGAACCTGTCATGTATGCTTAGCCTGTCATCAGCATTAACGTGACTGAATACTGATCGATTGCTGTTAATTTGTGGTTATTATTCAGTGATATGATGGCATGGTCAATGATTGTTTGTCCCATAGAGGGAAAATTGCCAGCCTAATTAGACCTCCTTAAATGCTAACACAAAACATTAACACGTTCTAAAAGCTTATACATAACAGGGACGCAGTAGCCAGGGAGGGGAAAAGGTGGGCTAAAGTCCTTCCCCCCTTCCTCCCCCCCTTTTTGACCAAGATTTTCAAATTTCTTTTTGTGTATTGAAATGCTTTATTAAATACAAAGCCTGCTAGCGTAAGGTATGATCACAAGCCGTGCCCTGACTCTGATCAGTCCAGAGGTTGTTTCAGGGTTCGATCTGTGAGTTATCCGTGCCCTGACTCTGATCAGCCCAGAGGTTGTTTCAGGGTTCGATCTGTGAGTAAGCCGTGCTTTGACTTTTATCAGCCAAGAGGTTGTTTCAAGGTATCGGTAAAATTTGAAAGTTAAAAATATATATATGTATCCTGGATGCCTCGCGCGCGCCGCAATTCTAACAGCAAATATATATTCGTGGCCTGTTGATGGCATCAACGAAAAATGGATCTTTTAGTGGCGACCTGGACGCTAAAGATTCCTTTTCCAGAATTCGTCTTCCGGGACAGGGTGACCACAGATTTATCTATGATATGAAATTTGTATTTCTTTTATTAATTTTGATACCGCGGTCACTGAGATTCGGTGGTTTCATTCTTACGAAGTATTTTGGTTGATGTAAAGTCATTCAAATTGAAACAAAAGTATTGAGTTGGTCGTCAAATTCAGTTTAACTGACATGCTGACATGCTAACATGCATACATAGGATTCGAAATCCTGTATGTGTCATCGATTCGATTCTATTCAACTCAACTAATGATATCTAAAAACATTTGTTCAACAGCTGAAAGGACATATTTTACTCGCAATGGGTTACATTATTTGATTTTACTGATGTGTTCATTAAACAAACAAAAGTTGTAACCTTCCTAGGTTTTATTTCATTCCTTCATTGAAGTTTGTTTCTTGGTATATTCCTTTTTTCTTTCTTTCTTTTTTTCATCTTTCTTTCCTTTTATTATTATTTTTTTATTTTCCACTTTTCTTCCTTCCTTTTTTCCTTTTTCTTTTTTCTTTATTCAACTTTACCACTGTGAGGTGACGGAAAGCCTTACTGTTAGTGCCAAATTACAAGACAACTGATAGATCGAATTAGAATTTGGAAGTTGATTTTTGTGGAGGGAGGAAAACCGGGGAACCCGGAGTAAAACCCTCGAAGCACAGGAGAGAACCAACTAGAAACTCTATACTCACATACAACACTGAGCTCTTTCTTCTTTCCTTACTTAGCATCCTTTATTTAGTGAAGCTACAAAAATCCACACTGTTCTAAGGCCCTGTTACACTGACGTTGAAACTTTTAGCTGAAGCTTGTTCGCAAAGGCGTTCGAAACAAGTTTCACGGGGGTGTTACATGGTGCAATTTCGCCCTGAAACTTGATCGCGTCACAAGTTTCGGTTGCACGAGTAGAAAGCAGTTCTACTTTTGGTGAAACTTTCTCGCGACGAAAGTTTCACAAAGCTGTGGTGACGTACACGGTGCAATTCGTTCTAAAACTCGTATTGAAGCGCCGTTGCACACAAGTTTCAGATAAACATCTCAACGTGTAATTGCTTTAATTTTTTTTCAACCTAAAATCTTTTTCTTACTAATCTTTCTTCCTTAGCATTACTTAGCATTATCAAGATCAGTAATTCTAAAATACAACTTTATCAGACACAGCGGTTGATATCAAATATTTATTATTTTTTCTACCACATTTTCTGAAGAATAAAATGCAATACCATTATGAGGGGGTCGTCATATAAAGAGCATCAAAATGGTCATTAAATATGTATCAGCTGATACCACAGAAATGAAAAAGACAAAAATTGAAAAAGCATTGATCAATGCATCGTTTTTGTTAATGCTGGAGTACTACGCACAAAATGTGACATGTGGGAAGCCCGTGTGCGCTACTAATGCGTTTCTCACCTTTGTGGTCATGCATGAGTTCGATCTCTGGATCCCCCGTAATAAATGAGTAGAGCAGTAGAGTTGTCTGCCAGTGGTTCTCTCCTGTGCTTCGAGTCTTTTGATCTAGTTTCTCAAGCTTTCATCAGACGTCCATCGCTTTAGTCGTGAATGATTAGTGCGATCGACCTTTATACATATTTAATAAACATAATATGCGATGAAATGTGTATATGATCGTACGATACTGAGAAATACTCAGAAAAAAACTTATCAAAAACTTATCCGACTAGCATACGGAGGGTCGTGGGTTCGATTGCCATCTTGGGCTCAGAATTTTTTTCTGAGTATTTCACAGTATGGTACGATCATATACACATTTTATAATACATATTCATTTAGATTTCCATCTGTGACTATAATTCTCGAGAGAAATTGTATTCAATTGCTTTTTCACCTGTAGATGCTTTGCCAAATTATAATAATGTTAGTATTAGGGTTTTTTGCTGCTTGGTAAGTATTAGAAGTTTTACTGTTTGTTTCGTAATTATTCCGTTTTTATGTATTTTTTTTTCTCTAGAGCTCCAATTTTTTTTCCGAGAAAAATATGCTTGATGACAAAAATTCAATTCCTTTTAATAATGTTATTGTTACAGAAAATAACCTCAAGATTGACCTTAATTCGAAAAAGTATAATGATTACATTAAATTATTGATGAATGGAAAATGCACTACATGGACAGCTGGATGAATGCTTGAGCTAGAAAATGAATTAACTCTTTAATCTTATCTCGGACCACAAAATTAATTGTGCGGGTAACTTTTATGTACTGGAATATTTCTTTTTTCAGTTATTTTCACTAATTATTTCTTCGTTCATACCTCGTTGCTCTTTCGTTTGTTCATTTCTTCGTTCAGGGAAGCATTTTATTCATGCATTCGTTTGTTTATTTATTCACTCTTTTAGGTATTCATTCTATCATCCATTCTTCCATTCACTCATTCTTTGATCTTCAATTATTTACACGTTAATTTTGCCATTTCTTTCTTTCTTTCATTTCTTCTTTTCTTCTTCCTTCCTTCCTTCCTTACTTCCTACCTTTCTTTTTTCCTTGCCTCCTTCGTTCCTTCCTTCTTTCCTTCGTTCATTCATTCATTCATCCATCCATCCATCCATCCATCCATCCATCCATTCATTCATTCATTCATTCATTCATTTTTCTTGCGTTTTTTGTCATAATAACTATGTAATGAAAACTAAATACAAAGAATATAATATGAAACAAACCCCATTGCACTGCATTCATGGTATGCAGATTCACTGGTAAAAACCAAAAATCAACAGCCCCACACGATCTACTGTTTCCCTGTCTCCCTCATGCCAATCAATTAAGTCCCCAAAAGAAATGAAAAACACAAAAAATCCTTTCTTAATTCCACACCTAAATATTAATACCTATAAATAAATAATGAACTCCAGGCCACTTACTAACTAATGTGGTAATCAATTGAATACAACAATCAAACCAGCTGATATCATCTGTGAAATTAAAGCCATACTAAATGACTATAAATACCACTGGTGTACAGAACTCTGATAACATCAAACAAGCAAGCATCTACTAAAGTACTTGATAGACCCTAACAGCTCGATCCACCATGGCTTCTGCTCGTATTCTGGTTCTTCTTCTGATTGGCACCATGTTGGTGTGTCAAGTCTGTGCTGATGCTGATTCGGAACTACTCAATGAGATTCTGAATGCACATAGTAAGATTTTTGTTCTTCATTGTAGTATTAGTGTTAGGTTTCCTCCTCTCTGCGTCCTGTACCTGGATAGTATATAATGTCACCGCTAATTCTATGGACTACTTTAACAGTGTAGCATTATATAACTTTTGAACCGTAACCATTTTGTGTCGTTTCTTTATTTCCTTTTCTTTCGGAAAATGCTATTTTTTGGTCTGACCTTCTTAAATTCATACATTTGTTCGTTCGTTCGTTCGTTCGTTCGTTCGTTCGTTCGTTCGTTCGTTCGTTCGTTCGTTCGTTCGTTCGTTCGTTCGTTCGTTCGTTCGTTCGTTCGTTCGTTCGTTCGTTCGTTCGTTCGTTCTCGGAATGAGAGGTCCTAGCCCAGTTACACCTAAACGTCAATTTTCTTCATCGTTTCTTTATCAAATCTAATAATGATTATCATTTCTTTTCCCAGTGGAAGAAGATATGCCAGCAAAAAGTAAGTCAAACTAAATTAATATCTACACCGCAACTCCCACAACATCTTCCAAAAGAATTATTGATGTTTCACGAATTGCAAAGTTGTTGTGAATCATGATGGGGGGTTATAGCGGTAATGCGCTCGCCCTCGCTCGCCTCTCCCCTCTGGGGTCTCGGTTCGATTCCGAGCCTCGAAATCAAGTGTGAGTATGGTGTGTTATAGATCTCCCCTTGATTCGAGGCCGGTTTTTCTCCGGGTTCCATGAACCCCCTAAATGATAACTGCATACCCACTAATTAGAAAATAGCTTTCTCGAATTTTGTTCACACCAAATCGCCCGTTTTTGCATAAAGACAGTCATTGTTTAATATCGGCGGTTCAACCTCCCCCCCCCCCCTCCCCTAAGCCAAAATTTTGGATCCACCCCTGTATGTGTAATGTTGTGTTATGCTTTCTTCAGGATGCATCAACAAGTACAAAGGGAACATTTGCGGAAGTGTAAGTTGATTCAACAAGCCAGTTCAAAGTTCCAAGTATCGTTTTCAGTGCGCATGCGATTTTATCCCGAATTTCTCACCTTCTTTTATTCAATAAAAAACAAATTCGGGATAAAATCGCATGTGCACTGAAAACGATTCTTTTAAAAACTTTGAACTGGCACATAGGGTCATTCGCACTAACAGATCACATCATTAAACCAAAAATTTGTATCAAAATGAACAAAGACCTCGATATACACCCCTTTCACGTACGTGGCGTATTGACGCCAAAGCAGCTCAATTTGGAGGACAAAACAAAAGAATATTTCAATTTTGTTTTATCCCCCAAATTGAGCTGCATTCCGACTTCAGTTGCTACGAGGGGTCTATTAGTAAGAGAGAAATTCGACACAGGAAATAACATCAAGTGAAGCCCAGCAATAAATTAAGCGCAGCTAATGCATGCATTGATTTTATCACTACCTTTCTAATCAATTCTATTGAAATCTTTGTTTAGGTTATTAGACCACAAGATTGCGTGAGAAAGACCAGCCGGATGGGACGTTTTGCTAGAACTTACTGCAAGAGTCTCTGTGGCATGTGCTGAGGTATGACAGTAAAATAGGGACTTTATAGACCCCTTGCAGCACGTCGGAATGCAGCTCAAGTTGGGCGACAAAACAATAGGTTTCCAATTCTCAGGAGATTTAAATTCTATTGTTTTGTTCTCCAAATTGATCTGCTTTGACGTGCAAGGGGTCTATTTTATACATGCCTTGGAGAGGTGGAGATAATGCTAGATTACTTCATGACATACTTTCAAAACTATAAACCATACACCACAGGGAGCCCGAGCCCAGTTTTTGTGCCAGTATATTATTGTTGCTTATCTTTGATGTCATGTTATGTCGTGGTGAATAGTGATGATGTGGATCATCACTCGCACAAGAAAACGATACTTGTTATAAAGCGGTGTTTCCATAGCAACTGTCACCACTGGTAGTAAGGTGTGGCCCTCCCTAATATACCATTTAAGCTAAAGTTTCCCCATTTCAGACTATGTCATTACCTAGAGTGTCATTTATCTGTTTAACGATTGAAACAAAGAATCTTATTCTCAAGAGAAATCGAATGACACATGGTCTGATCAAAATAGGAACACATGATGGCCTAGAGGTCTACTGTTTATCTCTATCAAATATTGAGTATTGACAACTAGCTCTGAAAACTTTGCAGCTGACAGAAACAAGATGACGGACCATGAACCCTGAAGAACAAAGATTAACAGGACCACTGGATTATTGAAAACAAGAAATATTGATATATGTGATTCATACATTATTATATTATTGATTATGAATTAAATAAAAGTACAAGAGAACACTGCATAGTTAGTTGTTGTTGTTTTTGGCGGCTTCATTTTTTTTTTAAATCAGCTCCTGAATGGGGTTTAAGCCTGGTTTTCACAAGCGACGCAAGCACAGTCGCAAGCACAAAATACATGCAGGAATGCCGTTTTCACCACGACGCAAGCAAAAGCGCAAGCAAAAGCAAAAGTGCTCGTGCTCGTGCTCGTGCTCGTGCTCGTGCTCGTGCTCGTGCTCGTGCTCGTGCTCGTGCTCGTGCTCGTGCTCGTGCTCGTGCTCGTGCTCGTGCTCGTGCTCGTGCTCGTGCTCGTGCTCGTGCTCGTGCTCGTGCTCGTGCTCGTGCTCGTGCTCGTGCTCGTGCTCGTGCTCGTGCTCGTGCTCGTGCTCGTGCTCGTGCTCGTGCTCGTGCTCGTGCTCGTGCTCGTGCTCGTGCTCGTGCTCGTGCTCGTGCTCGTGCTCGTGCTCGTGCTCGTGCTCGTGCTCGTGCTCGTGCTCGTGCTCGTGCTCGTGCTCGTGCTCGTGCTCGTGCTCGTGCTTTATTTCCTCGGCAATATGCAATATACATAAGTCAAACTGCTTCTATTGAACACCTTCGGCCGGAAGTGACCGCTAAAATAGAGTTTGGTAGCTTAATAGAAGTATACTAACAGCTCCTTTGGGACTCGTGGACAACTGGTCGATAAATGGAGGTATAGATTAGCGCACATAAACCCTTGCTGGACTAAATAGAAGTTCAGAAAGACTTTTATCCCACACAATAGAAAATACAGCCAATCAGAAAGCAGGAAAGCCGTTGTATATTCGTCGGTATTTCACTCTTCCTTCTCATCATGCACCTTTCGTTGAATCCGCGCATTTGTATTTTCTATGGTGTGGGATAAAATATCGTCACTCGTGGGATATTCCATGTTATAACCCAACGATGAATTTTCGTGCGCTGTCATTGGTTCAAATGGGTCACGTGCAGGGCGGGTATCAGGCGATATCCCCCGTCCGAAGTGATATTCGTCCAGCAGAAGGTAAAAACGTTAAAAAAGAAAAGAAAAAACCCGGAAAACAAAGAAACTCGGTTTTTACAAACAAGTGAGAGTAAAATACAAATACTGTTTTAGAAACTCTACGCCAGGAAACACGAAAAAATCAACAAAATATACTGTAAATGTCTTCAATGGTAAGCATCCATGTTTCGTGAATGAAGTTTTTGGTTTGTTTTCGAAATTGTTTTTATAAACTACTAAAAACCAACAAAGAATTCGACAACAAATGTCAAACAATAGAATAATTCAATGTCAAATAGCTTTCATTTACCAAAATAATTGTTTTTATATCCAGCGTGGAGACGAGAGAGAATTATTTTTTGAAAACTCTGGAGATGACGAGTCGATGCAGTTTGCTGAATTCATTTCAGTGAAGTCGTTGGGTTATAAAATAAATAAACCCCCTCTGGCTCACTGGAATATCGGCTGATAATGTCCTTGGATGAGAAATGGTCCTCAAAATATCACATTTGCCCTCGAAGCTTCGCTTCTCGGCCAAATGTTCTTTTTTCGGACCATTTCTCATCCTCGGACATTATCAGCCGATATCCCAGCCGCCAGGAGGGGTTTATTTACTAATTATTATATGAAATAGAGTGTGATATTGAGTGACATCAAAATGATAAAATGGATATCCCCACTCCCACCAGTGGCCAGTGGGGATACGATTTATATCAACACTGGTGGTGACAAATTTCGACTTTTTGCTCAGCTTCTCAAATTCTCCATTATTTTTCATTGAAGATTTCATATAATAAACAGAACATTACATGGCCTCTTGGAGATACGAATTTTATCTTCTCGTGCTGATATTATCTCTCACTCGTTCGCTGCGCGACCATGTAATATCCTATATATATATGCCACTCGAAACCATTGTATAACTAGTATTTATCAGCTGATTGAAACCCACTACTGCTACAATGCAATTAAACGTATTGTCCAAATCACTGACAATATAATGTTGGATCGATATTTACAGTTTCTGGCTCTAAGATGGCTGATTCAGCTCGTGTACGTGTTCGCTCACAGTTTCTCTTTCGACATGGCGAACAACAGTTTTCATTCCCAGTATGCTTCTTAACTTGTCACGGAAGTATGTATTCTTAAAGCCGTAAATCCAAGGGTTTGTCACGCAACTCAGGCTTATGAGTAACGCAGCTCCAAGGTCCACGTAATATGGAATGTTTTGGATTCCTGCCACGCGTAGAAAGTGCAGCACAGATACTGGAATCCAGGTGATTATGTAAACACCAACCAGGGTCAGCATGGTGGATGCTACTTTGATCTGGGAAAAAAGGAAAGGTATCAAATTAATCCAAGGTCCATCATGATCACAATAGACAAGGGCGGATCCAGAATTTTTCAAAAGGGGGGGTCCCAGGGGAAAATTTAGTTGGCACAGGAATCCCGGGCGCATTTTACCACAGGAAGCCCAAATACTGAAGCGTTTATGAGCTGCTAAAACTTACGGCATTGATCGATATTAAAATGATTATTAAAATTAAGCCTTCTCTCAGAAAAAAAAACTTTTTATCTTTATTTTAGGATATACTCATTGATAAAAAATATTTGAACTTAAATTTGACAGGGGGGTTCCTGACCCCCCCGACCCTCCCCCTGGATCCGCCCTTGATAGACCCCTTGCACGTGACGGCAATGCAGCTCAATTTGGTGGACAAAAAAAAAAGGATTTCAATCTCCTGAGAATAAGATTCTTTCCTGCATGAAAGTCAGGTGTACAGAAAATGTACTCCTTAATTATTTTGATAGAGATCTTTGCTTTGGGCGTAAGGGTTTCTCATTTCAAACCACGGGTCATTCTCTTGAGAATATGATTATTTTTTTGAGTTCATGTATCCATATTCATGTTTCTTCTTATGTGCAACTGCTAAACAAAGAAATGATACTCTAGGGAATGACACGTGGTCTGAAATGTGAAAACATTATGCCCAAGGTAAAGTGGCATATTATTAGAACCTTGGACGTCTGATCTAACCCTGGCATTCAGAGTTAACGTTTGGATTTTCTCTTCTTTAGAGATCTATTGTTCATTGATAAGTAACGTTCAGCTAGACTGTTAGTACAGAGGTTGTCTAGATCAACAGAAAGTGTTTTAGTATTGTTGACTTTGTGAAACTGCTATCGGTCTTATCACTAAAAGTTAATCATGATGTGCTCATTCTACGAGGGAGATTTTCGTTGACATGGCAACTCGATTAATTAAATCTAGAGTTTTAATAAATTAAGGTTTTTTTGAAAATATGCAAATGCATGGTTTAGCTTACAGAATATATTTCATTGCAATTTTTAAAGCATTAAGCTTATTCTGTGAGGATTGGATGATTACAACAATAATAGAAAAGTATTGTAAAGAAGAGAATCAGGACCGCGATGAGGCGGGAGGACGAGAAGAAGGGACGAGGGAGAGAACATCTATCCGTCATCCATTTAGAGTAATTTTCCTCCAGCCTTCACTTCGCTCCATACGCTACTGTCCAACATACATATGTTATCTACCGTCCTAGGGTAGGAAAAATCTGTGGCGGAGAACGACCTTAGGACGGTAAATAACTTATTTTTTTTTATTTATTTTTAATTTCGCATCCGTTATTTCATGCGCGCGTGTGGATAACAACAGGAGACCGAACCGCGGGCAGATACTAAAAAAAAAAATACCGCGCGCTCAAGCAGCTAGTCACAATGCACGATTTTTAGGATACCAGACCGGAAAAAATTAATGATCTTAATTCTACGAATTTAAGGAGGTCAATGAACGTTAGTGACTGCCCCCCCCCCCCCCCCCCCTCGCCAAGCTTGCCCATGTTTAGAGGTCCCCTTATTCAGTTCCCTACAATTTTCATCCTACGTGCTCTTATTTTTATGAGTCTATTTTTCCATTGTAGGCATTTCACGTGCTTTTCCCTTGAGTATTATTATTTTACCATTAACGTTCGTAAAGGATACAAATACATGTAATGCGTTCAAATACAAAACTTGTTTTTACATTCTTATGGAACGGCACGTGGTTTGAAATAGAAAAACAGTGATTCGGATTACAACTAAAAAAGTAACCCAAAATATGTTGTCTTACCATTAAAAAGGTGCAAGTAAGTTGCTCAAACTCACACACTTTGCGGCAAATTTGCGAGAAAAAAATTTAAATGTAATTTCTTGAAAAGTAAAAGGACGAAATACTTTAGAACAGATAAAATTGGATGTTACGAATATTGCGTGGGAAGGAACGGAAGAATAGTTCAATGTACTTACTAGCTAATAGCTAGAAGGCAGTGTCAGCGAGAAAAACCTTCAGTTGTTCAATTAGAATTAGAAACAAAGCTAAATTCCTTGAAGGAAGCTGCTAAGCTACATTTACGTCTTTACTGTCTGGCTGTCAAAATTTATCAAAATATATGTCAATTATAATGATATTTTCCTGTTTTAAGACAAGGTTTCGCAAGGAGTTTCGACAATGTTTACTTATTATGTTAGAGTTTCGAACAGAGTTCGGCAACTAGTCAAGATTGGTATAGATAGACTTGACTACTTTAATGAATCAGAATAATTATATAGAAATTAATGTAGACAATTAAAAAATAACTCGAGTTAGAGAAAAACTAATTGACAGAAAGAAAATATGATTATGAAGAGGATTGATTGTAGACGAAGCAGTCTAGCTGGCTGGAATGGAATACCTTTAATTTCTTCGTTTTTAGTATTATTTTTCTCGATCTTATTCACTTTTTTCTTCGTTTTGAATTGGTTTTTTCCTCTTCGCTAACAATATTTTCCTACCCTTACATGTTTTCTTTTTTCCCTTTCTTTCTTTCTTTCTTTTTTTTCCTTTCTCTCTCTCTCTCTCTCTTTCACTTTCTTCCTTTCTTTCTTTCTTTCCTCCTTTCCTCCCTTTGTTTTCTATCCTATTGTTCTAGAGATTTACTATTCATATGTTCAGCATTCATCTTCCCTTACCGAATCAATTAAAACTGTAGAATACATTTTGATCATGTTGACATTAGTTTTCTAAACTTGAAGAAAAAGAGCCGCGAAAATAAATAACACGAAGAGAAAATAAACTATTTATTCTGACTGAGAGTAATGAAAAAAAAACGAAGGATTTTCTCACCTCAGTTGGTCCGGGTCCTCTTTTTACGGCTGATTGCGTTGTTGTATTGACCGGTTGTGTCTTATTCACACTTACTCTCGCCTTACTGTGATGTATCGCCAAATACACCTTAATATAACACCATATTGTTATAGAAAACGGAGTAGCAATCAGAAATATCACCAGGATGCTAGTATATGAATCACTGCTTCCCAAGGCAATAAAACAGGTTGCTCTTCCAGGGTTAAACCCGTATTTTCCAAGCCCTAGGACAGGAGGAAGAGCTGTGATGATTGCAAAACTCCACAGACCACAAACCATCAATATCGTATTCTTTTTACTGAACACTTTCTTGCTAAAGTTAGGTTTGACGATCAGGAAATATCTGTTGATGCTTATAAGCGTGACACAGAGAAGTGAGCTCGACAGAAACACCAGTGTATAAAAACCATTTAATTGGCAAAATATATTGTCGGCGATCCATGTTCTTTTGATCAAAACAGCTGAAGACACCGACAGAGTTAAACTAATCCTCAACAGATCAGAAACTGATAAATTTATGACCAAAAACGTCGGTATAGTTTTTAACTGTTGGGTCTTGTGGACGACGAAGCACACAACCACGTTTCCTATAAAACCAAGAATTATAAACGAGAGCAGAAGACCAACTTGAAGGATTTGAACACCAACTGAAACTGGAGGAAGAGCTTCGTCCAAATAATTTCCACTGTTGTTCGACATTTTTCTTCCAATATTTTCTCTCTTTCTTTCGTTTGCGTTTTTCGTCTGAAAGTAATTTTATACTAGATATTTGCTGATTACCAGAAGCTAAACTTTTTTCTCTGTTTGTTATGAACTTTTAGCTTTAATTACGAAAGAAAATTATCAAATGAATGACTGAACAAGATTATGATGTTAAGTCAGGGCACGCCTTCGGTCGTACGCTTTAGCGACTGAGGCACTGTCCAGATAAAATTTGAACTGATTTGATTACGATAATCAGGAGAAAAAACGCTAAAACCCAGAGTTTTCTTGTCCACAAAGAAGCTCCTTGAAAGGTTGACTCAATGTTTGTTCGAAGAATATATTATTGAAGTAGGATTCAAATCCGTCGTCTATGAAGTTTCAAGTTTCACAGGAGGAATTGCTGACCGACGGCTTGCACTGAATGCCAGTAAGTCAATGTCCTTTGAAAAGCCCTGAGTTAACTTGATTCTGCAAAAAGTTTCACAATAAAGTTAAGCCTTAAGCGTAGACGAAGCTTATTTCCATAGCCATTGCTGCTTAAACCTTTTAAGAGATTTATCCGAGGTACACGTTTTATCCTCCGACAGCAAGAATAGGATGAAGACACTTTAACGTTTCATGTAATTCTGCATATGCGATTGTTCAAATGTTGGCCGGTGTTGTGCACGGAAGTTTATGTACATCCACTGATTTTACATTGCGTGAAGGTTCGTGCACCGGTCTTAAAATCACGAACTAAAATGATGTTTCAAATCAAAACACACAGTGTTGGTTCCGCAACGAGAGATCAACACACCTGGCAGGAGTTCTACTGAGAATTAGTGAGTCATGTATTTCATTAAACCAAATGCCCGCGTATTTACACAAACAACGTCACTACAGACACAAGACGGAAGACACATACCATCTTTTTCATACTAGTTTATTTATCAAGTCTGTGGAAGGAAACATTTATTGTATTTACGTTTGACTGTGATTTGTGTGGTCAAGCTACTGCTAATTATAATGATTGATGGAAAATATGCAACCTGCTGATGCTAAAGATCTGAAAAGGTAAAACAACAATAAAAGCAATTGAATTGATGAAATAACTAACATAAAAACATAATTCGTCCACGACACGCAGCGAAAATTGATTTACTTTTTTTAAATCTCAATAGAATGTGGAAAATTTTTTTTGAGTTTCTCAGTTACTTATCTAAATAATGCCCAATTTTTTTTTATTACAACCATTCTATTATTTCAAGTTGCCCAATTTCTTCCTTTAGAGAAATGCAACAGTACTATTGATAAATAACAAGGAATTGGCAGGGTTTTTAGCTATTTTTTTTTCTTCATCTGCTTCACAGGTGACTGAAATAACTGAGTAGGGGGGTGATAGTTGCTCATATCCACTAGCCCTCTCTTAGACTCTTTTTAAAATTAACAATTAGTCCTCGAGTCCGAGGCCTCATGAGCTATTGACTCGTAGGCCATGAGGGCGAGAGGTCTAATTGTTTTAGTAAAAACCTACTAATCGGTCCAATAAAAGGATGCAAAAAGTTTTGGATTTTGCTTTAAATATATATTTTTTGGTTTTCAAAACCGGCGCTTTTCGCTACTAGAGGTCTATCACTAATAGACCCCTAGTAGCTCAGCCAATCACAGGGCTCGATTGGTGATAGACCATTAGTAGGATTTTTCTAAAATATATTATCTGTATCAGTTTTCAAATTTACTCTCCCCCCAGATCCACTCTCTCCACAATCCTTGTTTCTAGATTCGCCGCGTTGAGAGGCGGACGCTAATAGGATCCCATTCATACTCCTACTTTCCTTTCATTCCCATCAAGGGATTAATTCAGTAATCTGTGCACGCAATCCTAAGGAAGTCCGATAATTCGAAAAAACCTCCTCCACATCCCAGGTCGCCATGGTGTATGAGTCTGAGTGTGAATAGCTAGGATTTTATTAATTGGCAATCCTAAGGAAGTCCGTGAATTCAGAAAAACCTCAATCATAGTCTTCATTCACATCAAGAGACTATTCAATCCGTGCACGCAATCCTAAGGAAGCCCGATAATTCGAAAAAATCTCCTCCACATCCCAGGTCGCCATGGTGAAAGGCGAGCTAGTGTGGATAGGATTTCTTTCTATTTTCCTTTTATTCCCACCAAGGAATTATTGGGAATTTCAAGAAGATCCGAAGATTCGAAATTTCCCTACACATCTCGGTCGTCGCCATGGTGAGAGGTGGGCGCTAAAAGATCCCACACATCCTAATTTTCTTTCGTTCCCACCAGGGGATCAGCAGATTGGCAGTCCTGAAGAGTTGATCGAGTAATCACACTTAACGCTTTGTCTGAACAACAGAGGAGCTTACATAAGCAGATTTGAGAGATAAAAAAAAGCATGTCAAACTGAATAGTCCCCTTCACAGTTCTCTGCGCCATTTTGGAAGGTAGCCATACCTTTAGATCGAAGCGAGACGAACGGTGAGCTTGCAATGATAGAGTCACTCATGTGAATAATTGTCCAATGTGATAAAAAAATGTCTCTATCATTGCAAGCTCAACGTTCGTCTCGCTTCGATGCAAAGGCACATCTAGATGTTCAAGATGGCGCAGGGAACAGTGAAGGGGACTATTGAGGGCCAGCAGGAATTCAGGAAGGGAAGTTCCCACCAGGGGATCAGCAGATTGGCAGTCCTGAAGAGTTGATCGAGTAATCACACTTAACACTTTGTCTGAACAACAGAGGAGCTTACATAAGCAGATTTGAGAGATAAAAAAAAGCATGTCAAACTGAATAGTCCCCTTCACAGTTCTCTGCGCCATTTTGGAAGGTAGCCATACCTTTGCATCGAAGCGAGACGAACGGTGAGCTTGCAATGATAGAGTCACTCATGTGAATAATTGTCCAATGTGATAAAAAAGGTCTCTATCATTGCAAGCTCAACGTTCGTCTCGCTTCGATGCAAAGGCACATCTAGATGTTCAAGATGGCGCAGGGAACAGTGAAGGGGACTATTGAGGGCCAGCAGGAATTCAGGAAGGGAAGTAGGGAGGGATAAGGTCCTTGGCAGAAACGTATGGGAGGGGGGTTGGGCATGGGGGGTGGGGGGTTGGGCACTGATTTATCGCATGCTAGGGACTGGGCAACGTTTTGAATTCGCCATTTTCCATACAACGGTTCAGTGGTCCAACACAACGCATTCAATCGAGGCTGCAAGGTAGTTTCAAAAGATTATTCAAATTTGTACCTTGCAGCCTCGACTGAATGCTTATTGTTTAACCAGTCAGCACTGATGTGTGATTGGGTGGACATTCAGTAGTTTCATGATCAGTAACATATACAGAAAACACAGCAATATAGAGGAATAATAGTGAGAAGCTTATTCGAAGAGCTCGATCGATCTTGTCAGAAGGTTTTCCCAGCAGCATTTCAAACAAAGAAAGCAAAGCTCTACCTTTGGGATCAAGATTGACTTAACTTTAATCTAATGCTGTGGATCCAACGAAAGCAGCAAACAAAAACAAAACAAAAAAAAACAAAAAAAAAACTACAAAAAACTAGTAATCAGTAGCTTTTTTTTAGGAAGAGTGTTGAGGATTTGAATTCAAATACAAATTTGAAAAAAATACGAAAATATTAGGTGCATAAGGCCGGTGAGATTGGAGCCCACGTCCACAGAAGATTTCACTGTCATACCCCCGATCCGAGAAATCTGCAGAAGCTGAGGCGTCGTATGGAATTTGGACTGACCTGACGGCAATATTAGGCCGATCTGCCCTTAGATGTACGGATTACGCCAGATAAATTAATGTTCTACCGAAAGGCATCTAGGGAGAGACTAACCGGTCCCTAGACCGTATAAGTGACAGCTAATCCTTCTACTTTTTTCTTCTTTCTTCTTTCTTCTTTCTTTTCTTTTCCTTTTTCGTTTTCACTAGCCAAGGATGATGATCGCTGTTACGATGGCGATTGGGTTACCTGTGGTCTGCATTAACCGATTATTAAAGAAGACTGGGTCAAGGGGAGCTACAGGTTTGTTTTGTTATTGTTGTTTCTGTTGCTAATGACAGCTACCTGTGGTCTGCATTAACCGATTATTAAAGAAGACTGGGTCAAGGGGAGCTACAGGTTTCTGGTTGTTTCTGTTGCTAATGACAGGTTACCTGTGGTCTGCATTAACCGATTATTAAAGAAGACTGGGTCAAGGGGAGCTACAGGTTTGTCTTGTTATTGTTGTTTCTGTTGCTAGTGACAGCTAATCCTTCTACTTTTTTCTTCTTTCTTCTTTCTTCTTTCTTCTTTCTTTTCTTTTCCTTTTTCGTTTTCACTAGCCAAGGATGATGATCGCTGTTAC
This sequence comes from Anthopleura sola, assembly GCA_023349425.1. Taxonomy (NCBI): domain Eukaryota; kingdom Metazoa; phylum Cnidaria; class Anthozoa; order Actiniaria; family Actiniidae; genus Anthopleura; species Anthopleura sola. The sequence goes on along the minus strand of JALHLI010000003.1, from coordinate 15,478,773 downwards.
GACGGCGATTGGGTTACCTGTGGTCTGCATTAACCGATTATTAAGGAAGACTGGGTCAAGGGGAGCTACAGGATTGTTTTGTTGTTGTTGTTTCTGTTGCTGTTGTTGTTGTTTCTGTTGCTGTTGTTGTTGTTGTTGTTGTTGTTGTTGTTTTACAGGAGAGAAGCAACCAGCAACTCTTCTAACATGGACGACAACGAGTTCAGGAATCAAAGTGGGTTACGGTCGCAGTGGTGGGGAGGCGAGCGTTCACATCGTTACGCCACCCGCGTGCTTCCCTATCACCATTCTCTACTTTCACATTCCCCATGATAATAAATTGCGGTTTGGGGGTAACGAGGGTAAAAATCGCATATGTTATGCTGAAAACTGACCGGAAGACGTTGCAAATACATCTTATGATGGTTTGAATATTATTAGAAATAGCCAGAAGATGGAAGGAAGAATTTTGAATAAATCTATAAAGTACATTTTGAGCACACCTTGAGTCCATACATTTTCTGTAACACTAATCTTCTTGATGCTCTGAATGTGGAAAAATAACGTGAAAATAATAATGTGAAAGTAGAGAGTATTTTAGGGGAGTATCATAACTCGAGCATTTTAAAAGACGAAAGACGAAAGACGCTTTGATTCAAATATTTTCTCTTCGCTAAATGACAGTAAAAAAATTATCGACTTATAGTTATTAGCAAGCAGTTTTACTAGTTATTGTTTTCCTTATCAATATTTTATTATCACTTGTTTTCCATTACTAATTTTCATTATCTCGAAAAAAATATTATCAATATTTTATTATCACTTGTCTTCCATTACTAATTTTCATTATCTCGAAAAAAATATTATCAATATTTCATTATCACTTGTCTTCCATTACTAATTTTCATTATCTCGAAAAAAATATTAGCACGAAATTTGATACTTACGAAAAAAAGTTTGCTCGAAAATGAAAGTTGCGAAACTAAGTATCAGTAAAACAATACAAAATTTTAGAATAGCTAAACTTGCTGGCTATAATTAATGTTTAAAAAAAGGTTTTCTTAGATAGTTTTTTTGAGATGTTTTTTCCTAAAACTAGAAAACTCTTCTGTGCTATATGTCGGTTCCTTACAAGCTTCTCCTATCGTGCAAGAAATCGCGAAATTTTGAATTTTTATTTTCCCAAATCATGAATTAAAATACTCCCCAAATACGGCTCCCGAATTTTAATTGTCACGAAATTACGTACCGGCGCGAAAATTAGTAATTTTGGCACCCATGCTGTTGTCAATAGCAACTAAGTCGTACAGTGCCCCCTTAATTTTTACTGTTATGCCGTGAGCAAGGCGAGTGAAGCCGAAGGAGAAAATGTTCTTGCAAGTGGACTCTCGTGGTTAGAAAAAAATAGCGTATTGCTACACCAAAAGGCATTGTCAGCCTGCCTTCTTGGCATAGAACTCTTCTTTAAGGCATGACCAGCCTTGATGTGGACTTTGCTGAGGATGCAAACTCAACAAGCTATCCTGTGACATCTGAAAACTGCTACGCTTTGAACAGAAACAGTTCTTTCATCCACTACGACGACATTGATGGAGGAGTGCCTCAAATCTTCGGTCTCAACGTGTTAGGATGGGCGGTAAATATAACATTTTTCATTATTCTAGTATTGTTGTATCGTTAAAACCTTGTGAATATTTTCAATCGCCTCGAAAATCGTGCGAGTTGATGCTTCCTGCACCGCCTTGATCGAAAGAAGCGCCTTCCCAAATCACTTGTGTTTACAAACCTTTTCTCACTCGAAAATTCTTTTAAAAACGAACTTTTATTTATTCCTATTGTAGCTTAGTTCAGTATACATGGACTCGACTATTTCTCCGTTTTAAAAATATTTTATTCACTAGAAAAATATTTTTATGCCAGACAAGTTGAGGTTTCAGTGAAGCTGCATTATGCAAATTTTCTCCAGGCATCTGCTAGGAATTCAAATATTTTGTCAGACGAGCCATTCTCTTACAGCATTTGGCTTTTTATTTTAAAAACAAATCAACTGTTTCAATATTATCTGATTTAAACCTTTTGCTTTAAAAACTAAAATTTCTGTGTTAGAGATCAAAGAACGCTTGAAAATTAAAATAAGCTAATTTAGCCGCGAAAACAATGATGAATACGTACAAATTCAAAATTTCCAATTCGTAAATATAAATAATTTTAGGCCATAGTTTTTAGGCCTTATTTACAAATTTTTCACATATCTCATAGTTCATATACATTCTACAACTGCATTTCAGTCTAAATAAGCAGGTAAATCTTTGCCTGTACGAGAATTTTTCCATATTTAAATTTTTTTCCGAAACGCTGGACGTGAACAGGTGAAAACAGGGAGGACAGTTTTCCGGTGTAAAACCTCAGATTCCACGGAAAAAGATATTTTGATTCCTTGTTTCTGATGCTATACAAAGCCAAAGATGTAAGTTATCCGAGATATATAAATATCAACATGTTATATACAACACAGGTAGGGTCATAATTTTAGGTCAGATTTTTAAAATAAACAGTAGTCGATCCACCGCGGTACATATTTTTGATTTATGGTCGATATCCAAAGCAGATGAATGATAGTTTTCTTTAGATTTCATTTTTTCTCGCTGTATCTGATTATAATTGTCTTAGTATTGTTCAGTAATTGTTTATTCATAAACTCATAATTTTTATTAATTTATTGATTTTTTTATTATTTTTCATTGCATAAGCTTATTTATTCAAATCATATGTGAAATATTTCCATGATATTATTGTTTTTTTTGTTTGTTATTGTATTGTTTTTCTTGTGTTTTTAAGATACTTGAACACTGGAAACTTGAACTTGTATTATGTAACTTTCCTCAGCTTTGTAATTATAAACTTAATTATAATTTTTGTATGCACAATATTATTTGTGACATATGCTCTCATATTTGCCTTCACACAATTGCTGTGTTTAATAATTTAAGGATAGAATATATATAACACAAAAGTGTCATGTACTGCTAGATATGAATTGTGCTATACACGTACCTTGACCAGCATAATTGAAAACAATAAATTTACATTATTTTTCAGATGTTAGGTTTTATTTGAACGACTGCAGCACATCCAATAATAAACAATTATTGAATGAGGTTGAGCATGATATCATAAATTATCAAGACCAAGGCTGTGTTGTCTGCTGAAGCTGTAGGCTGAGGCGGATAAAACAGCCAAGTTCTTGATATTTACAATATCATGCGAAAACCAAATTCAATAATTGTTTTATTATACATTTTGTAAACTAAGAATAAAGATTTAATTCTACTTTCGAAAAAATAGCGAACGTATTTCCATTTTCATATTTGTGACCTTTGAACTCGACATGATAATACATTTAGCATGTCAAGTTCACACAATATTAGGGATTGGCTAAGGGCTCTTGGCCAATCAGAAGCAAGATAGTGAGTAAAATGTATAATAATAATGCTTACTGTACATATAGCTCTTGTTTACAATCCAAATCACTATTAGTTGTGCTGGAAACTTTGACACAATCAATCAATATCAATCAATAGTTTATTTAAACTTAAAGAGCTTGTTCAAAATACGAACATGTAAAAATGACTTTTTAGCAGCTTTGATGCCATCCACACAACACAAATCCACAGAAAACATTCCTAAATGTTGACTCAATAAAACTAGCATAAATTAATAACTGTAAAACTCCTGTAGACAAGTAAACGTATCTATAGATAATAAATATCATGAATTTGAAAATTAGCAAAGTGAATAGTTCTATAGACTCGTTCCCAATACCACACACAGAATTGACACAGAGCCTTGATAAAATCACTCAAAGTGTTTCCATGACATGAAGAGATGTTTGGAAGCATTTTGATTAACACTTTGCAAGAAATGTTTTGATCAATGTTTAGCCAAAGCTTAAGGTTTACTTGATAGCAAATTGTGCTTGTGATATTCCTCAGTCTACCTTATTACATCTAATGTTGTCCACTTCTTGTTAAACGAAGAATTAAACTCAAGGGTTTCCCATTGAATACTTTACATTTTCAGCCACAGGGGTGCCATTTGTAGACATCTTAATTTAATCAATATGTGTGTGGTATATATATATACAGTAAATGCATATCAGTTGCAGTTTTCCATTATATTAAGAGGACGTTCCCATGGAATATTTGGAAGCATTTTAAATGATAAACAATTTGATAGAAATGTTTGGGTTGATGTTCACCAATACTTACCTTTACTCTCTAATGCAAAGTAAATTCTGCTTATAATATTGAAGACAATTATATTCCATAGTCAAGATCATAATTGTATCTTGTGCTAAATACTCAGGATTTTGAGAAGGTGCAGCCATAATAATATTGATCACTAAGGATAAAAGTTAAATTATTTAAATTTGAGCTTAAGTTTGCACTCAAATGATTTCCAAAAAGGGGGCTGTGTGCATACCCTACTACATCCTTGATCTTCAATTTAGCAGGGATCTCTTGTATATATGCCTAAGTTTTGTTTCACTACAACTTCTTTTTTCTTCTAATTGACAGATTATAATAGTAATTTTTTGTGTTATTCGTCGACTGGTTTGGGACTATGGAAGGCTAGCAGTAACACAGAAAGAGGACCTAGGGTAAGAATGTACTTACTGACACCTTACTCATAATTACTCACAGAGAAAACCAACTACTCACATACTACAACGAGCCCAGTGGGGTTCAAACTCAGGTCACCTTGGTGAGAGGCAAGTGGTCTCACCTCTATGTCACTCATGCTTTTTATTAATTATTATTTTAATAATTAATATTTTTTCTAGATGGACGTCGGTGTTTTATGGGCACACAAATGGTTCTTCCAAAGAAAAGGCAGAACAAGACACACCAGCAATCAAGTTCCCTGAAGTAAAAAATAAGGTATTATACTACACTTCCAGTACAAGTGCTTCAAATAGCAGGTTGCCAGTAGATGAAATGCAGGCCAGATATTACTGGCAAATAAAAATAAAATGACAAGCGCAGTTGTTTTGGTGGATGTCAATCAAGGTGTTTCCATGACGTTTTATAGACACATGCCTTGAAACCTTTTTTTTCAGCAGTGTCATGGAAATGGAAGCACTTTGATTGACATCCAACAAAACCCTATTTTGTCAAATAATTTGCATAAATTGCTTGTTTTCAATCAGCTGATAAAATTATCTGCTCCAAATCATGATGGTCAAACACAGAACACCATGTGCTGTCAGCCAGAAATAATGCTATTGGAAACTTGTGATTCAGCTGATGAACATTCTGTCACATGAACGGAAATGATGTCGAGTAAAACAGAGAAACAATTTTTTTGATAATAGTGTAAACAAACTAAATGACCCTACTGTTTTTGCTATATAGGACCTGTTGTCATGGATACCAGTGTTATTCAGGATCAAAGATCAACACATCCACCTGAAGTGTGGCGTTGATGCATTTCAGTATATTCAGTTCCAGAAGCATCTTATTGTCTATACTGTGATCATATTCTGCTTGTCTATTGGAATCATTCTACCAATAAACTACTCTGGAACCAATGGTGAGTTAGATGAAGTACACACAGTAATGACATTATGCCGTCAGTGATGATTATGTGTAGTATAAACAGAATACCATTAATGGAATGTTATGAACCATGCATTCTGATTGGTTTTGTTTTGATAGGTCACTCAATGATATCCTTCAGAATTTCATCATTTGTTATTAAGGGAAAGATATAGAAAATTACAAGCATTTCAAATTTGCCAAGAGTGTGAAAGCAAGGCTGGTCATGTTATGGCATATTTTATAAAAGAAATAAAAAACTGGCTTGCCGTGCTGGGTGAAGTTACAAAGTGCTTGGGAAAGAAAACTTGACAATGCTATGCATCGTGCGTCTTCCACTATGCATTGTGCTTTTCTTGTGTTCTGCCAATCCCAAACACAGCACGCAGGCATGTTTTCTATTTCTTCAGCATACCATTTCTATGAGATACCATTTCATATGGAAGTATACCAACCGACCCCCCCCCCCCCCCCCCCACTTATTGGCCTGCCTTTTTTTATTTTTTGCTTTGGCAGTTTTTTTTTTTTCTTTGCACCCCCCCCCCCCCCCCCTTGAGTTCATTCCGCTGCCACTGAGAGGGTGTATTGCAAATGCACCTGAGGTTCAGTCATGTTTCATAATTGAACTTATGTGAAGTAAAGCTACAGTATCTGGACATGCTAGGGATAAATTTCATGAGAAAACAATAGTCCTAAACATGATTTTATTAATATTATATTTCAGAGCCATACAGGAACAGTTTTGGAGCCACCACTGTGTCAAACCTGAACCTGGAATCCAACATGCTTTGGTTACATTCCACATTTTCACTCATTTACATGATTATTTTGATGGTCATTTTACATCATTTTATGTCGTTGTTTAAATTTGAGAGCAAGCATGATTCAACCCATACTGTGATGATTACCAATATACCCAAGAGTGTCAGCAAGGAGCTGATCCAGCAGCACTTTGTGTAAGTCATATTCTTCAAGATATTATTTATATATTTGCTTTTTGTTTGTTCGTATGGTTATCGATAAAGTAACCAACTTCTAACATGCAAAGAAGTAGTGCTGTTACAGCCAAAACCGTTGTATCGCGCGGACTGATTTCAAATTCTTCACTCGGATTGGGTTTTTCCTAGCCGTCAATCATTATGCAAATTAGAGGTTGAACAAGCTTGCTCGATTGCTTGCACAGATTCCGCCATTAAAGAGTGTTTCAAATTCAAACTTTTTTGATAATCTAAGACGAATCGACGATATTTCTAGAAAAAAAATATCTTCGTAAGATCGAGCCCATGAATATTCTTAGGAAATAAGCATTATATTCCTGCATGAGGCTGAAAAACCTTGATGAAAACTCCAACATCGAAACATCAAGAACATATGTCTCTTGACCATACATAGAACTTGTGCTAAACGGTGGAAATCAGATTGTAAATATATAATGGAAATAACTCCACAATAATGATATTTAACCTTCTGCTATATTACTAATCTTCTCAAAGCCCTAGAATCTCCATAAATAGACGTCCATTGTGAACTCGTTACTCGGTTTGAGATGCAAAACAACAGCCCTGCGATCGTAATCTGTAAATAAATTTATTGCTCTTACAGCTGTTATATGGAAACCAGCTCAGGCTCGGTATTACTAGCTATACGAACCAGTTTCTGAATTGCAAAAATCTATCTTTCAAAAGAAATTTTTGAACATTTTAAGCAAAATATTCTACCTTGTCTACTAGTGCCCCGGGACTAGTGCACAGCTCGAGATTCTCACGGGAGACCATTACTAGTACAGCATTCCATTATCATGGCAATAGCTTGAATATTTGACAGGAAAAAAGGCTGAAAAACAATTCTCCCCCTCGATTTAAAGCTTAGAACACTATCGATTATTTTTAAATGATCGAAGAAGTTTGAATTTGAAGCACTTTGTAATGGCGGAATCTGTGCAAGCAATCGAGCAAGTTTGTTCAACCTCTAATTTGCATAATGATTGACGGCTAGGAAAAACCCAATCCGAGTGAAGAATTTTAAATCAATCCGCGCGATACAACGGTTTTGGCTGTAAAGACTGAAATGGAAAAAAACATTTATAGCAATTTTCATATTTCTGCTTCCTACAGTGTAACTGACTCCAGACATTTGGCATTTTGGCTCCTATCGCAGAGGCATAGCCAGGATTTTGCCTTGGGGGGGGGGGGGGGGGGGCAAAATCAGTTTTCAGAACAAGAAATGGCCAACCAAAAAAACAGCAAGCACAATGGAGGAGGGGTCTTTGCTCTTTGTCATTAAGACCTACAGTACAATGAGCCAAGTTGATTCCGATCAAGCAAAAAGGTGCATTCCCTTGACTAGATAGCCATTTTCACTCAGGAATTTCTTTATTGCTTGCAATCGTAATGAACTTGGTTCACCATAAATTTGATTGACAGGAGCAAAAAACCAGATGACTGGAGTCAGTAGGTTACAGAAATATAAAAAGCACTGTAACTTGAGCAAATTATAATAGTTTCTTGGTTTCTGCATGCATTTACTAAACCATACATTTTCTGTTTATTCTGTCACCAAAGTGAGGTGTACGATGACTCAGAAATCGAGGAGGTCCAACTGGCATATGACTGTGGCAAATTAGACAAAATCCAAAGGAAGCTGGAAGCTGCCCGTCTTGGAAAAGAGCACTGTGAAGAAACTTACCAGATCACAGGAGAACGGCCCATAACCACTGTCAGCACATGCAAGTTCTGTCCATGTTGCACCTGCTGTGGAGCTATGCATGTGGATGGCATTGATTATTTTAATGATGAAGAAGAAGAGGCTAAAAAGCAGTTTGAAGAAACCAGGGGCTCGCTGAAAAGTTTGGGTGTTGCATTTGTTACTTTTGTGAATGAATCTACTGCCTCAAAGTGAGTATCTGATCAGCAGTTACAGTACTTGTCATGAATATTACAGTTCTTCCCAAGTTCAAGTTCAAGTTCAAGTTTATTTACACACTGTATATAATATTTACATAAATTGGTCTATTTGTTTGTATTTACAAGATATGACTTGAATAATATTTAGTAAATTATAATACAAAAATACAAATAACTATAGTAAGTGTGCAGTGATGGTTTAAGTAGTGTAAACTTTCGAGTAAACCACCACTAACATGCAATTTGCCATATGATTGTGACAAATTAGGGTTTTGGTGGACCTCGGTCAAAGTGTTTCCATGACATTGTCAGAAAACATTTTGTTTTTAAGGGCATTTGCTCATGGAATTTCATGGAAATGTCTTGATTGATGTCCACCAAAGCCTGTTATAAATAACTGTATGAAATTACAATAACTATTATAAATCTCATGTTGAGGATTGGCAGAACACTCAAAGGTTCAAAGGTTTTTATTTTTCCACACAATAAAAAAAATAAATAAATAAAGAATTACAAAAATAGAAATAAGAATGAAGTGGAAAGGTGCAGGAGGTACAACCCAAGAAGGGTTAATTAAGAAAGATCCTGCACTCGATCAGGAAGTGTTGAGAAGCACTCCCCAAACCCATGCATGTTTTGTAACTGCACACATGCAGAACATGCATGTTTGGGTTTTCTATTATTTTTTTATTTTGTCAAGATGACAATTCTGCATGTGCTATTGAAAAGGACCAAACATTGAAATTAAAATATACTTATTGTATCTTTCCTCCTCTACTCTATCAGGTGTCTGAAAGATTTCAATATCATCAAACATGGGAGCCCAGAATCGGCTGTTTCTCGCAAGATCTTCTCTGATCATTGGAATGTAGCAGTTGCACCCAATGCTGGTGATATCCTGTGGGATCATCTGTCTGTGGACCCTGAGAGCTGGTGGGCTAGAGCACTCATCATCAATATCATTCTGTTTACCTTCGTGTTGTTTGTGACCACGCCCACTGTGATGATTGCTTTGGTTTATCAGATCAAGACCTATGTTCGTAAGTACCAAACCAAACCCTGAAACAACTTTTGGGCTGATCTAAGTCAGGGCATGGCTAACTCACAGAACGACCCCTGGAACAACCTCTGGGCTGATCTAAGTCAGGGCATGGCTAACTCACAGAACGACCCCTGGAACAACCTCTGGGCTGATTCAAGTCAAGGCGTGGCTAACTCACAGATCGAACCCTGAAACAACCTATGGGCTAATCTAAGTCATCAGATCAGGGCCCAGCCAGCTAACTCACAGATCGAATCTGGAATTTAGCACGTTAGGATTTTGAGGAGGGTGGAAATTTGGAGAACCTGAAAAACCCTTGAATCAAGGAAGAGACCTAACAAACTCTACTCACATATGATGCTGAGTGAGCACCCAGAGACCTGGAGTGGAACTGTTTGTTGGGTTCTCTCCTGTGGTTCAATGGGTTCAGTTTTTCACGGTCCTCTGGTTTTCCTCTGCTTTTAAACTCCAAGTAGACTCAGTGAAAGAAGCATCACTCAAAAAAAAGTGATATGATTTATTGTAAATGGTCAATTGATAATGAATTCATTCATTTTCAGAGTCCAAAAATCCAAAATTGGTCCTTACACCAAGTCCTTTCTTCACTCAGTTTCTTCCCACTATCATGCTGTGGACCTTCTCTGCTACTCTCCCTGCTATTGTCTCTTATTCTAGTTATTTTGAAGCTCACTGGACAAGGTAGGGTTATTTTTAGACTCAAGGGGAGATGATATTGGAATCCCTGGGACTATTCAGGTCGGGACACACTAAGTGACACGTCTCAGGAACAGACTACTGTGATAAATTTGCACCATCTGCACTGTTAGGGAGACAAGTCGCAGAAACAGCTCACCTTTAATGCAAAGAATTCTATATTTAATGATGAGTGATTCTGGGAACCAGGGGGTAATTTTTATCGGTTGTCGCAGAGACAGGTCACTTGAGTGAGTACACACAATGTTGCAATGAGAATTCCACTCATTTCATCCTCGCGACCTGACGCACGAATTCAAACTAATCTGGTTTCTTGCAGGGGACAAAATTATCGATAAATAACAAGTTATCATAAAAATCGTCACATGAAGAAAATAGTCCCTGCGGCATCTTGCTTTGTGTCCCGGCGACTTGTGTATACTGATAAAACTAATCACTCCTCATGATTGTAAACTAAGAGAAGCTCTAATCCCTATCACAAGCATTTTGTCAAAGATCACCCAACATACATTTAAATCTATCGTAATCAGCTTCTGCTGCAAGGCTAGATAAGTCAGCCTTGTGTAAAGTAAAGAATTAAGAAAAGAAATTGATATTTTTCTCTTAATTCTTTATTCTATTATTCACACCGAACGCATTTCATTCCACTTGTGTAAAGTATGTATTTATATATTGCAGGTCTAAAAGGGAGCATTCTGTTATGATCAAGACCTACATATTTTTGGTGCTGATGGTGATCTTTTTGCCATCACTTGCACTTACCAGGTAATTGATCAAGAAAACCTTTCATCGATACCCTTGAATCGAGAGAGAGACCTAACAAACTGGGAATCGTACCTCATTATTGTCCACATTTTCAACATATTTTCTCTTATACTCGGATAATTTTTCTTTCATAGTGCTGACACCCTCTTCCGCCTGACGTTCACTGGAAGTCCAAGCTTCACTAAACAGCTTGCGTAAGTTCATTGTAACTAGGTTATCTTAAGGCTCCGACACACGGTGCAACATTACGTGTAACATTGCATGCAACATCACACTAAAATATAAAAATTTGAACGTCTGTTTTATTATTTTTATGTAATTTGTTTTATCCTTGTAAATTAAGTGAAAAAATCGAGATTTTCTCTGATTTGGCTGCTGAAATAGTACTGTAATCATGTTGCATGGAATGTTGTACCGCGTATCTGAGCCTTTAGTCTCCTTTGTAGCCATTCTATTTCGAAACCGACACTAACAACGGCTGCAAAGGAGACTACCCTAACTACCCACCCTCCCCTTCCCTACCCTACTCTGCACTATCCTTCCCTACCCCCATTTTAATTCAAATGGAGTACTGAAAATAACATGCTTATTCCGTCACATTCCAGGTGTGCATTTCTGCCCAATAATGGTGCATTCTTCGCTAACTATCTGGTGACATCAGCTCTTATTGGTACGGCTCTTGAGCTGTGTCGTTTTCCTGAACTAGCATCGTACTTCGTGAGCATGTGTTTTGCCCGACACGAAGGCGAAAAGAGACTCGTTAGGAAGGTAAAGTGACTATTGAAACTTTAAGATGATCTCCAGGTTTTGTAGTGCTCCTGGAATTCCTAGAAAATTATTTGGAATTTTATCCTCTCAGTAGTTTGAAAACCTTTGTCTATTTTTTCCTTCAAATTCCGAATTTCCTACTTTCTTTTCTTTCGCTATTTACCCCTTTTCAAATTCCCCATAATGCATTAGTTTTGGGGGTTACCCGCGGTCAAAAAAATTTTTTTTCAGAAAATTCAACGTTCTTCAATGAAATAAAATACTGATTATTACCAGTTCATTCTGATTTAATTTTTTACGGTCAGAGCACCGAAATATCAAAATATAGTGTCACAGTCTTCTGATCAGCATAATATGTGCGGTTTTTCCTTGGTTACATCACAAAACCCCATGTAAACGTAATGTTAACTGCTCATTGGGGCGAGATAAGTGTGGTCTCCCCGATAAGCCGTTTATCGGCTCTTGTAGAGAACATGGAGGAAAAACTGATATGGTGAAATGAAAGAATATCCCGCAATGTATTTTTGGGAATATATTAAAACACGAAAACAATCCGTATAAATAATTTTTAATTATTTTTATCAAATTATTTTTTCTCCAGGAGGCTGTAGCAGAGTTTGCATTCGGGCATCAGTATGCATGGATGATCGTCATCTACGCTGTTATGGCCGTCTATTCTATTACTTGTCCATTGGTTACTCCTTTCGGTAAGACCACCACATGCATACAATCACTTCTTATAGTATTTACTCTCACGTTCACTTACTTCTCATAGTGTTGTAGCCATGCCCTGACTGACATTGATCAACCCAGAGGTTGTTTCAAAGTTCATTCTGTTAGCCATGCCCTACCGGACATTGATCAATCCAGAGGTTGTTTCAGGGTTCAATCTGTGAGTTTGTCATGCCCTTACTTTAATCACTCCAGAGGTTGTCTCAGGGAATCTCAAAGTTTAATACCATTTCTTTTCCTTTTCTTTGCATACCAGGTTTAATGTACTTGATATTAAAGCATCTAGTTGACCGGTATAACCTATACTTCAACTATCGCTCTCCAGCCTACAAGTACGTGGATCCGACGGTACACACCACGGCTGTCTCTTTAACCATTATGTCAACCTTCTTTCTCATGCTTTCCATTCTGTTCTTTGGCATTGTACGACTAGGTATGTACCGAATCTAGACTGACTCGTATTCACACAGGGAGCCCAATTCCGATAAAAGTGTTTGACGGAAATAAAATCTCTTATAGTGTCCTATGTAGAGAGAGATATTTAGATACAGTTTCAAGGGATGCAGTTTTATGCACCGATCATTCACATAAATGCAGGGGGCATAGAAAATTATATAGGAAAACAAAAGCGTACAAAAAATATATTGGACTGTATTTTTGCTTCATTTTTTCATTCGCTTGTGTTATGGAGGAAATTATCTTTACCTCAAATTAAAGATATTCTATAAACGGGGTATTTTCTCTGGGTTTTATTTTCTTTTAACACTTGTCTAAATTGGGCTTCCTATGGTATTTCAATAGCGTTGAAAACTTAACTTTTTCAGTGTTTTTAAGGGTGGGTTTACACGGTACTGGACGAATCTTTAACCGTACAAAAAGTTGTACGTTTAGACGTTTCGTTTACATGGAACTGTTGTATCCGGAGAAAGATTCAAGCGCCTAGCCGTGCAAATTAAAGAGAATAGTCCGTGTAAAAAGTATGTACTGGTCAAATTTTTGAACGGTTAAAAATTCGTCCTGTACCGTGTAAGGCCAGCCATAATGTTTCAAACCTTTTCACCAATTCCCTATGGCTTTGGATCTATTTACCTGACTGTCTTTTCTGCTGCTTTTTATTTGCTGTAATTCTTTTTAAAAGAATTTTTAGTGCAGTCCATTTTTATGATAAATTTTACGGCCTTATGTTCCATCCCTATAGCAACCAAAAACAACACTAATAATGTAAGCCCACGAAACACGACTTTTCTGTACAGCGGTCTCATTTTTGAGAATTGAAAATCGCATAGCAACGTCATACTCCGTAGTAAAAATGAACGCTTTTCCGTATATTTTTCAATTCGTTAAAAGTGCCCCAGTATGACTGGGTGAATCGTCAATTACGTGTCTTGCTAATCAGCTGGTGAGGTGGCAGTAGGGCTGTAGGGCTGTATACTATTCAGTATTCTCGATCAATGTCTCGCGTATCCATACATGATTATAATCCAGTACTCGATCAACTGTCCCAGAAATGTTGGCTTACGAAGATATTGTGTCAGAGAACTTTGGTAGTAAGTGTAATCAATTGCTTAACTCAAAAATGATACCTAGTGTAATCAAATCTATTATACAAACGAAATCAAACCGAGACAAGATAAATCAGTTCAGTCCTGCTGCTCTAAATGTTGTCTGTGCATAATATAAGTTTAGCAGTCACAAGTCCACTTTCCGACATTAGCTTCAATGTTTTTCTTAAATACGATAGGATTCTTCTTGTTTGATATATTGCTAATCGCATTTTTGGAGAATTCTACTTTTTGCGTTAATGTAATTTTGGATTCTTTAAGTTGATCGTTATTCCAGCACGTCGCAAGACAGTGCTACCAAAACTCTCGAACTTTCGAAAAGTTTTGTTTCCTTTTTTCATTTCAATGGCGAGAATATTTCTGTTGTATTCAAAAATGTTACCTCCCTAATTTTAGTTTTGGATTTCTTTTTATCTTTATTTAACGAATTTTGCTGGTTAGATTCGTTGGCATTGTTGTGACTGATTCACGACAGCCAATCATGGCACTCCACGTGAAAATATGCTGACAGCGGCGAGAACTCTTCACGTGCGATTTAGTTTTCTAGACTATTTGCTTCTCTGTCTTCGTAGTTGAATTCAATGAATAGTAAAACATCACCCCATTAGTGATTTATGTTGCATACTGTCGGTGATAGTCCCTGTAGTTTTTACGCTTGTAATCGTAATACTTGTTTCAAAAGACCTCTTTTATCAGCCTTACTTACTGTTTGGCTCAGTGTTCACTTTCTTTTGAATGATTTGGTTAAAGTTTCATTTTGACAGACAATGCGTTTCGCGCCTATAGTCGCCTTGAACTACCCTGGGGTCCAGACTCTGAGATTATTTATTCTCTATCCGACATTTGCTGTTTTGACGAAAAGTCGCGCTAACTCGTTTAAACCACCGGAAGCGAAATAGAACCTCTGGAGCCCAGGGTATTTTGGACAGATAAACTGGAACTTGTCGAAAACTTAAACAAACATACACTAGTATAGATAAAAGTATGCTTTCCTTTCTACAGGAGGTACAAAAGTAATATAGAGGTTTTCACTTCAGGAGACATGTTGGATGACAGAGCAACATAATTTCTTTCCTGTCATCCAACGTGGCTGCCGTCACGTGGTTCTTATCTAAAGGAAAGCAAGAACACAGTTCAATACAATACAATACAATAACTTTATTTACGGAGGGATACATAATAACCTTTAACAGTTTTCTAATTTATGGCCCTCAAACTAGCTCTTACTAGTATAGCTGTAATAACCTCCTGTTCTATTATGTTTACAGGTATAGATGACCCTCAGACTATCTTCACCCTGGTACTGGTGGTACTTACTATCATTGCTTTGATTGCACGACTTTTCTTTGGTTTCTTCAAGAAACTCGGACCTTTTAAGGTACATTTTATGTCTATAGACATAAAAAGGCTATAGTAGTGGTATAGATACCACTACTATAGCCTTTTATCTTGATTCGGAATAAGGACTGTCCTTATTTACGCTAATAATGAAAAACGCTATTCTCCCTGCTACATTTGCCTGCATATTTTATCGCCGGAAAATTGCCGATCCCATTTTTACGTTCTCCCCGTCTGCGGTGAGGATGATTTTTTTTCCCATGTTCTCCTTTTGCCTGTAACTTTTCAAGTTTGCTGGACGCTCCTCCTTTTTCTTGCGGTTAATGGCCACCTTAATAAAGACCCTGTCCCTCAAGGGGTTCGTTCATAGTTTACGTGACCTGCACGATTAAGAAAGATGAATCTCAGTCCATTTCTCTTATTCCCAGCAGCGATTACCGACTGACGAAGAGGAACACATTACAGAAACATATATGCCGGTAAGACTTGATACTACTAGTGTAATCATGGGGGGGGGGGGGGGGGGGTAATCATGGGGGGGGGGGGGGAGAGTGGTTCACTGGGTGTCTGTTATCCCCATTTATTGCCCCAGAATTCTACTGTTATAGATTCTGCGAACTGGGTTGTTCCGAGTTTCCTGTTGGAATTTGGGTTTTCATTGCCGCCAATCACAAATATAAAAAGTACCAAGTGACCGATTGATTAGATCAGGCAACGGAAAAATAATTTCACAAGAAGCCGTTGAAATGTCTGAGAATATTGAGAATCGCTGTAACTTGAAATATGGGAAATAGAACCTCTGAGGATGTAGAATTTGTTCACTGAGAATGTTTATTTGTGGATTGCAAAGACACGTCCTAGCAAGCCACTAGCCAACGTTGATGAAATTCCTTCATAAAACGTGGCTAAAAGTGAGAAGTGTGCGTCAGTGTCGTCCCCCCCCCCCCCCCCCCCCGTGAGAATGATCACCGATTATTTATCCTGGTCTATATTTTCTTTTTTCTTTCGGTATTGTACAGGAGGCTTACCTCCCGCCTGTTTTACGCACCAAACGTGAGGGAAACGCATCTGGTGATGATTCCAGTCCACCACAACTTACTCGGCGAAAGACCTACGGCAGTACTAGTCCACAGCCCACTGATCACGTGATCGACACTACGAATTTAACGCCAAGTACAGAAACGGTGGTATCCATGGGAGACGAGGATAAATAATCATAAATTAGTTAATGTTTGAATTTAAATTGTTACTTGATGTTTACTTCATTGTAGACATCTTTAAATTTCAATTTGGGACCAGAAGAGAATGCTTCTTTAATTGCATTTTCATATATGCTCTCCCAGCTTTCGTTTCTTACGTCATGAATCATATTCTACGAGAGTATAATCAAGTTGGTTTTTTTAAGCATTAAAACTGAAGATCCCTCAACATTGCTTGACGAGGACTCCCTTTAGGAGACTGAGACTGAGCGGGTCAGTGTAATTTTTTATGGCAGATTTCGTATGAGCTAGAAGTCATGGCACACGGCACGGTTACGGAGTAGCGCGGACACGGGACTGTCGAATGTTTTTATACACGGCACTGACACGGTCACGGCAACTCGCGGTCCGTGCCATGAGGTTTTCATAGTCATACGAAAAACTGCTCTACTAATTTCATTTCTTGTGACACTGGGATTCATTCAATACTTTGAATCAACTTTCCACATTTCTGCAAGTGATGTTATAGCCACCAGTGTTGGTTGAATTTAAATTGATTTCAGTTGTCGTGGGGTTCTTTAGTTATACCAACCAACATGACGGCTGACTTTGTGTAATCTCTAAAACTTACACTGAGGTTAGTATTGGACGTGATAACTTTTCCCGCCATTTGTTGAATTTCAAGTGAAAGCCATTGAAGTGTCGTTTGCTGTGAGATTAGATTACTGCGATTCTCAATATTCTGTGAACTCGGTAGTTGCGAGTTTCCCGTTGGAATTTGGTTTTTCGCTGCCGCCAGTCAAAAGCATAAAAAGTACCGACTGATTAGTTTTGATTGACGGCAGCGAAAAACCAATTTCACAACAAGCCGTTGAAATGTCTGAGTTCGCAGAATATTGAGAATTACAGTAACTGAAAAGTAAAATGGCGACGTGCACTTTTCGGAGAAAGCAAAAATTAAACTTCATGTCTCTACTGCATGGCTTACTTCTATACTTTTGAAGTTATTAAAACCTAAAGTTCTTTATTTTGCGATACACAAAAAAATATTTTGTAAAACTAAGGCTTCACATACATGAACGAAGGGTGCTCCCAAACTGCTTCAACTAGTCCTCTTGTTCTTGGTGTACGTCTGTCTAGGAAAGAAAACGAAAAACCTGTTTATAAGGTTTTAATCTTGAGGCCGTTTTTATGTACGAGGTATGTACGAAGTCTTTTATTACCCCCGGCGTCAACCCCATAGCAGTAGGGTCGCCTTGCGTTCAAGTATACGAAGCTTAAAGCCTGGTTCACACTAGCGTCGTAATCATAAGCAACACACGCAGACGCAGTAACGTACTGCTCATTAACAGTGCTTGTATTTTCTCACACCTAAGTGATAAATGCAATACTGAGTCTGCGTAAATTCTTACGATAACGACGCTAGTAGGAACCAGGCTTATGAGACCCAGATATGGTAATAGGGCGTTGGCTGTAACAGCCAAGTAATACAAGTATATAGGACTTTTAAATTCTAGTCTTCAAGGTGTTTAGACTGCATGAGTACTAGTTTTAGTAGGAAGTCTTGGGTTAGACTTGGGGTTATACTTTAGACCTGTATAAGGTCTGTTGAACGAATCGTTTGGTTCGTAGGAGTATTAATTAAATTATTCAATTCAGTAAAAATAAACAGATTTCTGTTCTATAAACATGCCCTCTTTTGTCTCTTCTAAAGACACGAAATATTCACCTTTGTTGACATTCAGCATGGACGGCGAAGACCTGTATGAGGGAAGGGTCATTTTTTCATTTGATCTGCACAAATTCATTTCATTCATTCATTCATTCTTTTGATTCGTGACCTATTAGTGCAGGGGAAATCCTAGACTTTCGCAAAGTCCTTCGTCTCCGTGCGTACTAGTTAACGCGCGCGGTATAAAGCACAGGCAACCCAACCTGGACCAGGATCACAAGCGCTCGCGACTTCGACGTTCGCTATGTTATCTTTTTCTTACATTTGCTTCGCTCGTGACTCTGTGAGTCTCAGAGAGGTTGACTTGGAGCAAGTCTAGGGAAATCCATGAGCTATACTTATTGATGTCGTGTTCCCAAGTATTTTTCCATAAAAATGCACTCGACTGACGCGGTATTCTACATTTATTTTTGGTTTATTACAAAAGCTTCATCATTAGTACAGATTATATTATATTAAGGATAGTAATATATTATGATAGGTACCTAGTGTTTGGTACATTGTACATGCATGTATGGTCATGCAATTGAATTCAATCCTAAAACTCCAAAAATCATATAACAAAGTTTGATTTCAGAACATTTGAAAATTTTTGGACATTAGAATAATTAAAAATTATATTTCTTTTTACACATAGTACATTAAAAATAGGCCGTACACTCAATTAAAATGCATGGTTATTGGGATGTTGCATGCGCGCGGTGTGAAGAATTGATATTATTAACTTATGCTGCTTCTTCCTCTCCTTCCTCTTCCTCGTCGAATTCTCCCTCTTCTTCTGCCGTGGCATCCTGGTATTGCTGGTATTCTGACACCAAATCATTCATGTTGGATTCAGCCTGGAAAATAATGAGTTACGACATAAGTTAATTATGTTCACCATCAGATAAGTCAATTCTGATATTATGCATTAAAAATTAGGCATTAGATTAGACAACAAATATCGGGGGGGAATCAAATGTCTCGAGCGAGACTCGAAGTTCATATTTTTTAAGACGTTTACTTTACAACCATCACTCCTGTATATACCCGCTATTCCAAAAACATGTTGTTGGAGCTGAAAGAATAGCTGAAATGACTTTTGTTTCTGATTATTCTCATCATAACGCGGAGCTTAGTTTTGAGATGTTCAATGTTGCTTGTAGTGAACGAAACCATTTTAAAGACCTCGATTATTCGTGTTTAGTTGTATGCCCATAATTCATTTTCGTCATGGAATGACCTATCGTCTATCTCCTTGGCTCCAACAATCTTTTTGAAATAGTTTCACGTAGTGGGCTCTTCCGTGAGGTTGACTTCACACGTACTACTAAAGCGCGGACACATGGTGTAACATTTCGCGCAATATTGCAGGCGATGTTGCTGAAGTATAGGATCGTTTTATACTTCAGCAACATTTGCGCAATAAATTGCGTCGTGTGACATGGCTCGCAACATCGATTGCCTGTAACATTGCGCCCAGTGTTGCATCGTGCGTCCGTAACTTTAAAGGTTGATCTTGAACAAGAAAAACTTCATCTTTTTTTGACATCGAAGAAAGAATCGTAAAGAAAATCTGTACTCACCTCAGTGAATTCCATCTCGTCCATACCCTCACCAGTATACCAATGAAGGAAAGCCTTTCTCCTGAACATAGCAGTAAACTGCTCGCTGATTCTCTTGAAGAGTTCTTGGATGGCAGTGCTGTTACCGATGAAGGTACCAGACATCTTAAGTCCACGAGGTGGAATATCACAAACTGCGGTCTTGACGTTGTTGGGAATCCATTCAACAAAGTAGGAACTGTTCTTATTCTGCACGTTCAACATCTGTTCATCAACCTCCTTCATAGACATGCGGCCACGGAACATGGCAGCGACTGTCAGGTAGCGACCGTGTCGTGGATCACACGCAGCCATCATGTTCTTGGCATCAAACATCTGTTGTGTCAGCTCAGGTACAGTAAGAGCACGGTATTGCTGGGATCCACGGCTGGTCAAAGGAGCAAAGCCAGGCATGAAGAAGTGGAGACGTGGGAATGGGACCATGTTGACAGCCAACTTCCTCAGATCAGCATTGAGCTAAAAAGAAAAAAATGAGAAAGAAAAGTTAGGCACTCAAGATCATGTCATTCAAATTTTTTCACTAATTTTATACACAATAAGATGAACAAGCACAACTAATGAATGCCAAATAAATACTATCTGAACAATAGAAAACGAAGGATTTTGCACTATTCAATATTCTTAATACTTTTTAACGGATTTAATGTTTGCACTTTTTGGTGAGTTTATTTGTAGATTAACAATTGTTTATAAAACCTTTTCATAAACAATGCGCTCACTTTTAAACTCAGATTTCTTATTCTCGACTTTGATGGACACCTTACGTAGTACAATAGTTTACCATCCTTGATTGCGCTTGAGATCGAACTAATATATTCATGCAAAGTGCCCCTTGCAATTGCTGGATTTAACTTGTCGTATCGTGCAAATATGTTCATCAGCTGAATCACAAGTTTTCAATAGAATTCTTTCTGGTTGACAGCGCATGTTAATCAGTGTTTGACCAATAATATTTGGAGCAGATAATGAGATGCAAAGACGGCTTTTATCAGCTGATTAGGAAACCTAGCGAGCAATTTGATGCCAATAGGCTGCAACAAACACATGACGTGTTATAAGAAACAAGTTGTTTTGGAAGCCTACCTGACCAGGGAATCTCAAACATGTTGTGACTCCACTCATAGTAGCAGATACCAAATGGTTCAAGTCTCCATATGTAGGTGTGGTCAGTTTGAGGGTCCTAAAGCAGATGTCATACAGAGCCTCGTTATCAATACAGTAAGTTTCGTCAGTATTCTCGACCAACTGGTGCACCGATAAAGTAGCGTTGTACGGCTCGACGACTGTGTCTGACACCTTGGGCGAGGGAACCACACTGAAAGTGTTCATGATTCTGTCTGGGTACTCCTCACGAATCTTCGAGATGAGAAGTGTACCCATTCCTGACCCAGTACCACCCCCAAGGGAATGTGTGAGCTGAAAGCCTTGTACGCAGTCACAGCTCTCAGCTTCTTTACGGACGACATCGAGAACGGAGTCAACGAGCTCAGCACCTTCTGTATAATGTCCCTTAGCCCAGTTATTGCCAGCTCCACTTTGACCTGTAAATTTGATGATGTTATTATAGATGAGACTTGGACAAGATGATTAAATTAACAAGACCGAGGCTCAGCCTATCTCCTGCCGAAGCTGGCTACGTTGTTTGTTGGTTCTCTCCTGTGCTTCGAGGGTTTTCCCCGGGTTCTCCAGTTTTCCTCCCTCCTTAAAAATCAACCTCCAAATTCCAATTCGATCATGGGCTTCAAAGTAGTTGGAGCTTAGCTCTGTTGTGAGAGTCCTACGCTGTGATACGACAGTCAAAGCTGTTAACAGATTTTACCCAAAGCACATGAAATAGAGATTTTCGTTCCTTTCAAGTTTTTGTATTGAATCCTCTCTATATTGATACACCAGATGAAAACTTACCAAAAACAAAGTTATCAGGTCTGAAGATTTGTCCGAATGGTCCAGATCGAACAGAATCCATTGTACCTGGTTCAAGATCAACAAGGACAGCTCGGGGAACATATTTACCACCTGCCACGAGAAAAAGAGAGAGTTGTAGTTAACACCGAATTTTCACACTACTTCCATTTTGATTCCAAAGGGCCAGAACAATGTCACGAGTGTCCCTGCTACTAGGAATAATATCTGCCTAGAGCTAACTTTTTTGCGAGCATTTTCTTTGCCAAAAATAGCCAGGAATGTCCTGAGATAACTAAGACAACTAAGGGACTACACTCAGTTTGATTAGAGATGCGCATGCACATTGAAAAGTTATTTTTTAGAAAATAAATATATGAATGAGAATTTTAGAAAATTTGTCCCAAGTAACAAGATCTGTCGCAAAGAGTGTCCATCATGCATAATTCCTAATTCCAGGAAGTGTTAATTCAGATGAAAACCTGACTGAGGAGTTCAGTAAGAATCCACAATCCACAAAAGGTATTTTGAAATTTTCAGGGCAGTGATATAAGTGACAGTCCCAGCGTTGTCGTACTACGAGCAGCTTACCTGTAGCTTCATTGTAGTACACGTTTATTCTCTCGAGCTGCAAATCAGAGTCGCCGTGGTACGTCCCTGTTGGGTCTATTCCATGCTCGTCAGAGATTACCTCCCAGAACTACGATAAAAACATGTTTGATAAATACCATGCACCATATTGGTTATGAAACGCTAAATATACTTGGGAAAAATGTACCTTGTCAACTTTCCAAAACTATAATAAAATTGAGTTTAGTTTAATTTTGAGTTTAGTGAATAAATTAATTTGCCATTTTATACAAATACAACGCTTAAATAAAATCTAACAGAAGTTGCCTTGTGAATCATGAATGATTCATATTAAATTGTTCACTCTTAGGCTGGCCTTACACGGTACTGGACGAATTTTTAACCTAACAAATAGTTGTATGTTTAGACGTTCCGCTTACCAGGAACTGTGCTATCCGGACAAATATTCAAACGCCTAGCCGTGCAAATTAAGGGAAGATTCCGTGTAAAAAGTATGTACTGGTCAAATTTTTGAACGGACGTTGAAAACTCGTCCGTTACCGTGTACGGCCAGCCAATATAATTTATATTTTTTTCAAACTGCAAAATGTGAACATGTAAAACAAGATGTTGTAATTTGGTTATGATTTGCTAGTCACCAATGGCGACAGCCGCAAATTTATTTACAGAAACTTTCGAAAATATTTATCATGACTGATATACTAACGTCTTTTTTTTTCTTTTCATTGCCGATATGCAAGTTCATTGCGCCTTGGTCAGTATCGATTGCAACACACACACTTGTCGTGTCTTATGTTGTCCGTTGTTTGTTTGGTTGTTTGTTTTGTGTTTACTGGAAGTGTGTGTGTATGTAGCTAGTTAGCCGTTGACATTTTTCGAGTTTCCTCTCCAAAAAAAACTTCTAGAGCTAAAAACAACTTTTGAAAACTTTAAGGAATTCAAAGCGCACCTGTCTTGTTTTCAAGGGGACTTTACTAGAGGTAAGGATTATTTTCGCTTAGTGTTTGATTACTAAATGACAAGAGTTAAGTCCACCCAGCAGAAACCAATTTTAAAGAAAAAATTAGTGTGTTTTTCTAACACAATTTTTAAAAACAATTCCTACCTTAGCACCAATCTGGTTTCCACATTGTCCAGCCTGTAAATGTACGATTTCTCTCATTTTGTAAGAATATAAGGCCTTAGTTTATCTGACTGAGGTTTGAACGTTTCTGCGTCTTTCTCTAAAATGAGTTGAGTTGATTGTAAGCCCTCTGATAAACCAGTGGTTGCTAGGCTGCCGTTGCCAACACAGCAACGTCGCGTACTCCCAGGAGGTTCAACACAATAGCGTCACCACCCTGGGGAATGAGCTGCTTAGATTCTTAAGATATATGCCAACCAAAGAAATTATCAACAGCTCAAATGGACCAAAAGAACCAGATTAAAATACAACCACTAATGGAGTTACATTAATCTTCACTTGGATTACATTCTTTTTAGCGAAACTCGCCGTTTCTTTTCTGCTGATCTATTACCATTAAATGACGGAATTTTCCAGATTACTTAGCATCTACTTAATGATGTATAGAAGCTTTTAACCCCATTAGTCATAGCCGGTTGATTGTTCATAATACCCATTCCCCATTTACAAACTAGTTGATATTTTCTGACGACAAGCAAGTTTGCTTAAGTTTGCTCGAAACCGAGTTTGACAGATTTGAATTAACGCCTGTCATGTTTTCTCATGGCAAACCAAGGACTATCTTTACAAAGCCAAACCACTTGAAAACCAAAGTCTACATTTAATTGGGTTGGTAACGGTTAAATAAACAGACTAAGTATTGCTTTGTTTGAATAGTTTTGTTAAGGATGATTTGTTGTCATGGTGATGCTCGGATAGCGTCGTCTTAATTTTATCATTAAAAAAATCCCTCAAATTTTTTCAAGCCTTGTAATAATCTCTGGGCTGCCCAAAGTCAGGTCACGGCTAACTGAGAGATGGTTCACGTGTTAGGTTTTGCGAGAGAGGAAAACGTACCGGAGAACCTGGAGAAAAATCCTTGAATTAAGGGAGAGACCTAACAAACTCGACTCACATGTGATGTCGATGATTAGTGGATCATTAGTTTGCCATCATACGTTAACGCCTTGAATACTTTAGGTCCAGTACGACAAATGACGCGGACAAAGAATATATTCTTGTCTCAACGAATTCAGTACTTGTTTTAGACAAACAGTGTTGTAAGGGAATGTTCATTTATTAAATCATGGAGTAGGGGGGGGGGGGGGGGGGGGGGGGGAGGGGGAGTAATTTTCTGGGAATGTGCAATTTTAGGTCGTAGGATTCGTAACCGAGCTGAGAAGCACTGGAGCTAAAAAGCCTCTGAAACCCAGGTTATATATATATACGTCCTGTACTTGGTTAAGCGAAAGTCTCGAAATTAAGATTAATTCAAAATAAATCCCTTGCATTATATTACGCCTTGTTGTACGAGGGTATAAAAGATAAAGCGCGGAGGCTTGTTTTCCAATCAGGCCCTTCATTCCTGATCAAATTGGAATTTGGAAGTTGATTTTTTGTTGAGAAAGGAAAACTTGAGAACGTGGAGAAAAACCCTCGAAGCACAGGAAAGAACCAAGTAACTACTATAGCAACTCTACTCACATACGACAGCGAGCCCTGCAGCGGGACTGAAACCAGGGGTTTTATTGGTGAGAGACGACGCATTAGCAGCGCACGTTAACTATGCTGTAACGCAGCGAGTTGAAATGGAAAATAATCTAGTCTATCTGCTGGAAGTGCTTCAGTGGAAAAAAAACTTGGGCTTCACAGACAATGAGTCAAGCCTGTGTGGTTGAACGAGGTTAGTACATCATGGATAGCAGCCGAAATCAACGAGCGACAACACTTAAAGAATCGAAACAGTTGCAGCCTACCATTACAAAAACGACTAAAATAATTGCGTCTAAATGATGAATAAGGAGTAAAATACAGATGTTCTTCGCCGTCTTGTGTTGTTGCTTGTTGCTTTCAGCTGCGGCAACCTATTTTGAAATAGCCGGTGTACTTTCATAAGCAACATGCAGTACAGCAAACGGAAGTATAAAGAATACGTGGTAAACACTTATTGAATGTAAAAAGATAGTGGGCGTTTAATCTTACCACTCAAACTGATCAAAAACTTTAATAGAGACACACAAAGCCGGCAAGTGCTATATAGTCACTTTGTAAACAACTGAATTGGTCTATAACTTAGCGAATGTTTTTCTTATTCGGATTTACATCTCTTCTCTTCTCTTCTCTTCTCTTCTCTTCTCTTCTCTTCTCTTCTCTTCTCTTCTCTTTTTCTTTTTCTTTTTCTCCAAGCGCCAGAGGCAGTACAACCATAGTGACGTAGAAACGATGTCACTGCAAAACTGAGGTGTCATTAAACCTGCGGAAAATTGACTTATAAAACTTTCTATCTGAGATAATTCTTTCAAGTTTTTGATGTTGTACATACATATTTGCTATGGTATTCATCATTGAGTGGGGGAGAATAAAATAAAGAAATAACCGTTTCCCGAGTTACCGGGCGACTCAGGATGACTCTGATCTCTATTCTGACTGGGTAGCATTTGTTCGCAGGTCAGCTGAAATTCCTTTTCAAACAAGTTACTATTACATTTTCATCAGAATCCCTAGCTTGCAGACTTTCTCTTGTTCAGTTATTATTGACAAGCACCAATTGTCTTACTAGAGAAGAGAAACTGATACTGAAGAATGAGCGTAAATTGAAAGAAGAACCCTCAGCGGAAAGAAGACGAACCATGATAACAAGCATGGATAAAAAAAGGCTAATCCTGTTACTTAGCAACTGAGTTCATCAGTGCTATCGATGTAAAAGAAACCCGACTATATCCTCACTTCTAATACACTTTTCAAGGGGATATAATATATCCTAGTGATATCCGTGACTGATTACCATTCTCAGATATCATTTTTAAAAGAAACAGATATCATTTTTCGTGCTTATTTTCTTTCAAGTTGAATATTGTTATGGATAACATCGCACAGAAAAGTCCTCTGTTACATCCCACAGTCTTTAATTGCAATAATTTTAACGCTAATACACGAAGCAAGCAAAGTGAGTTGGTCAGTTATCTCGGTAGCGTGAACATTCTACGTCCACTGGATTTAGAAATGAGCGGCTCTGTTGTGGAAATTTACGAGAATGCAAAGAAGAAGCGAAAAAATCGTTCACTGCCAATATTTAAGGTTGATTTTTGCAACGATTTGTTGTGCTTGAATCCTGTAAGTGAAAGTGATGATGGAGAGACTTTAGAGTTCTGTATGAACAGAATCACTTGCTGTGGAGTGGATAGTAAAAAGAGAAGAATATTCGTTTTGAATTACCATGACACGACTAGTGCGCAAGATGGTCTTCATTTTCAAACTCATGCGCTGCTCTGTGACTCTGAAAGGACAGCAAAACTAATGGCAATAAGAGTTGGAGAATTCTTCAAAGATAGACATACGTATCAAAGTGAAAGGACAAACTGATAGTGATGTTTGTGATACTCACTGCCACGATGAACGTCTTGGTGGTATGGATTGAATGAATCTGGTCTGACCTGTCACCGAATGCAATGCTCAAAGCTTAAATTATGTACACACCAAAAAATCCATGAAAACTGATTAATTTAAACCAATTAAATGTTAATAAAAGGTCCATAAACCTTTTTCATCGCCTATATTTTAAATATAGTGCTATTTAGAATTAATTATTTTATAGTTAGTACTTCAGTTTTTATTGTGCATATGTTCTCTATTTTTTGAATAATTTTTTTCATGTATTTATTTCTATAGTTGAAAATAGTGACGTTGAAATGATGTCACTGCAAAACTGAGGTGTCATGAAGCCTGCGAAAATTGACATATATAAATTTATATCTAAGATAAATCCATAGTTTGAGGAGAGGTTTTTGATATTTCGTATACAATTTACTATATGATATTCATTTTTGATAAGTGTGGAAAATAGAATATAGACATAACCTTCCCGAGTCGCTGCGCTGTCATGGATGACACCATGGTTTTGCAAGTTTTCTTCCAATCAACTATATACAACATTCTAATTGGTTTCTCAAATTTGAGCATGCGCAGTAGTGAAGAGAGCTCGTGTTCATTCTCGTCGTCGGAGAAACGACTACCGAGGAGCTCTGGGTACGAGAATGGTTCGTGTTTACCTACGCAATCTCGTTCCCAGACCCTGGCGCATTTATCTTGGTGTTGACAGAACCCCAGAAAAATATTAAAAATCAAAAATGGTAAACGAAATTCTTCTCCACTTTCAAATTGCCCGCCTAATGCGGTTTGGAGGATATTAAACCGGTCACAAAGTGCCTTAAACTACTAGTACGTTCTTCAATCGAATACACACTATACCAGCCTTTTTCATTATCTGTAAAATACTGATTATTAGTTCATTCTAAACTATTTTCCCATATTCAGAACATCATGAAGTTTAGTGTTACAGGAGTTACAGAAAAGAGGCGAGTCCAGGATTATGTCCAGGGAGGGGTGCAGGGCAGAAACTCAGTCAAGGGAGGGGTGCAACCCTCAGAATCAATAAAAGAAAGTATTATTTCGTATTTTCAAAATAGGGGTACAAAATTGCTCGGGGTAGGGGGTGCATACCCCCTGTACCCCAGCCTCCCCTAAAAAATGTATTGACCTGTGAAGTGCTCAACATTTACTTTATAGACTTCTTTAAAATGCTTCCTCTTTGTTTCTGGCTGGTTCTTATGCATCATTACATATCATAAGATGCATTTACAACATCTTCTGATCAGCCTTCAAAATAATATGTGTGTTTTTTACCCTGCTTAACCCTCAAATGCATTATGGTAATAATAGAGTATGATTCTGAACCAAAATACTTAGGCATAAATACGCCAAATACTTGTGGCTGTATAATTGTCTTTAGGCATTCTTCTTATTATTATTTTTCGAATTCCGGAAGCCTTTGCCAGTCATCCATCACAAACCGGAGAAATAGTTTTGTCCCAGTATCACGTACGTTCGACATGTTGTGTCAAGTTCAATATCAGTCAATCAACTGATAAGCAAGACGAAACCTAGCAAATTAATTATAAATTGTCTGAGAATAACGGAAAAGAAAGTGTCATTACGTGACACTGATCGATCTGAAAACCTTTACCAGGAAAAGCTAAGAGGAATATGATATATAACATGTCCATATGAGAACATTTTTTTAACCTTTACAGAATCGAGACAATTCGCAAAACTGAGGTGTCATTCTTAATAGACTGGCGACTCGGGAAACGGTTATTTATTTATTTTCAATTTCCCACTCAATGACGTATTTCAGATTATCGTACTTGCACGTTTTTAGTGTTTGTGCTTTAGCATCAGTTTATTGTGATTAGCTGCCATTTGGTACTCAAAATGTTAGCTCTTTACAAGTTTAATGATATTATACATCCCTAAGGGAGGCGTGGAACTTCCTTACATGACGCTGGTAATATATATATGAAAGGCGGATCGGAGTGCTTGTGGTTAAAAAAGCAGAACAAACCTGCTTAGAATAACTCAATATCAAAGCAAGTGAATAAGATATATAAATATCATACATATAGACTGATAAATTAAACGAATTTTGGAAAAAATAAAAAATAAATTAAATAAATTAAACGAACTTTGAAGTGTTTGCTCTGGAGGAACACCTCAGGAACCCAAATAAACAAACAATTACCTTATTGTCTACGTTTGTTTCTTCCACGAATTTTTAATAATTTACCGAGCTTTCGCACTTCTAGGGCATCATCAGGGCGAAAAGTAGGTATTACAACGATTCAAATTATTTAAAGACTATAAGTGCGCGCGATTTGTGTTATACGAATATAAAAATTCGTGGAAGAAACAAACGTAAGCAATATGGCTATTCCCATGTACAATAACATTTTAGACATAACTACCTTATTACCTTAATACCAAAAAAATGGGGGGGGGGGGGGGGGGAGATGCTCCCGTGCCTCCCATTCCCTACGCCAGTGTTTACTTCTCGTCCTCTACAGAAGAGAAGAGCGTTAATAAATATATTCCTTTTCATTTAACCCTGAAATAAAAGGTACCTCTTCGCTCAGATCTAAGGGTAACAGATCGAGATGGAGTCGGGGGGGGGGGGGGGGGGCAGTACTTCGGGTCGTTTTATACGGGGATGCTCCGTCCGGCCGACTCTCGACCCCCTACCCTTTTATATACCAATTCCCAGCAAAAAAGTACCCCTTTTATAAACTTTTTTTTGCCTGAAAAGGTACCCCTTTCATATACCTTTCATATAAAGAAAATCTACCCCTTTTTATACCAAAACTCACAAATTTCCTCCCCTTTCCTATACGTGCGGCCTGACAAAAGTACCGCTTTTGGGCGGAGCATCCCCGTATACTGAGTCCATTATAGGGAGTACCCCCTCCCCCCCCTCTAGTCGACCCCGAGACTCCAGGAGAGAGAGGCGAGTGCACTACGACTACGCCACCCTTAAACTGATGATGTGATCGTGACAGGAAGATAGCAAACATGGTGAATCAATGAAGATATTTTTACATTGATATAGTGTTTTGCTAGAGCAAATCTGATGGGATAATAGTGACAGGAAGAGAAATATATAGAGCCCGTAGGAAGTTCCTTCGCCATCCGGACATCAAAATTTTTTAATTAATGAGGCTATTTTCCTAAAAAAAAAGCTATGTTGGGCATGTTTCTCTGCTGATTGGCTAACGTATGGGGACGTGTATATTTTGGTGTCGTGAGATTATATATAAAAAATGTTATGTCGTTGCATGTAGTGTGTGAGCAAGGACAAAATATTGGAAACCAGTATGTATATATACTGCATTTGTTCACCCAATATGAAAAAAAAAAAATTTTCCTTTTTATTTTATCTTGTTTTCTTATTCGCAGTTTGAAAATCTAAATAGTGAAATAGTATGCGGTGATTTCAGGAAAAAAAGTTCCATATAAACGTTACATTAAAGCATAAAAATATTGTATGAGCAAAAAAAAAAAAAAAAAAAAAAAAAAAAAGAAAAAAGGAAGAAAAAAAATCTGAGTAA
The DNA here is from genome assembly GCA_023349425.1 of Anthopleura sola. Taxonomy (NCBI): domain Eukaryota; kingdom Metazoa; phylum Cnidaria; class Anthozoa; order Actiniaria; family Actiniidae; genus Anthopleura; species Anthopleura sola. The sequence goes on along the minus strand of JALHLI010000003.1, from coordinate 15,448,245 downwards.
ATAATCCTAGTTTGTTATGTCTTGCTCTTTCTGTACTGGCTTATCCGTTTTACTTGCTTTTTGCTATACTCATTTTACGAGGCAGATTTTCCTTTGATGTGATATTCAATAATGGTTTGTTTATGTACAGATTTATTCGATTATCTTTGAATAGTTTATCGTAATTCTAAACTATTTACGCGAGTATTTCTATACTTAAAGATAAACGCTCACTAAACACATTAACTAAGAGTCGGTCACCAATTGAATAAGAATCAAAATAATGCGTCACAAAATATAAAAAAAGGAAGAAGGAACTATAGTTTCGTGGTTAATTTTATAAAAATAGTCGCAAAACAACGGATGTTATATTATGCTCTATACTTATGCTCAAAAACAGTTTCCATCAAAGCAGGTATTAGCTCTATTCTTGTACTTATTTATCGTTTAAATCGACGTAGCTCTCTATATTTTCTTCCTTTAACGCATAACAATGTGTGCAGTCATTTCAGCAGGGTTTAAAAGCCTTAAAATTCAATTCATAAATCATTATTAGTAAAAACAAGATGGAATAAATACAATATGATTTTCCGGTGTGTTGTTTCATCATTTAGTTTAAATGTTTAGCATAAAATCAATCATTGAGATGTAGAACTTTGCTTTAAAGAGAATAAAGACAAAGCTTGAATAAAATTCGATTAAAAAAATACTGAACTAATCAAATTAATTAGGAAACATTTTGGTAACATAAACATTTAGAAAACGACAGCGTTTGCAAACTCAACTCAAAGTTTCAATTAACACGTACATAATATTACTCTCCAAACATAAACCGAAATTTCCTTTCTTTAATCTTATAAAACGGTAGAAATAAACAATGAGGATATTTTTAAGGACTAAATTAGGGGAAGGAAATAAAATTTATAATATTTTAATTTTGATTTATCAAAGAGTACGCGCTGACGCAAAGGAAGTATCGTGTCTACAATTTAATTCAATTATCTTGCGAGAAGTAGGAAAATGTGTACATATTTGTTCATTCGGTAAATATTTTCCTGATAATAAGACGAGCATATGGCTAAGGACTCCTAATGGTTTTTGGCTTGAAGTAAGAGATTCTTGTGGTCAGATGCCATGAAACGAAGGATTCAATGAATCCATACCAAAGTCACGCGTCTTGACTCTGTGTTTCACCCGGCTGACCTCTTACAATCAATCCATTTTCACTATTCGTAAAAACATCTCTGTTTGGACTGATTTGTTTTATAGTTTCGTCATTCTTCACATACAACGATCATTTAAAGGTAACTGGGCGATTCCGAAAGCTCTGTACTCCAAGTGTAGTTCTACACAAGCGACATTCGAGAGAAGGGCTTCATATTCAGCATGTCATATAAGCTAGAGAGGTTATTCATATGTAGTATTTTATAACTTTAGATCCCAAATAGCACAAATACCTTCCACATATAATCCCTAAATGTCAAGCAGAATTGGGCAAACGTTGTACAAGACGAAAGAATATCATTTGCGGATAACATTTAGTTGATTTTTGAAAGGGTTTTTTTGATTTGAGTAAAAATTTATTGCTTCAAGAAGTCTTGTTCGTTCAGTGTTATGTTTGGCTGACATGACTGCAGACATGATTTGCTTTCATCGTACACTTTAAACGACAGAAATTCCTTCTTTATTCCCCAGTAGTAGTTTTATTTCGCCAATACTAGATCCTGGATGTATTTAGAAAGACCCTGGCAACGTATAAGTAGGCTGAAACACTAGTACGAAGGATTTTATGAAGATAAATCAATGCTTAGTGTTATGCCGTAATACTCCATCATTCCATTGCACTAACTCGATAACAATAGCAGTAGCTAGCGTGACATATTATTGGGGCGGCCCTGTATTTCTTGATTGCCTTCATTTATTCCATAGAATACAAGTAAGTACAATTCACTTAGACCACAGTTTATAAGCAAACACGTCCCAAGGAATCGGCATTCGGTACTCGATTAGCTTTCACTGGCTTTCATATGAAAATAGACTTGAGCGTTAAATCAATAACATTACACCTAAAGTGTTTACACATCCGTAGAATACAAGTTCTCAACCAATGACCAATGATCAATATCTTCGATATTAAACGAAATACCCGTAGTATTTATCTCATCTTTCAGGCTAGAGTTTTCTTCGCTATTTGCAGCTCCGTCTACTTGTTCAACTACAACTTGTTCAACTACACTCGAAGATTCTTCTTCTATCTCGTTAAAATTGGTAATAGAAGATGTCTCCATTATATCTCGTATCTCGGCGTTGAACGAACTCATACTCGTATCGTCTCTAGAAGAATCTGTAATCTCCCAATCATGTATACCGTAGCTTCTACCTATCCGGGTATCCTTTTCCTCTTTTCCTTTGGGTCTGAATTCCTCACTTGCACTTAGTGTCCCGCGTGAGTTTTTTAAATCATAGTATTTCTTATGTTCTGATAGACTACTTTGGCTGAGACCTCTAGCATGAAGTTTTCGATTCTCAAGGTCCTCTTGATGGGCTTTATGAGCCTGGATTTTGAACGCTTTGGAAATAATTTTGGCCAGGCTTTTCGCCTCTTCCTTTGTCTCACACAGCAAAGCATGACAATTTACTAAATCTCCTTTCAATCCAAACTGATAATTGTAGAAGAACAGCTTCTGATGTCTACCGTAAACACCGCAATAGAGTATTCGTTTCAAACTGAAGCCCCGCTCTTCGTCTTCTGTTTTGTCAGGATCTCGTAAGATAAGGGCTTCCTTGGTAATTACCAATGAACAACGGGTTAATTTTCTAAATCGACTTCTCTGTCTTGAGTAAATATCGTCCACAGTCTCACACATTTGGGTTAAGTCCGGTTTGTACAGCTCTTCACATCCAAGATATCTAACTTTGTAAGTTGGTCGGTGCCTTTCGAGGTCAACCTTAGTGTAATCTTTCTCGTCTTCTTCGATGGATGTAGTAGTATCTGAGCGGCATGCAAACAGCTTTAGCATACCTTCTTATTATTCTCCTTGGAAATGCGTTTGCTTGATCGCCTGATGTCATCAAGACTTCTCCCTCTGCCTCATCGCGTATAGTTCAACAACCGGGAATCACTGACCTGTCTTGCTTGGAGCATATTTCATAAACATTACTTTGAACGATCGTGGAGGCGGAAATAACACAAGAAACTCGACTGCAGTCACATCTGTTGGTAAAAGCGTAGTACTCTTCCACCAATGACACAAATGAATAAGTACCAACACACCGATCAACTCTTAGAACTTGCTCAACCGACGAATATGTGGGATGTTCGCTCGCGAACGTATTAGTCAACATTCAATATAGCCTCGCTCTAATCCTATTACAAGGCCGAAGGGAGAAAAATTGTGCTTCTTGAATTGAAAATCTCCCAGGGGTACAGCTTGATTTCGAAGTGTAGTTTGCTCCAGATCCAAATATAGCTCTTCATCGAATTTCTAATTTTTAATGAAAGGCTGTTGTTGACATGACATGGTTTTTAATTAACCATTACACTCGATGCGACACCTTACTGTTGCCTTTGTTTAGAGCTTTTTGTAAACACAACGCTCTAATGCTCTAGCATGTAGATGATTGAGGCCTTGGCTCGAAGCTGGTGGGCCGTAAAAAGTCTAAACACACAACTAATTAATCTTGGGTGATTAAATAACTCTGGGATGGCAAGGAAATATACAGTATCGGTTGAGTAGGATAGAGCGGTTGATTGGCCAATGTGTTACTAGTTGGCAGCTAGCTACCTGACCCCCATCACAAATGCGTGACAAACTGCAGATATCTGATAGCAATAATGGCCCTCTTGCCTCTCACTAGAAAACCAATGCGGAAACTCTATCGTTCTTTTGTCAAATCTCTTTCTTGAGTTTTCTATGTCATATCAATCAGCCAAATCCTATCAAGGATTGCACGTCATCAAATTCAATGTCACCGGTACCAAAGGGTAACGTCGACCAAACCACAACTCGCTCGCGGACACAGGTGAGCTTGTGAGTTAATTTCATTTAACCCAGTGGGCTTTTTATGATTTTCTGTAAGTGATTCCAATCGTGCCTGTTGTTGGCGCACATTACCACGCGTTTGACGTCACACCTGCTATAATTACAGTAATTAACCCATTACTGCCGTAAGTACACGGATGTCTAGGCCGAAAGTGGGCACTTTTCTAAGAGATTTTCACCAGAAAACAAAGCTTTCATATCTTTATCATATTTATAGAATAACAGGCCGTTAGTTCATCAGAGACAAAGATAACTAGTTACATATATATCACTAATCAGCTATCTACCTCAGGCTAGCCCAGTGGTTATTTGTAACTCTAGCCTGTTCTGTCTACCTGTATTCATTCTAGTGGGAGGGCGGAGGGGGGGGGGGGGGGGGGGGTTGGGGGAAGCCACGAATCAACCAATTCCAACCTAGAAAGAGGGGGAGGGGGGTCACGGGCAACCTGTAACCACCCCCTCAATCCGCCACTTTTGTTACTCTGAATAAATATATTGCTTTGCATTGATCATGACAGATCTAGAAATTACAATGAACAGTAAGACGTCACGCGCTGAAATCACAATATTTTCGCATCGATTTTCCCCTTCGATTCTCTGAAAGCAAGACCTCCCTCGAAGAGTCTGATCAATCAGTGTGGTCAGAAGATATGGTGTGCGCTGCATTGTTTTGTCTCTTAATAAATGTGTTTACTAAAAGATAAGCTCCTATCAACTCTTCTTACATTCTACTGATGCAAGTTAAAGAGTATATATAGTCTAGTCTGGTCAACCCAGAAAACCACTGAGATCTTGACAGTCACTGTATTAATTTTTATGCGCGTTTCCACAGGGAACAGGGAGACAACCTGGTAAACAATGTGTGTCTGTCCGTCCTCGGAGAACCAAAGATCTGACTGGTCATCCGTCGATATTCCCCGGGTCTTCTAACGGATAACGTTGCCTTTGACAGAGATCGAACATTACGGCCCGATATATGAATGAAAATCGAGTGCAAAACAAAATATCAAAATAAAACAAATTTCAAACATGCATGATAACGAAGTGGTTTGAAATGCCTGCTAAATATTTTTAAAAAGCTTTTTGAGAACGGAAGTAGCCAAATTGGAAGAGAAAGATGATGATGATGATGAATGATGCTGATGATGTGATGATTCAATATGAATGATGATGATGATGATGATGATGATGATGAAGAAGAAGAAGAAGAAGAAGAAGAAGAAGAAGAAGAAGAAGAAGAAGAAGAAGAAGAAGAAGAAGAAGAAGAAGAAGAAGAAGAAGAAGAAGAAAAAAGAAAAAAAAAATGCAAAACAAAGAAAAATAATAAAAAATATACAAGAAAATTGAATTAAGCATAAAATATACAAATGCGCCATTATGACTGTCCATTATTTGTCTACCATTTTGATCTGGCTGAAACGCAGAGGGGGGGGGGGGGGGGGGAAGATAAATAACATGAAAAAGAGCTTTTCTTCCTCCTTAGTTATCATTTTAATCTTTTGTCTTTTTCTTTCCAAACATTGTTGAAAGAGAGCTTCTTAGTTTTTTCTCTCCAATATCTCTCACCGTCCATAATAGTCTTGCAGTGATTACATCTAAGTTCCGGCTTTATTTCATTTCTTTTTTGAAAAAAAGATACATAATAATTAGCTATTCATAATTTCTGTGAAAATACCAGAAATAAACAGATGGTACTTTACAAATTGGCGCTAAAAATGAGTTTTAATTCAATCTTGAAAACCTTAATTGATCTTGTCGATTAAACGGAGAGTAAACAGCATTTTTCTCGTATTCTTGACCACAAAATGCTAGTCTGACCACAGTTATTAGATTGGATTGAACGCAATGAATCTAAAAGCAAAAATTTCTAGCATGAAGTGAAATCAAATCCACCACAGTGGTCGAGACATGTTTTGGAATAACATGTCTTGAGGTATTCGTAAGGTTAGCTGGCACAAATTGTATAACCTTTGACTGAACGGCGATTAAAAATGATGTTTTCAACTAAAGGTGTCCGGCTGATCAAACAGCTGTTCCGGTAAACTGTTTGTGAAATCGCTAAAGCGAAAAACCAGAAAGGCGTGGAATGCAGCCCCCTGGTGTGCTAGTTCAACCAAAGTTCAAGTATTTACTGCATGATAAATGCGGCGAAAGGTTGTCGCCGGCAGAATAGCTTACGGGAAGAGTACCGACCTAGAGCGTGTTCTAGAGACAAGTTATGGCATCAGAACATAAGCGGCCGAAATAGTCACACACATATACACGTATGCATTGTCACGCTGTCACGCTGTTACGATTTACACGTTAATTTCGCGATTTTGGAGGTCGCATATTTCGCGACACTTTACTTTCGCAATTTTGAGAAAAAATCATATTCTTGATAACTTTAATTTCACGATTTAATGGAATATATTATTAATAATTTGTTTCCAAATACGCACAAGAAAACACACTGGTTCGTTGGTTTTGATATATAATGAATACTGGTTCCAATCATTCATTGTTGATCAGGATCAATAGGCGCTAGTACTTGGTTCTCAGTAACAACATCTTTTATCCATGCTTTTGAATGCTCATTAAATCCTTTACTTTCTCAAAAATGGAGGGTCACTTAATTTTTGCGTCATTATATTTTCGCGACACTTATTTTTCGCGACACTTAATTTCGCGATTTTTTTCGAAATTACGAAAATCGCGAAATCAAAATGTTGCGAAAATTTCATGTAATAAGGCAGTAGGGGGAGGAGCGCCTGTCTCCACCTTGAGAAAAATCACGCTTATATAAATTTTAACATTTTGCTTACATCTTTACTTATTTTTTGGTCTGTCTGTCTGTCTGTCTATCTGGCAATCCGCGTAAATTCCTTTACTCCCTGGTTCAGTTTAGTTTGGTAAATAGATACGAACAATGGTCAACAGGTTCAGTGTCTAAAATCACAAGACGCTCGGTAGGTACAAATGTCAGGATGAGATTACTGGTATGACGTCAGCGCGGTGTGTGACGTCACACCAATGCTATGATCGGAATGGATTGGAGGGAATTTTACGGATTTCGAAATGAGAGCTGAGTTAAAAATTGCGTAAATCGATCGATAGGGTTGTGACCGCGGCTAATTATCACCATATATGGTTAGGACTTAGTTTATAGTGGATTTATATTGTGTCTTTTAACCTCTTCGCTTGTTACCGGTAGCGCTTGAGAATAAACTCGAAGTCGGCACTAGAACGTTTTTTTTTTTTCAGTCTTGGAAAATATCCATATAAAAAGCAAGCACAAACGAGCAAGAAAACAAACAAGCAAGCAAGAAAACAAATAACAAACAAGCAAACAAGCAAGCAAGCAAGAAAAATATAATCAAATAAACAAGCAAAACAAACAAGCAAAACAAACAAGCAAAACAAACAAGCAAAACAAACAAGCAAAACAAACAAGGAAACAAATACACAAATAACAAACAAGCAAGCAGGCAAACAAACAAACAAGCAAACCATTATTTAAACAGGCAAACAAGGAAGACACAAATGCGTTATACCGTGTTATTCTCACATTTAAAATTCGTTAACACAAAGAAACCGCGGTCTTTGCACTGGAGCAACAATACACGAGGAAATAGACCATACACAATTAACGTATGAAAGCATATAATACTGAGTGAATAGCTGTCAAGGTGGTCACATTATCCACTCTGAACACCGCCGACGCTAGGGCTTAATTGATTACTCGAAAAACATGTACTCTGTCGGTATGTATCGACATGCCTTAAAACATTAAAACTAATTTGTTTGTTTTCTCAGTCACGTCTTATCATTCGTACATTCGTACACACTCGCTTCTCTGTCTCGCGCTCTGGTTGATGGGAAGGATTTAGTTGAGTTCGTGGTGTATTATGGGAAGGAAGACAAGAGAAACGCCTCATTTCCAAAAGCCATTACGCGCATTCATCGCCTTCATATTCCATTGCGAATAAGAGTATAAACAACGTCGAATAAACGTAAGTGACGACTGGGTACGAATCTGACTCGTCTGAGAGATTAGCTTCAGGGGCGGATCCAGGGGGGTGGATTGGGTGGCTAGCCACTCCCCTCTTTGCAGGGCTTAAAACAGGAAAAATAGGTGCACGTACAGTGGAACCTCTATCTTACAGACATTCAAGGACTGGGGGAAAGTCCGTAATATACTAGAGGTGTCAGAGATATCGAGTTATTTTTACAAATAATAAATGTATGATATGAATTTTGCTTTGCCTGGACCTAAAGAGTTGTCCGCAATCCTGGACCCACCACTGAGCTTGTAGTCCTCATGCTCATCAAATGAATCGAGTATGCGACTAGCTAAACTTGAAGGACTAAACTAAGTCCTTGTTCTCTTATATCGCTCAATTGAAAAATACCTGAATTGTACCTTCGCAAACAGGAAGTCATATAATAACAGAAAAGTCCTGTTTGGAATTGCTTAATTTCCCAAACAAGGTTCCTGCGTTAAGCTTATAAGGGAATGGATGGGAGTTAGGATAAACTGAGATATATAGTAAATGAATTAAAGCATTTCACTAGATGAAAACTTTACTGTAAACTTTCTGTACTGGTGTTCATCTGAATCATAAAAGCGCCATTTTATTTTCATTTTTTTGTGTGAAATTGTGAAATTCAAATGTCGCGAACATTTCATGCGATAGATAGTTCATGAGGCATTTCAAACATTTTGTAAAACACCGGGATAAAACGATGTTTACTGATCTCCGTTTACTGGCGTTGCGGGAGTCCAAGGGTCAAAAAACCTCATCTAAAACATCAATGTAATGATTGAGTATGACCGTATTAAATGTATTATTGTACGCTTACATTGTAACTTGATGTGTAATATAGTCCCAGATGGTCAAGGAAATAGAATGCGACCATGCGTAACACGAGAACTACCGCGAGAAAAAACCACAGGAAGCCCAAGAAAGGTAATAGAGCGGTTTTCGTACAAGTGGGAAACGCACGGTACTGGTTTATTACAGCACGTACGTGGTAAGACATGCCGGAATTGACTTCCTATAGACCCCTTGCAGCACGTGGGAATGCTTTTGAGCAGCTTTGACGTCATTTGAAAGGAGTCTATATGCCTTCGAGTAATTCAAAACCACGGAAAGCCCAAGCAAGTACTATTGTACCGTTGCTTGGGCTTCCTGTGGTAAAACTAAGTGACCCCTCCTCTTCTTCATGGGAAATCCTAAATACGCCCGATTCAGCGTTTGTCAGACAAGATTGGGCTACCTGTGGTTTTTCGCTAAAACTGAAGATAAACTTCGAATTCTGCATGAAAGACGACGAAAAACATGCTGGAGAATTATGTGACTTGGGACCACAACGGAAGTGAGTGTTTGTTAGGGCTTAGTGTAGAGATCCTAAGTCAAGCAGATGTTAATCCTTAGGACTGATATCAACCAACCTCTGCTGTCAACAAGGACTTTGCTACAGCGATATACATTCCACGTGGTATGTCAACGACTGAAACCTGAGGACGCGACGAACATTGACTCAAACCAGAAACTCGACAAACACTTGACCTAAAACAGCAATGAATCGCTTTCACATGACGTCAAAGGCGCTCAATTTGGAGGGCAAAACGAAAGAATTTCGATCCCTTGAGAATTGGAACCTATTGCGGTTTGTTCCTCCAAATTGAGCTGCATTCCGACGTGCTACAAGGGGTCTATAGCTAGAGGGTTTATGGTTCCTGATTTCAAGACGCTGTCCAGCATTGTGGCGCATTTTTTTTACTTCAAGTCAGTAGGGTTACTTGTTGGTTTTTTCTTGTGATTTGTCATCAAGGTTTTTCTCCGGTTTCTTCACTTGCATCGCATTCAGTGCAGTGGATAGAGGTCGACGCCTCTGAAGAGGAATATCACTGCTGAATCCGAGTTGATCAGACAGATTAAGGGATGGATAAGTGGGAGCTTTCTAACAGTTTTGAGCGCACAATTTTTTACGCGCGCCTTTGTTTTCTTTGATAATTTCCCTATATGTCGTCTGTATGCAGGAATACTGCGCTTTTGCTTAATTTCATGTGTTGTGGGGGACACTTACTTGACCTCAAATAAAACGATTTTTTGTCACCTTTCAATTTTATCTCAATTGGGCTCCCTGTGATATCGCTAGACTTAAAGTCTGCAGACTGGTGCTGAGCCGATGTCATCGTTGCTGCCACACTATCTTTATGGCTACTAAGACATTAAGTAAAATAGAACGCAAGATACAGTCAACTTTCGTCTTGAAGAAACCTCGATATTACGGACACCTCGCTATATAGACCCCTGAATCTCGAATTCAATTTCCTGAGAATTGGAAACCTATTGTTTGCTCCTCCAAATTGAGCTGCATTCCGATGTGCCGCAAGGATTCTATCACGGACGCCCAAGTGACGGTCCCGAGGGTGTCCGCTGTAACTAGAGTTGTTTGTAGTGGATAATCTTGTAGTTATGGCAACAGTAGGTTTTTTCCAAGTGAAAACACGATGGAAATTGGATCAAGTATCGGAATCCTAATACCGGTATCCATTACAGTCATTAAAGAAAATCAAGTTTTTTATGTCTGGAGAAATGAGGAACCACAGACCTACACTGACGCGTGCGGTTTGACTTTTGACTGATCACTATGACCAATGGCTTGGCAGGTCTTGGGAGAGGGGGCGGGGATTTTAGAAAATTCGATTTTAAGCCCCTGTTACACGTAGTTGTTTTTTTCATGCAACTTGAACCGCGCGCAAAAAAGTTCAAGTTGCACGCGAGCATGTCGTTGCCGCAACTTTCGGAAATTTGTTGAGAAAGTAGAAACCAAATCTACTTTCGTGCAACTTTTGTAAATTGAATTTTTTTGCGCGCTGCTCTGAAGTTGCCCCCAAAACGACACGCGTAACAGCGGCTTTAGGGCGTGAGTAGAGTGAGTGAGCATAAGACCTTTGCGCCACTGACGTAAATTGATTTTCTGTAAAGCCGGTGGTTGACAGGAATCAAGGGTGACGTAGTGGTAGTACCAGCACTCGCTTCTCACCTTTGGGGTCTCGGGTTCGATTTCGTGTTTTTTCTCTGGTTTCTCCAGTAGTTTTCCTCCTACCGCAAAACCCATAACAAGCTAAATTCCAATTCAATCTGTGAGTTAGCCGTCTCGGACTTGTGTGTAGACCCTGGGTGAAGACCCCTTGCACGTGACGTCAAAGCAGCTCAATTTGGAGGACAAAACAAAAAAATTCAATCTCCTGAGAATTGGAACCTATTGTTTTGTCTTCCAAATTGACTGCTGCATTCCGAAGTGCTGCAAGGGGTCTATCGGTAAAATTTGAAGATGAATTGGAAGTCAATTGTAAAAAGCGAGTATATTGAAATTATCATTAGAAATACACGAATACCATATCTAAAAAATAAAATGAAATATTCACAGTGTCACGCCTTATACACGTGGTCAGAGTTTGGAAGAGGTCTGTAAGATGTCACGCATGTCACACAAACTTTTCGAGAATTCATCGCGAAAACGATGGACATCAGTCACCTTTGAATCCCTCCATCTTGTAAAAGAGATGTTCAACCTGTTGAAAAAAATATGTGAATATGTGATTTACTTCAAAATACAATATTACGTGTGTGCAGCCTCTGGGGTCTCCGGTTTTATTCCTGGGCTTGCCATCACGAGTAGAGTTTGTTAGTTTAAGATTAAAGATTAAATAGTATTTTGACTCTGACTTAATAACTTTTTTATTTCAAGACGTTTTGACTGTGAAACTACAGTCTTCATCAGTTGATAAAAACGGTGGAAACTGCGCGTCTCTCCCTTGATTAGAGGGGGTTTCTCCGGGTTCTCCGCTGGGTAACCAGGGTAAAAACCGCACATATCACGCTGAAGACTGATCAGAAGATGTTGCAAATGCATCTTATGATAGTTAAATATGTATAAGAACCAGCTAGAAACATAAAAGAATAAATTTTGAAGAAGTCTATAAAATAAATTTTGAGATTTTCTTCATGAGTCAATACAATTTTTTTAACACTAAACTTCTTGATGTTCTGAATGTGGGAAAATAGCTATGAACTGACAATCAGTATGTTGCAGATAAAGCTGGTATAGTGTACATTCGGTTAACTAAAGAACGTTTAATTTTAAGACACTTTGTGACCAGTTATCCTCCAAACCGCAATATATTATGGGGAATGCGAAATTAGAAAATTTTAAGACCCTGACTTCCGCACAACAGTCCGATGATCAAACAACCGAGCCAATCGGGTGGAGGTTATCGCTACACCAACTAACCAACCTTGATTCTCAAACAACAGTCTGAGCACAACCAACCAACCATACAACCAATAGAACAGATAAACAAACAGAGTATAACATACCTGTGTTGTTCGATGCTATAAAACACACCGTATCCGTCCGCCACCATGGGAGCGCATAGGCCATAAACCTCAGAAAAACCAATGCAACTTGTAGATAGGATGTAATTACCACTACCACCACTATAACGGAAAAATGAATGGATAAATGGATGAATGGATGAATGGATGAATGGATGAATGGATGAATGGATTGATGGATGGATGAACGAATCACAGTAATTACCACTACCACCACTATAACAAGAAATTGAACGAACAAATGTATGACTGAAACTAGTGAACATACCTTTTTGTCCAAGACTTATCTAAGTATATCTGTGGTGTTGGAATACCTAAAACGAGAGAAAAACCATCGATAAGACACTCTCCCCGATAAAACAATCTACATTTTTCATATCTGTTAGTTACGCACTCTCGACCCCCAGAGCCCTGCCATTCTTACTGCGCATGCTCGACGAAATGAATGGCAGGGCTCTGGGGTCGAGAGTGTTAGTTACGCCTTTAGTTGTCAAGAGTCGCTAGCAATATAAAAACCACAGGAAGCTCATTGCATGTAAAACGTAAAACTTAAGAATGTAAATTTGTTTTACTTCGATTACAGGGACTGATTGCTCAGTCTTCCGAGCCAGAGGCTCATTTTTAAGCTTTCGACTTTCGACGCCAGATCGAACTCGAATTTTGTTGATTTTTATGGATTTTTACTTGGCCACAGGTAGTCCAAGCTGGGTTTCTGTTTTGTCATAAGAAAATGTATGGCAATCCTTTTAAAAAACTCTCAATAAAATCGTCAAGATGAAATAAAGTAAAGAAATCTTAGCTGACCTTTGAAAAGTAATAACCCTATCGCCAGACTATCGGCATACATAATTTGTATTTGGGTAGGCTGTGGCAGGTAGGCCGTGAAAAAATCCCCGGGTCGAGAGGGAGAGTTTATAAGCAGAACTCGACTATGAAGGAAGAAACACATACAAGACTAGTGGTAGATTGACGCTTTCGTCCCCTTCTTTATCTGATGCATGGACAGAGAAAATATAGTAAATCCCATCGAAAAGTATTGGAATTTAGTCCACACATAGGCAAGATAAATATCAAGACTCCTTAGAAGTTTTGTCATTTTTAATTGAAGATATCTTGAGAAATATGAAAATTAGGAATACCCATACATTCACTATAGGAGGCCGCCATAAACATAGCTTGGGCTACCTGTGTTCGAACGTGACATCAATAATTTTATGCCGCGTGTTTTAAACTCCGCGTCACGCAACACCGATTAGGGATTTCGATTTTATCGTTCCTTCTTTACTATGGATTTATGTCATGAACACACGTACACCCAAAGATTTCTACCTTGAAAGTTGAATATTTTCCTAATACTACCTTTCTAAGAAAGTGTATAAAACCCTTGAACGAATTAAGCGTTAAGGTAATATAATCGACGAGTCCTTTCGACCTCACTCGGTCGCTGTGTTCCTTGATTATATCGTAAGAATTTCTATGCTTCATTACGATTGGAGTAAAATATAACTTCTTTTGACTAAAACAGATATTTCATTTACCAATCCTGACTTTTCGGAAGATATTCCTTTACTCTGACGAAGAATTAACGTTCGTCACTTTAACATATTTTATTTATTACACGGTTTTCGAGTTACTGATCATTTATGCTTCCCTAAACCGAAGCAGCTTAAATTATATTTACTATATAGTATTCTTCTGCTCTTGTCATTTACTCAAACAATTATTTTTTTTTTGAATATAAAAAAAACTTCAACCACTCTGAATGTGTTTCCCTCCTCCATACCTTCGCTAAGCAAAGGAGAGGAACGTTCATCAAGTGTCAGTGGCGACTTGCCAATGAAGGCAATGCCCGTGACTTGCTTCGCGCTCAGAAGGAAACACTACGACTCGTCATCGTGGTTGAAGTGGTTGCCTTTGTTGGGAAACAAAGACGGGACGCGTACTATAGAAATGATCCTAGTAAGTACGGTCTTGGTTCAAAATGCCATGTCCAAAATGAAGACTACCATTTGAATGCGTTAACTAGTGTGGGATCACAAAGGGATAACGCATGCGCATTACTTCGATACTGAATGACGTCACAAAACGAATGAAGTCGGTGTTTTTTGGTCATAATTCGTCTTATGTAAATATTTTTCAACAGAATTAAAGAATGTTTTATACGATAGATTATTATTATTGCTTCTACAAAAATTGAGAAAATTTGAGAACTTTTTTTGAGAACTTTTTTCATTACATTTTTTTAATCTATATTTTTTTGTCTGTCTGGTAAATTTTAAAACCAATACTTGGGCTAAGAACTATAAAGTAAAAATATTATACAATTTGAAACAAACCTTCCTCTTTGGCTATCATGCTAAGACCAAGAAGATGGCGGTCTATGGCTGAAATAATAATAATAATATTCAAATGACATCTATAAATTAATGTCTCTGACTAGTAGATATATTTGTTGGGCTATAAATGTCTCAACAACTGAATGACTACTTTTTGAAAGGATTTCAAATAATTTATTGAATATAATTTTTGACCTACCTTGGCCATTAATACCTTCCATCATGAGCTGAGCATGTTTTAAACAAGCTTTATGGAGAAGCTGGGCCTTGAATTTGATCTAAGACCAATAACACAAGTTAGGCTGGGGTGGATGGATTTTATAGATAGGGGTGTGGGTGGATGAATGAAATAGGTAGGGGTGTGGATGGATGGATGGATGATATAGATAGGGGTGTGGGTGGAGTGGAATAGGTAGGGGTGTGGATGGATGGATGGATGGATGGTATAGATAGGGGTGTGGGTGGATGGGTGGATGGATGGATGGTATAGATAGGGGTGTGGGTGGATGGGTGGAATAGGTAGGGGTGTGGATGGATGGATGGATGGATGGATGGATGGTATAGGTAGGGGTATAGGATAAAGGTGGATAGGATAAATCAATCAACAAACCCCAAAATACAATAGTTACATCTTTCTTTGAGTCAACCATTGCTTTGCACCAGTTAACTGCTTCTGCTGTGCAAGAACGAACCTATAAAGATATAAATAAATTATGTTCAGTCTGTTATTAAACTCTGTGCATTGGTATAGGCTTAGGAATGATTATCTTGGAACATAAACATGATAAACATGAAGTGCATATGTTTTTGTACCATACTGATTGGCCTTAGAAAACATTCTGAGTCACAAATATTCCCCTGCAGAAGGGTGGTGCTGCCAGTAGTACACTTGCATTTCACCTAGCTCTGGGTTCTCAGGTTCAATTCCTGGACTTAGCATCCCAAGTAGAGCTTATTATTTCAATCGTAACTGTGAATTAGCCATGCCCTGACTTTGATCAGCCCAGATATTATTTTCAGAGAATCAATAAAAATTGAATTAACATTTATGGACAAGTTTTAATTAGCATTTAACTAATTCTCTAGTGTCATATAAACTTGTGTAAGTTATCCAGCTCCTCCAGCTGTCTTTATCTGTGTAACCCTAATATAGTAATTAACTCATTATTTTCTTATATTAAGTGTCATATATGAGTAGAGTTGCTGGTTGGTTACATTGTCTTATGTGCTTCAAGGGTTTCTCTGGTTTACCTCCCTCTGCAATAATCAACTTTTAAATTCCATTTGGAATTTCAGTAGATGCATAGCTACTCTGTAGAAATGGTACTGCTATATTTTATCTATTTATTTTAATCTATAATTATTTTATTCATATTCCAGCTGTCTGACTGTTTTCTGTAAGACAGAAGTAAGGGATAAGTAAGGCTTGTATTAGCACTACTACTCTAATACCGTATCTGTTCTTCCATGATAAAACAGGCGGGTCTGTGCTGTCTCGTATGTTGGAGCTGGTCTACAAACAAAAGCAAAGATAAATTAGAATTAAACTGAAGACACACCTTCTCCTTCATCTGCAAAACCCAACATGAGCATGCTAACTTCTACAGTAATATGATTTGTGAGTTAGCCAAGCCCTGACTTTGATCAGCCCAGAGGTTGTTTCAGGGTTTGATAGATCTGTGAGTTAGCCGTGCCCTGACTTTGATCAGTCCAACTTCAGGGTTTGATAGATCTGTGAGTTAGCCATGGCCTGACCTTGATCAGCCCAGAGGTTGTTTCAGGGCTCAATCTGTGAGCTTGAGTTAGCCTTGCCCTGACCTTGATCAACCCAGAGGTTGTTTCAGGGTTTGATAGATCTGTGAGTTAGCCGTGCCCTGACTTTGATCAGTCCAACTTCAGGGTTTGATAGATCTGTGAGTTAGCCAAGCCCTGACTTTGATCAGCCCAGAGGTTGTTTCAGGGTTTGATAGATCTGTGAGTTAGCCGTGCCCTGACTTTGATCAGTCCAACTTCAGGGTTTGATAGATCTGTGAGTTAGCCATGGCCTGACCTTGATCAGCCCAGAGGTTGTTTCAGGGCTCAATCTGTGAGCTTGAGTTAGCCTTGCCCTGACCTTGATCAACCCAGAGGTTGTTTCAGGGTTTGATAGATCTGTGAGTTAGCCTTGCCCTGACTTTGATCAGTTCAACTTCAGGGTTTGATAGATCTGTGAGTTAGCCTTGCCCTGACTTTGATCAGTTCAACTTCAGGGTTTGATAGATCTGTGAGTTAGCCTTGCCCTGACCTTGATCAGCCCAGAGGTTGTTTCAGGGTTTGATAGATCTGTGAGTTAGCCTTGCCCTGACTTTGATCAGTCCAACTTCAGGGTTTGATAGATCTGTGAGTTAGCCTTGCCCTGACTTTGATCAGTCCAACTTCAGGGTTTGATAGATCTGTGAGTTAGCCTTGCCCTGACTTTGATCAGTCCAACTTCAGGGTTTGATAACATTTGAAGAGTCAGTGGTAATTGTCTCCCGTACCTAATTACCAAAATTAACTCACTTTTTATGAATACGATAATATGTCAATTGAATGGCCATTTGACAAAATGTATCTGGGTGTATTCCTTGGCTCTTAGGGAAGCTTTTACCAAATTCAGTAAATCGGTAACTCAATGCTTCTAGATTATCTGCCTGCAAGAAAATAGGTTACAACATGTTTAGATTGAAAGGCATCCAGTTTAGCATTGTCTTGTAGGTTGGTGACATTATGTAGATAGGTGCTTCTTTGGAAAAAAATATTTATCTTATAAAAATCGAAAGTGTGTGCAAAGATTGAATTCAAAGTGCATTGTATTGTTATGTGTTTTATTGTTCCCTCTTGTTCACACTTTATTTAGAAGATTTTGACCATGGATTGTTTGATGACTACAAACATCTTGTACATGTATGTCCACGAAGACGGACACTTAGCCTGAAAGCTTGGATAAATAATGATAACATACAGATCTGCATAACTTACAACTGGCTGATACATTTTTGCTGCCACATCGATCCCTTTGGTGATTTGGTTATCAATGACAAAATCGAGTTCATGTGGCAGAATGGAATTCTTTATCTCCTTTCTTCCCTGAAAATAAAAAAAAGCAATGGAAGCTTAATTTGAAAGCCCTGCCTTGACTTTGATGACAGCCAAGAGGTTGTTTCAGGGTTTGATCAGTGAGTTAGTTATGCCCTGACTTTGGTCGGCCAAGAGGTTATTTTACGGTTCCATCTGTGAGTTAGTCATGCCCTGAGTTACTCCAGGTTGTTTCAGGGTTGGATCTGTGAGCAAGTCATGCTCTGACTTTGATCATGCAGCCCTGAATTTATCTATAAAATTTGAAGGTTTGAATTTAGATGGTAATCAAAGGAGGAACGAAAATGATATCACATTTACCTGCCATTCTCCATTGTTTCTCTTAATTAAAACAATGGCTTGCTCAACAACATCAGCATCAACAACTCCTTCAAATGGACAATGCTATTTAAAAAGATTAAAACCAAGATGATGTGATTTGTAATAATTGTGATTTCTAAGTGGCATATACAATGCTGCATAAACTTGAGCAAGGTTTCTCATGAGTATATCCTCTGAGGTCATGGGTTCAATTCTTGACTGAACCATGTGTGAGTTGAGTTTGAATTGGTTGAAGAATTGCTCTCTTCCTAAGTTCTCTGAATTCTTCCTCCCTCCATAAAAATCAATAGCTCAGTCTTTTATATTGTAAATATACAGTTAATGTAGTGGTAGAGGAAGAATAGCCCCTAATACAGAGAGCAGGGCTTGAAATAATGGCTGGTCATTTGACAATGTCCGGCCAGAGTTGGAACTTGTCCCTGGAGACAAATCTTTGCGTTAAGGTCATTTTGACCAGTATTTGACCAGGTTATTGCATTGACTTAGAAACAAGTTATGACCAATGCAAGCTAAAACTAATTTGGGTGATCATCATGACTGGCGACGTCTGACCGGCTGTTATTTCAAACCCTGCAGGGAGTAATGATATAAGTAATCAAGATTTTAAAAAGGGGAAAATTATTTCTTTATACATACATCACAGTGTGTGGCAAAAAGTCCAGCTTTGAAAGCAAGAATCGTAAAGAACTTGTCAAACCAACGGTTTCTGCAGTCTCCAGTTACTGCATGCTTTGATATCTAGAATTCAATATCAAATGACTGTAAAGAACTAGTACATGTACATGTACGTAAAGGACTAAAAAACAATAGAACTAGTAAGATTTATATCTGTAAAATTTTAAGTTAGACAAAAATATCTGAATGAATGAATGAATGAACAAATGAATGATTGAAGGAAGGAAGGAAGGAAAAAAATAAATAAATGACTGAATGAATGAACAAATGAATCATTGAAGGAAGGAAGGAAGGAAGGAAAAAAATGAAAAAATGAATGAATGAACCAAAAAGCAATAGCGAACTGTTTGGCAGCTTAAAAAAAAATCAACAAAGAAACATTACAACATAACTGACCTCAGTTTCTTCCCTTGGATCATATTCTTCCAATACCAAGATAAAAAGTGCAGTCTCTATTTCATTGAGATAATTAGTATTGTGTGGACTTAGGGTTTTCAGATGCTCTCTCAGCTGAAAAAAAAAATCGGGACACATTTTCCATTAACATATGGATGGATACATATGGATAATGTTTGAAATATCAATCATTGTTATCCCTGACTTTTCAGCTGTATAATTTCATCAGCCTTTGTGTGACCCTTCCATAATGGCCAATCCAGGATAATTCCAAGTGTAACCTTGCAATTCCTATATCTTTTTAGATTTTTACTTAGAGATTCAAATGTTATCAATAGCCTGAAACAACCTTTGGGCTGATCAAAGTCATGGCAGAGCTCTAACTCAAAGATGGAATTGGAAAATGCAGTAAGAGGAAAACCAGAGAAACCAGAGAAAACCAATTTATTTAATAAATCAACAGAGAGACGTAACAAACTCTATTCACATCCATATGTAATGATGAGTCCAGCAATCAAACCTGAGACCCAAGAGATCTATGAGAGGAGAGTGTACCTGCTATAGATGCCATCCTTGATTCTCAAGGGTGTGGTCAGAATGGATTTTTTCTGGTATAACAGTATACTTACTTCATACCAAGTGTGTCTCTCTCCACCTGTAAGAACTCCAACCGCTGGTCCTGGAGGCTTAGACTCTGCAGTTTTGACAATATGTTGGAGGCTCCTGTGGAGTGGATATTTTATTGTAAGTTATGGGTTTTCAAAAGTGGTCATATTTTTAAAGTATAATTCTAAAGATGCTTTTCTTCTGACCTTTCAATTTCTGGTGCTGTAAAGGGTTCATAATTTTCTTCTAAAACTGTGCAGCTAAACAGCCTTCCATTTATTTGAACTACTATATGTCGAGAAGAAGAGGCTGGAGCTGTAGAAAATTGAAACATAACTTAACATCTGATGATGCTTCAATAAACTGACTGAAACATCATCACAAGTCAGGGTTACAATAATTATTACCCAGTGGCAAAGTGATCAGGACCCAGGATCTGGGGGGGGGGGGGGCACCTAGGATAAAAATTAATTACCAAGAATTTGGAAGGAGGCATGTGCCCACCCCTCCCTACACTAGTGGCATTGTTATCATACATCAAAATAAAAAAGAGTTGACCCAAAAAAACATTTTTTGGGGGGGGGGGGTAGTTGACCCCTTGCTACCCCACTATCATTACCTGGTTTAAAGTGGACCTTCAGCTTATCAAGTTCTCTTCCTGGGACACGACATCCAGCAAATAATCTGGCATATTGATTCATACACAAAGGCTTCTTACTCATCTTATGTACATCCATTTCTTCTCTGTTATGCATGAAAAATAACAAGAATATGGATTCTAAGTTAATAGGAATAAAATCCATTTGCAAAAGAAACATGACCTGGTTTAATCTCATTTTCTATCAGGAAAATGGATTTAATTAATTAAAAGATGAACATTTTGCTATTTTGCTTGATGTGCAGAAATGGCATTAAATATTACATAAGTATTTGTAATAATTTATTTATCATTACTATAAAGCTCAATGTACCAGGGCTTAAATAACGGCTAGTCGATCATGATGTCTGGCCAAATTAGTTTTAGCTTGGTAATACCCCATTTCTTGTTCAATATTACTGGTCGAAATGACTGGCAAAGTCCTGCCGTACAAGTTCTAATTCTGGCCATCCATAGTTTGTTGACTGGCTGTTATTTCAAATCCTGATGTACCTACTAACTTGTAAATTTGCTTCCAGAGTTGTAAAAGAGCATTGGTAAGAATGGCTGAACGATTGATTTGAGTGCCTTCTTGTGGCAGCCATATTGAATTGGTGGATACTGGTCCTCCAATGTTGACGTAAGGT
This sequence comes from Anthopleura sola, assembly GCA_023349425.1. Lineage (NCBI taxonomy): Eukaryota > Metazoa > Cnidaria > Anthozoa > Actiniaria > Actiniidae > Anthopleura > Anthopleura sola. The sequence goes on along the minus strand of JALHLI010000003.1, from coordinate 15,427,098 downwards.
GTAATAGGATAACGAGGCCTCAGATATCCTTCCTCTTCCCACCATTTTTCCAACTGGAAAAATTATAATAAAACATTGATAGTTGTATTATCTTATGCAAAGAGCTCAATCTACAGGTCCTCATGGACCCCAGCTCAAGGCCGCGTGGATCCAGGAGGTACTTGGGATTGGGTGGCTAGCCACCCCCTTAATTTGAAGTTCAAAATAATTATAAAGAATAAGTTATTTTAATAAAAGAACTGCAAAGGATACTATGTGATGTCTTTCCACCCCTTCCCCCTTGAAATTGTCCTAGACCCACCACTACAGCTCTGGTCAAGTTGGGGAACCCTGCAAACATTTTTAGAGTTCCTATATGAGGTCATCCATTTTTAAAGAAAGGTCTGAACCCAGGTGAATGTATATTTATCGAAGTAACAATATTAATTTTGTCGAAGAAACAATATTTGTATTATGATCATCCGGGTGGATATAGTCACATCAAACAGTCCTTCTCAGGACTACATCCACCCGGATGATCATAAAACAAATATTGTTTCTTCAACAAATATTGTTACTTTGATAAAAAAAGAGGTCATCCATGCTAGCTTGCGTCCGGATGCGAAAATGGTGTATTTGTTTTACCCAGTTTCTTTCTTCTTGTCCTTTTTGAAGCAGCTTTTTTTGTAGCTCTTTCCCAACTCCATTTTTGAATTCATTGATGAGAAAATCTGTTTGCAGATAGTCTGCTTCATTTACTAATGGTTTCACTGAGAAAAAGAAAAATTAGGAAACTAAATAATAAAAAATGAATATCCAATTATCTGTGCATTTGATCATTACGGAATCTGAACCCTAGTCATGGAATACATTTACAGTTATACTTCTACTGGATGTTTTAAAATATTCATTCTTCTACTATAGATAATTTGATTACCTGATTCTAGGTATTTACTGCAGGTTTGCTCAAGGGATGGAACTGGAAGGCTTGGAAGGTTATCCTGATATTGAAATGTCTTCTCCTGTAGTCGTGTGGCAGATGCCATTAATGACCTTTTACAGCTACCCTATCAAAAAGAAATGAAAAGAAAAAAGTTTAGGAATGAAATCATGCGTCCAAGCAATACACCTATGGATGTCGAACAATAGACTTAAACTAAACAACGACAAAACCGAACTTCTAATTCTAAATGCGCACCACAGACCTTCTCCAAAACACACCTCTACTGATTATCCTACCTATGAACTTTGACCTGCTATTGAACTACTGAATATTGTTTTTTACTTTATCTATTTGAATTTATCTTTTATATATACATATATAAATATTTTTTATATGAATTAGATTATTTATTATCATTTTATTTCACATTTTACTATGTAAAGCGCTATTGACACCCTTGAAATGGCGCTATATATTAAATAAAGATTATTATTATTATTATTATGTAATCAGTTGGGCAAAATATAATGAAATGAATGGCTAAAAATTACAAAATGAATCTGATTTATCTTTCTGACAAAGTAAGATTTATTATTTATACATCAATCATTTGTGGGCAGTGCATTTTGATTTTTTATGGCCTGCCCTGTGTTCAAGCAGGGGCGGTGGGAGGGGGGGGGGGGAGTGGTCTCGGCACAGTTCATGAAAATTCATGGTTCACAGAAAGTGACCACTTGCACATGACGTCTGAGCGACGTCTGAGCAGCTCAATTTAAAAAAAACCCTTACTGCCCCTGTTCGAGCACTTTTTCACCTATCAGTGAAAACTATTGACAATTGAATCCAATGCATTTCTTAAAAGTCTCAGAAAAGACCAAAACTCTTAATCAGAGTGATAATTATATATCTTTGATTTAAAAAACCTCAAAACCATTCAAGAAATGATTTTCAAAACATTGAGTGAAGGGCCGCAGGTTTTCCAAGTTCATCAACAATAGTTTGCGTGATTGGTTAGTTTGCTCAGCTGGAGTTATCTTTCAACATGCTCTGCCTTGCCTTCCTAGGCCTGTAGAACACTAATCTTTATCGTGTGAGGATTGGAGTAAATTCGCCGGAAATTATAACATCTGATCATCAAATGTCCCTTGTGTTTAGCAAGCTATTATAATCTAACACGTTTTCAAGAGATAGAAGTCCTATAACAGCTTTTTTTAAGAGTTCATTGATCTCAAATTAGAGTGAGTGATCTATGGACGGACCTTTATAGACCGCGGCCGGCCGGCAGGCTACATAGTTCATTCACCGACTCACAAAAACTCCTAAAAAATCCAAACGCTCAATAATTGAAAAAGGTCATGGACGGAAAGTTAATACTAAGAAAACGATGTGAAATAACCAAAAGTTCTGTACGAACTGTAGCATGTACTGGTTTATCGGTCAATGCATTTGAGGAGATGATTTGATCAAATATATGAAGCTTGTACTGGAAGTGTTGGGATTCATTTCAAAAATAGAGGCGGGAAAAAAAGGAAATACATCGTATTGCATATCAAAATAAACGGTCAACATTAACATATAGCCTTACCTTAAATATATATGCAGTATATCTGAATCTCAGAGTGATAAAGCCACGATACAACATTTGCTTTGAGTTCTCTGGGTTGTTTATAAACTTGCAGTTTCTTTTTCTTTTTAGGGAGGGGAGGGTAAGGTTGTTCAAGTCGTCTGTCTTATCCAGTTTCTCTCTTTTGAAACTATTAACGCCTGGTTGTTTTTGCGCTTTGCTCCTCGTGCAAGACAAAATGGCAGGATTAGAAATTCTTTCTCCTGAAGGCCTTCGATTAGATGGACGGAGACCTCACGAACTTCGAAAAATCGTTTGCAGGGTTGGTGTACTTTCACAGGCCGATGGATCGGCGTACATTGAAATGGGAAACACAAAAGCATTGGCGACAGTGTATGGCCCACATGAAGCAACAAGCAAGGCCAAAGCATTACATGACAGAGTTCTGTTGAACTGCCAATTCGGCATGGCTACGTTCAGTACTGGAGAAAGGAAAAGAAAACCAAGAGGGGATAGGAAGTCTACAGAGTTGTCTATGATTATTCGCAGGACATTTGAAGCTGCTATTCTAACTGAATTGTATCCTAGGTCACAAATTGATATATTTGTACAGGTTAGTAAAGCTATCATCCCCCGGGAAACTGTTAAGCATTTGGACTCTTTCTCTATGTATCATGTCCTGAATTATGGGTGTGTCTATGTATACCTATGTATATGTACTGTATACCTGTTTACCTATGTATATTCTATATACACCTACAGCATATGTATATTATGTATATTATATACACATACAGTATATCTATGTATGTGTACTGAATATTCAATATGTATATGATATACACATACAGTACATGTATATGGTCAGTGTTTGAATATAGTTAATGGAGTGGAATGGTTTGGAAACTTGCTTTAGATTTTTGTTTGGCAAGGGATGTTGAAATTTACAATCATGTAATAAATTTGACCATGCACAATGAACCAAAGCAATAAACTATGGTTTGACTACCAATTGGAGCAGATAATGAGATGCAAAGACTTTAATAAATCAGCTGATTGGGGACATAAAATAACCTGTTGAAAATCCCAATTTGGAGGCAAAACACTAATTAATAATAATTCACTCATAATTGTAAGCTGCACAGCTACTAATAGCGCCTTAATATGCAGCCCGTAAAGTCCTCCATTGGTCACAATTGTAAAGTGCATTGAGACATTGTGAAATGTGCTACATGTATATAAGAACTTCCCATTATTGAAACCCAGGAATATAATTTCTCTTTGCCAGCTTAAAAATTCTTATGTTATTTATCAGGTCCTGCAAGCAGATGGCAGCAACCAAGCAGCTTGCATAAATGCTACAACTTTAGCTTTGATAGATGCTGGTATCCCAATGAAAGATTATGTCAGTGCAAGTACTGTTAGCTTTATCAACGACACCCCATTGATGGATATCAACTATTTAGAGGAAAGCTCTGGTGGACCCCAATTGAGTCTTGCCATACTTCCAAAGTCTGAAAAAATTGTCCTGTTTCAAATGGACTCAAGACTTCACATGGATAACATGGAAAAAGTCCTTAAGCTAGCTGTCAAAGGCTGCAAGGATGTTTATACTTTGCTTCGTAGGACTATACATGAGAAAGCTGAAGAAGATTCCCAGTCAGTTAATTAGCTTAACATAGTGATCAACACATTTATTTAGCATTAAATATGTGGTTTGAACTAGCTTGTACAGTGAAAATATGCATATTTAGAGAATTAAGTGATCTCAACAATTTTTTGCTTATTCTTTGTACATTGTAAATAGAAACATATGATGGATGGTTGATTGTCGGCTGTTTTAAGTCATGGTGGTGGCAGATCTGGTGGTAAATAATCAGCCCTTTAGATTTTACTATCCTGTTAGTCCCAGTGGACTTATCCTATTTTTGAAACCACAGGAGTTGACTGACTATAGTACCAGGTGTCTGGTACACACACAAACTGACCAATGACAGTGCGCTTCAATGCTCATCCAAGTGGCCTTAGCTCCAAGTCTCTTCCCAATACAAAGATACACATTTTCAAAAATTTAGAGAAAAAAAGTTGAAGTATACATTATTTATAAAATATTAAAGCAATTCTTTGCCATCCTTCTCCTTGAATTCCACGAGATATACAGCTTTTGAAACTTGATTGAGGACTGCTTGAATTAAAACACAGCCCTTTTTGCTAACTAAACTATTTTATTTAAAGTCTTTTTTTCTTTTCTTACCTTTCTTTCAATTCTCTTTCTTTCTTTCTTTCTTTCTTTCTTTCTCCTTCCTTTCTTTCCACTATTTTCTCTTCCCTTTTCTTTTTTTCCTTTTTTTCACTTTCATTCTTTTCCTTCTCTTTTCCTTTCTTTACTTTTCTGCCTCCCTCCCTCCCTCCCTCCCTCCCTCCCTATCTCATATCCTGTATCAATCCAAGTCCAGAACACATTTACAAGTTGGAGCCACTGGCTTCAACCCTGCATTTTCAAACTATTGTTTTAAGATTTACTTTATTACTCTATTAATTCCATTTGGATACCTTACGAGAAAATTTGATTAAAAATGAATAAATTAGTTTATCTAAGATATTTTTTTATTTTTTTTTTATTTTTGTCGGGCCACCCTCTCCAGTTCTTGTCTGATCCTCTGCACGCGAGGCACGTCCTGACTGTTTGCGGTCACATGACAAAAGCAAGCCAATCAGGTGCAGGCACCATTCGTGTCAAGATGGCGGCCTTCTTGAAGGCAGTTTGAACTGCAGCCAAACTCGTTAGGAATTCGCCAGAAGAAAGTTGAAAAAATTGGCTTTTCCTTCCCAGGTTGATCTTATTTGGAGCCCTAAACCTCTTGCATTGTGATATAGTCAAGGATGAGGGGTGTGGTGTATTTTTAAGTAGCCTTATGAGTGTGGCGGCAGAATAAATCAAAAAACCTTCTGGTCACTCGAAATATCGTCAAACCGGTGTGCAATGGTTATTCAACAGCTTGTGGACGAGGTGAGAACATCGTTATGCTTCCTGATATTCTATTTAGTTGTTAGTAATACTCCACTTGTAGGGTGTTCTTCGTTTGATATTAATTTTAGCGCTCAAGTATTCTATGTTGGCCGCCTTGTTGAGGTAGATGAAAAAGATACACAGTCTTTGCACGACACGACCAGGTGATACAAGTAGACGTCTTGTTGTGTCAAAGCGATCCTAACTTGTGTTTTCCTGTTCCCCCAGCCTCCATTAGTACAGGCCTGCTTTCATGGAGATGCTGCTGAAGTTCGAGCTTTGATAAGCCGAAAAGAAGAAGTGAATTATCAGGTAAGTTTAAACTTTCTTACGTTTTGCTGTGCGAATGCTGTATTTTCTACCACTGAAATATTTAAACCGGTTGCATTAAAGTTTTTATCGCCTGTCAAAGTACAGTAGCTATTCATAGTTAACTTTTTCGACAAGCAAAACCAGCTGTTCTTGACACAGGAGCAATTTCCTTTAAAACTGAAAGACATCTAAATTAATTGCTAGAAAATGACATCCTCAGCGAATCATCCTGCGTAAACATTTCAATTGATGTCAAGAGGTTTACATTGTACTATTTACTTTGCAAAATTATCCTTTGTACAGTTCAAGACAATATTGAATTGCTTTGATCAATAAGATCCAAAGTTTGAGGTTCAAGACTGTAGGGCAAAGCTCACTCATATTACGTGACTATAATACATGTAAAGGCCAAATTTCCCTTTGTTTTTTTTCTAAATTAAAAAACGTTTAACCTTCGTCGATGATGCATTCATGGATATCTAATCCTGGTACTATTCCAGAAATAATTTTTATAATTGTCTTTACAAGACTTCCTGACGTTAAATATTACCAAAGTTTTCAAAAAGTACATAGGCTATATAAAATAGTACAGACATGAAAGGAGATTTGCACTGTAATTTTAATTTTCACACTGGCAAGACATGCAATTTTGCATTGTTTTTGTTGGGGGAAACATTGCAATGTCTATCAATCCTATAAGTTGCAAAGAGAAAAGCTGTTCAAACATTTGAACTTTATGCAACTTGTGTTGTCGCAGAACAGCATAGCTGTTCTTGCTGCAAGGGTATATACATGCAGTATTCTGGACTAAGAATAATAGTTGCAAAATGATGGGAAATGATGATATGGCTGGCCACATTAGACTGTTCATTGTTACCATTCAATGTGATTGGTCAAGAGGACTGGCCATAGCCTACGAGGCATGCATTTGGCTGGACAACTGACATTTTTTATAGCTTACATGTATTGCGATTTTGAGTCGCTAATTATACAGGTTTATTTTGGCGGCTAGTTGGGAGTATACACCATCAATATAACCCCTATTGGTAGCTCAAAATCACAATAAACTTTATATAGTGATTTTCCTATCGCCCGGCAATTCTGAGCCAACAATACAGTTATATATTGGTGGCTCTCTCCCAATCAATAGAAGAATTGCGATACTGACTAGACATTTCTGTTGACCAGCTAAAAATTTTAGCCCAGACTGGAATTTATCTATCTTGCTCATTTTTATACCTCTATTTCACCAGGATGTGGAAAGACGAACAGCTTTACATGCAGCTGCCCACTGTGGTGAAGGAGAATGTATAAATGTGTTACTTGCTAATGGTAAGCTAATCAACATGTCAACCATCATCAATTATTAATGATGGCCTTAATTCTTTATATTTTTAAGATTGTTTACTAAGTACATTAATTTTTTGGTCCAATATCCTAAAAATTGTACATTCTGATTAGCTGTTGGAGTGGATAGTATTTTCTATCTATGGCAGTGGTCCAGTATATCTTGACATCATCCTTGCACGAGCATGGGATAACAGATTGCTAAACAACAAAATAAATTGTAAGACAAGTGGAAAAGTAAATGGGAAAAAATAGAACTTTACTCTCTGCCCTAAAGTTGGTCCAGACAAGGAAACCTGTGCTCTTGGCCTTGAAAACAGGCCTCAGTCTATGGCCTAGGTCTGTATATTCAAGATCCCAAGGCACAGTTTTTCCTTATCTAGACCTCCTGGCTGGGAAATAACCTTGATGTATTATTATTCATACAAAATAAAACTTGTATGCATTTTATACCCTTAGGAGCAAGAGTGAATACGAAAGATAGCAAATGGCTGACTCCTCTTCACAGGGCTTGTGCATCAGGGAATTCAGTAAGTATATCTGCAGCCCAGTGGAGTGAGTTCTGTGCTGATTAAAGTTAGGGCATGGGTATCTCATAGATTGAATAAGAATTTAGCATGTTAGGTTTTGCAGAAGGAGGAAAGCCAAAAAATCAAGGAAAACTAAATGTTAAATCAAGAAAGAGACCTAACAAACTCTACTTGCATTTGATGCTAAGTCCAGGAATCTAAGTGCACTACTGGTTTGGCACCGTTGATTCTTGGCATACAATAATTATAGTTTGCCTTTAAACTTTCAAATTTTTGGCTTTGATGAGAACAAGTGAACTGTAAATTCAGTTGAAGAAAAGCTTATTATCATGAGTGGCATATGTATGAACTCAATAGAGGTTGGAACCCACATTCAGCCTTATCCATTAATTCTTTATTTTATAATGTTGTTTTATTTCTGAGGTATTTCCATATTTTACCCTCTGTATTTTTAACAATAGGATTGTGTTAAGACATTGATTAAACATTCTGCTGATGTGAATGCAAGAGACAAGAATTGGCAGACTCCCTTGCATGTTGCAGCTGCTAATAACCATGTCAAGTGTTCAGGTTAGTCTCAGTTTTGATTATCATTCTTGGATTTACTGATAGCAACAAACATTATGGGCTACTATGGTTCTCAGTTGAGTTTGGAATGACAGCTGAAGTTTTGTCATAAAGTTTTAATGTCTAGCTCATCATGTTTCTGAGGGCAACCACCAGGATAGACTGAGAATGATGGCTTTTGATTAGATGAATTTCAGCTCAAACAAATTCATCCAATCACAAGTGATCATTCTCACTGTCTGTTGTGGCAGTTGCCCTTAGAAACATTGTGAGCTAGCTAGATGTTAAAACTTTATTTCAGATTGACCATTTCCCATTATCAATGTTATTTGAAATAGGTGACAGTATATAAACTTATCTACTTAGCCCATGTTATAAGTTGCTCCTAGAGTTCTGCTCAATCCCAGTTTTCAGTTTAAAATTTATTGACATTTATTTTTACCACAGAGATTTTAATACCTCATCTTGCCAATGTCAATGTGACAGACAGAGCAGGAAGGACCAGTCTTCATCATGCTTCTTTTAATGGACATGTTGAGGTAATTGCCTTTTGAATATAGTTGTATTACTTCTGCCTGGGATTGCCAAAGTTGTTCAATTTGGTGAATTTGGGCTCCCTGTGGAAACCACAGGCAGCCCAATAATCCATATAACTTAACACCCAAATATTGAAGATTCTTATTTTAACATATATTATATAATTGAATATAACATATTTTTCTTGTTTAGATGTTACAACTTTTAATAAGAAAAGGTGCCCATGTTTCGGCAATGGACAAGAGAGATCGCAGACCAATTCATTGGGCTGCTTATATGGGTAAGAGAATGAATTTTATATCCATTTTCATTGTGATGCATCCCAGATGACTAGCTATAATTCACTACAATCATGTGTTTTTAATTTTTTACATTATATGTCTTGGGTTTACTTAGCCGTGTGAGTAACATAATAAAATGAGAATAACTGTATTTGTAGTCACAAACAACAAAATTATTTTTGGAACTTAACACTTAATAACTGGGAACTTTAGTGAGATTATAAGATTGTACATGGACCACAAAAAGTGTTGTAATATTAATATTGTGTTGTAATATTACTAATAATGTGTTGTTAGCTTTGTTTGATGCATTATCAGCAATTCTTTTCACTAAATTTTAAAACTTTCTTTGATATCCTTAGGACGCATAGAATGCCTTGATATTCTGCTTAAATCTGAATCATCTATTAACTGTGCTGATAAAAAGGTAGGTTACTTCGTAGTGAATTTCTTATACGTGGTACTACTTAATTCAACCTTCATAACGTAAAGATGTAACACTCAAATCAAGAAATATTTCACCACTGAACTATCCACTTCATGTAAAATCAATACTGAAAGTATTGTATCAGGGGTTACAGCTGTAGGCCTAGGTGTACTTTAAGGAATGGTCAATGCTTAGCGTGCATATGTCCAGTTCTGGATGCAAGCAGGAGGTTGCTTAAGCACAAAAGAAGTGTAAGAGTCATCATACAGTAGCTGATTTAGATATCCAGCTAATCAGAGCGTGGATTGTGAATCACGGTGGGTTGATGCTTGTATTGAAGCAACAATCATTGTCAATAAGGCTTTGACAAACAACTTTGATCTATGTGATTAAGTGAGGTCATTGTGATCAATACAGCTAACTGTCTTATTTTGCCCTCTTATAGTTGGTGTGGTCCCAGTTAGCATTTTCCATTGTAATAGAATTAAGAGAGGGTTACAAGATCTATTATTGGGAATAATAAAAAGTCTTATGTGTATTTATTCAATTAATAGCAATACACACCACTTCATGCAGCAGCTGCAGGAGGCCAGCTTACAACATTAAGAAAATTACTGGAAGATGGTGCTGACGTAAGTAGAAATCCAGTACTCTACAGTTTTCTCACTTATGTAAGATTTAGTTATCGTAGATTAATAAATTTTACACCGTAGTGAAAATGGAAACTGACGTTTCGGACGTTAGTCCTTCGTCGGAGTCAATAGAAAGTAAGAGTGAGAAAGATGTTTATATAGTAGTGGAGAGAGAAAACAAACCAATAAGAAAAAAGCAAGCCATAAAATAAAGGAGAACAAAAGGATCGAAAGCAACAATAGGTGAGAAATAACTTAACTATAAGCGCAGCGTTCGTTCATTCCGTGGGGATTAACGGTGCCAAGTAAATTAATTAAGCGCATTTCTTTAGTTTTACGATGAATCATCCACATATGTAAGATTTACTTTACAGCCCTTTTCATAATTATGCAACCTAACCAACTCCAGGTGCCTGGCATTTAGGCTTCCATCAATTAAAGTACAATGCACCCAATTTATTCCAATTGAGCAACAAGTAGAAATTCCCATGTCTAGACAGCCATTTTCAGACAGGAATTTCTTTATCACTCATGGTCGGAATGAACTCGGCCCGTCATAGTTTCATTGAGAGAAGCCAAAATGCCAGATGTCTGGAGTCTGTTAGGTTGCAGAAATATGAAAAGGGCTGTAACTTTTATGCAATGCCTTTGTTGAATTATGGGCCTTTTAAGATGGAGGCCATGTTTAGTGATGTTACTTGGTTGTCATTTATAGGATTAACATTGGCCTATTTTTCTTTTAATTTGATTCAGAAGCAAATTTGGGAAAAGTTTATATATTGGTAACTAGTGAATCTTTTGTCTATAGGTTGATGCACGAACCATTCATGGTAACACACCACTACATGTAGCTTGCTTAAATGGACAAGATATAGTTATTAGTGAATTGATTAGCTTTGGTGCATCTATTAATGCTGCTAACTTCAAAGGAATGGTAAGTCTGTTTCCTGTTAAACATATAGACCATAGCCAATGTTTTCCCATTTCAGACCAGTGTCATTCCCTTGAGTATTATTTCTATATTTGATGGTACAATGTAAGGTTTGAATATAGATGCACTGATATGGATGAAACAGGACTCTGTTTTCGAACACAGAAACAAACAAGATAGGCGTGTGATTATACATGCTCATCCCAGCCGTGGCAAAGGTCTAACCATTAGCAAATATTATTAAATCACAGGCAGCATCTTTTACTCACTGACAGTTATTTTAAAGCCATGAGTGTTGGTCAGGTCATGGCCACTGGGCAGCATAATAGTGCCTAATCAAGTGAGCCAATGGGGGAAGGCAGTTTTATGTTCACTTGTTAGTAATTAAATAAAATGTACTGAATTCTTGTTTCATCAGACACCACTCTATTATGCAGCGGCATCAGGCCAGGGGGATGTATGCTTGGAGCTTCTTCTTAATGATGGTGCCAGCCCAAATATGCAGGTATTTTGGAGGAAAAATTAAGATAAATGTAGAGCATTCAGAGCACCTCCTTCTTGAAATTATAATGAAATACCTGATTTGTTGGCTTTTCATTTAGGATAAAAAGGGTAGGACTCCTTTAGACTTTGCTGCTCTATATGGCAGATGTTCTAGGGCCCAAACACTTCTTCAACATGGTTAGTAGTTACAGCTATGATATTTAGCATCACTTGATGACTTTTTATTCCATAAATTTTTAACTGCTTTTTTAAAAATTTAATGTAGACAATTTAGAAAGAGGTAGAAAAAGTGTTGGTGCACCAGCACAATAGGTGAAGGATGAAACAGTACAATCTTACTCTCTTGAATTCAACTGAAATTAAATTTTTGTTCTCCAATTGAAGCTCCTTTTTTCGAAATTTTTGCAAAGGTTTTTCGATGTAATATTGATTTTATAACAGGCTGAAGAACACTCTATATTAATTTCAAGGGAAACTAAACTATATGCTTAACTAAGTCTTGTATGTTATTATAGGAGCTTATGTGGATGCAGCAGACTACCAAGGTAATACACCTCTTCATATTGCTGCTCAGTATGGTCAGGAACTTCTTCTTAGTGTCTTACTGGCTAGTGGAGCTGATCCTTCAAAGTAAGCACCTACCTACAGTGAGAGTATTTTTACATAACTATGATGTTTATGTCCAATACTTACAACAGATGTCACCAAAGATGACATGGTCATGCCCTAAAACATCTATAACTCTGCCGACATGCATCAACATTTTAGTTTGTATTGGTATTGGGTTGGTATCCTCTTGATATTTTTCTGCCTTACAACTTATCAAAAGGATGTCAACCTGTGATGAAAAGAATGCAGACAGACTTGATGTTTGCCAGTGGATTCCTAGACATTTTAGGGCGTGACAATTATAGGTTTTACTGGCGTGAAAAAATCACTTCGGTGATCATGACATGGGTAGTAATATCTGGAACAGTGGCCTGTTGTTTATGATGGGTCTATTCAGATTAAAGCTATCAAAGTCTCAAAGAGAGTTTTTACACTCACTAATATATGCCTCTACTAGCAACCAACCTTGGCCATTTGAAAATTTCCTGAATATGATGCTAAGTTTATTAATTCTTATAAAATTATTTTAAAAGTTTCCTTGTTGTTTTGGTTCAACCAGGCAGGGTGCTTACGGTATGCAGCCAGTACATTTATCCAGTCTTGGAGGACACACAGACTGTTGTAAAAAGCTCCTTTTTTATGGTGAGTACCATTTTGATAAATACATTTTTATTTCCAAATCAAAGATTCCATAAACACCACCTTGGGAATCAGAAAATAACCACACTTAACATGGGACATGTAAGGTTTATTAAACATAGGTGATTAATCAACTAATAATATACATACAAAAATTACTCGATTCTGATTGGCTGATGAACAGTGCGTTTTAGAGGTAATTCAGTGCAAAAACAAGGTAACACAGTGCAAAAACAAGGTAACACAGTGCAAATTAAAATTTCCGAAAACGGTCTTGAAACCAAACTTTTTTTGATTCTGCTCTTGATAACATTATCAAGCATCAAGACTATGCATTTTTCGATCGTGAAGGAAAAAGTTTAAGCGGTAAAAACGGCTAAAAAGTTGGTGATTTTGTTTGTTTTTGAATAATTTTTTTGTCGCTTTCAGTTGAAGAGCGTGCGCTGCTGACGCTGTCTCACGTCATTGAGCGCGCGCTCAGAGTTTTTCTTGAGATTTTCAATGTCGGACGGTAAAGTTTGTAAGGTTTTTCATGTATATTATTAATAAGTAATAATATGGTTTCTCGTTCAATTTGGGATAATTCGCACTCGTGTGTTTTTCAAAGAGCTCAAATTGCACTCGACCTACGGTCTCGTGCAATTTGAACTTTTTGAAAAACACACTCGTGCAAATTAACCCCAAATTGAACTCGAAACCATATTATTACCTATACTAAATAAACATCTGATAGTATAGTTGAGTGTGTATTTTTATAAGTCATGCAAAGGATCCCAAAGGAGTAAAAATGCACAGTCATATTAGATGCTTAGCCAACTACCTATTAATTTTGCTATAGCTAATAAGTTGTGCATCATACAATTCTGCAAATAAATTTTTAAAACAACTGAATCTGCCTTTTCTACTTAATTTCAATATGACAGAAAGCCAGATGACACATGCATATTGGATGTGTTCTTTTCAGAATTGTGTAATAAAATAATCTATTGTCTAGCATAGTGTTCCATCAATATTACTTCTTAGTATGCACTGTTTTAGATAAAGTCAAAGTTTTTGTAAGAAACTACTGGGAAATCAGAAATCACTTATTAAAGCAGCTGTCACGAGTAACTATATATGTACAGTACTTAAAAATTGGTTGTTAGGTGTTATTAAAAGTGTTCCATCATTAGATTAAATAACTTAATTTTTCCTATTTTTCAGGTGTTGACATTAATAGCAAAGATGTGAATGATAGGACAAGTTTACATTGTGCTGCATGTAGTGGGTGAGTAGGAACAATCCTCTGTTGATTCTAATTTATTCTGGGTATAGACCCCTTTCACGTGACATCAAAGCAGCTCAACTTGGAGGACAAAACAAAAGAATCTCAATCTCCTGAGAATTGGAAACTGTTGTTTGGTCCTCCAAATCGAGCTGCATTCCAACGTTTTGTAAGGGGTCTGTACCAACAACATGTAAGATGTGCACTGATAGCATGGTTCAATTTTATCGGGACTCAAAATAATGACCAGTCAATGGTCAATGTCTGGCCAAATTCGGTACTCGACCTGTCAAATACAGTTTTGAATGGACATCTTGACCAGTCATATTTGAAAAAAATAAAATCTTACACAGTGGAAATCTTGACCGGCGTATGACTGGCCATTATTTTGAGCCCTGTTTTATTGAACATTGAAACAACCTACTGTATGGGCTGGTTAGTGTCAGGGCATGGCTAACAAATAAAATTGGAATTTAGCATGTTTAGAATAAAGTCACATTCATTTTTTTTTTTTTTTCAGGAATCCACAATGTCTAGAACTTCTAATAAGTCATGGTGCTGACTTCAATGCTGTAGATAAACTAGGAAGGTAAGTCAAACTGGAAATTTGATTGATGGAAGCATGGATGATAAATTTATCACCCATGATGGAAGCCAACCCATTCATTGGATCATAGCTAGTCTTCTGGGTGGCATTATTACTGCTATTTTCATAAACATGCGAACTCGGTAACTGCAAGCTGAAATTTGGTTTTTGGATTCCGTCAATCAAGACTAATCAGTCAGTAACTTTCATATTTTTGACTGCCGGCAGTGAAAAACCAAGTTCCAACGGGAAACATTCGCATGTTTATGAAAATGTCCATTACTTACAACATTTGTTACAGACTAATACATTGATGTTTGTCTGTGGAGTCCTCAACATATCAGTCAGTAACTTTCATATTTTTGACTGCCAGCAGTGAAAAACCAAGTTCCAATGGGAAACATTCGCATGTTTATGAAAATAGCAGTAAGAAAATGGGTAATATAGTAGATTACACACTGTAAATACTAACTTTACTATTGCTTTCTAGGACGGCACTTCATTATGCTTCTGGACATACTACTTATCCATGTGTAGTGTCTTTAGTTGGATGTGGGTCTGCTGTTAACAAGTCTGATACTAGAGGATGCTCAGCTTTACATTATGCTGCAGCCAATGACTTAGATGCAAAGTAAGTACAGAAATTAGTATCTACCAGTAGGGTGTTCGGGTGGTTTGTCCGAACCCCCTAAACTGCAATTGAACCCCGCAAATGATAATTACAAACCCCCTTAACTAGAAAACATCCACTACAAAATAATTTTCTTGAATTTTTGTTTTTATTAAAATGTTTAAAACTTGCATAAAGACATTGCCATTTTTTCGAACCTCCTAACCAAAATTCTGGATCCCCCCTGACCAGGGCTAAAAATATTACCAGGTCAATGACAAAATGTTTATGACCAAACACAGTATGTTGGTTCTCTTAACCAGTCATATTGAACACCCTTTGATCAGTCTGATGTGCTGTTCATCATTTCGAGCTACTGCTGGGATCCATAGCCTGTACCAGAATCCAAAAGCTACGGGATTCCAGTCAATGTGGGCATTGTCTGTTCAGGGGCAGATTTGGGTAATGGGTGAATACCCTGGTACCCCCCCCCCCCCCCCCCAGCCCCACCCCCCCCCCCCCCCGGCTTCTTTTCTTGCATCCACCCTTTTTTGTAATTTCTTGGATCGTTCACCCCTGCTGCACCTGCTTTGCCTGCATTGTAATTATAGCTTGTTTTCTTTCTTTCTTTCTAGATGCGTAGAACACTTGCTTAGGAATCGAGCCAATGCTAACAAGAAAGACAAACAGGGCTACAATTCAGTACACTATGCAGCAATTAATGGACATAAATTAGCTATAGAAATGGTAAGAATTGTGTTTACTTAGTAAAGGTAATAGCATGATTTATAGTGATATTTGGCATTACTGACAGTGTTTGACAATTGTACACATGAAATCCTACAAATGAATGTGCTTTCAGGTAAAAATAGGGATTTGGTTTAGCTCATTCAAAGCATTTTCATGACATTGTCAGAAAACTCAAAGTTTTCAAGGGCAGTGTTGATATGAAATGTCATGGCAAAGCCTTGATTGATGTCCACCAAAACCTACTTCATAGTAACAATTCCATGTGTGCTATTGAGAAGCACTAACTGTACAGTGACATCATATAATATCCTAACTTTAAGGTGCGGAAATACGGAAAACAAATTCATGCAACTTGTCATGCAGCATTGTTGTGTTGCAAGTTGCAGAGAGAATGTTGAGCACTCACGTTTCTTATCACTCTATGTGCAACAAATTCGCACTGTTGCAAAAATTAGAGAGAGCTTCTACTTTGTGCAACAGTGAAATTGTATTGTTGTAGAAGTGGTAATACTGCAACATGTGTCATGTGCTGTGACTTCTAACTCATACAAAATCTGCTCTAAGCATCTGCTAATGATGTTACAAGATTTCTAAGTTCTAATTCTCTGGATTTCTCTGTTCAGTTACTAGACACAGCTTCTCTGGACTTACTGAACCACAGCTCAAGTTCACCATTGGTTACTCCTTTTCATCTTGCAGTAAGTCTATATTACTCAACTTGCATTACAATGCCATAGCCACCGGTGTGGTTGGTCTGGTATCAACAAAATCATTTTGGTGTTTTAGTACCAATTTTTCATAGATTTTGTTTTCTTTTTGCAATATTCCTTCATATTTTAGCAATACCTGAAAATTAGACACAGTCATTTGTATTGATGATGATGACACATGATGATGCATGATGATAATGATGATGATGATGATTTCTTGATGTTGATGATGATGTTGATAATCAAGTTGATTATTGTTGTTGTTGTTAGATTATTACTTATAATGATTTTTTTTACAGGCTTACCATGGGTTTTCCCAGGCACTTTTAGTACTATTGAGATCATCTAATCATGTGAAAATGAATGTAGAATCAAGAGATTCAAAAGGTAAATAAAAATTGTGTTCATCAAAAGTACTTGAAATTAACAGTAAATGCTGATTAATGCTTACTATTCTCTTACAGATCGTACTCCACTTGACTTGGCTTGTTTTCAAGGCCATGTGTAAGTTATATCATTTATAAATTAATAATTGATTAATTATTGCTGTTGCTGTACTGGTGTCAACCATCACTCCCCGTAAGGAGCTCTTCCATGAGGCTCACTCCACATGCACTACCACTACATTCACTATTTACAACACACAACACTCAACTCACAGAGGAAAGAAAAAGGGAGACCCCAAAGAAAAAACCCTTTTGGCAAGGGAGAGAACAATGATAATACCATATTGACTCAAATAAGCACCCCCCCCCCCCCCCCCCAAATAAGTGCTGCATTTGGTCCTAAAATTTAATAAGCACCGCAGCACTTATTCAGGTAAATATGATAGTTGTGTATTTGTTAATTGAAGCAATTTAATGTATGCTCACTATTATGTGTTCATTTGGTATTTATTGCAGGAATTGTGTAGAAAATCTTTTAGCTCATAATGCGAAGGTGATTGTGCATGACTCTGTGACCAAAAGAACACCTCTACATGCCGCAGGTACTGTATTAATTATAACTCTGCCGATCCCTCTATCACAAGTTTTCTCTGTGTACTTTGTGTACTGTTCATGCTTTCTGTTCAGGTCCTCTTTGAAAATCACTTTCATTGATGAATGAGGCTCCTGATTAATTATCATCATCATTCATCATCAGTCATTAATCTTAACCAGTCATTATTTTAACCGTTTGTAAACAATTTATTGTTCAGATGAAGGGGGGGAGGGGAGGGGGTCTAACATTATTCTCCTTTCTTGGTGCATGTGAATGATATATATTTGTTGGCATTGCAAATAAAAATGGAAATTTTACAGAACTAATTTCAAATTTATTGATTGATCTCAATTTCCAGCTTACAATGGTCATACTGACTGTGTTAGACTACTACTACAACACCTTGAAAATGACAGTGATATAGACTGCATAGATGAACAAGGGAGGTATGTACCATTGACCACAAGGAATATTAACTGAAAGCAATGTGAATATCAGAGAAATATTTGAGATAAATTATTTGAAATATTCAGCAAGACATAGTCTAGTCTAGGAAAAAGTCAGGGAATTTTATTTTTCCAGATAAGTGGGAACCCTGATTATACAGTACATCCTGTTTTCTGAGCCACTATGCATTGTCCTTCTCCTAATACTTCTTTCATGTTCTGCCAATCTCTATGCTTTATATCTGCACGCAGAACACACATGCAGGACTTGAAATAACTGCCGGTCATCGGACAATGTCTGGCCAGAATTGGAACTTGTCCAGTCAAATCTTTGCATTACCTGTCATTTTGAACAGTAACACAGACTGGGAAACAAGTATGCCCAAGCTAATACTAATTTGGCTGGTCATCATGATCGGAGACTGACTCCGAGACTGACTGGCTGTTATTTCAAGCCTTGCATACAGGGTGTGTTTCTTTTTCTTCAATAATGCTGTTCTACCAGATCTAGATGACTGACATTATTTCTGTGTGCAATACAGGACACCTCTTATGCAAGCTGTTAGTAATGGATTTTCAGACTGTGCTGCTTTACTGCTTAGTGAAGGAGCAGATGTTCTAGCTGTAGACATTAACCACCGCAGTGCCCTCCATAGAGCAGTAAGTTACATCATGCTAAGACAATAATTGATATATGGTTATCTTAAACTAAAATAAAGTCTGTAAAATTAATACAATTAGTATAAGAGGGGAATCAAGGGTGACATACTGTAGTTGTAGTGCTCTCGCCTCACCTCTGGGGTCTCAGGTAAGATTCCTGGACTCTGCATCTCATGAGAGTAGAGTTTGTTAGGTCTCTCCCTTGATTTAGGAGTTTTTTCTGGGTTCTTCAGTTTACTTCCCTCTGCAAAGCCTGGCAAGCTAAATTCAAATTTGATCTGTGAGTTAGCCATGTATGACTCTCATCATCCAGATGTTGTTCCAGGCTTTTTATAAAAATTGAATTATTGAAGGCTTGACCGGTCATTATTTCGGATATGAGGAGGTGAGAGAGTGAAAGAAAAAAATTGGGGCACATTACCCTTTCCATGACCATGATTTGGTCAACTGGTATGCATGATGCATTGTGGTGTAGCTGGGGTACAAACAACACCATATAAGGCATGATAAACAAATTTAAATATGTTTGTACCCAAGCTAGACCACAATGCACCAGTCATTGATAATGAACAATTCAAGTAATCATTATTATTTTTCAATTTAATGGAGAAAAAAAAACCCTTGTATTTTACAATCATCATTCCTCGTGAGAAGACTTTTGCCAGTAATATCTTATATTTTCTCAAACTTTTTCAGTCAGCAAATGGTCATGACGAATGTGTAGAAGCTCTTCTCCACAAGGAGGCAGATGTTCTCTGCAGGTACCATACCAGTCCCATCTACAGATTTCTTTACCTTGAGCATAATGTGTTCCCATATCAGACAATGTGAACTGTATGCCATTCTCTTGAGAATAAGATTCTGTGTTTGAGTTCTATTCCATATTCATGTGTCTTATTATGCTCATGCCAAACCATTAAAGAAAGAAATGATACTCTAGGGAATGACACATTGTCTGTAATGGGGAAACATGCCCAGGATAAAAAGGTCTGTTCAAACTTTCTTCTAAAATTTTCAATGACATAGTTTTAGAAATATCTTGGTGTTGCTTCTTACATTAGGGACTGTAATGGACGTACACCTTTGCACTTTGCTGCTGCGTGTGGCCATGTTGGTATTCTTGGTTGTTTCTTACAAGTTACTGGTAGTGGTACAGTACTGGATGATCAAGGATACTCACCTCTGCATTGGGCTTGTTACAATGGTAAGGAATGTTTCATTATCAGTGGTTTTGTTTTGAGACTAGTATGGGAAAAAGTAGTGGGGCTATATGAGAGACTAGTGTGGGAAAAAGTGGTAGGGCTAAGATTGGAAAATATAAGGTAAGAGACTAGTATGGGAAAAGGGAAAAAGTGGTAGAGCTATAATAGCCGTACCAGCCCCTCCCCTCACGTGGTCCCTGTGCATTAAATTGATCAATAGGATATCACTGGTATGTGACATTTTTGTACATCTTTGAATAATGTCTTCTGCGCATTTATTCCAAAGTATGACAAAGAAAAAGATAAAACATTGCTTTAATTTTTGTTGTTGTTGTTGTTTATTTTCTAGAACATGATACCTGTGTTGACATCCTTCTTGAGGTTGGTTCTGTTTTATGACTTGTGTATTCTAATTTACAAGAGCTCTTGTTTAAATTTGTAGTAAGTGAAAAGTGCATTGTGCACATTTAAAAAAATACTTGTCTCTCTTTAGGGTGAAAAATCTGAAGCATTTGAAGGCAACTCATTCTCACCTCTACATTGTGCAGTGTAAGTTTTTTTTATTTAACTACCTCCGAAACTGACCATCAGATCTATGATGACATAAACTTAATTTAAGGTGGGACCGACTCCAAATTTAGTACAGTTGAAACTATATTGGAATAATTTTTAAGGCTCTAATAATCACTGATTAACGTTTTTTCTTGATATTCTGATGGAAAGTCATATATTTTCACGAATCTTTCAAGAAGTGAGTCAGTGACGTCAGACATTTTTCTCAGTTTAGGGACCGGTCATTATTACAGGTCGCTTGAACAAATTTTCGTGACCCCTCCCTAAAGTACCCTTTGTCTCTCTTAGCCCTGTCCTTTGTGGAACATAGAAAATGCTGGTTCCCCTCTGTTTGCACCAGACCCCCACCCTGTAAATAATGACTTCACGTATCTTCATTTGTTCATGAAGACACTGTTGTTGGTAATGTTTTTTTTTTGACATGATGTTTTGTGATCACCAGAATCAACGATAACGAATCTTGTGCGGAACTTCTATTAGACACTTTAGGAGATGAAATTGTTAATGTAGCTGATTCTAAGAAAAGGTAATTTACATCTTACTAACTTATTGTAAAGATCCTGGTCATTACAAGACCTAGAGTTCTTTGTTGGAGAGGGGCTTAGGACGAGTTTTCTTTTAGGAACCTTGGAGCGCTCTCCTTGCGAATCATAGATCTCAGGAAATTCTAACTTGTTATCTGTGACTATCTTGAGGCTCTTAAAGTCTTCTTTACGTATCGCTTGTACGATCGATCCGTTCACTGGTATTTGCTGTGTATGGGAGCTTGAGCCTGAGCCGATAACACCCCGGACTGCAGGAAGCCTGAGATTGAGCTTGACTTCACAGCGAATATCAAGGATCAGATCAGTCATTCTTAAAGAGCTTCTAAATAGCCACATTCCCGATGAATGTTGCTGCATTGTTGTACAGTGATAGCAATAACTTTACTTGTCTTAATCCTACCATTTCTTTGATCTGCAGAACACCATTGCATGCCGCTGCATTTAATGACCAGGTAGAATGTTTACAGCTATTACTATCGAGGGGTGGAGATATTGACGCTGTGGATTATATGGATAAGACACCTCTGATGATAGCTGCAGAAAATGGACATTCAGGAGCCGTAGGTATGTGTGATCAGTATACTTTGAATAGCTGTTTATTATTATTATTATTATTAATATTCTTCAGGCCTGAAAATTAGTCCTCACATCATTAATGGAATACATATATTCTCTTATGGTTTCGAATTTTTGTGCTCAAAGTAAGGTGTCAGTCGCAAAATTTAGGCAAGATGATTTTTCTTTGTTTTTTTCCCGCCTTTTCTTCCTTCCTTCGTTTGCTTTTGCTTTTGCTTTCCTTTTTTTCCTTTACCCCTTTCATCTTTCCTTTCCACCTCTCTCCCTTCCTTTCTTTATTTGTGTTTCTCTCTCTTTTTCTTTCTTTCTTTCTTTCATTGTTCCTTCCTTCATTCATTCATTCATTCCTTCACATTAAGCCAATAATACATGTATTTCCATACTAAAACTTCACGTGGAAAGCTTTAACTGATCATGCTATAATTCCTTCCGTTTCTAGACTTATTGGTAACAGAAGGAGCAGCAGATACAACGTTAATAAACCAAGATAATAACACAGCTCTTCATCTAGCTTGTATCCAGGTAATACACAATAAATATAATGATCTAACACTTCTTTCCCTAATACGTCTATTTTCATTTGATTTTCCTTAACCAGGGGTGCTTACCCTTTAAACCAATCCATCCGGTTGGAATGGTAAGCAACTTTCTAATCTCGATTCTAATCAGACAACCTTTCGACAACTGGCACACGCGTCTACCGGAACAACTGAAAAGAGCGGGAAAAGCGGATTACCTCGATCGGGAAGTCCGAGTTTCCGGAACTTTCCGATCGAAATTATAAATTTGTTTTCCAATGTTAAGCACCCATCAAGACGGGTAAATTTGTTTTCCAACCGGAATTTCCGGTTTTTCCGGTTAAATGTTAAGCACCCATCAGGACAGGCATTAGAAAATCTGTGGAATATCTTTCCTTAACTCGATCATTTTTTGTTCTTAATTCTTTTAGCTTATACAGTTATTTTTGCCAATTTAATTTTGCTTGCTATGATTAAAGTAACTACTAGATAATATTGCATTATTATTTTTTTGTTTACCGTAGGGTCATACATCCTGCGCTATGTCAATACTTGATAAGAGTCCAGATCCTACTATTAATATGGCAAATAATACATTCAAAACGTAAGTTACTTATCTGTAACACGTAAAAGAGGTTAAAGATGCTGATTGGAATAATGCTTGCTGGTGTAAATGTTGGAGTTAATGCAGTTGTAGGATAAACTAACTTTATTGAGTAATTTTTTTATTATTTTAAATCAAATTTCGTGAGTAAGGGAATGATGAAAACAAACAAACAAGGAAACAAGCAAATAAACAAACGATTAAAACAAACAAGGAAGGCAGCAAAATTGAATCAAACACAAGCAAATAAGCAAACACACAAAACCAAGCAAACAATGTCAAACAAGTAAACAAACAATTAAACGAGCAAACACACAAAACCAAGCAAACAATGTCAAACAAGTAAACAAACAATTAAACGAGGAAACACACAAAACCAAGCAAACAATGTCAAACAAGTAAACAAACAATTAAACGAGCAAACACACAAAACCAAGCAAACACGCAAAACCAAACACACAAAACCAAGCAAACGATGTCAAACAAGTAAACAAACAATTAAACAAGCAAACAAACAACGACCAAACATGGAAGCAAAATTAAACCAACCAACCAAACGAGAGAAAAAAACACAAAACCAAACCAAACAAGCCAAGCAAATTATAAACAAACAAACAAACAAACAAGCAAACAAATAAACAAATCCAAGTAAACAAGCTTATAAACAAAAAAACAACAAGCAAACAAAGGAGAAAAAAAAGACAAATAATAGGCGAAAGATAAAGAAAGGTAGGATGTCCTCTCCCACGTCCCTTTTCCTCCCCATCGTCCAGGTCATTCTTGTTATCACACAGTTCCACTGTGTTAAAGGTATTCTGATTTACATCCATTTTCATAATTACGCGACTAACACAGCCCAAGACCTCAGTGTTTTGGGCTGCCATCGATCAAAAATTTACTAACTCAGACCGTGGAAAATTTGATTGACGGAAGCCTAAAACCCAGGCGACTCGAATTATAGTTAGTCGACTGGATCGCATGATTATAAAATGGGAGTAACAAAACAGCCGTATAAATTCCAAGATTTTCAATATTTTGGTATTTTCCTGCTTTCAGACCTCTCCACCTCGCAGCTAGCAATGGCATGGTCCCAGTTGTCCAGGAACTGTTATCACGTGGTTCGAGTGTTTTTGCGGAGGACGAAGACGGCTACACCCCTGCTCTTTCATGCGCTCCTAACCATCAAGTAGCTGACTGCCTCTCTCTTATCCTCGCTACTATGATGCCACGTGAACCGTCATCATTGAACACAACTCGTCAAGACAGTCTGGATGGAAACGCCATGGAAGAAACTCGGAATTTTAAACCTGTGCATAACGCCACAGCTTAGCAATTTAACGAATTCTTAATGTGAAATCCAAATGGAAGTACATATAATTCACGCGTACGTATTTTTCACGTTTATATACCTTTTCGTCTTTTAATACGTTATTAGCTTCGTAAGACAATTTAATTTATGAAGGGAGCAAAATTGATATTCAAAGCAGGGCAATTTTTAACCAAAATGTAAAATTTATATTGTCGTGTTTTTGGGGTGGATAGGAGGGGAGGTCCACAATGAGGTAGGGGAGGGGTACATGAAACGTGGAGCGTGGGGCTTTTAGAGCTGTTTTCATATGAGTGGGAAACGCTACGGCAAATTCGTGGTCGTACTGGAACCGTACCGTATCTTACTGGAACCGTAAAGGTGAGATTACATGGAGCGATTTTATCTGGCACTGGTCTCGTAATGGCGTCGCGACACAAGCTGTACGAGGGTTTACACGGTGAAAAAGAGACGCAATCGTTACCAAAAGTAGAAACGAATAGACCATTCCCCTTGTTACGCACGTGCGTTTTCCAGTCATACGAAAACCGATCTATTTGTGATTTTGTAATATAAGAAGTACCCCTCCTCTTTGTCCCCTCTTTTTAACAAAATAATCTTATACTCTGTCGAACACCACTCATTTTGGGTTGAAGAAGAAAAAGCGGGTATTTCTTTAATTTTTCAAATGCAAACACTTTTGATTCACTAACTATTATTATCGGTCACAAAGGTTTGGAACAAAACTTCCTGCCTCAAAGGTCAAACGTCGAACTTCACATGAGCCTAATCCAATGATATAAAAGAAAACTGCCTTATTATTCATTGTTTTCAAGGTACGGCTCATGTGAAGTTCGACGTTTGACCTTAGTCTTACAAATACCATGAAATACTGGAAATTCTTTATTTTAGATTCGTACCAAAAGTCCATAACTAGAAAGTTATACACTTCTGATTTGCACCAATTGTTAATTATTTTTCATCTGATTCTTATTAAGTTACCATATAATTTGGTTCGATATTTTCTGTCAAAGAATTTTATTGTTATATATATTCGATTGCAGCTTTGATCATGTTCGATTGTTCCTACTCTTGACAACATTGCTGGGAGTCAGTGTTGTACGAATCATTAGACTTCTTTGCCTTGGGCGTAATATTTAGCCATTACATACCTCATGTCATTCCCTAGAGTATTGTTTCTTTGTTTACTGTCAAAACGGCTCAAGCGTACCCCCCTAGAATCCATTAATGAATTTATTATCCGAATATTGAGTTCATTATTCACTCAGACTCCACACTTGAAAATGAATATCTACTTGAGTTTTGATTGGATTCTTCAACAATTGCCATGCCAAGGAAGAAAAACTCCCAAGAAAGGCCATCACTTAGAATTTTAGTGTGAAATGAATGTGAAGTTTGGAGTCTTCCGATTTTTTAATGAAAACTCAGAGTGAATAATCAACTCAATATTCGAATAATGAAATCATTAATGGAGCCTACGGGGGTACGCTTGAGCCGTTTGACTGTAACAGTTGAGTTAAAGAAAACACATAAATATGATTACAACTCAAACAAAGAATTTTGAACTCGAGAAAATGACAAATGAATGGAAAAACATTTCGGCAAAGTAAAGAGGTCAACTCAGAATGCTTTGAAAGAACCATTCAACATACATGAGAAATGAATGCGTTTTCAGTTAAATTTGTACAACCTTTTTGTCGTGCATGGGAACGCTTTATCCTTTTAAAGAGTATACAGGTATTTCAAGAAAACGTTGAATACTGAAATGCATTTTGAGTCATGAAATATTGTCTGAAGTTAAATAATTATTATTTATTTTAATTTTAGTACATTCTGTCCGAAACAATATACTTGCTACATATAGAGAGCAAATCGCTGTATATTTACTTTTTTATTTCAAATTGATGAGTACACACAATGCCCTTTGGTCTTGGAATGTACTTATCAGTATTCAGTATTCAGTATTCAGTATTCAGTATTCAGTATTCAGTATTCAGTATTCAGTATTCAGTATTCAGTATTCAGTATTCAGTATTCAGTATTCAGTATTCAGTATTCAGTATTCAGTATTCAACGTTTTTTGAAATAGCTGTATACGAGATTGGAAAAAAAAGGTTCAATCGTTGAAACTAAGACCGAAGGGTGTTCTGGGTAAACTGGTAATGAGGCTAATATTATGCGCATTGCAGTTTTAGCAGTTCTTGAACATTGATTCAAATAACTGATGAAAACATGTGTCTGTACATAACACTCTCCAAATGCCCTGGATATCAACTACCCAGAATACCCATCGGTCTTAGCTTCGATGATTTAACCTTTTCAACCCGATAACGTTTTATCAACAGACCATTTTCGAGATGCGCGAGCGCTTTCAATAATATCACAAGCGCAGACATGAAAAAGAGGCATTTCAGGCAGATCGCGATCGTGTCTGCGCCTGGCGATCGTGTCTGCGCCTGCGATATTTTTGAAAGCGCTCGCACATCTCGAAAAAGGTTTATTTGGTGTTATACTTGCTTTTTTACTCGACTCGTTTTACTAAATATTTTCTCAGTCAAAACGTGGAATGGCTTCACGGCAGCAATGTTGTAGATCAGAAACAATGTCGTAATTTGTTTTACCCTATAACATTCTACCTTGAAATACCTTTATCCGTCAGATGCCAGTCATCCATTAAAAGGCCATTAGGCATGTCTCAATATGCTTGGTTCATTTGACGTCATTTCCTGTCTCGTGCAGAACGTTCATCACAGCACATGTTAGTCATAAGTGTTTGACCACCATTTGTAGCAGATAATGAGATTCGAAGATTTTTTCAGCTGACTGAAACCAAGCAATCACATCGATCCCGACTTTGATTAATGTCAATCAAAAGTAACCTATTTTATTCACTGCATTTTTGTATGCACTCTTCTGAATGACGCCATCTCAAAGTCGATTCAGTTCACTGCGCGCATGCGTTTGAAGAAAGCCTCATCAATCGCGTCATCGATATTATTTTCAAATGCCCAGTTTAAGTAAAAGAATATTTATGAATGATTATTATTTTTAATTTGTGTAGCAGGGTAAATTAAACCTTTTTCATATAAGAATTTTCCGCAGCATTTATCAGAAACGAATTACGGTGAATTATGAATTATCTAAGAAAACTTCACAATTTGTAAAAAGTTTTGGATCACTCTTCAAACGAGTAATGAATTGTTCAATAAACTAGCCACATTTCACTTGTTCATTTGTTGTTGTTTTTAAATAAAAAAATAAATGAATAAATATTTTTTTTATTTTTTTTTATTTCACTTGTTCATTTGTTGTTGTTTTTTATATATACATATTCAATATTATCTTAGCAAAGACAACGCATTTTTATAAGGAAGATCGAGAGCACGTTCTTCTGTTTGATTCTTTTCTTCCGGTCCTTATACTTCCGGTTTCTCTCATAATCACCGCGACCGCTGATAATGCAGAATTGCACGTATTCCACCTTGCGCCAGCGTTAATATAATGACGGCTGCTTCCATGCAGCAAGAAAATCAAGGCGACATAACAAACGTCCACTCTAGCTTATACCTGCTTTTTCTATTTACTCTTGTGTATTGGAAGACTCAGCATCAAATGACTTACTCTTTTCGATAAAGTGCAATTTGGGCTCCCTGTGTCCCAAAATTTTTTTAGGCCGATAATATAGACCATCGTCCACTGCAGGCCTGATGCAGGCTGATAGCACAGCAAACAGTGAAGGATCAAATCTTTGTATTTTGAAGAATTCTTACTTCTAGATCAGGTAATAATCGTCTTTTCATATGCAATATTGAGAGAATATATTCTTCACATAACAGATTTTTATGAGGTGTCATTTTAGTAAGCTTGATTAGTCGTACAAAATCTCATTCACTCACGTTTGCTTTGATAGGAAGATTTTATTTTACCTGTCAAAAATATCTATATTATGAATCTACCTCGAAAATAGCAAACACATCATAGCAGGATCGCCTAAATTATAACCTTATACCTTTGTAAATTAATCACCATTTGAACCTACCGTATTTTGCCTATTTTCGACTGGTTGGTCCGACATCGATGGGCTTGCTGAAGGTTGCTGTGTGCAACCAACCCTCTCCCAAACTGTACTTTTAGTCTTTATTTTACAATATCTAATCCTTCATAGTCTAAAGATAGTAAAGCATGTCTTTTGTCTCGAAATGATTAGGATTATGTAATGTTTTTGAATGTATAGATACACCATAAGGGTACTATTATACCTACCCACCCACCCCTCCCCTACGTTTTTGTACACCGGTAAGAAATTAAAACAGTCCACTCTGCGTGATTAACACATTACATAACTAGCATCTTTTTAGCTCAAATATCCTTAATTTCTCAACTGATGAGTAGTACTTGCTTACTTAGATCAGTGTCTAAGTCGTTTAGTCGTAACTTTTTCCGGTCTCAATCAGCCATGTTACGAAAAGAAGAGGTGGCGTCCATGAGGATCGACTACAAGACGGAACAATTCAGTGAAGGCGATCTTGTAGCGAAAGAGCCAATGAAACAGTTCGATGTGTGGTTTCAAATGGCTCGTGAATCAAAGGATATCCAAGAGGCAAATGCTATGGTGCTGTCGACATGTGGAAGGTTGGTTGATTCGTAATTTATCCAAGTCGTAATTATTAAAGTACTTGAATGTTAAATAATTGACTGATACGGGAGTCCACTGATGGCCACTGATTACTGTCACGGGAAATTGGACCAAAATTTTAGGAGAAAATAAAGGATGAAGCGAAAACAAGTATAGGAATCAATAATACCCATATTTTACAAACTATTTGAAGTACCTCAAAGAGATGTCTCTATGAGTGACATAAAATGTGATCTTGTTACTTTCAGTGATGGACAGCCATCTGCACGAACTGTTCTGATGAAAAATTATGATGACCAGGGATTTACATTTTTCACAAATTTCACAAGCACCAAGGGAAAACAATTGGTATGAAGATCTCAAATCATGTTTATTTATTAACATAATTTCTCTTATGTTTTATGACCTTGGTGTTATAGGATTTATTGCACAGCATAGAAAATACATCCAATCAGAATGCAGGAAAGCCATGTGTATTCGGCTATGACTATGTGTCATTTCCTAGCCTAGAGGGTAGGATTGCTTCAATTCATTGAGTTGCATCCATATTCATGTGTCTTAATCCTCAATGTGCAGCCGAGTGCAACTGTAAACAAAGAAATGATACTCTTCGGAATGACTCATGGTCTGTAATATAATGCAACCAAAAAAGTATATTTGGTAAATTAAAACAGGATCACACTTCCTTATACTTAGGGACCATCCATAATTTTATGAATTAGGGAGGCTATGCTGGCTTTGAGGGAGCTAGAACAGCAATGTTTTCACTTTGGGGGGTGGAGGGGAGTCATGTTCTTTATTTCTTAGTGTGGGGGGGGGGGGGGGGGGGGGGGGCACAGAATTATTAGGTTTGCAAAGTGAGGCTTCCAAAAAGGTGTTGTCTTATTAAAACTCTGAATCCACAAAGTCCACACAACCCACATCACCAATAAATTCTGAATGCCTGGCCACTAATCTGTCTTTTTTGGTATCTTTCCCAGATGGAAAACCCTAAAGCATGCCTGCTTTTCTACTGGCCGCCACTTCATCGACAGGTACTCAAGGGCAATAATAGAATATTACTATAAAAATAGTAACAGTATACAACCATCACTCCCCATAAGGAGCTCTTCCATGAGTCAAGGTTTCCGTTTAATTCCTCTACACACAGTATTACGGTATATGAAATTTGCCACACAATATTCACATACCAGAGAACCAAGGGAAAAATCTTTATGACAAGGGTCCAAGAGCAATGCATATATATCATCAATAATACTTGGAATACGTTATTTGGAATTCAGGCTCTTTTATGATCTCAATATCTTAGAATCCTAAATTTATTCTGAAAAAAGGACTGCACATGCTCGGAAGTTCGACAGGAAATTCATAGACGAGTTGTGTTTACGAAAAAAAACATTGGAGATTTACATGTCTTGTATTATGCGAATTTCTCTCTTATTATTTGACCAGGGAAAGAAAACAACTAAATTAGTTTGTCAGGAAAAAATAAGCTTTCCATAATTATCATAATGGCCCTAATTTTAGAGATTTACTAAAGGCTGGTAAATCTCCAATGGTTTTCTTTGTAAACACGAGGAATGTCCGAGGATGTGAAGTGCATTTTTCACCCATGTCCCCACGTGAGTTGATTGCCTTCCCCGAAATTAATAATGGGTCACTATCTTTGGTTAGCATTTGAAATAAAATTCTGCCATGAGTTTGACTAGTGTTTACGATTAATTTAAAGAAGGAAAAACTTGTATTTCATAAATTCTCTTGGCAGAATAATGGGAAATGCTAATCAAAGTAAGACATTGAATCTTGGTTGACCTTGAGGTTGTTCTGAAGATCAACTCAGCTGGACAATGTGTTCATTTTCTTTATCCCTTTTCAGGTTATCATTAAAGGCACAGCTGAAAAAGTATCTGATGAAGAGGCTACTAAATATTTTCATTCTAGGCCAAGAGGCAGTCAGATAGGAGCCTGTATCAGCAGGCAAAGCAGTGTTATCCCTTCAAGAGAGGTTAGGATAACATTTTTATATACAACCATTCTCATTAATGTTGTCCATATAAATAGACATTTTGACTATTCCAAATGTTGCTTGTCATATTAAGTATTTGTCATTCTTTCACCTTAATTGGCTCAGAAGCTTTGAATTCCACATGCACAAACCATAATATTATATAGTGGGAGAAACAAATATTTAATGATAAGACATGTGACATTTGGAATACCGTAGTCCAATCATGTTATTACTAGTCCTGAATATTTTTTCACTGACAGAATATTCATTCAATACTTAGAACGAAACAATGTTAATTTTTTACCAGGGAGTAGTGAGATGGGATATGAAGGGGAGAGTCATTTAAAAAAAATTAGATTCAAGAGAGGGGCACACAAAAGAATTTGAGTCACACACCATGTGATGCACTCTTGCAATAAAATAGAAAACAATGAAGGGACAGCAGGCAGTTAGGAGTTATTTTGACGTGATTTGATTTAAGAATCGCTAGTTGCCCCCCAGTCAACCATTGGTTGCCCCCCTGTCAAATCCAGAAAAGTTGTGATTGATAGTAAGCAATAGCTGTTAACTCTGTTACCTCATACAGGTTCTAAATGAAAGAGAAAAGGTTTTGAAAGAACGATATGCAGATGAAAGTATTCTTATACCCAAACCAGATTATTGGTAAGTTCAAAACAATAAAAAACTGAAAAGCTAGGAAGAAGCAAGACAGTTTCTTGAAATTATCTATTCTTTGAGCAGAGGTTCTTTTCTACTCCGCTAGAAAAGAACCTCTACTGACAGAATAGGGTCAGCCACACCTGACTTTGATCAGCCCAGAGTTTTTTTCTGGGTTGGATCTGTAGGTTAGCCATGCCCTGAAATTGCTGAGCCAAGAGGTTGTTTCTGGGTTGGATCTGTGGGTTAGCCATGCCCTGACTTTGATCAGCCCAGAGGTTGTTTCTGGGTTGGATCTGTAGATTAGCCATGCCCTGAAATTGCTGAGTCCAGAGGTTGTTTCAGAGTATCAATAATATTTTGTAGTTTGTTTCAGTTTTGATATCATATTTGTTTTATTTTTATAGGGGTGGATTCTTAATTAGACCAGAAAGTGTAGAATTCTGGAATGGACAATCAAGCAGACTTCATAATAGGATACGATTCAGGAAACACAATCCTGATGAGGAGATTGATATCAATATGACTAAAATAGGAACCAATGGCTGGGTATATGAAATGCTATCTCCTTGATATTCCTCTTCTCTTATTCCCTTACACCTTGGTATATTTACAATAATAATTATTATAGATAATTTTATTTTGGGTGTTGAGCAAAATATTGTGATTTATTGGTGGTGAGCAAACAATTATTATTTACTGATGCTGAAGGCAGATGCAAATAATTGCTTGTGAGACACTAACAAATCATATTTTCTGATAACCAAATTCAATAATTACTGGGTTGCTGTGTGGCAAACCAGTCTTGAAATGAGGGCCATTTTTTGGGCGTCAGATAGACCATAATGTCTATTGTGACGTCACACGTCATAATTGGTCGAGAACTTGTAACCATATAGCAAGTCTGTCCAATGAAGTTGTGTTGTGTTATGTATTTGTGTACAAATATGATCGGCAATTTAATATTATAAAATAGACAAACTACAAAACGAGTGACAAACAAAACTTTGATGAAAGCTGACTCCAAGAACTTGTAGAAGTCAGATGAGCTGATAGTGACCTACAAGAAAGCAAACTGCCAAGACTCCTTGTTGAATACTTCCATTTATGAAAATACAGAAAACAAAAACTGAGGGAAAAACAAATTACCAGATTTTGGCTAAGAGTATTTACATTGATAAAACGTTTGTTTTGCATTGAACAGTTTCAATACTGAAATAGATATGTTTATTTCATCAGCTAGTCTTGAAAGGTCACGGCACTCTAGTAGATCAAGTAGAAACCTAATACGCGTTGACAAGTCAGTAACATGACACTAATGTCTTACTAGGATTTAAAATGTTTTTAATGAAGGGGGATTTTGACTTTTGAGGGGGACTGTCATTTTTGGACAGCTCAAGGAAGCAAGCCATTTTGACAAATGCAATATTACTGCACATGAGTGAGCAGTCTGACCATTATTTGCAGCAAAAGGGCTTTACACCATAATGTGCATGAGCAGGCCATTATTTGTTTTTATTTCATTTATTTAGCACTTAATGACTGGTCCCGAGGGAAACAGTTTTGTTTCCCGAGAATCTCAATGTTTCCCGAGGCTCTGGCCGATCACGTGCATTTATTACCCGTGCGGGAGTTATTGAGATTTATTTCCCTCCACGTGATGTACTCTTGACCAATAAGAAAACGAGTTTGACTAGGATATATAATAATTAAATTTATTTAAGGCATTCACAGAGAATGAAAATCCGAGGGAAAACAAGGAATAGGACATGTGGTCCCTTACAAAGCAGTGTTTCCCTTACGAAGCAGTGTTTCCCTTACAAAGCAGTGTTTCCCTTACAAAGCAGTGTTTTAGGTAGTTTGCAATTATCTCGTCCAATCAAAACGATGGAAAAAATATTTAGGATAAACCACTTTAGCAGCATTTGAAGGTTAGAAATTTGATCTCCTTTTTTGTTTAACTAAGAATTTGCTGAGAGCCCCCTAAAAGCAATTCTACTTGAATTGTGAAAAAAAATATAAGTATCATACATGGTAGACACTAATTCCATTGTGTTCTTTTGTTTTAACTTTGTTTAATGGGCAATATAAAATCATGACAGAATGCTTATTTCACGACGTTTCGAAATAAGCGTTCTGTCGTATATTATCAAAATTTGTCCAAAAGCCACTCTTTTGAAAATATAAAATCATTCTTACTAACATAATAACCCTGCATAAATAATGTGTGCATGGTCTTTGAAAATTCCTTCCTTTGCTGGCTATTTATTAGAACACAGAATGCTACAGTTAAAAAAAGGCAATTCAATGCTGACATGTTGACATCCTTATTGTACAGTTTATGATTGAATACATCTATATTCTTCTATGAAAATGCTCGCTATTTGTTTGGATATTTCATTTTTTGCTTTGTTAAATATTCAATTTATCTACTGGTATTCATCTTCACTGAAGAGATAGTTTTACATTACAATGTACTGATGTAGTCGAATATGATGCGAGGGAAACTTAAAATTAATAAATGGCTATTATACTTTGTGATATTTTTGTTGAGTGATTATTGCCAATAATAGCACCTAAAGGAACCAAAAGAATATTTAAAATGCCTATCAACTCTGATGGTTTAGTTTGAAAATCCCTTCTACATGTATTGTATAATATGGATGGCACAGTTTACGAAATACGAAATACACTTATATTGATTATTAATGAATGTTTCCCTGAAGCCTCATTGTTGGAACTTTTTTCTGACGTATGTATAGAAAAGGGAAGTTGCTGGGAGTGACTTTATAGAGTCACAACCTTTGAAGAAAGTATCTTATAAAATACAAAAAAAGAATATCTCACATAGAATAAAATTATTCTAAAAAGGAGTTCATGCAAGAAGATGAACAAAAAAGAAATCGATGAAGTTAAAAGTAAGAGAGGTTAAGATCAGCTAACACTAGCTGACCAGAGTCCTCAAACTCATTTCTGCAACCTTGAAATCTCTTGAGTTACTTGAAGTCCATAAATCTCACTTCACTTTGGATAAGAAATTTCCTAGGAAGAGGTCTTGGAGCTGGAGATAATACAACCATGACTTGTCGATCAAGATCCACATTGTTTCTGGATAAATAAGACCAAATACCCAATTAGATATGACCAGTTTCATGCATTTATACCAAGTTTAATATTTCTGGCACAGTGTAGTTTTAACAAAATACATAAAAAACAACCAAGTAGGTGGTGTCAAGATAATATTGCAGTTGGCATTCAATGGTCTATGCAGCTTGTTTTGCAATCTTGTTGCAGTTTGTTGCATTGTTGAAAGATTGTGAATCTAGTTCAACTTTTTGCAAAAATTGTGGGTAATTCCTAGTGTAACACCTCTCCTGCATCTTCTCTTACAATCAGATTACATGGACCATTGTCTAGCTATAGTGTAGCATCTTGATGGCCATGTTATATTTCTAGACTTGGTTAGCAAGATTTCCAAGAGAACCCAATTAGAGATGTGTGCTTGCTATGACATTCTAGGAGGAGGATTGAGGTATGGGATTTTTTGAAATGCAGTAAGAGCTAACTCAACTGGGTAGTCTTCTTCTAACAGCTCTCTGCATCATTATGGGTGGCGTAGTGGTTTAATGCTCGCCTCTCACCGCTGTGGTCTGAGTTCGAGCCCCGGCTCGGGTCAGATCATAATAATTATGTGAGTTGAGTTTGTTTGATGTGTTGTTCTTTCCTGTGCTACGAGGGTTTTCTCCAGGTACTCCGGTTTCCTCTCTCCGTAAAAATCAACATGTGAGTTGAGTTGTATGCATAGAATATATAATGTAGTGGTAGTGTGTGGTGTGACAGTGGGCCAAATTGGAAACCAGTATTAAGTGACTGAATTTGAATCCTACTATAAAAAAGTGATTTATTTTATCAGTAGGTGAATAAGGTGGTCTAGCTTGCAGGGATATTAACATGGATTTAATTCCTGCACATTTACTGCATGTTATCAGAAGTGACTATGGTACTTACACAACAAGGAATCCTACTACATTTGTAGTTACAAGGTCCTCATCCAAAGATTCTGCAGCACTTAATGCCAATACGCAGTGTTTTAAATCATGACCTATAGAAAGATTATTGGATATTAATTACAGTGGTCCATAATGTACATGCCTTCAACACATACTACCACTGACAGGGCCTACATTCGCCATTTACTGAAATTCTCAATATTCTGCAAACTCTGACATTTCAATGGCTTATTGTGAAATCAATTTTTGACTGATACACCTGTAGCAGTGAAAAAACAAAATTCCAATTGGAAATTCACAACTACTGAGTTTGCAGAATACTGAGAATCGCAGTTTCATTGAATGTACAGCATCCACTACTCCTTTGCCAAAACTATTATATGTAACTTAACTAGTAACCCTTGAAGGATAACTGAGAACTGAAATTGTTCACAAATGCAATTTCACAATTTTGAAAGAAAAAGCTGTCAAGTTTCTCAAACTGTGGAATTTCTCTTTCTTTTTAATTATTTTATCACAATTATTCATTTTATACAAAGTGATATACATACTTGGTACGACAGGAACTAGTTTGGTCTGGTTATCATCTTGTGCCATCCCAAGAGGTAAACAGGAATCTGGGACAACAGGAGCTGAAGGAAAACATTATGATTCATTTAGAATAGCTGGTTAAATGGGGTTACAGTCAGAAAACAAAAAAAACTTTTAAAAAAGGAAAAAAATTATGAATATTTAATATTAATTATTTTTTCCATTTTTAAAAGTTATTATTTTTGTTTTTATAAATCTTGGAGCAAGGGATGGGGGGTGGGGGGCATAGCTGATGCAAGTAAAATAATTTCATTCATTCCCTATCCAAAAAATAAGAGGGATGAATACACCTTTTGTGCAAGCAGATAAGCACAAATCTTTAAAAGCAAATCTTGATATATAGCCACAAAATAAATCTTATGAGTTGCAATTCTGTTCTCTAGATTGATAACCAAGCAGGGTATGTTGGTACTGTAGTGTGACACACATTAGAGGAGGGTGAGGAAAATTTGAGAATGACTTGCAATTCAATTTACACCATGACTTTGATGTCCCAAAGCGGCATGTATAGCAGCTCTGCGGTCTTGGGTGTATTCCAGGACTTGGCTGCCATCAAATGTGAGTAGAGTTTGTAAGATTTCTCCCTTGATTCTATGGTTTTTCTCTGGGTTCTCTAGTTTTCCTCCCTCTTAGTAGCTAATGTGCTCTAATTTTCATTAGCCCAGTTTAATTGTTTCAAGATACTGATTTGATGTTTGATGATTTTATTCACCCATAATCAGCCAGGGCTCAAAATAATGGCCAGTTATATGCCGGTTGGTAGTTGCCTGGCATATGATATTTTATGTTATTTTTTCAAATATGACGGGTCAACATGTCTGTTCAAAACTGTATTTGACCAGTCAAGTACCAAATTTCACTGGACATTGACCATTTACTGGCCATTATTTTGAGCCCTGATCAGCATTATTCTTTCATTGATGGCAGTTATAAGTGACAAAAGAAGACTGACCTCCAATCTTAAAAAGCTTAACATCAGCAAACTTTACTTCAAAGGAATGAGGATAAAGATTCCCCTGCGGTCCATAAAAATAACTTCTTATTCTTTCATCTCTAATATTGCTTCTTGTTTGTTGGCTTCTAACCACAACCTAAATCGTTAAATAGAAAAATATTTTCACTTACACTGAAAATAGATTGAGACTTTTTTCAAGTCCAAAATGATCTTGAGGGGTGATTACCATTTAATTTCACTATTTTCACAACTTTGGAAAAATCGCGAAATTAAAGTGATGGGAAAATATAATGATGCAAAAATTGACCTTTTATTATTTAATAATTGAGAAAATATAGAGTTAACAGTAACCATGAAAAAGCAGGTATAAAAGAAGCTATATTGAGAAAAAAGTACTAGCACTTCCAGTAGACATTCAGGGGCGGATCCAGGGGGTGCATTGGGTGGCTAGCCACCCCCCTCTTTGCAGGGCTTAAAACAGGAAAAATAGGTGCACATGCAGTGGAACCTCTATCTTACAGACATTCAAGGGCTGGGGGAAAGTCCATAATATACTAGAGGTGTCAGAGATATCGAGTTATTTTTACAAATAATAAATATATGATATGAATTTTGCATTGCCTGGACCTAAAGAGTTGTCCGCAACCCTAGACCTATCCTTTTAATATTTTTTTAGAGTTAGCCAGCCCCCTTTGTAAAATCCTGGATCCGCCCCTGACTTTATATTTAAATCAAAACCACGGAACTAATGCGAAATCATTACTTTTTGTTGTTACTATTATGCAATACTCACCCCTCCTGATTTGGGAAGATGAACTATTTGTAGTTGGTCAGAAAATTGTTTTTTCAGATCATTGTACAATCTTTCTTGGTCCAGAACCACAATGACATTCACTGCAATGGAAAAAAAGCTGTTTGAATCAGGAAACTTAAAAAACATATAGAAAAGTTTGGAACTGTACTGGCATCAAATGTCAAAAGTAAGCAGCTCAGATATGGGGGCTCAGATATGGATTTCAAGTAGATAATGGAGTTACCAGTTACCAGCTTCTAATAAAATCCCTGACTGACATTTCACGTTTTAGTCCTTAATCCCTTAATCAGAGGAAGTCCTGCCTAATGTCTGAAATGTCAGTACAGTTCCAAACGTTTTGATGTTTCCTTCTAATTCATTTTGTAATTTATTCGTCGAACACCTTACCTTTGAATTGCTTGGCTGCATGTACTAATATTCTATAACCCAATCCAGTCACCCAACCACAGGTGTTTATCACACAGCCACTTGCTTGAGCTATTTGAAAAAATATATACATTCATGTATATCAGCTAATATAACACCTCAGAAGAGGGATTCCAAGGTGCAATGAGGGATTGTTTCTTCAAGGTATTTCCTACATAGGTGTACTGAATCATATATATTGATCCTCTTCAATCTGCAGGTACCACAGAGGCAGGGGGCTTGAGAGAGCTTACACAGCCCCTCCCCCCCCCCCCCCCCCCACAATTTTAGCCAAAAATGATTTTCTGTTAAAAGTTCCCTGATGCTTTAACATGAGTTTATTGCAATAAATATATTTGAAAATTGAATTTCCAAGAGCCTCAATTTCAAAATTTTCAGGGGGCGCAGGCATTGCCCTGGATTAGCCTTCCCCATAAAACTATGCTCCATGGTCCCTGATCTGTAATTTGATCAGAGCCAATCAGAGACCATCCCATGAGAAAAAAGGTGATAGTGTAAACAACTTGTGCTGTACAGGTTTCTGATTGGCTTGACAACCCAAACTTGGAATGCATTTTTTCCATTCTACATTTTGATTGGTTGTTGGGTTCTCAATGTCTAAGTGCCCCCAGTTATAGTTGTCGTACTGTAATGCATGCATATTGTTAATTTCTATTCCATTGGCTATGATTTAATTTTTCATAGTCATAAAAAATCATCCACCAAGAGTGCCTCGAGGGATATACAAGAGGGGGTAAATGTCTTGTTGATATCCAGCTGTGCCACCCAGGGAGAACTACTGAAATCGTTTTTAATTTAACTATTTTACATTTTGATCTTTAAATACTTCAGTTTCAAGCTCTCTGTTGCTCAGGGTTAGCCTCCATTTTGTGTAGAATATTCATGACGTGTTCCAGTGAAGGTATTTTTGAATATTTTGACACTTAAAAAAGGCTAAGCCTGAGTAAATGCGTCAGTAATCAAGGAACACAGCAGTATTATAATACAAATTTGAAAATGGTCTATTTAATGATTGTGTCAATTATTTTAGAACAGTACTGTAGTAAGACCTGTAGTAAGAAAGACTAACCCTTCTTGTTCTTATCAAATCTTTTGAAGACAACATCAGCAAGTTTAGATGTCAGCTTATTGTAAAGTTTCTCATTTGGTGCTGGTGAAGTATAACCATAGAGATATACCAGAGGTGCTTGTAAGGAAAATCCTTGGAGAGGAAAAGAGGAGTTAGAAGAAAAATTATAATTTATTATTTAATGGGAAATAAATAAAATAATAAATATTCAAAATGTTGTCAACAAAAAGGAATCCCAAGGAATTCAAAACAATCAGCAAGACACCCAAAACAGACAAACCAATTATTATTACCTTCTTCAATGTCAGCAGGTCGTTCAATCAGCAAGGCTCCTGGTGTTAATAAATAAATAAAAATTTAATAAATAATAATTATCTAGACCCCTTGTAGTAATTTGCAGAGCATGTAATTTGGAAGACAAAACAATGGATTCTAGTTCTCAGGAGAGCAAAATTCTATTGTTTTGTCCTTCAAATGGAGCTTTATTGGGAATATGCAGTAAGGGGTCTAAAATAGCCAAAACATTTTGTAGATTATTCTTTCGTAAAAACTCAGTTTGGGCTCCCTGTGGGGAAATAGGGATGATTCCCCTTCCCCTTGTTACAATAT
This sequence comes from Anthopleura sola, assembly GCA_023349425.1. Taxonomy (NCBI): domain Eukaryota; kingdom Metazoa; phylum Cnidaria; class Anthozoa; order Actiniaria; family Actiniidae; genus Anthopleura; species Anthopleura sola. The sequence continues at coordinate 15,387,159 of JALHLI010000003.1, read as the reverse complement.
TTTTTTGAAAGGAGTTAACGTTAACTAATAAAAAACTAACCTACTGAACCTGGAACACCTACTGTTCCCTATAAAATTTGTGAAAAAATACAGAAATCATTAATAATGTGCAAAATTGTTGTTGAGTGGTGAGGGTGGGAAGGAGAGAAGCTGGGTAGAGAAAGCAGCTCTAAGTAGTGCAAAGATCTACATCAAAGCAGTGTATAGATGTAGTGTGCAGGTCCTACATCAGCTTCTAGCTGTCTAAATATAAATAAAGTATGCAAGTATGCATGTACCCATTCATCATTCCTAAACCCATTTTCATGATAAATACTTTTAAGTGTTGCCTATTAATTCTTGATATTACTGTGCCAACCAGAGCTCTATTGGCTAATAAAATTTAGAGCTCTTTTGTTTTAATGGTTGGGAAATTTGAATGTGAAAAGATTCCTGATGTCAATGTTTGTAAACAATACATTTTGCTATACATAACCAAATGAACACAACTCTAGCCATCAGGGACTTTGGCTTTAGAAAGTCAAAAATTACAAGTACTAAATTATCCAGAAAATTAAAAATTTGACTGGTGGAAGCCAAAAGCTGAGATGTTTATCATTCTTACTATTTGTTCTATTTGTTATGTGTGTATCATGAATCATAAGGAAAATAATATTTGACTTCATAGTTATTCTCTATACAGTACCTGTCCAACATCCAAGTCAACAAACACTGGCCGTCTACCCATTCTGACAGCATAGTTTAATAGAAGCATACAGAGAGCGGATTTCCCAACATCTGTTGGACCTACCACCATCACCTATAACATTTCAAGACAAAGCACACCGTGGATTATAGCACCATTTTTACCCTCATGCACAGGACTCCTTGGTATTCTTGGTAAGGGAACTTCAAGGTATTTTGACCGACACACTTTTGTGTACTCTTAACAGGGCTCAAAATAACAGCCAGTCAATGGTCAATGTCTGGCCAAATTTGGTGCTTGACCAGTCAAATACAGTTTTGAACAGACATGTTGACCGGTCATATTTGAAAAAAATAAAATAAAATATCATATGCTGGACATCTTGACCAGTGTATGACTGGCCGTTATTTTGAGCCCTGTTGTAAACATCGGAGTGTCTACATCGAACTGTCTGATTTCACCAACATAAAAGAAAATGTACTCCAAAGATGACTTCTGCTCAGGTTTTCGAAACGTCGGTCTCTACCAACAACAGTCTTTCTCAAGACTACACTCACCCGGACGATCACATTACTCACTCAAATAAAAGAAACTGTTGGGATGACCAACTATGAATATTGAGGCTATCAAATGCATGTGTTTGTGGACCTTTCCACAGTGAAAACTATTAGTTTAATGAAGATTACCATTTGTTAATTATTAATCATTTCTGACCATCCAAAAATTGGCAATGACCAGTCAAAAATGTATATGGCTGGACATCTCGATAGGCATATAACCAGCTATTATTTCGAGCCATGATGACTCCATGACACTTAATAAAATGTCACTAAGAAACAGCTGCAAAAATTGCCTACCATTATTTTTCTTACCCTGGGTCCAAGTTGAGTGTCGTCTGGTTTGTCTGCCTTTTCTCTCATTTGCTCTAGTGACATATGTAGATTTAGATACATAACCATAGGTGTCTCTTTGGAGATATAGGCTACCTCAACAGGGCCAATAATGTAAATACAGTTAAAGAATTTTATCCAAAACTAATATCATATCAAACTGGGGACTGAGCTGTACCACTGTCGTAGTTCGCAGTGATGATTAGCAAAATCAAGTTTTATAAGTCTTTTCTAGCCCTCTCCCCTTATGAATGTTTGAATATGAATGAATGCTTCATTATAAAGGATTTAAAGATAATGATGGTGATAAATCGATGCTTGACCAGGATCACTACTACTCTGGTTTGGGGATATTTCTGGTAGGTCATACATGTGTTGGTGCCAATAAACTAAACCACAGGTAGCCCAGTTTGTAGGAATAAAACAAAGTTTTTTTTATTGTAGATTTAACTTTCCCTACCAAATAGTTAGACGTCCAGTAGATAGTTGTAGTACTAGTAAACAATAATACTATTGCTTTATTTTATTTTGAGCATTATTTATGCACAAATAGTTCCTGATTGGTAAGAGAAGGAAATTTGGCTCAGCCAAATTTATCTGGAAACAGCAGCTGGAATTCGAAATTGTTCTGAAGTATTATAAAATCTTGTGTATTAATATTTATTAAAGCTTTAGGTTTCCCAGGTAATAATAAAAGGATATCTCAATGGAACAGCCTTGCCATGTAAAAACAGCAAACTTTGAACCTTCTTTGAAAGTAAACTTTTTATTCTTGACTAACTCTGTTCCAAAGACTTCCGCCTGACCTGACAGCAGCTGAAATGAGAAATGATGTCAATATTCCAAGAAGTCATACGTATTAAGTTACATAAGTTATATCACTTTTACAATTTTTTAGGCTTCTAAAGAATTACATAGTTTATATAGCCAAGAATCTTACCACAAGGTTCACTCCTTTGCCTTCCTCAGCGATTTCGATCCTGAGTTCTGAGTCTTTTTCGAGTTTCCATTGCTGTCTTTCCTCTGCCTAATGATAAGGAAGCTTATGTTGTAGTGTAAACGAATATTATAAACGGTCAAGAATAAGCTTAATTTCGAACTTCTGAGAACTAGTTTCTAAACCCTCACTTACCTGCCTCCTGTCTTCATCAACTTCCATTTTCGGTTTTCAAAAGGCAGCAGCAAATCTAATAGAATAATGTCCTACAAAGAAACAATAAATATATCCATGGTTTTAAAATGAAAAGAGATCTTTTGTCTTAAGTATTTCTTCTGCATTGTCGCTGTCGCCGCCATGTTGCCTCGAGTTCCTCGAGTGGCGAGGCTACAAAGGCTACGAAGCCTGATCTTCTTAGTAGGGGAGGGAGAGGTCATGCAAAGTCAAAACAGCTGAATAGGAATTTTCTCCTAAACCGGAAGCATTGCAACAACATTTTCATATTCAAAAAAATATACAGTGACAACTATAAAAATTTTTTTCTGAATTCATTGTATGATTAACGAGTTAAAAGACAAATGCCCCATCCCCTCCCCAGTTAGGGTAGTTTTAGTCTTGGCTTTTGGCGGGAAACTGGGACGCGCGCGCGCGCTGGCTCGTCACAAAGGAAGAGTTGCCGCAGTTGTTGAATCAGTTGCCGTGTAGCTCTCGCTTCGTGAGGAGGTAAGCAAGTTGGAGCTGTTTTTTTAACGACTTTACAACATTATAACTTAAAGGAATTACCTTGAAACTGGATAATTCTATAAATCTTTGCTCACTAGAAGTTTGGGAAAGCTAAAACAGCCGAGTATTTAATAATAATGGTAGAGTATTTACATTTCATATCAATGAGATTGGTAAGCTTAGAATTTGTTGCAGTTCACAGTTCAAGAAAGGCATTTATTAGCTTACTAGTATTTTTATTGTCTTTTAAGCTTTTTTATTTTAATAAGATATATTAGGCAAACACAAGAAAAAGCCAGGGGTACAAGCTACTGCTAAAATTTCTTCATCTTATTAACCTTTCAATGAATTATTTTACATGAGCAATAGCTGATGAGAGCTGATGAGCGAAATGTTTCATATTTTTTAAAGAAGATCCTTCCTTTACTAAGCTCAACTTAGCTAGTTCATAATGATAATAATGATGACAACAAGCTGCACTTTTTGTTTCAGATAAACAAAACAAAATCAAAGGCTTGATGAATGAGTGGATATGGAGACAGTTTTTCTACTTTATCATTCACTTGAAAAACCATGCATGGACTTATCATACACACTATTTACATTATGGAAGTACTTCCTAAGATCTGCATTCTCCTACTTACATAGAATAAAGACTTGTTTTAATTTTTTATATAAATATGCAGAATATTTATCTCTTTCTGTGGAATTGGAAGCTTTGTGTCTCAAAATTTTCCACTTAATAACAGCGAACTGGATTCTGATTTTTATTGGATTATTTATGGTAAACTGGTTTTACAGAAGACAGAAAATTCATCAACACAAAGGTATATGTATACATATTTAGAAAGACTTTCCTCTTATGACTCTGATTTTTGCATGATGACATTTGACCCTTGCTTTTCTTCCTATATGAGCCCTTGTAAAAGCCTACTTTGTCCACTTCCATATAAAAAGGAATGGTCCCTTAGAGGATAAGATTTTAATACAAGGGATTTTACAATTTGTTACTGATATACCTCCATATTAAAGGAAACAGATGAAAGCTCACCTTGCTTTTATTTTTTTGTTAACCAGATACTTCAACTAGTACATTTTCAAAGAAAGATGCATTTCCAGTTTTAGAGCTCTGTAACATGATAAAGGTTTGTTTTATATTTTTTCAGGGTGTCTGAATTCTTGTTTTATTTTACTAAAATCAAAATAAATTCAAAATAATATTCTTCTATTTAGGACTGTGATAATCCTATTATTGCTAAAGAAGTTATATCACTACTGGAAGATGCCAAATTAGACATTAATGCAGTTGAACCTAGTGCATGCTCTGGACTGACACCTTTCTTGGTAAGTAAAGTGTTAGAATAGGGCATTATGGTTGTTTGTTATAATATAATATTAACTTCAAACTAACTTTTCAAATTAATGTTTACTAAAAACATTTTTCATAAAAGCACAAACTCAAGCTGCATTGGGTCTACACATATTGCTTACCCAGTTTGTTTTTCCTTGCAAGTTCCTTGGTTTAACATTGTAAGAATACTTTGTAATTTTCAGTGTGCATGCATGAGTGGAAGCATGGAACTTGTTGAGTACATGTTAAAGCATGGTAAGTACATTTCAGAACTGAATTGTAGCTAATAATTATAGACTGTCTGATATAATTATATTTAAAAAACAGTGTCCAGTGTGATATAAGTAGAGGAAAGTGAAAAATTGGTTATCTTTTCTATAAAGTCAAAGCATTCTTTACATTAAGCTTGCCTATGCACTTGATTTGATGTGTCTATTTTGTTCTTTTCCCATTCATTAAGTTGGCATTTATTATTAAAATATTTCAATAATTTTAGAAATTATGAATTTTATTTTCATTTTAATGTGTGAATCATGTGAAATTGGCAGTAATACCAGTAATACTAATAATACCTAACATTGGTAGCAGAGTGGGGTGGGGTGCTTTAGCGCCCCACTTTACAAGGGGTGAGGGGTGCCCAGCACCCTCACTTCTTAGGTAATTGCAGATATCAGAGCTACACTCTAGCCTTGACTAGAAACAATTGTTTGAAGGCAATGGAGTGTAACTCCATTAACAACGTTGACAATAAATATGCAGTCAAAAAGGTTATCAAAGTGAATGACCAATAAAGAGTCTAACTTGTGTCTTTTGAATGAAAATTGTAAGTAAATCGTTTATAAGGGGGGAACTAGCACATATATCCTGAACAGGCACCCCCACTTTTCAAACTGCTCTGCTGCCGCCTCTGCTTGGTATCTTTATGGATATATTGAATTTATTTAGAATTTTACTTTTCCCATTTCTCCTTTCTTCCATTACTCCATACTTTAATTCGAAGTAATTCTAGTATACTTATTACCTTTTCTTCGAATACCCAGGAGCTAATATCAATTCTCAGACAGCCTGCCAAGATGGTCCTCTTCATATCGCTACGTTTGCTTGCGCAAACCAAAACAGTAAAGAATGTTTTGATGTAATCGCGATTCTCATCAAAGCTGGTTAGTATAAAGATTCAGTTAGATTGTCACCATCGATCATTGTAACGTAAAAGATTATCCACATTTAAGGGATACTTAGGTACTAAATACAAAACCACCAATTCTGACTTTTCAACTGAATTTTAGAGCATTTTTATGACAAAGGAAACAAATTAAGTTTTTAATCAGGTTATTTTGCTGTCTAGTTAACGCTCCAAAGCTCCATTTTCATTTAGATTAATCTTCTGCAGGATGTGATCTCAACTCTAAAAACTGGCTTGGAAACACGCCTTTGTGCATTGCTGCCTCTTATGACAGAAAACGCCTTATCCGTTATTTGTTGTTCCAAGGTAACGTTAATAATAGTCAAGTTCCTTCTTGAGTCCTCCCGTCCGTTACAGATCCATCAGTCGCTCGTGTTTTGTTTCCGTTATAAAACAGATTCGCGCAAAAATATGTGATGATTTTGCATAAATTACTGCACTTGTTACTTTTTTGCTTTTGAAATTTAAAGGTGCCGATCCTAGTATTTGCAACAACGACGGCGTTTATCCCATTAATTTTGCAACGAACGCAGGTAAGTTATGGACCTCGGACAGTCTCAAAAAGTTTTCAGTCACTATAGTTTTTCACAGTTCTTTCTTTTGTTTTCCATAGGAAATACACATATTGCCAGTTTGCTGGCCATAAATTTACCAAATCCTCATGTATGGGATTTCATAGAGCCGCACACCCCGCCACGAATTAAACTTGGTCTTCAAACTCCTAGCAAACAGCACTTAGTCCAATCATCCTTTAATCAGAATAAGAGAAAGCTCAATACATTCAGAACACCGAGACCTATTCGTACACGTCGCTTATAATGAGCGACGTTGCAAATCAAGTTGTTGCTCAGATACGTCTGAGACATCAAACGAAACATCATTAAAAAAGTACGCTTTCTGCTTGTTAACTGACTATGTGGTTCAGGGTGTTGCCGCGGATTCTAGACCGATTGCGTAATCTCCTAATCTTCAATCAGATTTGTGGGAATTTCAAATGTTTTAACTTAAAATTCCTTAAAGTTTTTTCTTAAAATTCCTGTTTATAAAAAAAAGTTTTGACTCAAAAGTTGAATGCGAACATTTTCTTTCTACTGCAAACTATTTTATGAGGATAAGAAACAAGGAAAATAATACGACTCGTAGTTTTGTCTGACTGAAATTGTATTTGTATTCAAAAATTGTTTTCATAGCTATCTACATTTGTAAAGCATTTCCTGAGTTTGGACTACTCAGCAGAGTAGTTTGTGTTTTTTTAGATTCCAAACATTTTTGTGCACGTCAATAGCTTTTGCCCCTTCTGTTTATTGGCCGGCAGGGTAAGTTTTGATAAGAATGTCATTTTGTCACCGTCTTCATGCTGTTCGTGGATTATTTTAAGACAAAAAAGGCAGTCGGATTATGTTTGCTTTGACTAAATTTAACCGAATTTTGGCTGAAGGCTGCTTATATGATACCCACGATTATGTTTCTGGCCTAGAGCGATACGTTTTGTCTGGAATTTCGGGTAATAGCCGGGTGTACAAAGTTTATAATGCAAAAAGGATCGTTTTACATATTTTATTCGGTAATCATTGCTTTGATATGACTAGACTATACACTCTTCAATGTTATATGTTTTTGCGGTGAAATTATGCACTGTGCATCTTGGATGCTTTTTTTTTTGTTTGCTAAGTATTAGTCCTTAAAGTGTCAAGTTTGACATGTTGACCACACGAAAGGGTAAATGTGACTTGTGCCCTTTTCTGGTTGCTATTTGAATTTGGCTCTCTAGGTGTCCTTATTGTGTTAGTCTATTCGTCTCCATTATCACTTAAGGTCGCAGATCCATATTTTGACGCTAGATCAATCGAATGCAAATATAAAGATATAAGTCAATATAGCAAAGGATCCAAGGATCCTTATAAAGGCATTATTTGATAGAACGGTGCTTCCTTCCTGCCATGGTTGGTTGGATTCCCAGTTTGGATTCAAAGACAATACTTTTGCTGTCAAATGGTAAATATACAGTGTGAGAGACAACTGGAACTTTCTTGGTCCAGTGCACTTTTGCATAATAAGACAGCGGTCAACCAACAATCTTCGTGCAGCTCAATCATTCATTCATACCGTGAGAACGGTGACAAGAGTCATGGAACTAAGAAGTCCTATCTTGGTATTAGCTGCTGTAATATTCACTTCATTTTGGGGTGGTAAGTAAAGTAAATTATATCATCGCATTAGTAAGATATGTGGTTTAGTCAGTACAAATGTGTTACCTTAGACTTGTCTGTGTGTGCGAAGAATAATAAAGTTACTTGAACACTTAATCATCTTTGAAAGAAAAGCAAAGACCCAAAAGAAAGCCAAAGTTTGTGCATGTGATATATGTTGGTTTAAATTCCTAAGTCGTAAATTCCATTTTGATTCTGGTCACGATTTGAAGGTAATTAGCTATCTAACAATCACACTTTTTGAATTATTAAATATGTGTGACATTTGCCTCTGATCAATGACTGCATGAAGGTGGTGTGCTAGAAACTGATGCCCAAGAGATGTTAAGATATTTTCAAGAGTTTAATGAAGTTTTTACCAATCTTCTCAAAGACTTGAAATTCATAACTGCTTCAATGAACTTAATTGAAATTCTGCTCTTCATGTTCTTCAATAAATTAACTAAGAATAACATAGATTAAGAAACTTTATCTGTTTTAACGCTAGAAAGGTCACATACTTCCTATAAACTTTTACAGCCAGACGAGGTAGTGTGAAAAAGCTTAATAAACTCAGTTCTTGGTCACCATATGTTGATATATGTTGATATATGTTAGTGATATTCACGTCTGAACTTCTGTTGTGTACTGAGTAACACATTCTTTGATACACTTGGTTTGCTGAGAGGCGAATATTTGACACGGCATATATTCCTCCTCTTATAATTACCTTAATTAAAATAATTTCTCTTTTATCCTTTTCGTTTCAGATGCTAGATCTCAAATTAATGGTAAGTTCTGTCAAACTAGTATTGCTGTTTATTCCCTGGTTTAAGAAATATCAGTTTTCTAGCCGATAAAGGAGAACATGAACACTAACTAACAATCAACCGAGACAGACACCTTTTTTGGAAGTGGTTGTTGGCAGTAATCAATCAGAATAATACGAAAACTGCCGTGAGAAATACTTGTTGTCAGCACATCTCAGCTGAGAATGTTTTCTTGTTATGTGTTTTTATCAACATGTCCCCCAAAACAGTCTTAGCCCTTGAGGAAGACCCTCCTAAATTCTTTTGCTTTGGGCTTGTCTAACCACAGTTGATAAAGCTAGGAAAGCTTTCTAGAAAAAATTCTTTTATTATTTCGCTCAAACCACAAAAGATATAGAAGAATATGTATCTTGAGGAAGCTTTGTTTAAATTATCATTATAACTGAATACCTAGGAAGTGGGGATTTAGCGGTAGAGCGAGATGACAATTGATGTGGTTATTAATCTCTTTTACCATTATCACTCCCATTTTTAAGAATAATTTCTTATTGCCTTTATATGCTCATGCATCGTAGGTAAATTATCTGCTAATGAATAGCAAATCATCATTAATTGCGAACGAAATGCACTTATCAAAAGTACTGATATAATCATATCAAGGACTATTAAACTAATTGTTTTGCTGTTATGCGTGATGCATTATTTGACATGTCGATTTATCGGACAAAAAAATAATTTTTTGAGCCGTGGATTATTGGCTTTGAAAGAAAATAAAACAAGTCACGACTTGGGATTTATAGAATCAGTTGTTTTTCTTAAGTTATTTATAATTACTAGGTTCTCACTATCAATCGTTCCATTAGAAAAAGCAAAAAGGCTTATATTATTAGCCCTTAGGCTGAAATTGTATGACAGTGTGGGTCATTTTTGTGCTTTTGTTTGTGGCTTTCATTGATTAGCACATGTAATCACTTAGGACTTAGTAAAATCAATTTTAATTAATATTTCATGCTTGTTTCACTAACTGGTTTTCATGAGCTACAGCGAAAAGTGGAAAACTTTAAAAGTAACATGGGATTACTGGTTTATATGGAATTCAGAAATCCCGGTTAAAAACATAGCTAGCCCATAGATTATTAAAACGGGGGGCTTTATTAATTATAGCTATCTGTATCGCGCGAGAGGGTCCTGAACCAATCGGCATACAGCGTTTTATGCATGGTCTCTGCTAAAAAGCATGAGAATTTCAAGCCAATGGGCTTGTTCTAAAGTTTTGCTTAGAATTTCCTTCGTGGACTAAAACTCTAAACTTTGTTTCTAAGTTGTTTCGAAATTTGTGAAGTTTTGATTTTGGATCAACAACTTACGAAGAAACTTGACTTGCCAATATCATTTATAAAGACAAGCTTTTATACTATCTTATCATCTTAGTTAGCTATGAAATATTTGATAAGGGATGATTATGCCAATGTGTTCATTTTTCATTGTTACGTCGTTTGACACGGAATTTCATCCATTTTCATTCACTTTTATTCAAAAGCGGTCAGTTTTTTTAAGGACATGCCATTAGAAATTTCCACTGAGAAATGTCAAAGTTCATTTTTGTTTTCGAATCATAAATGTTATTTCAAGCATATTCTTTCTCCATTAAGTCGGGTTTTGATTATCAGCTAATTTTCAATCTAAACACAGTCCACTCCTGAAAAACACATTTTCTGCGGTTGGTTTTGTCTGTAAAAGGAGGCGCAAATGTCAACCGTACTGACAGATAATTCAAAATCAAAACACGTACCCGCAGTTAATAAACGCGGGCTAAAATACCATGCGTGCATCCAACACTACCATATCACTAACAACCTATGTCTGCGTATTACGGTAACAGGAAGTGAAGATCACATCCAGTCAAATCACGGCGTGCATCCCAGTCCACATTCTCTTCTCGTCTTCTGAGGTTTTATGCAAGATTGCTGTACCGCGAAATTTTAATCTTTTGGGTTTGCCGGGGAAAAGGCCGTTGTGGCCCCAGCCTTCATCGGCCAGTTTAGCTGTTAGTACTAGCGCGTCACCTCAGCCTGTTTGCTGACGTTTCCTTCCATGATCGTTCCTCGGAGAAAGTTCTGGAAAAAGCATACAATGTCATGTGCTCGTTTTGTTTTATCATTCCAGGTGAATGTGGAGGTACACAAATAGGTCACAGTGGTACACTAAACACCCCTAACTATCCTGCGAACTATCCAGTCAATCAAGTATGCGTGTGGGTTATCATAACACCAGGAAGCGGAAAGAATGTTAGGCTTACGTTTGATTACTTCGACCTCGAACCTAATTCAGTTTGCAGATATGATTATGTGCTAATAAGAGATGGCTCCTCGGGCAGTAATGTTATGATCGGCAAATTCTGTGGTTCAAGTAAACCTGCTACGATAACGTCCTCTGGGAATTCATTGTGGGTAGAGTTTCGTTCAGACTCAAGTGAAACAAGACGAGGATTCGTCGCTCGATGGGAAGTGGAAGGCTCCTTTCTTCCAAGCACATTAATTCCAGAAACGGAAAGAATTCAAACAGAGACACCTCCCACGAAAGGTATAAGTAGTGGCTTAGAACTGTTAAAAACTGCGCAAAGCTACTGCTTGAAGGACATGAAGGAAGTCGATTCATTTGCATATCCACATACGAAGTTGAAATAAATGAAGAATAATTAAGAAATTTACATGTAATCGCTTGCATGTACAACTCATTTTCAGCTTACGAAATTTGGCACTTTATGATGGCTGAGAATAGTGTTTATCATGTGGTTCACGTGATCATATGCTGCATACTTTTGCATACTCTTTAAAATCAAAGAGCCGTTTATTTTTCCTGGCTGCTAACTTAACGTTTTTTCCATTTAGCTCCCACAGATCCACTGTTATGTGGAGGAGACGTCCATGGTACGCGTGGTATCATCATTACGCCAGGATACCCCAATAACTACCCCGTCAACAAAAAATGTTATTGGTCAATTACGGTACCGCAAGAGCGACAGATCCGTCTCTATTTTGATAGCTTCAATATCGAGAATGATCGCACGTGTAGGTATGATTACCTTGAAATCAGGGATGGAGGAGACTCCACTGGAACATTCATAAGCAAACTATGTGGCAGAGAGATCCCTTCATCTGTGACATCTACTGGTAATGTTATGTACTTGGAGTTTAGTTCAGATAGCAGTGAAACTGAATCTGGTTTTAAAGCTGAATGGCATGCCACAGGTGGACCTCCTAGAACATTTCCACCTCCACCGACCACGCGTTATGTTCCTGAAACACGGAAACCAACAAGATTACCAGGTTAGTACAACCCAGATTCCACTGTGTGGGATGATGCATATCGTTTCCTAAGGGGTTGTAGTTTTTCGTAGCCAAAAAAAGAAAGTAATTAGTTTTTAAAAACTTTTTAAGACAAAATTCCTGTATAAGAATGATAACTCTTGAGTTTATGACCGCACTATTACGAATACTCAACATAAACTCTTGCTGTCTTAGGAGAATGCGGTGACATCACTTTAAGAGGTACCGGTGGCACCATCACAAGTCCTAATTATCCTTCCAACTATCCAATCAACAAAATATGCTCATGGACGATCAAGGTGGAATCTGGTGAATTTGTTGAGTTGGAGTTCAAAGCGTTGAACATCGAAAGGGATTCCACTTGTCGATACGATTATGTCGAGATCAGAGATGGAAGCAGCGATCAGTCAGCACTTAAGGATAGACTTTGCGGTGATCAAATTCCAGAAGTAATGAAATCAACGGGAGATGCTCTACATATAGTGTTTTTCTCTGATAATTCAGAAACAGAAAGAGGTTTCCATGCCACTTGGAGGGCGGTGGATGATATAGGAAGGGTGTCTCCTACTATGCCTCCTATGGTGATAACCACTAAACCTCCATCACCCGGAGAACGAGGTATAATATTTTTTGCATGTAGTACAGAATTACAACAAGTCAATAGGCCTTTGGCACCTCGCAGTACTTAATTAGCCCAAACAACAAACAATTTCTATGAAAAACAAACAAGATTTTGGTGCCTCAGTTACAGTGACGTGAATCAGAATTTAAAAAGCACTCTATTTCGTGGCTCGTACCCTTATTGCTTTGAAATGTGACCGTGTCTTTGTCGTTTTTTTAATGTGTTGCCGTTTCTTCTTTAGGTTGCGGAGGAAAACTTACCGCAATAACTGGTGTTTTCCAAAGTCCACAGTATCCTAATAATTATCCAACGAATTTAATGTGCCACTGGACTATAGAAGCACCACAAGGATACAAAATTCGACTTGAACTAACTGCCTTTAATCTGGAAGCTGATTCAACCTGCCGGTTTGATTACTTGCTTATTCATGATGGTCCTTCAGTGGGATCTAGAGAACTAGGAAAATTTTGTGGCCCCGATGGCTCTTCCAGGATAGGTCCGGTTGAGAGTACATCTAATATAATGACTGTTGTATTCAACTCTGATTCTTCAATGACGAATACGGGCTTCCAAGCTTACTGGTATGCCAATAATGGTCAAGGTCTAACTTCTCCTGCCCCAACACTTACTCCTTTTACTCCATACAGGGGAGGTGAGTTAATTGATGTTTTAAAGGAGTCCATTGTAGTTTTGAATATATGAATGTTTATAAATGTTTTTATGAATTTCTATATCGGAGTTGGTACAAATATATGTGGATGTTACGTCTTACTAAAAAGTAATGGGTAATAACCACTGAAGATACTTTTTACTAACAGGTAATAGCAACTGTCACTCAGCTTTGCCTTGTGTCATCTTAAACCGCCTGCTGAGTGTCCTGTTGTACAAACAGCTCTAATAGTTTTTTTATATAGTTCGACATATAGAGTTGCCTGACTTATTATGTTTGTGTTTTCAATACATTGCAGCGTGTGGTGGAAACTTTGTCCAGCCAAGTGGATATTTTTATTCCCCTGGTTACCCTGTTTACTACAGCAACAACCTTGATTGTATATGGGTTATTGGAGTCCCGGACAACAAACTGATCGCTCTTGGGTTTGAAGAGTTTGATCTCGAAGGAGGAGACAGTTGCCGCTTGGATTATGTTGAAGTTCGTGATGGCGATTCGCAGAACTCCCCATTGATCGGTAGATATTGTGGTACCACTGCCCCTATGGTGGTAAGAGGATCGTCTAATAAATTCTGGGTCCGGTTTCATTCCAACGGCTTTATAACTGGTAAAGGATTTGAAGCAACGTGGATTACGGAAGCTCAATTCATTAAACCCGTTAATGGTGGACCGAGTGCCACTACCTTAGGAGATGACCCACAGCAAGAACTTCAAAGTAAGTATTTGTGCACTTTATTAATCACCTCCTGAATTTCTAGACGATGGGCGTGCACTTTAATGACATCATTGTCTGCTAAAATCTGTAGACGATGACCTATTTACACAATAAATAGATTCTGACTTGTGAGTGCATAGTTACTGCCGGGTCAGTTGTATATGGCAATAGTCATGAATAATATTCGTATCCCGGCTCTTGTATGACTATCAATCAAGAAAAAATTGATAAGCTCTCATTTAAGAAAATTGACTGAAATAGCCATATTTGAGCACCCTCTTGTAAAACATTTCTCGTGAAGTTGGTATCCTAAATAAAAATAAAGTTATGATTATTGAAACAGAGCACCCTTATTTCTATGGTAAAATTTGTCATTGCCATTTGCAGAAGAATGTGGCCACTCACTTGGCTTAGAAGACAACAGAATCAAAAACTCTCAGTTTTCAGCATCTTCGCACTGGATGTCTATTTATAAATATGGTCCCCAACGAGCACGGCTAAATAATCGTGATTGGCCCCAAGGGTGGGTTGCTGACCCCAGTGATAAAAATCCATGGATAAAAGTCAAGTTTGATGATCTCCACGTTATCACTAGTATAGCAACCCAAGGGTATGGTAACCCTATACTCAGTGAATGGGTAAAGAGTTATAAGGTTACCTGGTTTGATAGGAAACAAGATTATGTGCCATATCAAGAGGAGGGTAAAGAAAAGGTAAGATAAAAGTTTGCAGTAAGTGTTTCTTGATCTTTTATTGTATTTTTTTAAGTAGCGGAGACTAACGAAAATACCAAGATTCCATACCATCATCATGATCATTTGGATATTAAAAACTTCACCGTCGGATGAAAAGCTGATTGCCCCTCCTTTTATTGTTCTGATAGGTCTTCAGAGGTAACGTGGATAGGGACTCCGTCGTTCGACATCTACTGAAGGTACCTTTTACAACAAAGGAGGTTGTACTTCATCCAAAGACATGGCAGGGAGGAATTGGACTTCGAATGGAACTTTATGGATGCAATTTAGGTACACTATATTTAGACACTTCAACTATGATTTTGAAACTTGGTTTGATTCAGTTTATTCGTTAATAATACGAGTTGAATGATGTGACATGGTAATGATTGTTGAATTTTGTGTGCTTCAGATGACTGCATGAAACCTTTAGGAATGTCAAATGGTGCCATCAAGGACAACCAACTCAGAGTATCGTCAGCTTGGATTAATCAGCATGGTAGATATGGAGCAAGTCGTGCAAGACTGAATATCACTGCATGGCCTCAAGGATGGATAGCAGGTGAAAATGACCAGGCTCCATGGCTTCAAATCAAATTGAAAGATGAGTATATTGTGACGCAGATAGCTACTCAAGGATTTGGTGGTGCATTAGATCAGTGGGTCAAGGCATACAAGTTGACATGGCTGGATGACAAACGTAAATGGCAGGACTATCAAGTAAAGCGAAAAAGTCGGGTGTCCGAATGGAAAATTAAGGTAACAATGCAAATATTGCTGTATTCCTTATATCATCATTTTCTCTAGTAAGACAGTAAATCAGACCCTTTTTCAATGCCTTTTAGGCATTCCATGATCGAAACAGGTCTTGCCTTTAATATATAATATATTTATCAAGATGGTAATATAAATTCATTTGGATTTTTTTTAGAAATTTCATGGCAATAAAGACAAAAACTCTATTGTTCGTCATATTTTGAAGAATCCAATCAGAAGTCAGTTTATTCGCATTTGGCCATTAGAAAAGCACATTTCTTTTTCAATGCGTACAGAGTTATATGGCTGCCCAGTTGGTAAGTGTGTTTGTTACTTAGGTCAGTGCCTTCCTCCTTTCTAGAGTATGCTATTACGGTGTGTTTAGAACAGATAAAGTACTATTGGAGCAAATTTCGTTAGAGTGTATTGGTCATTGTGATTACTCACCATGCTTTGACTATAATGGTCCCGATTCTCCGAATTCTAAATTCGCAAACTATTATTCGCTTGGTTCATTTGTTACCTACTGTGTCATTTTGCTGCCGTATTTGCAAGATCTGCTTTATAATAATATTATCAAAATTTCATGCTCTATGCTCTGTGTAAGTCACCCGCGAGATGTTAAGAAAACTGGAGCTCATGAACCTCGTTAGATGCGACGCGCGGTAATTCATGCTACTATAATTTGTGCACGTTTCACACAACATACAAAGCATGGTTACATTTTCTTGTTTATTTTGCTTCCCAGAACAACTAGGTCGGCCTACTCTCTGTAAAAGAATAGGAAATCGATTAAATGGAGAGTCACGCCTTATGAGTACGGAAGGTTGTGTTTGGAAGCTGTCACCAGTATCATCTCAAGGAACATATGTCCTAAAATTTGATCGGTTCAACTTCAAGAATTCTGATTCAACATGCACAAAGGATTATGTTGAAGTTCGTAATGGATTCACTCAATATGCTCCACTGATTGGAAAATACTGTGGTAATAGTAAACCTAGCCCTGTCAGGTCTTCAGCGAGTGCTCTTTGGATTAGATACGTTGTGTCAGGTGAAGCCAGTACCAAAGTGACTATGTCTTACGAATTTGTACCATCAAATAGCCAAGGCACTGGAATCCATCCTACATCAGGTAAGATAGCCTTCTACATAGATAGAGAAATGATGTTTTCAGTATCTGGGGTTGAAGGAGTCAATTTTGTAGATATGTGGATTATCTTATTCAGGCTGGCCTTTACACGGTACCGGACGAATTTTTAACCGTACAAAAAGTTTAGACGTTCCGTTTACAAGGAACTGTGCTATCCGGAAAAAAATTCAAACGCCTAGCAGTGCAAATTAAAGAAAAGGTTCAGTGTAAATGGTATAAACTGGTCAAAGTTTTGAACCGTTAAAAATTCGTCCTGTACCGTGTAAGGCCAGTCTCAACATACCAAATTCATTACTTTTACTCTTATCAGGTACCTGCGGATTGCGTTCCATTCCCGAAGCCAATAAGAATCTAAATAACTGGCCGGGTCAGTGGCCTTGGCAAGTAGCCCTTTCTCTAATGGGACACTCAGACCAACAATGTAGTGGTGCGTTGATAGGAACTCAATGGGTTCTGACTGCGGCTCATTGCTTTCAGAGGTAAATACTTAATTTCAACTCAACAATCTTCTATTTCTATCATAATGGAGAAATAAATTGCCCTGTAGCTTTTTTGCCTACAAGCCTGTGGTTGTAGATGGGATTCATACAACTGACAATTAAACCTTACTTGGGAAGTAACCCTGTACTTTTGAAAAGAATAGTTCCAAGTCGCGCAGTCAAGCTTTTACTGAAGGTTGTATTTTTATTCTACTTTACAGATTTCAGCTGTCGTCTTCCTGGGTAGTCCAGGCTGGAGTATGGGATCTTCATAATAAGGATGGAAATGAGCAGGAACTATCTGCTAAAGCTATCTATAGACATCCTTATTATGATAGAACATCTCATCAAAACGATATTGCATTAATCTACCTCGAAACACCTGTGAAAATCAATGAAAGGGTAAGACCCATATGCTTGCCTAAAACTGAACACATACGACCTGGAAAGAGGTGTTCATTAGCCGGATGGGGACGCTCTACTTTACCTCAAACTACTTCCATCCCTCTTCTTTCTAAAAATGTGACTCTACTTTCACAACCGGACTGCAACCGAAATACGAACAATGGTGTTGGTACAAATTTGTTTTGTGCTCGTGGAGTTGGTGACAGTTGTTATGGAGATGCCGGAAGTCCGCTAATGTGTCAAGATGAATCCAACAAGTGGGTTTTCACCGGAGTCAGTACTTCGAGCAGCGAAGGCTGTGGCTTGCCCGTAAAGCATAGAGTTTATACTAAAGTTGCTGCTTACAGCCAATGGATTGAAAGGGTTCTAGCTTCACATTAAAGAGATTTTTCCCGTTACAAGTTGTCAAGCCTATGCATTGATGGTTTGAAGTTACAGTAGTCTGCAAGTATGGTGCATGAGTCTTTGTTTTCTGAAAGCTCAAAGGTTTTTCTCTTCTAAAGGAAAAGGATTGTTGCTATCTCATTTACGCTCACATGTAATGGTAAAAGCGACAGGGAGTCGCTACAAGCATATAAGAAGATCTGAAGTATAGACATGTTGTAAGCAGTGAAAAAGAAGATAAAGAACCACTTTCATATGTCAAGATGTCAATATACACATATATATATATATTTAACTTGTACACTGTAGCTTAATTTCTGATGGATGTAGACGAGGTAATTTACTCAAATCAATTAGGATTTGTATATATCATGTCATTCGCCAGGTTATGTACTTTTTATTTCTTATCTTGTGTTTTGCATTTTTACATGCATGTGGTCACCGCAAGGCAATGGAGTGAATTAAGTACGGATAGCAGCGTTTCACAAAAAAAATTGTATTTTCAGCCTCGATAATGCGATCTGCATGTAACATGTAAATTTGAATATTATAGTTATAAATCAGTGTTCATAAGATGTAAGTTGCAAACAAACTTAAATTTTAAAATAGGTAAGCGGAACGCCGTAATATCAAAATAAAACTAGAAGTTTCCAGTTGTGAGCTCGGCTCCTTCATGAAACAAAGCTTTCTAATCTTGATATTCATATAATCCTACCTAGATAAAGGGGGAATCTTTGGGAGGATAAATACTGTTGATTTTTCGTTTATATGTAGGTTGTTTGTATCTTTGTAATGTACCAACCACATCTTCCAGAAGTAATCCCAAGTCTTCTCTGATTTTGTAGACTATTTGCGATAATTCTAGAACTTTAAATGCACTTCATACTGGCTTGTTTGTTGTATTTCAACTGACAACACCGTACGACATGATGATATATATTTCTAATAATTAGCTTTTTTTGAAAGTCATTTCTCTATTTGATCTCAACTACTATAGATCGGTACTTGGCTCATTGTCGTTCAATTTTGTACAGTTCTAGTACTTATATGATTTTTTGATTTACGTCATCTCTTCATCGTTTGAATTTTGATCATTTCTGGTATTCAGTGACTGGTAAGCGTTTTGCTTGGGATGAATATTACATAAAGTACAAGTTATCGCCGTGTTACCTCAAAACAAAAGAAAGTCACAGTACCACTGAGAGAGGAAAACAAATAGCACGATCGTTTTCTACTTCGTATCGCTTCATAGTGAACATTCCATGCAAGAGCTCAGGTAAATTCAAATGATTAAAAATGTCGGTCTAACTTCATTGAAGTGTGTCGACAGAATGTCCCAACATGAATTCGACTTAATAGTGGTAGACACTTGTGTTTTTGTGTTTCTCCTTTTCTTTTGCATTTCCAAAAAAATATTAGAGCATATTCGATCTTATTGTACTATTAAAGACCACGCCTACCTGCTCCAATCATGAAAGGAGTTTTGAAAAGTGGTAGTGATGCTGCAATAGATTATAATAGTTATGATTACGATTAGCCAATTCAAAACTAATGACTCAGCAAATGTAATATAAGTATTCGTTTCTAATTTGAAAATAAATAAATAAAAATAAATGAGAATTAACAGTGGAATCCATCGAGTTGCTCTTCTTCACTGCATTCTAATTGGAATTTAGAAGTTGATTTAGAAGTTGAGTTTCTTGATAATTATTACACTGTAATACGCTAGTGCACTGTGGCAAGATTACATCTAAAATCTCAAAGTACAAGCATAGCATCAGATCCAGAATTATGCACTTTAATCCTAATTGGTTTTATTATTGAAAATACTATACGAGTCCAAACAACTAATGCAATTTAGGTTACGTATATATAATTGAATTAACTTATTTCATCAGTCAATAATATAGACAGGCCATCGCTGAAAAAAATAATTTTGTCGATGTTGTTTAAGATTACTTTAAAATAGACTACAATTTTTATTCAGAAATTACTACTTAAGCTTGAGAAATTATTATTATCAAAAACCTGCTTTGAAAGTTCCAACGTTGGTTTTGGTGGCAGCTTAGTTCTTAGTTTCAAAAATAGAATTCTTTCCGCATTCTTTTTAAAACTGCTTTGCGCTGTCATCGGGGGTTTCTACTTCCTACACTTTTAATTGTGCCTTGAAATGTCTTCAATCCTGAAATAATTCAAGCTTAAATTACTTCCTTTTGCGTCATATTAGGGAAAACCAGCGTCATTCATCTTCTTGTAGTTAAATCCAGTTCAGGATATTACAAGTGAGCAATTAGTGAGAGTGGGAAGCACTTGATTTCATTCATAAATCCGACATTTGTCTCCAGTAATGAATATTATTTATTGTTTTTTTTAAATATATTTCCCGTTTCCATAATTTTAACCACGTCAGCGCACACTCCTAAATAAAAGAACTTTCTCGAGACTGATTACTCTTGCAAATACAAATTACTCTCTTCTAAACGAGCAAAAATAGGGGCTTCCACAAACAAAACACGGTTTTGCAGTGTTGAAGTAATGTCTTATTTTTTGATATTTGATATCTGATATTTTTTTTAATACAACCCTTTGGGTTCAGTATACGCAGCAAGATTTAATTATAACTTTATGTATTTGTAATTATTGCATGACTTAAGCGTGCCATGTGCATTATTTCTTTGTTTAGCAAAATGACCATGCTGATTAATTGTACAAAATCTTGATTACGGAGCATTTCATCAAATCTAAGATTTATGAATTCACTCCCAAAATCACGAAAAAGTATAAAGCAAATCAAAATCGTCAATGTCCCGAAATCAAGAGAAATGTCGTATGAATATTAGGTTGTATTTGACGGTTTAGTAAGAAGAAAGTTATTTTGAGAATTTCTCATAAATGCTTCGAACATGTGCTCTCTGCTTGGACCGATGTGTGCAGCCAATTAAAATATTTTTGTATCAAAAACGATACAACAAAATCTTTAAAATTTATAGATTCCTAACAGTTATTGTATTATAGGAAAGGTAAAATCAATATTGTGGATCAGTGGTCTTGTAGCAGCAAACGTTATACCTGTGATGAAATACCAGTGGTCATATGATGAAATGCTAACGATTTGGTAGATTGAGCTTTTAAGTGTTCTCTTCTTTCTTGTGGGCACCTACCACTTCTATTCACAATACAAATGAAAGAAAGAGTCTTACTAGTTATCTCAAGAATGTAAAACATCCGCTGCAATGATAAACCCCAGGAGCGGATCTTTATTCAAGCTAAATTCTTCAATGGATTACAAAGCATTGGTTAAATATCTGTAATAACATCATCATTTAACATGCGATTAGGCAATTAACAAGCATCATTTGGCCTGTGTTTTGAAGCCAGTCAAGCTCGTGTCATTAAATACTGTGACACTCGGCAACAGGTATATCATACAAATGATTTAAGGGTCATTCAAATCTGTTAATTCTTTGTCTGACCTTTCCAGTTTTTTTATATTCTACAGGGACAAGTGCATCTTATTGGATTCTAAATACGATATCTACGTAATTTGTCAATTCAACCGTTGTCTCCAGTGAGTTCCTGCGCATGCAGTCCGTCTACGCTCAGATAAATAAGACGCAATCCCAATACAGATCGCCATACGCCATTGCATCAGTACAGTACAGTGCACTATGTATCTAACAAAGTCAAAGACTGTATGTTTCATAATGGTTATATTCATTGACACGTTATGTACTGCTGTTCCTGTAGACGAGAACCTCAAGTCCACAATCGGGAATTTTATAAGCAAAAGAATCGTGAAGACAAACAGTCCAAAAGAAGCTACAGGCATGCCATCTATGGTGGATTTTGATATTGAGGAAGATAGTAAAGACGAGGAACAGCTTTTACAAAGAATTTTATCTCGTGTCAATGTTTTAAATCCTCATGGTCAGCAACAGAAATTAAGAAACTTGCCGAAGACGAAGCTCTTATCAAGAAGCAGAAGATCCATTTTTGGAAAAGATGATCGTAATCTAGTCGAAACGTCCGTCAAAGCTCAAACATATCCTTTCTCAACAGTAATCTATCTTTCTAGTGGATGCACAGGAACTTTGGTCGGTGTCCAGCACGTTCTAACAGCTGCTCATTGCGTTCATGATGGGAGAAAGTTCCTGAAACAGGCGAGAAATCTAAGAATAGGTAAGTGTCTTCATAGTTTTATCATTATTATTTACCATGAAGCGACCAATTGTAATTATTTGACTGAATGTCCTACTGTTAAGAATTTTATATTTGGTCAAAATGTTTTTTTTCGGGTCGTTTTTCTAAATTACTTGCATTCCGTTGCCACAAAAGGTCGTCATCTGCAAGGAAACTTTCTTACAATCAGTCAACAGTTTCAGTTTTATTTGTCAAAAGGTCTTGTTCTTTTAATCGCCAGTTTGCAATGAAATGGCAGAAGTTATTTTATACGATATTCTTTCAGCGAAAAAGGGTGGGTCACGAAAATTTCGCGTCACTCAAAACGAGACTATATCGTTTCCTTCCTTCGATCTTTTTCTTCTCTGTTTCTCTTAATAATCACTGGAGATCAAAGATCAGATAGTGCCTTTTCTAACAAATTATGATGATTGGATGAGTACGGGTAAATTAAAATGATTCCGCATCGTACACTGAAGCTTATTAATATATAATGCGTAAGACGAGCGTGGAACACTAGAAAAGAAAAGTTAATATCAATGTCGGTGAACATGTAAGATCGTTTGTAATGTCTTTCGTCCACAACAGTATTATAATGAAAAAAACGAAATCCCTGAAACAGAAGAGATGCCTGTTTTGCCAGAAAAAAAAAACACAAATTTCCTTTGCAATCGATCGTATTGAATGACCTGTATCAAAAATATTTTTGAAAAGGTTCAGGCGGACTACAATCGATTCTGACTACAAGGTATACCCAGGGGGTCATCCCCGATGGGTACGCCCATCAGATTGACTTACTTGATTCCGGTCGACCAGTCTCCGCCACCGCATTACTGAAAGTCTATTCATATTATGTGTTCATAAGAAATGTGGCTGTAGCCTTTTTTGTGCATGTAGTGTTCTTTTGCTTGATATTTGGGATATTTGAAATGTTGCCGGTGGCAACTTTTTTTCAAACGTTCCCGCCAAATCCACAGCAACCCAATCGATATAAGCTATCAAAAAACTCAGTCGCCCAGTTATCTCAGCATGAAAATGCAAAATTTATCTTAAATTTTTATTTCCTTGGTAAAAAAAAAATGAAATGGCAACCTGATGACAGTTTAAATTTCATTTCGGCAAAATTTCTCGTACTGTGTATGTATGGAATCTTGGAAAGTATCACAAAATAAGGACACTGAATCACACATTAGCACACGACCCATAATGTCTTTCAAAACCAATGTAAATTTTTTAAGAAACAAGACTACAATTTTGAAACAAGACATGTTTCGGCAAGCCAGACCTCAATATAAATTGTCGTAAATGATGAATTTTGGTTACGTCGATCAGATGTCAGACTGGACAGATTGACAAATTCGAGTAGGAATACAAATTCGACTCGGAATTGAATTGAAATTCCGATAGATACTTCAGTCATAAGTATTTAGCTTTATTTTGAAATCTGCCCTAATCCTTGATGAAAGAAATGGGATGCATGAAATGCTTAGTAAAGAAGGTCGGTTGACAGTTTGACATGGTTTTGATTTCACGTAATAAATTATGTAATCTCTAAGAAATCTAATATTCAATCTAGTCGATGAACCGTCTACAAAAGTCTACAAACGGTCTCCCACACTGGACTTTGTACCCTTCAGATACTCGACGTTGAACCTCAGTTGTAATTCACTCTTTAATAACAGTTTTAATGCGTAAATAGAATGAATTGAGCCAATAAGGGAAACGACTCAAGAGTATGCCGTACTTGACTATTAAAGATACTATTTCTTGCTTTTCTAACCGATGTAACCATATACTAGACAAATGTGCAGATGTACTGACTCAAATTTCTTTTATCCCCTTTAAGGAATGTTACAGAGTTCTGGAACTTTTCGATGGATCAAAGTAGGCAAAATTCATGTTCCAAGACGATGGAAGTCACCCAATGGAAAACGACGCATCCAATACGACTATGCGCTTCTCAGGCTGAGACGCCCTCACAGACGACCCATCATGGCAATAAAACCATCCGCTTTAAAAAGAGGTTCTCCCATGCAATTTGCTGGATTCCACAGCGACAAGAAGCGTAATGCTATGTGGTTATCACGATGCAGAGTAGTAGTGGCCATACCAGGTGGAATCCTTAGTTTTTGTGATGGTGCCAAAGGTATATCGGGGTCAGGAGTCTATGTGCAAAGTGGTGTCACAAATGGTGATGCTGTTGTGGGAGTCGTATCTGCCATTGGACAAGGCCGCTTGAGAGGAAAACAACAAATGTTTAACCTTGTTATTTCTTTCACACCCAAAACGGTCAAAAAAATAAAGAGATGGATGAAGAAAAGTAAAAGAAAGCAAAAAGTACGAATCGAGAGTTGAGTCAGGGTCCTATAGTGAAGTTTTTGCGCCAGCACTGGCATTTTTTGTTTTTGTTAGATAAATGACAATTTTTAGTAGAGAGCTTTTTAATATTAAATTAGAATTGATTGCAATTGGCAGGCATTTCCAAGCCCTAGTATTTTCGGTTTTATATTTGCATTATAAACTATTTAAATATCTAGAAATGATTGTCTGAGATGAGACAAAGTAAACCATAGTCACTATGGCGAATCCAGAATATTCTAAAAGTGGGTAACAGATACTTAGATTTAGCATAACATTTATAGATCAAAAGATGTCCAGGCATTAGATGAATCATGATGTGAGCGGTTGCAATACAGAGCGAAAACGGAGATCCTACTGGTTTCTTGATACGCCCTTGAAGACGTAATAGCAGTTTTCTCGAGAGTTGAACATCATGCATGCCAACGGATAAAGAAATGATTAGACAAATTCCTAGTGAGCTGAGACTGAAATACTCAATGCTGTTGTCTACCATTCATTCATCTTTCTTGAATGAGAGTGTTAAAAGATCAGCAATTGAGTTGACTCATCGCCTCGGTTTCTTAACTGTTTTGATGTTAAGAAAGTTAAAAAGTCATTTCCTGTTAAGGCCAGGCTGGAGTATTTATTCATCTATTCAAATAAATTAATGTTTCGATAGTTAGACCAGGGATCGCCGTAAACTACTGAGTTTCATTCTAAGCATTTAGTGATTTTGTTTTTCAAATTTCAAAATGATCACAACTTTTAGCTTGGTGCAAGATATGTTTCGACAGCTAGACCAGTCTATCACCATCAGTTGTCAAAGAGATTGTCTACCTATACATATATAGTTGTATTTATGTTAATCCAGGCTGTTCTGTGGAAACATATCTTCGACCAAACTAAATAGTTGTGTAATCATTTTGAAATTTATTCTTAGTCTGCTAAGGTCGAAATATATTTTACTATTTAACAGCTATATCTAAAAACATAGTTAATTTCATATGCAGTAACACTTGCACATATGCTTATCCATTAAGTTTTGAATAGTGCTAAAAATGATCCCTATTGATGGGCATCATTGTAGATGCACTTATACATATGCCAATGGCATGAAGTAAAAAAGGTTTTACTTTTACAATACTAGTACTGCTGATATACTCACTTAGTGTTTGTAGTTGTATTCATTTGAGCTTTTGCAAACAATTTTCTTGTTATTGTTATTGTTGATGTATTATGTGTATTATAAAAAAAAAATGGATTATCAGTAAGCTTGTAGGATAGTGTTTGGTGGAATTAAGTGTTTTTCTATAAATACATGATAACTTTTTCCGTTTTTACATGTACGTCTATGAGTGCTCAATACTTTGGGTAGAGCGAAATACATAAAGTACAGGTTTGAAGGAGTTAAGTGTTTTCCTACATGACTATATTGGGGGAAGGGGGTTCATAACAAGTTGAAAACTGAGCCAACCGTTCTGGAATACTGTTAACTGCAGCGGTCACTTGCAAACTAGTGAATGCTAATAGTCTATGAAAACCAGAATAATTAATGTACGACCAGGTCCTCATTTCTTGAGATAACTGGTGAATGCATTACAATGCTCTTCTTATTTTTAAAGTAGAACTGAACACAATAGGTTTGTCTCCAGGAAACAAAAGGTAAAGAAAAAGACAGGATTTGGCTTTCTAAACAAGCTAAGATAATAAACAATTTAATTATTTTACTATGGCTCTGTGATACTCTAATCTCAGATCAAATTGTTCATACAATATACTAAGAACCTGATTGAATTACTTCCAAACCATCACCATTAGTCTTTTCCTGAATTTTACTGACTAATGGATAAGTGCATGTCTCAACATATTAAAGTCCCCAAACCTACCGTCAACCACTTAGGTTTTGTTTGCATGGAAGTTTAGCTGGCCTTGACCTTCACTTTTTATTTTCATTACCAAATATGACCTTCCTATCTACTATATTCAACCTGAACAGATGCTGCACTTATTTGGTACTGCGTGTCTGCTGCATGGGCCTGCCTTGATGAACTTACACT
This sequence comes from Anthopleura sola, assembly GCA_023349425.1. Classification (NCBI taxonomy): domain Eukaryota; kingdom Metazoa; phylum Cnidaria; class Anthozoa; order Actiniaria; family Actiniidae; genus Anthopleura; species Anthopleura sola. The sequence continues at coordinate 15,360,611 of JALHLI010000003.1, read as the reverse complement.
AGCACCTAAATACGTTTTCCATGGGATATTTTCCACTGCTAGAAGTTTGCATGATCAAGATGTTTTTAAAGTATTGTAGTGTTTATTCTACTTCGTAAGCCCCACTGATGTTTTGTCTATGGTTGACTGGGTGCATACAAAAGCCTTTTATTTCACGATGGATTAAGTGATGCAATATAAAAATAGAACTGGTGAAACACTCGACCATGTTTGCCCTGTGGATTTGGTTCAGTCTCAAACTGAATTGACGATTTTTACTTTTTTTCGTGTTCGAACTATTAGGTTTTGTCTTGATATATGTCTGTTCGGATATGTGCACTGTTATAATGATTGATGATTCACTTTAAATACAGGAAACGCATGATATTGGACGATTTTTACACGTCTTACGTTTGCACGCTTTCTTTGATTTTGGGTCTAGTCACAATGTTTCATGACTTTCTTTGAATATTTAGTTGGAAAGAAGCCACTTTCCGACCCATGCACGACCTAGAGACCCAAGCTGTTCCAATCAGCAGGCCTTGTTTCCTTGTTCTTACCAGCATGAATTATTTGTTATTGTGAAATAGACATGATAAACCGTGGGAAATGGTGATATCCTTCGGCAATAAAGCGATATCAACTTCTGGAAACCAGTCTGCTATTATTCGTATTCGTTCTTCGTATCATAAAATGTAAACAAGGCCTTTTTTTCCCATGAGGTCATCCTAGGTATAGATATATTTCTTGTTTCTTCTTTCTTTCAGTACCTTTCTTTCAGTACCTTTCTTTCAGTACCTTTCTTTCAGTACCTTTCTTTCAGTACCTTTCTTTCAGTACCTTTCTTTCAGTACCTTTCTTTCAGTACCTTTCTTTCAGTACCTTTCTTTCAGTACCTTTCTTTCAGTACCTTTCTTTCAGTACCTTTCTTTCAGTACCTTTCTTTCAGTACCTTTCTTTCAGTACCTTTCTTTCAGTACCTTTCTTTCAGTACCTTTCTTTCAGTACCTTTCTTTCAGTACATTTCTTTGCATTTTTCTCCCTATTCTTCATTGATTCCTCCATTTGGTTTTTTTTTCCAAAGCGCACTTAATTTGAGAACCTAGCTCTGTTGTGTCTTAACTTTATGATGTTACAAATTTTCCAGTATCTAATTTCATTTGATATTTGATGTATTGGTGAACACTTGCTTTAAAAAAATACCAAATAAAAAAATTCAACCTTCGTGTGAAACACAATTTTTTTTAAATGTCTTGTTTGTTTTTTTCTTATATATTCTGAAATCACAGCAAATCAAATACCAAATGCAGTATCAATAATACTGTAGCTAAATGTGGCCAATAAGGAACTAAGTTACAATATTTATATGTAACATATATGAACCTGAGAGGGAGACGTTAGCAAAAATGGAGGAACATTAGATATTTTCTTAGCATTCTATTTCTTACGTTAAGTCTTGATTGTACATGTTGAACTTTATCTCAGATTTGTACCTCTTTTGTAATTAGAAAATAATGTAGAAAATTATGGATAAAGTTAAATCTTAAGACGCGAAGATTGTTTTTGTATACATTTGAATACTTGCTTGCTTGTTAATAGTGAGAGGGCTTCTAGTAGCCGGGCGTGGTCAGGTTCCTATCCTAGATAGAATGGGCCGGCACATTGTTTTGGGTTTAAAACATCGAAGCGGGTGCTGCCTAAAACTAGTTTAAACACTGTAAACCTGCGATCCTCTGAATCGTACGTCCTGCAAGCCTTTGCTTGACTGACGCGATAATGACTGGAATTTCATTGCCTGTGGTTTGCAATTTAGCAAACGTTTTCAAACATTTAAGGAATGCTACCATCACAGACGTCATGAAAGCCTGCAAATTAAAAATACTGATGTTGTCTGATGTTCTAGTCATATGAAACAAGTCATTACAGCAAGTACGATGCTTCTGTCGTGTAGTATAAAATGATTGCCACCAAGCATCCGACACTCACTGCAAACCAGACAATCATACTTTAGAAAATTGCTGACGATTCATGCTTCTTCTAAGCCGTAAGCAGTCGAAAATGATACAACTGAAATGTAGTTTCATATCCTGTGCTTAAAAATCTGTGAGTAGAAATGATTTTATTTTTAAGTTTTAAATGCCGTGTATTGAAATTTCATTGTAGTTTTCTCAGAAATAGATAGTATCAGATAGTATCGATTTTTTTTCAAATACGATTCTGGTCAGTAATTTGTTCTTTATTATTAATAATTATATTGCGATAGCTTCGTGTTTTGATAACCCTATGTTTAATTTATTATTATTTCCTGTATTTTTTTAAATTGTTTTAATCTATAAACTGAAAAACTATCTGAAAAAATATACATGCTATATCGAAGAAAAACAAATATATTTTTGATTTTATCAATTGCATTTCGTTTTATCAATCACAATTTCACTTAATTTTAACTTATCGCTTCCAAGCCAAGCTTTGAATTTTTTATGTCTAAAAATATAAGCTTTTGCATTATGTATACCCTATCTCTATGGTACCCATAGAAGGTTGTCATTTAATGTGAGAAACGTTTGAGCCCAGACCCAGTTTGAGCCCAGTTCTTTCATAAAAAGATACCACTCATTCAAAGTTCACCCTCTCATACTGATGTCCTACCAGTTCTACATACAGTTATGTACCACTCATTCAAAGTAGGCACCCAGGGAAAGGTCGGGCATGGTATAAAGCCAAATGTACGTTAATCCTAGTAAAAAAAAGACCGTTGTAATCTTGTACTATTTTACTGCTAGTTATACCACTCATTCAAAGTAAGCACCCAGGGTGAGGGTGGGCGATTGAATGAAGGCAATCGTTTATCCTGGACAAAAACGTACAAAGGTTTGATTGTCCTTGATATTACACCTGGAGTATTGCTCATCAGCAAATAGGACCAGAAACAGGCACAAGGATGAAAATATCATGCGCAAGTGTTGGATGTTTGCAGGTGTGTTCTCTGGTCGTGGCTAATTTGTTCTGATGTTTGGTACTTGTATGCATTTGAAGGCGTGACTTGAAATACATGCCCTGTCGCATTTTAGTGAACTGAATCCTTCAAGTGATTACCAACTTTTTACCTTTCGCGAGATGGCTATATCACCAATTTGCCGTTTCTTTTAAGAAAGTTTTCCCATTTTCATCTTTTCCCTTTTTATATGTTAATTTTCTTTTGACTAAAGCTTTATGTCACAGGACACTGAGTTTGTTTCCTGAATCTTTCAGATTTCTTCTAGAAATGAGCTACGACAATCACAATCACTCTGGATAGTGGAAGTCAGGTGACATGGATTAAGATATTTTAGTCAGGGATTGAGAGCACAATTACCTGTTGATAAATAAACCATTTCAACGTAGTGCAGTTTTAAGGGAGAATTGCAGCAGCATAATTAAGAATTGAATATAAATGGCTTACCGTATAGTGAGAATAACAGCACCTTAACGACTCTAGTAGAAGGATCTAGCGATATAAAACACGTAATGATAGGCCCAATGCAGGACTTCATGAGTGGGAACCTAGGGTGCCAAGCTGTGCTAACGATTCATCACTTGATTCACTTTGATTGAATGCGTAATAGTGCTTTCCATATTGTTCAGAGCAAAACCCATCTGACTTACATTACCATACATTTCCTCCTCATAAAAAAATCTATTTTGACGGCGCCTTCGAGTGCCAACAAAAACAACAACCAAGACAACACATCCATAAAAGCACTGTATTTTAATCTATACTTTATGTACATAATATATTTGTGTATACACAGTTTATATTTACAATATTTACTCATTTATGCCCTGCCAAATTACAAGCTATTTTGTATTCAAAGCTATTCAGAATTAAAGTTAACACTTTTATAAGTACCCATCCCACAATATTCCTTTGGCTTCATGATTAAGTGACGGAATCAACTAGGAAAATTTTCCAGTTTTATCGCTCGATGGACCAAAGGACAAAATAACGCCGGCTAGCTAACTCAAACTCAGAGGAGGAAATTACTATTATCGTCTTAGAAGTTTTTTTTTTCACATCTCAAACTCTTACACAATAGATTCTCATTGGTTTCTTGATTAACGAGATTATATATCTAACCAGAAGCTTACCAAATCTTAATTAACTAAGAATATGCTATTTAGTCTCAATAGGCATGGCTTATATTAATTAGTTTCAAAACTGATTGTTTACTGAGCAATTATCTCAAAGTCATTGAGGTTCAAACACAAAAGTCTGCTCACAGCAATATTTCTGTTGATATCGGGCTTAGTAAAGAATTGGGCAGTGCACCTTTGAAATGGTTTTCAATTTTGAACCCCTTCACATCTAAATCGACCAGTTTTGGTAATTACTTTTTAAAATAGCCTAAAGGTATAGTGTACATGTTAATTTGAAATCATTCATATCATCATGAAACCAATGGAGCTTCTAATTTGCTCAGAAGTCAATAATTTATTAAAGAAACAAGTGGGATGACTTTACGCCATAATCCATACTAGTATATTTATTTGTGGTACTTTACCGCCGTATTAGAACATTGGTTGTTCGTGTTCAGTTTATTTGCACTCAGTCTGCGGGATACAAATGTCGGGTCCATTGACCGTCTTCACTTGTGTGCTCACGAGACCTTGGTTTGTCGAGGGATACGGACGTCTTACGTTGTAATGCGGCCATAAAGATTACATTTCTATTATAAATCCTTATTTTATTGAGTCCGGACGAACGTTCCAGTGTCCCATTCCATAAAGAAATCAAAGTAATGTTGATCCTGACTTTGATAACATCAGAATTATATATTATATTGATAATAAGATCCATCAGCATGGTCGACAAGCACATCTCAGGGCTATTGGGTAGCGAAGAACAATTGGTTTTCCTCGACACGTAGCTCTGTACGTTTTGGAGATTGCCTTGAGAGGAGCACAACAAGAGCAGCTTGATGCAAAACCAGTTTTGCTTAAAAGGGGCTGGACAGAAGACAAACACTGGCCATGGCATCCTCTACTTAGTATTTCTATAGGGCAACCATTACGTATAACCTTGATATAACCCGGTCTAACGCTGCATTCAGAATGTCTACGATATCCTCTAAAGTATCGCCTGGGCTCCACTATTTGTACACTTATCAGGAAAAAGAGGATCACAAATGTAGTTCTTGATCCAAACATCTTTGATCACCTGCAAAATGAGAAAACGCGTTAGACATAAAATCGTCCAAGGTTCTCCATTCTTTAGCTCTGAATTCATGAGGAATAGGATGTAATTGTACATTATTATACTATAATAACCATGCGTATATATATATATTGAATACACCATTAAAAAGATACAATTGTTACAATGATATTTGTTCTTTTTGTTTGACGAACATTTAAACTTGTAAAATGAGTTTTCATTGTTTAACAACGACTGATTTGCTATCAATCGTAGCACTCCTGATCAGCGATGAAATTTTACCAAAATATCTTCATAAAACAACTATTAAACCAAATAAAACCAACTCGCACAGAATCTAAAAATTTGGCTTACCAGAAAATACTCATCAAATGTTCATTAACGCTCGTACTGTTCCAATTATCAGTTTCATTCACATAACGTAGTTCGACCTAATGTCTAAGACCTCCCCTGTCATTGTACATATAGCACGAAAACTGTTTGTTATCCTTGGTGGCTTTTGTTCGCACCAAAACCCAAATCCTTTGTAAAACGTGTTGAGTTAATTACATAGCCAAAAACCCACAGCCAATTTACCAAAGCATTTTTCCACTCTCTAGTATAAACAAACCAAGGTGAAAACAAACTCGTTTCGGTCAACGGATTTCTCGTGAGTGACTACTCGAATGTTTAGCTGTCACGCATGGTCTGACAGCGAAGTTCTTTGACATAATTGCAAATCATAGGCAAATGCAGTTGTCCCCTATGAGTGAAGTATTTAGACCGTTGTTAAGACAACTTGACATTTCTTTTTGTCTTGCTCTTTGATTGCGTTCAATGTCATTATCAAAACAATTAGATTGTTCTTTGTGTAAGTGATTTCGTTGAGGTAAGTTCCGGCCACACTAAACGTGATACGTAACGAATTTCCAAATGAGTGCAGTTTCATTGATCATGAGATTTTGCGTGTTGTTTCTAGTTCCGACTGAGGTTGACTTAGGGTGCTAATCCAGTGATCCAGACAAATGATTTCACTTTCAAGTCCATTTATATCGATGACTCATCAGGGTGGGGTGGGGGGAGGGGGAGTGAAATAGTTTTTCCTTCATTGCGGTACTCCTACTCCTTGAAGAATAAAAACTGCATGGGGAACCCTTCACACCTTATTGCCCAAGCCAACCCAAACGAGGTATCTTTTTCCTGAGTTCTTCAAAAAACAATCAATCTCGAGCATTCGCATAACTAAGCTGATATCTACACTCGTCGTCTTGGTTACTTGGATTACCCTACTGATACTAGAAACACCCTCTTGCTAAAGAGGGTCCACTGTATACGACTTCCAAAACAGAAAAAAATGCACACTTCTTGATATACTATTTGAATGACATGCTTTTTTTATACACACATTTGATACTAAAACAAATGAAAATTACGTCCATCAAGCTTCTTAGTTTAACCCAAAAATAGCAAATGTTGCTAAATGATTTTAAAACTGATCATGTCTTTAGTTCAATAGCATTTCAGCAGAACTTCTTGCTCAATAAAGATACTTTGGGTGGTTTTGTGGTTGTCGTTACGTAAACGTATCATAAACACTGGCTGCAACGCACAAATGGTCCTTTTCAATATGTGCTGCCTCCATGACTTTTATAGTTAGTATTTCCACACCTGACTAGTACACACACCTCTGAGTTGTTTCTCTTATCAGTGCACTTACAACAATCTCAAGAATAAGTTGTAAATTAGGTTGGGTGGCTGTTATAACTGTTTTTGCCCAGCTAAAAGTACAATAAAGCCTGGTTCCATTACGACGCAAGTGCAAGGATTAAAAAGCGATGATAATCATTGTGCTTACGCCCGCTTGCGCTTGTTCCTGCGTCATCATTCTTGCATGCGACTGTGCTTGCGTTGCTAGCAAAAGCCAGGCTTAAGGCAAATAATTAAACTCAAATTGCCAATTAGAACATAGTTGAAACGGTTTTCCGTTACATTCCATGAGATAAGGAATGAAGGTTACTAAAGATTTCAAACTCCGTTCCATGAAGCAAAGTTAACATTCTGTACTTGAGGCACTGAATTTTCTCTGGCTATATGTAAACCCTAACTTGTGTTAAATCAATCTGATATATATACCTTTGTCATTCATGCAGCCAAGTAACTGTTTTCTAATTGCACCAATCAATTTTTTAGTGTTTTCCAAGAGGTTTATATTTTGGATTCCAGTTTCAAATCTTGCTTTGCGTTTTTGCATTCATGTCGTCGGACTACATCTCCAGCCAAGAGTATAGCGGTTATGTAGACCAAACATCCCTAAACTACCTATTAATCCTGCCTTTGAAAGATCCCCGGATCAAGTGCTTTTGTACGTGACTTGGGTTTAATGATGTGATTCTAGGAAAAGTGGGTACCATCGGCAGAAACCTGTTTCTACGTGCCCTTCAACAATGCGTTTACCTACAAGGATTTATTACCCGGAAACAGGTTCTTAAAACCCCTAAATTCCAGCTAAATGCATTGCTTGATTGATTGAATAAGGATTCGTGCGCAGACTCTAACGACTTGTTCTTGCTATATTGAACAATTACCTTAAGTAGTTCACTACAAGATCCGCAAGGCTCTCAATAGCATAGCGCTCTCTTTGTTGGGCAATTATACATCACAATCAACAATAAAGATCATTCTATATAGACAATCCATTGTCAAATATACGATTATATTTAACTTAAATGCACTTTAGTAGATCTTAAAATTTAGCCACTTAGGTAATATTTTTGCGCTTTCCCTTCCTATTATACTCTTATTGTACGTTTTCTTTGAATATTATTTGTTTACAACAATAGATTTGATGTAGATTGAAGTAATTATTAATAAACAAACAAAACCTCAAGCTGGGCAGGCAGCTGTTTTGCACGAAAACTTTTCTTTGCAGAGCTTACAGATAGTATCAAAATGAAGCTATGTCGCTCGACTGCCTCCTTTTTTGATATCCATTGAATGAAGTCTTCAACATGGCATAACAGACTAACGGTTAATAGATATGCCGCTCTTTTTGAATTGCACAATTGCGGCTCTTTTCATTACAGCACAATAACAAATCAAAACTTTACGCTTAGAATTTAACATGTTAAGTTTTGCAGACGTTATAAACCAAGAAGACTTTTTTAGTTCCGAAAAAATAATCAGGTACAGAAACTACATCCGTTTGGCTGTGATGTACTGCCTCAAAAAATGTCGTCAAGGGTTGAAAACCGTTTGTAGGAAGGTAGGATGACCTTGCAGCTAAGAACAAGTCTTTTGTTTCCCCCACAAAGGGACACCACAAACAAAAGAACTATTTTTAGTAGTGGTAGGGCCAGCCTACCTTCTCAGTCCTATAAGATGTGAACCCAGTTTTAACAATTCCATGATTGCACGCTCCGCTTACTTTAAACTTTCCTTTCCAATACTCTTAGATAATACATTGATAGTAACAGCATTATGAATGCTTATTTAAAGACTACCAACTCAAATACACATTTTCCCTGAACTTAGATCAGTCCAGTGGTCGGAGTTGAAGGTCACACGGTGCGATTTTCGTTGCATGCAACGTCAGTTGTAAAGAACCGACCATTTCATTGACTTCATTGGCTAAATTGATCACGTGATTTTATGCCCTCCCTAGACATTATCGGTTTCTTTTTAAACTTACTCCAATAACTCAGAGCTTAGAGGATTACTTGCAGCCAAAGGAACGACAGACTCTAACTACAATTTTACTGAAGACAATGATCCAAGTTTGACGTTTGCAGCATTTCTTCAAACCTTTATCAATACTTTATTCACAATTCTAGCATTGAACGAGAACATTTCGTTTCAATGGTGTAAAGCTCGTGAATAAGGTCTATCTGGTGTAATCAATCAAATAACCCGCAACGCTTGACGATCAGGTCTTCTGTGATATCATTCCTTAAACATGCTTAAAATATACATTTTTTTGTGTGACTGACATGAAATCAAACAAAATTAACAAGTTAATATTAAGCTAGATGCATGGTTTCCGCTTAGCCAAATGTCAACATTATATGAGCATTAACTATAGCCGGGTTAAGTGGGTATCCCTCCCACGTATTTAAAAACAGGCCTCCCAGTAGACGCTGTTTTCCAAACAAAAAAAACCTCTATATTCATTCCACAATGCTCAATCTACAGCCGAAAAATTAAAGCACTTTTTTAAATATGCTACAAAACGCAAAAAAAAAAAAAAAAATTACTATATTTTTCTTTGTTGTCTGACATAGACGCTTGAGGTTTAGTTATTCTTTTAAGAATAAGTATTAAAATAATACTATTTTAACTTTAATATCAAGTTTATAGTAGAATCATCTAGGTTGAACTTAGGAATCAAATATATTCATTTCGATCTCGACTTCACCAAGAGAGCATAAATAAGTGACCCCTTGCACGTGACGTCAGAGCAGCTCAATTTGGAGGGCAAAACAAAAGAATTTTAATCTCCTGAGAATTGGAACCTATTGTTTTGCCCTCCAAATTGAGCTGCATTCCGACGAGCTGCAAGGAATCTATAGATCTCTTGCAACCCTTGTGAATTTGAAGGACAAAACAATAGGTTTCCAATTCTCGGGAGATTGAAATTCTTTCGTTTTGTCCTCTAAATTGAGCTGCTTTGACGTCACGCGCAGGGATCTATCGGTCTTTACATCTGAAACAATTTTGTCAGTCAGTCACTCAGACTTTACGAAAATATCGCCAGCCATAAGCATACTTTCCTCAAACTGTCTGGTATAATGACTGTAACTTCAACATTTTTAATGAATGGTATAATGCTCTAATAAAGCCTTGGTGAATAAGTTAGCTTCTTTCAGTTGAAAACTACTGAAAACCTCGCGGAATCCTGTTTTTTTTTCTTCCAGTGGCTACTAAGACAGCCCAGAACCAACCAGTAAATTACTTAATGTTCTTGAAAAGCTTCTTTTGAAAACTAATGTCACAGAATTCTAGTTTATTCTGGTGGCTGAATGCCGCTACTAACCAGTGAATCACTTACTATTTTTTTCGGGAAAATAATCTTTTTCGGATTTAGCTCCTAGGCAAAAGATGAATGAGCTCTATCTACATCTTTGTGAAAGAGTGGTTTTTAGAACAAAATATGCGAGATGCAGTTCTTGAGAAACCTGTGTCATCGACATTAGAGTTGGTTGACTAACGTTTCCATCTCAACTCCAAGAAACTCAGTTGTTTGAATTCTGTAAAAGTGTCTGCTCAGACCAGGAACTGGAATTCTATATCTGGAACTTTCCTGAGATACTTTATAATTTACAGTATATAGAAGTTCATAAATTCTATAATCTATATAATCTACGTACTAACTTACGTACCTTGATTGTTGAAATTTTTAGAACGGTTTCACGAAAGTTGAATAGACTTTTTCAGCCGGCTCAAAGTATTGAGTATTTCACATGGTTCATCAACCTCGCTATAATAGGAGTGAGTCAAGGGTTGTAAATAGCCGCATGAACGTGTGTTGCAGCATGGATCAGCACTAGGAAAGCATTTGAGACCTATTGTATATCATATGACTTAAGAGTGTGCAAATATTGTCTTCATTGCGGTCGCATAGTAGCATAATTATTTACTAGAATAAATATACATAGCTTAAAGGCAAGATACTCTTTCTCCAATGTTTGCCCAGGACGATATATCGAACTGACACGATTTATTCCATTAAAAAACAATGACAATAAAATTGGAAAGAAAACCTTAAATTTTGACAAGGTTTTGCTAATCCAAAAATACATTAAATTGCATAATCGTGTTTCCAATAACTGTACTATTTCCTATATCTCTTATGTGTATCATTTCTCTACTCCTTGCTCAGCATGACCCTGGCATTCTAATATATTAGATGAACAAACTAGCGAATACACTAGGTCACTCTATCTGTGCGTAGGATGTCGGCACTTCGTGTCAAAATCGGCAAATTAGGATATTAAATGTTCTGGCGCGCGTCGAAATGAAAAATCAATATGTACTCAAGGATGAACAAATAGGTGTAGATGAAAGTGTGTTGTATAGAGAAGTAAAGCATACTGCGTGGTAATGTTTGGATAACTAAATACACCAAAGGAAAAAGGGTTATACCAAAACAAAGACCATACAACAGGGAGGCGTAAAGTGTTGACTTCCTATCTCACTCCGTATGTCAGTTGAAAAGTGCTTGTAGTTTTTGTTCTAGAATGAATGGAGTTGTCCGGAAAAAAAAAGGATGTTTTAGATTGAAGTACGTTGGAACTATGACGGTGATAGCTATGGAAAAGTAGTCTAAACTTGGGGGCGAGAGGATTATTGGTAAACTAACTCCTTACACCTAAACATTCACTATTCTGGGAGATTCTCTCACGGTTCTTTATTTGACACACTAGCTGATAATATTAAAATTCGTGATTTTACACATGATTTTGACTCTTATTTTCCGATTGCGGAAGTCTTTGTATTGATGAATTCGCTCCACATCCCTCAAGAAAAATGAATGTCAAAAAAACTTAGCTGAGCTGTTATAAATATATCTTTCTCGAATTAGGAGCACCCTTGAAATTGAAGGGGACTTGGTATACAGACTTTCATATTCAATGGGGTGGTGAGTGGGAGGGGGAGGGGGATGAGGATGAACACTTAAACAATAAGAGCTAAGATTGTCCCTGGCTCAGCGGTGCTAATCTAAAGACATTGAACTATGTTCCTTTATGGTGCTTTATAAGGACAAAACCATAAGTATCCCACGACCAATACTAGTATGATTAAAGTTTATGATACATGATTCTGATTGGCAAAAAAAAATTACATTAAAAATATTGCATACTGAAAACTCGATGTCAATAGGTTGTAAAAGCATCCATTCTTGTTAATTATATTCTTGTTTTAAATTTAAACTTCAAAAAATATATAAATAAAAAAACTCTTACTTTTTTTGAGGTCTAGAAGTTGAAATAATCAAGCATCCACTCAACAGCACTCAAACCTCAGGTCCGTCATGCTTCAGGCTCGAGGAAACAGTGATGTGAAATAGTGACGTAGACCTGACGTCACTGCAAAACTGAAGTGTCATGAAGCCTGCCAAAAATTGACTCATAAAAGTCTATATCTGAGATAAATCTAGATTTTTAGGAGAGTTTTTTTTTTTACATTTTGTATACATTTACTAACTATTCATCATTGAGTTGCAAGATAAAATAAAGAGATGACACCTCAGTTTTGCAAATTTTCTGGATTCCGATTGGCTAATATTTTTCCTCAGATCAGCTGGATGTGGTTCTATATTTAGCACTGTAATCTATTGCGAAATACCACTAGATATGGATAATAACATGTAAACCAGCCCTGTGACAGTGCATTTAGTGGTCACAACACCTGTAATAGGTAATATTTTCACCATGAACCTCTGACTTATTATTAAATAAATGCAGAAATAACTACGTTTTCTAGGCAAATTGGCCCAGCCCTGAGAATTGAGTCCCTCTAGCACATAACCCACAGCCAGGTCCATACATAAATAATAACAAGATACCAAGAAAAAAAGGAACAAACGTTATTATCTAAAGTATCTCATTAATCATTAAGGCAAACCCGGAAGTCCAAGTGAATGCGCACTGTGAACGAAGATGTCTCCCGTGGTCATACATAGTCTATAGCTTTCCTAAAAGTGTTTAATTTTCGCATCGAAAAACCTTTCGTTTCATTTGCCCAGAATATTATCACAACTATTCAAAATCTGTCGTTACTGTCAGTTGCTGTTATGTATTTTTAAAAGGCGTGTTTGTCTCAGGAATGAGTAACAAATCAGATAGAATTTCAATATAAAATTATCTTCTCCAACTGACTTCATTGATATAATTGGAAGCTTGGGAGATATAAATAACGTCTCTAAAAATAGTCACAAAAGAAAGACCGACTCTGTTCCAATATCCGCCAAGAAATTTTTACTTAAATAGAACTTTTTTCATGAAGGAAACAAGTCAATTCGGTTTTTTTTCCCTACATAATTCGTATGATTTGCTATCGTTTATCGTAGCTCTGAACTTAACGATAAAACCCAGAAATGTTCGATTTGGAATAGAAAGTCTTCAGTTAATTCTTCAAATTCTTGTGAACAACCATTTGAGTGCTGAATTTTTAACATCAAGTCTGAAAATCTGTGTCAGATTCTTTTCCTTTTATCTATTCCTTTTATCCTCCATATTTTCTTTCACTCAAAAACCTCTATATTTATTCTCCTGTTTTCCTTCACTCAAATAAGGCCCATATTAGACATGCAGCCAGTTTTAGGCGGATGACTCAGTCTAATATTGCTTGCGAATATCACAAAGGATACATCTGTATCTATTTCGCATCCTGTATATCGCCCACACTCCTCTAACAGCTCAGTAGCGTACACTTTGAACCTTCGTTTGAAATCCAATGTTACCTTGATATATTTTTCCGGTCTTTCTCTTAAGAATGGCTTTATAATTTACAAATTTGTAAAAATAAAAAGTACTTTCACTTACCTAACAAGTGCCAGTCCACTAAGCACGAAGTATTGAATTTAGCGAATGGTTGAGATTTTTAGAACCACCTTTCCGAAAGGATGGTTGAGTACTTAAAGGCGAGTCCTTACGCTTTTCAGCAAGATTTGTCTGAAGTCGTTTTCACATCCTGTCTTATATACTTTAAGAGCACCCTCATCATCCCCTACCGCTGACCACCACCTGCTTAAACTACTTTGCGAAACTGATTCTAAATCCAATAGTAGTGTAGGCTATTTTTAAGCTTTTCAATATACTCCAAACATGTACTCACAGTCCTTCCTAAGATTATTAGCTTGGAACAAACGCCCACAGCCGACTCCCGATAGTCGGTCTTCCAAGTTTACCTTTTGAGTTTATTAGATAAAATGTCATGTGCATTAAGCCAGGAGAGATAGCATTAGCTTGCTTTCCTAGCGTGAATTAAAGAACTGGACGCCCCCTTATCGAGGAAGCTCTGATACGTTAATGTCAAGTTGTTATGTTTCAAGGACTCTTTCAAAAGCTTCTATTGAATTCAAGCTTCAATCTTTGTTCCACTTCACATTCTGTTCCAAAAATAAACCTTAATATCGCATCAGAAATTAATTTAAATGTAATATTCATTGTTTTTCTAAACATTTCGCTCTCATTCTTGTGCGTAAGAATAACAAATACAAAATAGTTAAAACAGTAATTTCGACTTATTTAGATAAGATGTTGTAAACATCGGAAGAGAAGGTATGAAAAAAGCTTACCCAATTTTGATCTTTTTCGAATGGTTGTTTTGGGATGGAAAAAGTTCAGATTTGCAGCGCGTGTATTGTGTAAAATATTGCACTGGTTAATTCGTACTGAAAACAAGGAAAAAACCTTATAGCCTTATCATTTTTTAATGCTTAGCTATCTGTATTATTCATTGTCTGGGCATAGGAAGATGAAACTCGCTGGAAATAAGTGTAATTGTTTTGCGTGCGCCATGAAAGTTCAGTTGAAAAATAAATTTAAGGTAAATCGAAACGATATCCGGCACAAAACAGCGAATTCCCTGTGAAAAATTAAGCAGAAACGATGTAAAATTGTTGAATTTCATGCCTCGAGGCAGCGTTATGGTGTGAACTGACGAGAAATAGATTGCTGATTCTGTTATTGGAACAGAAACATGAATTCCCTGTGAACAATAAAACGCTTACAGCCGATGCTAATTGTTAAGCACCATGCAGCTAGAAAAACGATCAAAATAAACAGTGTTGTGTAGAATATGAAGATATTGAAGCTCCCAACTGTGGCAGACAATCTGACTTTGCAAAAACATAAATTATTGCTCTTTTCTACATCTTAAAAAAATGGATACAGAAAAAAAACTTTGATATTTTTTTAATAAAAACTCTTATTAGGAAGAAATTTAGACGAAGGCAAATGATTGAAAGCGATAAGATAGTTTAAGACTTTTTTCAGAGGCAAAGAATGTTTCCCTTCATTTTTTCTTTCCTTTCTTTAACGTCAGATCTAGCCAATCTTTATTTAATCCCACAAGCTTGCTGTCCCAATGTGTGTTTACAAGTGTATGATGTAGCAGGTTATGTCAAGACATTGTGGCAGTGATCACAAAATAAATATTTGATAATGGTGGGTGAAACAAGAGTCGAGAAGACGAGCTGAGCGATACACCGCGATACACCCGACGGAAACGCAAAAACAATCGGATTTTCATAATGGGATTTATTAGGATTATTGTTATAACTCTTGAGAATACTAACTCTTACTTTCAATGCTCGACCACAACGCTTCTTACAAGTTTATTATCACTGGATTTTGAATAATTGTTTGTGATAGAGAATTCCTCCACAAATTGAAACCTTGTTTTTTTCTTTTTCTCTTTCTCTTTCTTTTTCCCTTATACCCTGAAACAACCTCTGGGCTGTCTAAGTCAAGGCACGGAGAACTTATCGATAGAAACCTGAAACAACCTCTGGGCTGATCTAAGTCAGGGCATGGCTAACTTACAGATCGAACCCTGAAACAACCTCTGGGCTGATCTAAAGTCGACTTTCTCTGTTTCCCGTTTTCGTGCAACACAATAAATATCAATTTGAACAATACCTATTTTAGTTAATTATTTTCGGCTTCACCTTGCTTCCGTTTTTCTATTTATAGAATTCTCATTCACTAACTTTGAACAAGGCTATTTTTTACAAAAGTGTTAGCAAACTTCCGGGGTAAAATATTCACGTCAAATCTAAATATATTTGATGAATAGTGTTTTTACCTATTTACCCTTCCAACCCACAGTCAAAAATGGCTATTTTCTTGGTTTTGGTGGCACTGAGAAGGTATCTTTAAATTTCCACCTTGCCTCACTAGCGCTAGCTATCATATCATTGTATGTATACTGGACGGCAGATAGGACTTATGCTTACAATAACAGTATTCAAGGAAGTTCTTGTAAAACATACAATAAGACTGATACTGATAATGTCGCCGTATTGATACGTTTTTTTCCTTTCAAATCAGTTGGAGTTGTACAAGTTATCCGCTTCACGATACGCCTCTGTATTGAATACGACCTCCTAGAGTACAGGAAGCTTTTTGCCACCGACAAAAGCCTTAGAAATCCTTTCCTTTCCGATAGCTCATGACGTTTTGTCTATCTATCTATCTGTGATTGTACGCGTCGAATTAATGGGGTTTTAGCATGCTACAAAATACACTGATGAACTAATGCCCTCGATCTGCCAACCTATTGATAGCGTAGAGATCAAGGCACTACATTGGTCAATTCACAACGTATAAGAGGTACCTCTTGATAAGAACTGTTCTATGCTGTTTAATAAAGAGATCAAAATGACTGAAAAGTCATAGAAAATGTCCGAACAGCAGGAAACTTAGGAAATACGAAGTTATATGGTTTTACATCTTCCCGGTGTTGATCATCTCAGGCTGGCTGTCGGTGTAAGGAATTCGTGAACCTACTATTCACAGCCAAAGCCAGCCGGTTCGGTTCTAGAATAATGTTTTTAAAATATTGTCATAAAAAATGTCCAAACAGCAGGAAACATAGGAAATACGAAGTGATATCGTTTTACATTTTCCTGGCGTTGATCAGTTCAGTGTGGCTGTCGGTGTAAGGAAGTCAGTCGTGCACTGAGAATCACAGCGAAAGTCAGCCGGTTCGGTTCTAGATTGAAACTGTTTTAAAATATTGTTATGTCTGTTCATTTTTTAGAGGTTTATATTAGCTCTGAGTGAAGCAATTAACTCTGGTATACCAAGGAGAAAATGACTTTTTTAAGAGAATAATCTAAGTTTATAAGCCTTGTTCTAGGCCCTAGTTGTAGTCACAACACCAACTAGCGACGCTATAGCTCCTTTGTACATTGTTAGACTATTTACAGACTTTCTGTAGACGTTATCTAAACGATCCATATTTGTACATATAAAGCTCGGAGCTCACTAAAAAATAGCAAAATATTGCAATAAGGTGAAGTTAAGATGGTTCTGGAGGGCGGCTATCGCGAGCCTTTTTCTCATTTTATTTCATCTCCTTACGTACGTTCAGCAGTTAGTGGTTAGCGACGAGTTGCCATTTTAATTTTGCATGTAACACAGATCGGCATGCAATTTCGCGTGAAAACCGAAGAGAAACAAGCAAAAAAATAATAGAGAGAGATATAGAAAAAAAGAGGAATTCCCCTTACAGTTTTAGGGGTCACAACCACAAAACAATTGTAGCCAAATTTCACATTTCTTGGGCATTTTCATTTATTTTATCTCGGCCAGCTACAACGGCAGGCTCTTTAATCCCCCTCAATCCCCAATACTGGTTAGAGGAAGGAAAAGAGCTATGCCACCGGTCTAGGGGAATTGAAACCAGTGGCAACGGGAATACGTAAAATTTCCCGGCACTGGCATACACAAGTACATCATGCAGAAAATATAGATACATCAATCTCTTTGAGTGATTCACTAACTTAATTAGAAGCTAAGATTATCTATATGAAGAATATATCAAATATTTGATTCTGATCTTATCCTATAGGAAAAGGGGAAAAAACCTGCTCAAAAGAACCTGTTGGTCAGCATACATCCAGCTGATCTGAGATAGTGACGTAGAAATGACGTCACTGCAAAACTTAGGTGTCAGGAAGCCTGCGAAAATTGACTCATAAAAGCTTATATCTGAGATAAATCTAGATTTTCAGGAGAAGTTTCTGATATTTTGTATACATCTACTATGATATTTATTATCGAATGAGAAAAATAAGATAAAGAAATAACCGTTTCCCGAGTCGCCGAGCTACTAAGGATGACACCAGTTTGGCAAATTTTCTCGATTCTGATTGGCTAATATTTTTTCTCAGATCAGATGGCTGTGTTTAGCCATAGAAATACACACACTCGCACATGTAGATTCCAATTCGTTCATTGATTTTGCCGTGCCTTGATTTAGATCAAAACAAAGAAGGATTTCGTGGGGAAAAAAATGAAAATTTGATTTTTTGAGAGAGGGGGCGGTCAGAACACAATATTTCTGGAAAAAAATCGGTTAAAAATGGCTTTTCAAAGCATTACAAATGACAAGTGGGTCTGGGTTCCTGAGTTTGAATAAACCACATGATCTAAATAGAGCAGGAAAAGGTCGGCTATGCTACGCAGGTTACAATAGGTACGCATTTCCTATATGACAAACGAACAAGTATCATTTTCTTGGTACGCATTTCATATGACATTCATATAGTTTCCTCATATAAATTTCTTTTTTCCTTTAAACTAGAAAATACGAGCTAGATTCCATATATTTGGTAGGTGGTAAAAACCAAGTATATATGAAACTTATGAGATTCTGGTCAGTGAACTTTTCGTAATTCATGCAGGTGTTCCTGTATGGAGACGGCAGCATGCGTCATATTGAAGAGAACTACGTCACAGAAAGGATCCCTAAATAGGATCACTGTTCATCGGACTCTTCTTTTTTCAGCTAAAGTCATGCAATGGAAGCAAACGCGGAACCTGATTTAGTTTGTTTTGACTATTTGATTTCACGCTAAAATGCCGTCACAGGCTCAATGCATGCAACCATGACCTCAAGGGCTCGGTCCGAGATGGTAATAAAAACAAGAACCGCAGTAGAACAATAAAAATACCAGCAGACAACCCCACCGCACCGGAATAAACATGTATATAGCAATGATAACAAAATAGTTATGAAGTGCTGTTAATTTCCTTGATAATGAATACTCAATATTCTCTGCTTATACGAGACAAATTTGTTTGTGGGAAAAACTTCCGAAAACATTACGAATTATATTATACGCAATTTAGCTTTCAACTAAGTGATTCTATGCTTTAATGAATGAACAGCATTTATTTCTACGCGTATATATGTCTAATCTTCAAATGCTTATCTTTGTCAACAGCGATGAGCTCTGATTGACCAATAAAAACTGACCGGATATTGGACTCCTGTTTGAAAGCCCGTTTGAGGAAATGAAAGACCACACACGATTGTTAAAGAGCACTGATCAAACCAAGGGCACTAGGACAAAGCTGTTTTGTGAATTTGTAATAAATGTTACATGTTATTGCACTTATCTGTTGTTCTTTACTTGAAATGAAGCGCCATTCAGTCTATATGAACTTTTATTTAGCTTCTGTTGTAACATTTATTACAAATTCACAAAACGGCTTTGTCTTAGTGCCCTTGATCAAACAGCTTGATGACCGATCAGTAAGCACCATTCTCAAAGCATCATTATTGAGAGGATTCATTAAAAATATTCTATCAGCTCAGTATGCAATCCGTAAGCAACCCTCGAGTCTTAAATATCTGTTTCCTCCTCGCCACTGGCACAGGGGCTACGGTCTACAGAGGAATAAGATAGATAGTCCCACTGCAAGTGAAATGACAAGAATATAGATTACGACTGCAGGAGACTGGTGTTATCTACTTTACTAGAAGTAACATATGGTTGTTTGTCAAACTTGAATCCATGGTTATCAATATGTTATTATGTTACCAATAAAAGCTGATCCAATAGACCTCTTTACCTTGGGCGTAATGCTTTCCCATTTTGGAATCATGTCCGGCATTCTCTTTAGTATCATTTCTTTGCTTAGCCGGTTGCACATGAGAAGACATTATGCAATATGGATACAACTCAAACAAAGGATCTTATTCTCAAGAGAATGACACGTTGTGTAAAATGGAAAAACATTGTATATGCCCAAGCTGAAGAAGTAGCCATTATTTCTACCGCGCATGCATGCTCGCAAAAGAAATGACCCAATGACGGCATTTCGTCGAGCATGCGCAGTAATAAATAAAGGCGGCCTACCAACCCGCGATTCGTAGTACTTGTTCAACAGTCGATAAACTGATAAACTTGTCGTGTAAACCGGATTTCTAAAGTCTATGAACAGGAATCCCGCCACGTGAGTCATGTGACACGAAGATGAAAAACGCCCAGTACTTTTCATCTCTTCGACGTCAGAACAGTTATAACTTTTTAACGCGGTATTCAATGTTCTTTCTTATTCACTCTTTAAACAAACACGTTCCGCGGTTTCCCCCTCATTTTCTGCAAGGCGCCTGATAATCTTTTTAAGTTAAAGATTTCCGTTCCTTCTGTTGTCGCGATCTTCTATCATAAATAGTTTTTAGCACTGAACAATCAGATAAAATTGTATGGTGAAAAAACTTGAACTTGACCATGTGCGCATTCTCTTTTATAACATAAAATCATAACACTGCCAAGTGCCCTTTTCTTGAAGTGCTAACGCAGATTCAGAAATAACAATGCAAAAAAGTTCAATACAAAAAAGCTCATGGCATCGCGTATCAGAGCTCACTGCCGTAACACTTGTGTATATAACCACACTTAGGAAGTGGTTCAGTTGAGAAATCTTGAACTTAGGAATTGTTTCAGTCCGGCTGGAAAAATATGTCCGGCGCTGGTTGAAAAAGAAAACAAAACTCACTCAAAAAAGATTCTTAGAATTTTCGCGAGCTTCCTTTTAAAAAAAACTGCGTCATGTTCTTTCTAAATGTGGCCATTTTACACAAAATTAAACAGAAATAAATATAGGGATAATATTTAATATCTAATCGTTAAAAACACATCTTACAGAATTCCAAGTCTTGTCATCAGTACATACTAAGAGATTCTCAAGCGCCCTGTGTGTTAGTTGCGCGCTGTTTAAATGAGATGCGGGAAAAAAACAAAGTTTAGCTGGAATGACCTTGACTTCCGCCGGAATCATTAGAAAGGTATTTGAACTTTATGAAAAGGCGAAGCCCAGATAAGAGTAGGATTAAGTATATATTTAGATTCTAGATCACTCTTTATCTCTGGCTCATTGATAAGTTGAAGCGATAAAAAAGAACCGCCATCTGAATATAAAAGGTACACAGTTCGGGCGCGCCGTGTCGGTATTTTTAGCGGCTGTCGGCCACTTTAAGAAATGTGCCCACACTAGGAAACGCGCACACTCCTGTACCTAGTTATATAGACTTGTTTTTCATACAAGAATGAGTAATGCATACAATATCTTCAGTATAGGTAAGCCTCGCTTATCAAAGAATATTAAAAAACTGACTAAACTTTCTACTTGATGAGTAGTCTTCAGTTGTTTTTTTACTATTTTCTTTTTTCTCGTTTTGTCACTGAGGTAGAGGGGGCACAAAATAAAATAAACCTGTGGAAAAGTACTAAAACTACATAATACTAAATGGAGCAAAATCCTTTGAGGTTTTTTTTTTCCAGTACTGTTTGCTATTTAGCTCAAATTAATTAGAGTGTTTTTCTTGAACCCGTAAAAAAATAGTAAGAATATTAAATAGTAGTAGATATTAATTGTATTGTTTTAAAAATGTTGAAGTTTCAGTCAGGTTTCATGTTGAAGTTGAATATATATTTTGTCTCTGAATTTTCTTGCTTTTTATTAACACATTTCGACTGTGAATCAACAGTCTTCATCAGTCATTGTTTTACATGTGAGACACTATTTGTACAAATTTGTTTTACAGGCCAAGTAAAATTACTCTAGTATTAATTCGTGTGTAAAAAGTTATCGACACAGAATAGCTGGCTTTTTGGCGTACAGAACTGTCATATCCGATAAAAATAATGATTATCAAGTATTTCTTACCTTTAAAAGTTTTCAGTAGTCGATTTGGCACAAGTCAGCTGGTTTACCTTGTGATAACCTTTTTTCCAAATTATACTGCAGTTGTACTCCACTTTCTTACAGTAGCCCGTGCTCACTCAGATAGAGATAGCGGATTCAGCATCATGCTATTTATCGGTCTGTTTATAGAGATGAATTTGACTTCATCATTCATTACCAAAGGTCAATATATATAATCAATGAATAGGGCTGGATTCATTTGATAACCCCATTACAGTTGGTGACATCAGAAACCACACAAGTCTCAATGACCGATATGCTGGTTTGTTTACCTAGAGGATACTTATATCTTCATCTTACGGGTATTTTTAGATTCTCTTAGTATAGAAGGGGGCAGACATTGGTAATTCGTCCTCAAGGAGTTCATATGACGTCATTGTTATCGTCATTTCTGCGTTTTATCACCTCATCATGAGTATGGGACCCCTTGGTTAATCTGGGGAAAACTTGAGCCAAAATAATAAAACAGAAACTTCAACTTTATCAATGCCCTGAAACAACTTCTGGGCTGATAAAGTAAGGGCACAGCTGACTCACAGATATCTGCGCAGGTTCAGTTTACTGAGGAAAGCAGGCGCGAATCCAGCGCCCTTCCAAAAATGACCCAGTTTTCCAGGGTAGTATCGAGGTCCAAAACCACCGAGCCAAAAAGAAAATTCTCAAATAGGAAAGGTACACCGTAATCCTGATTTCGGTTCGTAAGTTCGGATCGAACTAAACTGTACTGATTTTTTTAAATTTTTTTATTTTATTTATTTCTTTTTTTTAGCCTTTTCTGAACCGGCCGTTGATGTTCCTTTTATATAAGAATTTTAGCAATAAATGACGGAGCTTATACTACTTTGGAAATCTTTACCGTTTTTCGACGGAAAGTGATATGAGCTGGTCTGGATCTGCGCCTGGAAAACAGGGGAATCTTAATAAAAACTCGGCCTCGCATCAGTGCGAGGGAAAGAACCAACAAACTGTGCATACCTTTGAGGCCAGCACTACCGCTACACACCCACTACTAGTTTTAAAATTAGAACACACTGATCAATGATCATGAACGGGTTACAACAGTTCATACTATAATCAGCTTCTATATATACAGCTATTTCAAAAAAACGTTGAATACTGAATACTGCATTCCAAGGCCGAAGGGCATTGTGGGTCCCATTAATTTGAAATAAAAAGTAAATATACAGCGATTTGCTCTCTATATGTAGCTAGTATATTGTTTCGGATGGAATGCACTAAAAATAAAATAAATAATTATCGGTCTGGGAATGCACAATTCAGTATTTAGTATTCAAATATTATTTTATTATTATTATTATTATTATTATTATTATTAATAATAATAATGAACTTTTTTTTAAAGTGCCTATGACACTTTTTTTTTTACTTTTTATTTAACAAATAGTCCTCGAGTCCGAATGGTCTACGAGTCAATAGCCATGAGGGCGAGAGTTCTAATTGTTTTAGTAAAAACCTACTAATCGGTCCAATAAATGGTGCAAAAAGTTTTGGATTTTGCTTTAAATATATATATATATATATATTTGGTTTTCAAAACCGGCGCTTTTCGCTACTAGAGTTCTATCACTAATAGACCCCTAGTAGCTCAGCCAATCACAGGGCTCGATTGGTGATAGACCATTAGTAGGTTTTTTCTAAATCAAATTAGTAAAATTCTACTACTATACTAATGCAAATCCTTCATTCTGATTGGCTAACGTACTCACTATCTATCAGCCGATAGATATAGTGGGTAGAGAAAGCTGGACTTGTTTTGAAAAAATGGCGGCTTTTCCTTCGCGCTTTTGTGAAGTTTACTTTAGTTTAGTATAGTATAGTTTAGTTGAGATTTTTACTAAAACAATTAGAAGACTCACTCTCGATTTCTATCGGCTTTGATAGTTGACTCGGGGCCGGAGCCCCTCGTCAACTATCAGCCGATAGAAATCTCGAGTTCGTCTTCTAATTGTTAAATATAAACTCATTGAAGAAGGGGAAAAAAGGAAAGCTGTAACTTGCTCTCACAAGGAGCCCTATCTAGACAAAAATGAAAAAATATATAATCAGAAATACTTTTTACTTTGATTCTTATATTGAAATACGCAGAAAAGTTTTGAAATGAAGAAACGTGTACAATCTTCTGAGTATTTTAATTATTTTAATCTATTAAAATAGTGTTTCACAAAATTTTGGTTTTGGGTTCCCTGTGTCTCTTAGCAACGCGACCATTGCTATGGAATGGTGTGTTGTGATTGGCTGTCATTCAACGGTCTGGGAAATTCAACGCATGGAAGCCATTATCAACAGAATGGTCGAAGCATTCACTCGATTTTCAAGGATTTTTGGGGATTTTAACTTCCTTCTATGAACGGAATGAGCTTTAGGTTACAAAGGAACACACATAAAAGAAGAACTGAGTTTAGACCACCATGCCTACTGCAGGAGAAGCAAGATTAGCCAAGAAGAAAAATATCAACGAACGAAGGTTAGTGGACGTTGTAGTTGTAGCTGTGGTTCGTTCGTTGTTTTGGGTTTTCGAAATCAAAATACGGCTCTCGTGCTCTGTAAATGAAACTTTTAAAGAGCATATTCTTAGCTGTAATGAATTTTGATAGAAATAAGGCTATTCTCATGAGGAAAACGAATCATAATTCAAGAAAGACTGTTTTTAGGCTGCGATTTAGTTCTCTTTAACTTAAACTTACATCATTTAAAATATCTTTGCTGGTTTATTAATTTCGATAAATGTCTGCTTTAACAGTGTCAGGAAGCCCATTAGAAAAGCTGGGACTAGTTTGTCTACTGCGTCTAAAGTCACTAAAAGGTAGGCTTTTGAAAATATTAATAATACGTTAAATATCTTTTATAAGCTTAAAAGTGAAGCTCGTTAGGGATTTCCACTTTTAAACTTGATTCTCTTAAAACTAGTAAAAAGTTATTATTTTTGTTCCCAGATAAGAGATTATACTCTAAGAATCTTATGATCTCTTATTTGGGGACCTTTTAAGATAAGAACTTTTTACTAGTTTAAGGAGAATCAAGTTTAACAGTGCTAGTGTTCCCTGCTAGCAGAGTCTCTCTTGTAGACGAATCCTGGAGACTCTGCTTAGCAGGGAAGTCAGGGTTGAGAAATAATTGTAGCTAACAGGACTCCCTTTAGTGGTCATTCTGTCTGTTTTACCTATACATGTAATGCACAAAACATGGGGAAACATTTAGCTGAAACTCAATACAGTAGAAACTTGGTTATAAGCCCTCTAGTCTACTAACACAAATATCTCACATTCACAATCATGGTGTTGATAACAGTGGGGATAAAATAGGAAGAAATAATGCTTTTTTTCTTAATTCCTCCTGAATTCATTGTCCTTCTGGTTGAAAGCTTCCCTGACATACAGTATCAAAAAATGCTTTTACACCCATTTTCATAAAATTTTACTCCTAAAGGCCATGTCACACGCTACGATTTCTCGTGCAACTTGTCTCGCGAAAAAAATTATTGCAGGTTGCACGAGCGTTTTTCACGTTTGACATCCCCTCGCGCGACTTAAATTTTTCATTTTTTTGCTGCACGAAAAGTAGAATCGACTTCTACTTTCTGCAATAATTTTCGTAAAAAATTATGTGTGACATGGTCGTGCAACTTGCGATTAGAGCGCACGCACAAGCAAATCATTCATTCACCATTGATTCAAATTACGCGTGCAACTTGCAATACTTTTTTTCGCGAGACAAATTGCAACCGAAATCGTGCGTTTGACATGGTCTATGCAACCTGCAACAATTTTTTTCGCGACACAAGTTGCACGAGAAATCGTAGTGTGTGACACGGCCTTAAAATTTTACTTCTAAATTGATGTAGAAAATTTGAGTTGGCTAAATGGCTGGACTTGTAAGCTCAAAAGGTGTTCCACTTTTTTCAATTGAAAGTTCCAAAAAAGTGACGGTTCCATTTGTATTCCAACCAAATTACCAGTTTTTTTGGATAAATGAAAAACACCCCAGTTCTCAACCTGCTTGGAAGCTAAACCCTGGAGGCCTCAGAAGGCTGAGCCAACACTCTATGAGCATCTTGTTTATAGAAGGACTATATTTAAATAAAGATTCTTTTTTGCAGTGCACAAAGCAAAACGCAAAAGAACAGGATTTTAACAAAAAAGCATGGAAAGGAAAATATTGAACCAGTAAGAGAAAATAAAATTACTTTTTATTTATCTTTTTTTTTCTATTTTTATTCTTATTATCAATTGTTATATCCAGTAATCTTGATGGAATTATGCAAGACTTATCATACATACATGTATATCATAATACCAAAGTGTCAGCAGCCCAAAACAAAAGATCCATCAGCTTTGTATTGTATTGATCAAACATTGACATGTGACATTGCATACTTTTACACATGTGGAATGAGGCAGTGATGTTTTGCATGTGAATTTTGTGGTTTTAACAATATTAATATGTCAAAGTTTTCATATTTTGCATAAACTGCAGACTTCATGGACATGCCAAACATCACTACCATATTCCATGGACATACTTCCATGAAGTATGCAGCAATGTCACATGATCTTTTGATCTATCTAATTTCTTCCCACACTTCAGGGAATTTGATAGTAAGGTCAAAGGAGTATATGTAGTAGAACAAATGTATCATAATATTTATATATTTTTGTTTGATAGAAAACACAAGGTACAAAAGCCAAACCGGCTCCTGACTTTTCTAAACTCCATGATAAGTGGAACAGTAAATTTCAAAAGGTTTGTAATTATTTATAAGTCACCTCATATTAAAGTAACTTGTGATCGTTAACTTAGTGTTACTGCTAAACTCAAGGCTGATGGTGTGCTCATTTTACCCCCCCCCCCCCCCCCCCCCCTCTCTCTCTCCCCCTCCATCAGTGCTTCGTCTTACTGGTACATGTTATACGGAAATAAGAAGAAGTCAAAACAAGGATGTGAGATCACTTGGAATCAAACTCGAGACCTCTCGCTTCGAAAGCCATGCACTAGCCAACTGTGCCATGCATCCTTGCTCCTTTAAACTTTAAAAGTATTTGAATGCTCTTCATGTTTCATAACTCTATCCTTCTTATTATATTCTTTCCTACACTAGGGAAAAGCCGTTGGTAAGAAATCCAATACCAAGGTACATATTTTCATATGTTATTTTATAAGTTATAATTCCTTATTTTAATTTCATTATTTTTTCTTGGAGAAATTCAACTTAAAGCAGAAAACAAAGCTTTTTGATCTCATGAACCATAACACCTATTTCAAAAATGTTGTCAGTCCGAGATCTGAAATCTGAAATCAAAGGCCAAGAGGGATTGCAGTCTCTGAGCTGGGAATTTAAATATGAAGGAAAGTGAAATTGTCTTTTTAATTTTAATTAGTAGTTTTCAACAAGTAAATACACTCACCTATGAGCGATGACCTGCGCTGGCTCTCAGCCACAGATTTCGGATCTCAGACCAAAAACGTTTTTTGAATTTGGTGTAATCTCTACTGAGTCTCCCTTTGAATTTTGTAAGGGAAATCTGTAATTTAATTGGTTTACTGAGTATGTATTTCTTGTTCAGGTCAGCCCTTTTGTCTTGACTGAAGTACAAACTTATAACCCCCTATCCAGTAAAAGTAGTGATTCATCAGACAAGGAAAATACTGAAGAAGAAGAGGAGCAAGAAGATGATTTTGGTTTTGAGATTGATAACAATGCTTTGCAGGGAATTCTAAATAACACTGGAATACAGGTACAAGATGTTAACAAACTAGTGGTGCATTAAAGCTACAAACACATGGTACAACATTGCATGCAGTGTTGTAGGCAATTGATGTTGTGAACCATGTCATATGACATCATTTGTTGCAGACAATGTTACTGAATTAGAAAACAATCCTACTTCAGCAACATTGCAGGCCATGTTACACAATGTGTTCCTGCCTTTAAAATCCTTCATCCTGATTGGCTATGCTATGTGGTTCTATTAGTAACAGGACACTAGTAGAAGAAACACAAAGACAAATGCTGTCAACCACTGAAATATGGTTTTCACTGTCACTAAAAGTATAATCATGCCTGCCCCAGCATAATAATAATAATAATAATAATAATAATAATAATAATAATAATAATATTTATTTAGCAGTTATTCGCCAAAGGCGAAGTGATTATCGATGAATATTTACCGAGCGGCGAGTCTTCGAGCTGCGAGGTAAATATTCATCGATAATCACTGAGCCTGAGGTGAATAATTGTTTTAGTATAAATAAAAAGGTGATTATCTCAAAAAAGAAATTTCCTCTTCGCTTACTGTGACAAAACGACTGCTGACAGCCATTTTGTCCGAAAAGGTGATTATCGGCTGATAATCCGAGATAGAAAACCAATCAGATCGCGCGATTTCGTATAATCACCTTTGTATTTATACTAATAACTTATATTGCACCAATATCAATATTCATTTTCATCAGCGCTTACAGTGTAGCTAATACTATCTGACACTTATAGTCCCTCTTAGCCTTGCCCCAACCTCCCAACCCTTGAATAGACCTTTTTATCTTGGGCGTAATGTTTCCCCATTTCAGACTCTGTGCATTCTCTAGAGTATCATTTCTTTAACAGTTGTGCATGAGAAGACACATGAAATCAATATACTAGGTACACATCAAACTAAGAATTCTATTCTCAAGGGAATGATGTGGTCTGAAATGGGAAAATATTATGCACAAACTAAAATAAATGAGCATTTTCAAAAGTGTTAGCCAAGTTCATGTGATATTAAACATTGCATATCATAAGAATGAAGGGCGAAGGCCCTTACTATATGAATCAAGCATAACTGATCATCATTTTGTTGAAGGTGCAACAAGATGCTCATCCTCTGACATGTAACACCTATGCTGGACCACAGAAAAGGTAAACATTATTTGCATTATTCTTATACCATGTTGCATCTTTAGGAATAGACCTTTTTAGCTTTGTATGCAAATTGCTCATTTGAGACCACATGACATTCCCTTGAGAAATGTCCTTTTATTAAAATATTTACTCATAAAACAATCAACTCCCAAGAGTGGCATCACATGGTCTGAAATGTGCACAACAAACAACGAATCTATAAAAGTCTATTGAATAACAATGCTTAGAATGAAAGTGTAGGTTTTATGTAAACCCAAAGAAAAACCCTTGAATCAAGGGAGAGACAGAGAGAGACCTAGCCAAGTCCAGAAATCTAACCCATCTAAACACAGTGGTGAGATGCAAGTATACTACCACTACACCACCCTTGAATTCCATTATATAATGGTAACATGGTTCCCAAAAATATCCAAACCACACCATGGACGATATTTGAAAAAGGACCATCCCTCTGAAATTTCCCGTTTCTCTCCCATACATCCCTTGGAATTTCCAAATCCCTCCATGGGGGGTTATGGATATTTGTTTGAACCATACAATAGAGCAATAAGTTTTAATCAGTTTTACTATGATTTTACTATGGGTTCATACAGGTTTTGGAAAGTCTTCGAAAGTTTTGGAAATTGATAATGGATTTTTCAAGAAGCTTGAAAGTTTTGGAAAATTGATTTTTGGTTCACTAGGCTATGGAAAAGTTATGGTTTTTTTTGTCGCTTGTCTGCGGTATTGTTTTGTATTGGTAAATGTATGTTGAATGTTTCAGATCCATGAATTTGGCTTTAATTTTGCACTATGTGTGGTTTTGGAAATTTGAGCCAAAGAGCTTTGGAAAGTCTTGGAAAAGTTTTGGAAATTCTCACAGGGGATCCTGTGCGAACCCTGGATGATGTTATTGATCTCATGATAATATTTTGTATCTTCAGCGCACCAAACACAATCACTGGTGTTTCTACCAAGAGGACATCCATCTACTACACAGGTTCAAAGAAAACACCAACAAAAAACCACCAACCACTACAGCCTAAAGTACTGACCAGCAATAGACCTGTGTTTGGTTTTCAGGCTAAACTAGGGAAAAAACAAGTTGTATGGGCTGACCAAGGTAATATTGAATATATATGTATTACCAAAAATGCATCTTTTCTTCATTCTGTCTGCACTTTGTGGTTTCTTGATTGTCTTTTTGGTGGGTTACCTGTGGTGGGTAGATTACCCTTATACATGTAGGAAATCAATGTTCCGCGAAATTAAAGTGCACATAACCTTCTTTTCAATGGCTTCAATACTTACTATTCTACATGAAGTAAATAGTCGAATGATAAAATATTTCTTGATTTGAGTGATGTGTCTCTAAGATATGAAGATTTATACTTCCAATATGTTAATAAGTGTGACGTCTACTAAGGCTTCATTTAATATACAAAATTGATCTTGTTCACGTAAACACTGATCATCTTTATTTTACTAGTGGTTTACATAGTGACTAGTTGTAACTAGTAACTACTGTAGTTGTAACTAGTAATACTAAACACTGGCTGTTTTAAGAAAAGAAAAGTATCTCATAAATAAGACAGTGTAATGACGTTCAGCAACGTCGAGACTTAAAATATGTTTTCAAATTTCAAGATTACGGTGGTGGGGATGATGAAATAAGCTTCAAACCAGATGCTTCAGCACTTGAAAGTATTCTGAACAACAAGGGAATTGATGAACGACAAACACTGGACGTAAGGCACACGATGGCTTCAACTCGTTCAGTATCATTCATACAAAGCTATAAACGACAATCTGTGATTGATAGCCAGGTTAGTAGATCACATGGTAATATTCATCATATTTTTATGTAAGGGTAAAAAAAGAAAATTTAACTTCGATCATGCGTGGAGTGATTGCCCTAGTCCCCTTCACAGTTCCCATTGCCATATTAAAAGGTATAATAAACATGGTATGTGTATGATGATGGAATGAAATGTGTATATGATCGTACCATACTGTGGAATACTCAGAAATAATTCTGAGCCCCAGATGGGAATCGAACCCACGACAGGTATAGCTGGGCCTTTGCATCAAAGTGAGACGTTAGCAGCAATTGTGATGTTGGCATCCTCAATAAATCGTATTTGTCCGACCTATTAGTGGAATACAAACCCACTTGAACATTGCGTTCCAGCTCTAAGCAATTATTGGTTATCCCTCGCTCCAACACCAAGGGATATGGAGACAGAGCGTTCTACGTTACTGTCCCAAAGCTGTGGAACGAACTTACTCTTGATTTAAGAATGCAGAACAGTTTATAACTTTTCAAGAAAAAACTCAAAACTTTTCTTTTTTAAAAACGTAGTACATATTTTTTTAGTTTTCTTCATAAACAGCGCCTTTGGGCTAAACGGAGTTAGGCGCTATACAAACTAGCTTATTATTATTATTATTATTATTATTATTATTATTATTATTATTATTATTATTATTATTATTATTAAACGGTGAGCTTGCAATGATAGAGACATGTGAATAATCGTCCAAGGTTTTAAAAAAAGGTTTGTATCATAATGGAGCGGATAACAGCAATTTTCCAAGCTCACCGTTTGTCTCGCTCTAAGGCAAAGGCCCGGCTACATGTATATTCTAAGATGCTGAAGGGGACTATTCTCCCGAGGAAGGGGCTCATGTATTAGGTGCTTCATTTAATCACTCTACTTGAGTATATACTTACAAACTGATTTACTCAATTTCAGTCATCCAAAAGAACATCTATCTACTATACTGGTTCTAAGTCTAAAAGTTTCACCAGTGATCTTCCCAGACCATCTCTTATTGGAAGACCACGTACAAGTGTTATAGAAAAAGCTACCGTACCTTATAGTCAAAGAAAAGCTATGACTCAAAGTCTGAAAGAACAGTATGTACCAGGATCAACTGTTATAGGAAAACAGGATGATGAAAATGAGAAAAAAGGTGGGTCGAATGATTTCTGACAGTGATGGCTGCTTTACAGAGGTATCATTGGGGGAAAAAATAAGCCATGTTATGCATGGACAACGTTGTTCCCAAAACAATACACAGCGAGCTTTGCAACAACTAGACTGCTAAAAGATCACTAATTTTACTCCAAACTTGGGTCAATCACTAATGGCATGGTTTAACGAAGCTTTTAATTAAATAAACAAAGACAAAGCAAAACAAGAGAGAGAAAGAAAGAAAGAAAGAAAAGAAAGAGTGGATAATGCTGGATAGTTTGTATTCTTCTGCTTGTCTTTTTTTGTTTTGCATCACCATTTTTTTTTTAGATATTTTACTTCATTCTACCATTTTTATTTTATTTTATTAGCTTCGCCAAATAACTAACAAAAGTTTGAATTTAATGTGAGAAGGGTGAATTTGAGCGTGTTGATAGACTTATTTGCATAAACCTAAGATGATTGACGGATCAGAAAAGCCAATCGAACGTTTGAAAAGCGAGTCGCGATACAAGTGTTTTCGCAGTTAATCCCATGAACTAATTATGATTGCTATTCTTTGTCTTCAAAAGGCTTCGAAATCCATACTTTTGTTAAACCTTTCACACCGTCACGTCAAGAAACAATAAATCAAGTCTCTAAGACCACAGATGTGAAACCATGTTTAACAAATCCCTTGATGACACCCTGTCGAGGAAGACTGGACACTAGACCCCAAGCTCCCTCTACTAGTAAGAAACAAGTAAGCTGGTCTGATATCTTGACACCACATCGAGGCATGGACCACGTGAAACATAAGGTAACAACATAGGTATTAGCTCTAACTCGAAATCTCGAACGGGAACATTGTTGGGTACCTTTACTTACTCTGATTGGCAGAAGTGTGTTGCCCGATTTCTCGATCAGCGAGTAGCTGTGAAAACATTAGTAACGATCGGTCCTATCCCTTTCCATTGATCACTTATATCTTTTCTATTTACTTACAGGATGTTATGCACATAGCTTCCATGGATCAAAAAGAACCAGCAAGTTCTCTTCCAAGTAGTGAGTTAGTAGACTCTTCTCCATGGATGATGAGCGCAACCAAACCTGCTTACCCATCCATGCAAGGGGAGTCTCCTGTGGATGATGGTACTGTCGCACTCAAGTTATTCTCTGACGATGATATGCAAGAGAAGATGGAGGACAGAAAGGAGAAGGTAAAATAGGCCTTTTGCAACAACAGGTCACGTGACCCTACCCCCCTTAAATCGAGAAGCTGTGTCAAAATGAACATTAGAAATGAAATGAGCACCTCGATATTAGTAAGAAGGCAAAATTTTAGCTCATAATGTTGAGTATAGGAGAAATGGCATTAAACATAAAATTCAATATTCTATAGGGATTTGTATGGAAAATATGCTCTGGCGGGCAAAGCTTGACATTTCGTGCGTGTGCATGGCGCAGAATGGCTATTGTTTCATGGACATTTCTCGTTAAGAAGATTTTAAATCAATTATGATTGTTGAATATTCATATGATACTGAGTTCATCGATTATTGGTCAGGTATTTGGACTCTGGGGAATTTGGCTTGGCGGGAAGCTTGAATTTCGCATCTTAATGAGTTTGAAGCCTTGAAGTTGAATGTTAATGAGAATTTTACTCATTACTCAATTTTACCAGTAAATGCCCGCGGAATCGGATTGGGAAGCACAGTTAACTTACCGTAGGATTTCATTGCCTTCCCATCAAATCAAAAATTTACAATCTAAAATAAGACCTAGTTATACTAAATCATAAGTATTTTTGCTTCTTATTTTAAGCTTGAATTAGAAGAACTCGAAAGGCAAGCTATTGAAGAGTTGCAGCTGCTTGAAGTAGAGGAGAACCAAAACTCAAAAGAATCCTATAAAAGCTTTGATAACAACACCCAGGCAAGGCTATCGAGTGATATCAGTGGGTGTGAACCGCTGACCAGTCCATTTCAAATTTCTAACACACCTAGGAATTTGAATAGAACGGATTTAACAGATCAGTGGATAAGGACTACGCCCCAAAACCACATGCGCGTGACTATACGTAATAAGACGCCTATTGCTAGTCCGTTGGTT
Source organism: Anthopleura sola (assembly GCA_023349425.1). Taxonomy (NCBI): domain Eukaryota; kingdom Metazoa; phylum Cnidaria; class Anthozoa; order Actiniaria; family Actiniidae; genus Anthopleura; species Anthopleura sola. The sequence continues at coordinate 15,326,765 of JALHLI010000003.1, read as the reverse complement.
AGACATCTCGGGACACCTGGGGTACTAGATCCTAGATATCGTACAGTACCAGTAGCTAGTCCACGTCCATTCGTTAACCCGGCAAATGTGGTGCGTCCAGGTATTCAAGCTCCAAGTTACGTAGCACCAAAAATTACCCCTTTTGTGAGCCATACTGGTCAAGGTCCGAGTGGTGGGGCCCATCCAATAGAAAATGTTTTTCAAGCCCCTACAGGACCAGCATCAAGACCTACTCATTTTATGAGCCAAGCTGGTCAACGTCTGACTTGTGGCGCCCTTCCAACGGGCAGACCAGCGCCTTTTACTCCTACTCAACAGGTAGTTCAAACTCCTGTGATGAATGCTCCAATAGACACCTGGCAACCCTCCTTTGGTCTACTGAGTTCTATCAAGAAAAACGCCCCTGAAATAGGAAGCAAGAGACCTCATTCCTCTTCAGTAGCCGTGAATCCATCATTCCACAAGTCCTTATCATGGGGTGATACTTTCTACAGCTCTACCCCTGGTATTGAGGTGACCTCTTCCTTCCAGGAACATTCCACCACCACAAATCCCGATCCTCACAGTTTAAGCTTACACAGGATTTGCTTGCCAACAAATGTTTACCAACCTCTCAATATGCTTACAACAAGCCATCCGACCATTCTCAATAACAATAATTTTTATAGGAAAACTGAGATACCGTCTAGCAGCATCCCTGTCATTGATGTTAATGAATCTGCAGGAAAACCTTTGACCAGCAATTTCTACCAACCTGCAGAACCATCTTTCTCCCGTTTCCATGGCAATGCTTTTCAAAAGCCAGAAGGAAACCCTTGGACCAGTCTCCATGGGAACAATTATTCCGAGCCCGCAGAAAGACCTATATCCAGACACCATGACAACAATTTTTACATGCCAGCAGAGAAACCGCTGGACAGTATGCATAGCAACGCATTTTCGAGGCCTGTAGAAAAACCATTGACCAGCATCAATGAACGATCTTTATATGATGGTAATAATGCAGAAAGATTGCATTTAGGAGGATCCGAAAATGATAATGTATATAGTAATGGAATCAGTGGCTACACTCAGAGGGCATACATGTCTGGTCATATTCCATCTAAAACTGACACTGCTCATTTATTTGCTTCCGGGCCTGTTGCTATGACAAACCCACGAAGTAATGGACACACCGGAAGTAATTCTACTTACACTAACTGTTTAACCATGGGAAAAGGAACAGTATTTGTTCGTCAGCAACCACAGATGTGTTCTGATACAAATTTTAGTGTGAATCCTGATCATTTATCCCAACGTCTTGGGGCATCCAACGTCACATGTGAAAATCGAGGCAATCTTTTTAACACTGTTAATGTTTCCAGTACATCACGTATCAACCCTAATAATAATGATAGTTTGTCCCTTCGCTCTGCTGTCAGACCGCTTGGCTTCTACAAAAGAGAACCCGTCAGGATTCAACGCGATGTAACAACTACAGTACAAAGAACAAAAGAAGAAACAATGTTCAAAGAAAACTACACTTCGTCCCAGAACAAAAGTGTAGGTGTGCGCCTTCCAAGATCAATCGAGACGCACAACACTCTCGCACAAGAAGCCTTACTGGATACAGAGGTAGCTTTGTATACTGCGTTAGGTGTGAGAATCAAGAAAAAATGCACACGAGATTTATCCAACCCTTTGGCAAAGATTTTTGAAGAGGGAGATTCTCAGGTATTTAGTATATCTTAAACATTACACGTTTGATAAGGCCTGCTAGCGAGATTTTGTTTTCCAGAAGGATTAAAATGCGTCCTTGCAGACCCAGGTTTTTCTGCCTCGCCCTGTCTCCTGGCTACCCTGCCGTCTTGGGTCCCCAAGGGGAATGAAAAGTCATTAGACCTCTTTAGCTTTGGCGTAATGTTTTGCCCATTTTGAATTTGGAGTGTCATTCTCTTGAGTATCATTTCTTTGTTTTGATGAAAATGAAACAAAGAATCCTATTCTCAAAGGAATGACACGTGGTCTGAAATAGGCAAAACAAACGCAACGCCCAAGATAAAGAGGTATATGATACCTTGTTCTTTATTTACGAAGGGAGCGCTTAATAGCCAGAAGCTAACAAACCTTTGGCCCTCATTCCACGATCATCGAGGCACTCTATATTTCTGCTGTTCAAATTACCGTACCTAAAAATGACTGTTATAAAAAAATCACTTATTTCATAATTCTTCTCTTTCAGCACATCGTACCTATATGTGTATGCAGCGATAAAATATATTGTTCAGTACATCCAGTCCTACGAAGTCCAACACTTGTTAGAAGAGAAAACTGGAAATAAAATGGAAATAATTGGAGCAATCAGGGTACCTTTGGCATGGTAAAGATACGGGAAGTCTTGATATTAGAATTGAGAATTGAGGTCGCTTCTTCTGTGCCAAGGAGCCTGGAAGTCTTGTTACAAGAAAAGATTCCAAATAATTCATTTAGAGAAAAGGTTGCCTTTGGTATGGCAAAGATACGTAAAAGTCTTAGCATTAGAATAGATAATCTAGGGTGTTTCTTCTATGACAAGGAAACTGGAAGTCTTAGAAAAGGTTGCCTTTGGCATGGCAAAGATACGCGAAGCCTTAGTATTAGAATAGATAGTTTAGGGTGTTTCTTCTTTGCCAAATACTGCCTTTGGCATGGTTAACGTTAAGATACGTGCATTAGAATTAAAATAGCAAATTCAGAGGGGTCCTGTCTGCTATCCCGAGGATACTTGAAGTATTTGTATGGGGGAAAATAGGAATCAGACAATATCGTGTTGGTTCCTCAGATAACTCATCTGAAGCGGCCTCGAAGGCACCGCGGAAATACGTTGTCGATCACTTTATTATACGAAACGTATTTCCGCGGTGCCGGCCTCGAATGGTGCAAACAGCTCAACCAGAAATCAAACTATTGATGGTTGCAAGCATACCCAAGAGAGTCAAATGACACAGACATGGCGGCCATGTTGGTGGTATTAACAATGGCTGTTAATGAGAAATGTTTTGTTAAAAAACACCAACATGGCCGCGGTGACGTAATGTACAATAGAAGAATAGAAAGAGATAAATAACCAATAACGCTAAGATGCTCAAGTAATGCTTAGCGATCCACCTATGGAGAGGTATATGGTTATGGTTTGTAATGATGGATGTCTTTCGTTGTTCATCTTTGTGTAGGTTTGAAATGCTAACATTTCTTGAAGATATAAATTTGTACATAGGATGTTATGAAAGTAATCTAAAGATAAAATGTAACTAAAGTTACAGACAAATAATGTAATTAAAATGACTAGTTATGTTGATATGTATACTTCTGTATGAAGACAATAGTGTTAGTGTTGTTAGAATAAATGATTGTTTCACTCAGGACGTTTTTCCGTCTCGCAGATCGAGGAAGAAGTGAGTGAGGAAATGATGTATATAGATACTACAGGCGCGATTACACGGAGCAACTTCCTCTGCAGCTTGTGTCGCAACGGTTTTGCGAGACAAGTTGCAAGAGGGTTTACACGGTGCAACGGAGACGGCGCAATCGTTGCCAAAAGTAGAAACGATTTCTACTTTTCATAACCATACTACTTTTTACACCATAAAACAGACCTCATGCCATTCCCTAGAGTATCATCAAATGGTCTGAATTTGGGAAAATATTGCGCCTAAGTCTAAACTGTCTTTTCAGAAAAATTGTTCTTGGATCATACAAGCCTTGCCTGTCCTTTACCGTAATGCGTGTTATTTAAGAAAAAGGTTAAATAGATAATATTCTATAAGTAAATTGAAAATAATTTCTAAATAAATAAAAACCAACCATGTTTTCTTTTACCACCGTTAGTTTGTTTTCTGGGAAAAACGTTGATTTAACGGCGAAGCAAGAGGATACAGACTCGTTGAAGTTGGACTATAACCTGACAAAAATGCACCTCTTATTTTACAGAAAAAAAGGCTGAAACTGACAACAGAAAAAAACGTCTGAAATTTAACTGACCGAATTAGCGAAGTTTTAACTGACAGCTGCCCCATCCAGAACCTCGTTTAGGGTCGCTTTAGCAGTCAGTACCGCAAAATAATATTTTTTTTACAAAAGATATCCAAATTCATAATTAAGCTGGTCACGGAAGCTGGTTGCTTGGAGACCATGCCATCGATATAAACACTCGTCAAGAGTAAATGAAAAAAATTCATATAAAATAATGATAATGATTCGCCTTTGTTAAGACATTTCTTGTCGTGGCAGCACAGTTGTGATAATAACTTCTTTTTATGGATTTTTATTTCACCTTCCTTGTTTGCTTGATTTCGTCTCTTATCCAGAAATTATTTTTTATCCATCGCACAACAGATGCTGGTGCGTAGCTGGGCGCTTCCCATTAGTCGGAACTGCCCGGCCAGACCGGCCCATTCATAAATAGAATTCCGTTATTAATCAGAAATGTCCAGCAAGATGAAGATATTCCTACGATATTCTGATGGAATGTATATATATTATACTCTCGAGAGAAAGGACTTCTCCCTTTGAAATTGACCGGTCTGGCCGAACAGTTCAGACCAATTAAAAAAACACGTAGTTTTACAAAAACGATTAACTGACCCCTTACAACAGACCATGGAGCGGAAAAGAGAGAGAGATAACCCTGTTAAGCTATGTCTATCTTTATACCAGTTGCTTTTGATTAACTGATCTGTTTATATAATACACCTTTCTCAAATCACGTGATTCTCCGTAATCAATCTCGTGATTGACAACAGCATGAGACCAGCGTGACACGTCAACGTCAACGTCATTCAAGCCGTTTGTAGTTTTTTAGTACTCTCTTATGACCGACTCCAGCAGGTGGCTCACTGGTACGAAACCATCTCATTGAAAAGCTATGCTACTAAAAAACTAGATGGTCCGTCTATGATTGCTGTTTGAGAACCAGAGAATATAAACAAATGTACAGTTAGTACATGTGTATTGATTTATAGAACACGATTACAGCTTTGGTCCGAGTGTTGCTAAAGTTTAAATATCGTAAGACATCTGATGACGAGGGAAAATCGAGAAATCAAAGAGAAGAAGAAGAACAAGAATTGAATGTACTCGTTGGTTCACAAGGATCACTGAATTGACCACAACTTCGAGTTTGACTGATTTACGGGAGTTGAGAAAAGCCGCAAGGTGAAGGATTTGAGTCAAATAACCAAACGTCTGAAACCTAGCTAGAGGGGAAAAAAACGTCGAACAATTCAATACTCCTGTTGAACTCCCAAAGCGCATCATCGACAAGGACATCGTATACTGAGTACATTTATTTAATATTTTCTTACAGCCGAAAGATTGCGACAGAAGAAGCCAAACAAAAGATATATATTATAGTTAGGATTGGATTTCTATTGTCGAACGCTAGCTACCATCGATTCTAGTTGGCTATCAACAAATCTTTTTCCAAATACTGGTAGATTATTGTTATCTGGTGGTAATTATTGCATCTATCGTGTGCTTCAGTGGACAGTAACAGGTTTCATTGTCAGCAGTACGGTGTTGGACACCTGTCAGGGCGAGTTATATATATCCTTGGTCTTGAAAAAAATCAAGATGTCATCAATCTATAACTGACTGGACCTTGTATGATATTTGTTTCCATGTCGCGAGGTTTTGAAAGGCGATTGCTCAAACATATCACGACCATTATCACTTAAGTTAGCGTATCGGCACAGTGAATACAACAGCTTTCAACGAGATATCTGTGTTACTAGGACAACTTTGATAAAATCTGCTCTGATTTTCTGTAGGATAAAAGTTGAAAATCAAAACATATTGGAGGAGAAAAAAATCAGATATCAAGTCTAACAGCTGTCATTATAACAAGCTTCCCACCAAATAAGAAGATGGTTGACTCAATCCATCGTTGAAGTATTGATTTAGAGGCAATTAAGTTGACAGATGATGCGAAGTAAAAGAAACTAAAACAGAGGGAGAAAGAGAGAAAATCCATGCCATTTTCTATCATCATTCTTGTGATTGGCTTGCTACTGGGGATAACGACGCTTATCGGGATTTTTGGCAACTTTGCTGTATGTCTTGCTGTGTCTTGGAATAAATCTTTAAGAACTCAACTTAGCTTGTTTTTGGTTAACTTGGCTATATCTGATATTGGTATGTCGGCTTCATGTATGCCCTTTGCTGTAGCTACTGTACTCTTCCATAAACAGGTGAGTGCATGATCAAATACTAGAAGCTAAGGGGTACTAGTACTAGCTTTGCTTTTGATCCAAATTTGACCTCCGCTTTCTTTGAGAGCAATGTTTTGTGACTCTTTGCTTGTGACTGGATGAATTTGTTTTAGCTGAGATATTTAAGCCGCGAAACCAATTCAGGCAATCAGAAGCAATCAGTCTCACGCTTTGTTGTGGTGGCGGTTGCCCTTAGAAACATTGAGAACTAGACGTTAAAACTTTATGACAAAACTTCAGTCGTTCCAAGCTCAACTGAGAAGCGTAGTACAATTCATCATAAAAAAAGTAATAATAGTTAATTCTTACTACATCCAACATGTATTTTCTTTCAATGTTTTCAGCAAATTGGAGAGATATTTTGCTACTTCAACGGCTTCATCAACACCTTCTTCTCCTTGGCCAGCGTTTTAACAATAAGCACAATCAGCATCTTCCAATACGTTTCCATAGTAATGCCGCTGGAAAGAATGATCACAAACTTCCGTTGTCTCCTGATGTTGTTAGGCGTGTGGATCCTTTCTGGGTTCCTAGCAACTGGACCTATTGCATTCTGGGGTCGTTATGAGTTTACCTCAAATATATTCAACTGTGACTATTATCACTCTAACCAGAAATCCGAGACGTCGTATGCCATTACGTTAATGCTTGCGGGCTTTGCCTTTCCCTTGGTTATTATGATTTTCTCTTACGTGAACATTTTTATCGCGCTACGAAAGCATAGCTCCAGGATGACGAAGACAACCACGATATCTTCAGTACCTGCGGAAGGCGCTGTTGTTTCGGCAGAAACTAAGCTCCGAATAACAGTTCTGTTAATATTTCTGACCTTTCTCGTTTGCAGGACGCCATTTTTTGTATATTTAGTTTTCGTCGTGACAGACCCTAGTTTACCGGTTGATTTCCTAAGTCAATTATCATTTTGGGCAATCTACCTACACAGCGCTAGCAATCCATTTATATTTACCTTTAAGCATGCTGAATACCAGGATACTCTTAAAGATATCTACAGCACATGCAAAGCTGTGGTTATCAAATGCTGCTCGAATGCCGAGGAAGGAAAGAAAGAAACGCATGCGCAGGAGCGTAAGACTGCTGAACCAGCAAAGACTGGTACAGAACAAGATAAAAAAGAATGAGGCATTTGTAAAAAGGGTTATATAAATATTTGGGATCATAGATTGGTGATCGAGGTTTAACAAATTTTGAACGTCATAATAAATATATGTAAAAAAATAATAAGTCTTAGAAAACACACAGCCAGTCGAAAGAACATGTTTTAAATAAAGTTTATTGTTTAAAATACGTAATACGTAAACGGACAATTTCAGACCGTTTTATTGTTTCTATTGAATGTTGAATATAGCGGCATATTCTAGGCTATAATATGGTATTTCTTTATCTTTTCAAATGTTATAACTTTTAAATTTCCTTAAAACGTAAGCTTAAATTTGTCTATCAAAACACAACGTTATAAAATGTATTTCATATGCCTTTAAAATGATGAAATAATACCGAGAAAAGTCTCGAACTTTATAGTTGATAAGATGATCGATGACTTTTAATTTTTACCCCCCGACCTCCCTCCCCTGCCCCTCCCTGCCCTCCCTCCCCTGCCCCTCCCTCCCCTGCCCCTCCCCTCCCTCCCCTGCCCCTCCCCTCCCTCCCCTGCCCCTCCCCTTCCCCCTCCCCCTCCCTTCCCCGATTACCTGTTTACACTGACGCTAAATATATATAATTTATACAAGTCGTTGTAAGAATAGATTACTTTGTTTGACGTAAATACTTGAGTGTTATATATGGTCTGCCTTGGGGCGATTTCCTGTTATTATTATAACAGAACAAAGATATTTTTATCTTAGAACGTGTGCATAAACACAAAATTAAGTTATATATTTTCGAGTTGAATTGAATATTTACAAACAAATTCGCCAAAAAATAGATTTATCATGGCGAGTACGAAGGCTAATGAAGTAATCTCTAAAATGGATCAGGAAAGTTACTTCCTTGTCTCACACAGAGCACGAAGCATGCAGGAAGGGTTGCTATGACAACATGACGTCATATACTAATTGGCTGCCACTCCGCGTCCTGGCCTGGGAACAAGGAAGTATTGCTGATCTTTCATAAACTATTAAGTTCATGGAATTGATTTTTCCAGAAAAAAGATTAATGACCCTTAAACGTGGGCATAATGTTTTCTCATCCGCAACGTATCATTCCCTAGAGTACTATTTCTTTGCTTAATGGTTTTGCACACGAGAAGATACATGAATATGGATACAACTCAAACAAAGAACCTTATTCTCAAGAGAATGACACGTGGTCTGAAATGAGAAAACATTACGCCCAAGGTAAAAGGATATTTTCTATTTGATGATTTTTTTAAAGTGAACCTAGAAGTACTGCGTGAAAGAGGTTCCTCAATAAGCCAATTCACAGTTTATGAATCGTTATCAGTGCGCATGCGATTTTATCCCGAATTTCTCACCTTCTTTTGTTTAAAGCTTCTTTTGTTTTTAATTCGGGATAAAATCGCTTGCGCACTGATAACGATTCATAAACTGTGAATTGGCTTATTGAGAGGTCATGTTTTGCCATTTCAGGCTCTTGGTAATAATATAATTGTGGAAGTGTATATAATAGCAAGAGTATGAGTGATATGATGTCGGCTGCCATCTTGGAGTCAATGCAATAGTAGATATCAGAATAACACCCCATTGCATTCAATCAATTGTTTGAAGTCAAGGTATTTGGGTCAACAATACAGTAGATGTATAGAAACTGACCCAAATGCCACGACTTTTGCAATTGTGTGAAGGCAATAGACCATTTCACGGTTGTCGTCGCTCAACCTCAGCCTCGATAGCGTGTAATATATTCTTTAGAATTTGACTAAACGAGTCTCGGCAGGGGAGGGAAGGGGAGGGGGTCATTTAATACTAACACCTAAATCAACAGGGTCTACTATTTTGGACCATTATTTTCACTTGCCGTTGCTTGGCGTCCTTTGATGGACCTCAGTATGTATAGATCTCTATAATACTATAACACGGTGATTATCACTGTCTACTACCACAATCTTGCCATCAGGAGACACCGCTAGACCTTTAGGGAAGCAGCTGTACCCTAAACCATTCAACGCAGACGATAAACTAGCCTTCAAGGTACCATCCATGTTATACACCTGAATCCTGTGATTGTATTGGTCACCTACAAGCACGTGACCATCTGCATCGAGCGCGATGCCTGTCGGGTATTTCAGTTGAGTATCGGGTATTTTCTCATTTCCAAACTCTTTCAGATAATTGCCGTTTATATCGAACACCTGAACTCGATGGTTATTACAGTCTGTGACATAGATGTCACCGCTCGAACTCACTGCTGCATAGTAAGGTTGGTCAAGACGACCTTGTCCGTTGCCATAGCAACCAAATGTTCTGAGGTGGACACCATTTTTATCAAACACCTGAATTCTGTTGTTTCTACGGTCCGTTACTACGATTTCATCATCGCTGCTCACCGTTATCCCCCACGGTCGTTTGAATTTGCCTGGGGTTTCTCCCAGTCCTCCAAACTTCGAGAGGAACATTCCATCCTTCGTAAAGCGCTGAATTCTATGGTTATCCTTGTCGCATACAATAATATTCCCTTCATTGTCCACCGCTACGTCACTCGGATTATTAAGCTGGCCGGCTTTGTCTCCGAATAAGCCAAAATGCCGCAAATACCGACCTTCTGAGTCAAAAATTTGAATTCTATGATTGTGGCAATCAGCTACGATAATCCGACCATTCTTATCCACAGCGACCCCACACGGTAGTTTGAGTTTCGCTTTGGTTTCACCCAGGCCTCCGAATACTAAGCTCGGCCGTGTGATCTCCGCATAGTCGCGGGGACTAGAAACCATCACAATGAAAGGACTGTCTTTGATTGGTTGTTTATTGATCTCAACAGCAACTTCATGATTTCCACGTTCACTCGGAGTAAACGAAACAGAATATGTCCCAGTCCCTTCGTCCTGTACCTCTGACTTTAATATGTCTCGGGTTGGAGTTTGGACTTTGACCGACACAGGGTCCCCACCACTCGTACAGGGCTCATTGTCATAAGTTTTAGTAGTAATCATGAATTTGGTTGGAGATCCTGTTTGGCCCCGCACCAAGCCTTCTCCTTGTGCAACAGAAAGATCAGGACACGTGTTCGATACAGCAATTTTACCCAAAGAGTCTTTGACAACACTTACAGCATCATCTTCGCTAAAATACGAAACTTTCTGAAACGTTGCTGAACTGAAATCTTTGCGAGTGTTTTTGATGTCCTGCAGCTTCCGTTTTAAGTGTTTTTGAATGACAAGGATCTCAAGTTCATTGCCAATTTTAATGGCTTTTTCAGCACATTGACAACTACCGTTCAGTTGTTCCATCACAAGCTCTAAATGTTCTTTTTCTTTGCGCAAAACCATTTCTTTGTTCTGGTAGGCTGAATGAACGTCCATCATCAGTTCTTCAGCGCGATCTTCGAGTGCTTGGATCAGTCGTTTCGCATTATCGTGTATTGCTAGTTCCGTCTCGTGTTTTCCTTCCTGTAAACTACTTAGCAGGTTTTTCACCTTGTTCAAAGACTTCCTAGTTGCATCTATTTGTGTCCTTCCTTGAGTCAACAAACTGCCAACGTTGTGCTGCTGTTTATGATAAACATCTCGTAGGTACGAAAATCTGTGTTTTCGATGATCTACCATCGTGCAATCCAGGCAAATAGGTTCATCACAAGTTTCGCAAAAATACTTCAACGCCTCGTCCTTGTGATCAGGACAACTTCCAAGCATGTCCGTAAACTCTGTTTGCTCCTCGGGTATATCTTCCAGAGCATCTTGAAAAATATGGACTCCCGTGACGTCTTTCGGGGTTTTATACAACTTACGATTATGCAGTGTTATCTGAGATAAGTTAGGATGGGATTTAAAGAATTTAGACCCATTGGCGTTACTAATAGCTACAAATTCGGCCAGATAATTATGTAGAATTCCATCTCCAACTTGTGATCCTGTGTTGCCGCTCGTGAAGAAACTATTGTACACATTCTCGTAAAGTCTCTTTTTTAAAAGCTCCGTATGTAAATCACCATATTTCTTTCTGTCCATAATTTTACTTTACAAGACATTAGTTTCAAAATCCTTTATCACTTACTTAGCTAAGTTCTTTAAATCCAACTTGTAGTCGTGATGTTTTCGGACAATGTTGACGATCTTCTATGTACAGGTTTCAACCGTCTCAAGAAAGACCCTCGTTTCTTTGGATTATTCCCCAATTATAACGTCGTCTTGTGTCCGGAAAAGGGAGTATTTTACATCAGAAAGCTTTATCGGATGATTTTTTCTGTCTTTCCTTGGCAAAGTTCTGTGTATGTCGATCAGAATCGCTGGTAATCCTAGGGATTTGAAAGAGCAAAAGAATCACGCGTGAAATGCAAATAAATGAAATCAAAGAACAACATTATTCGCTTGGCGTAAACCTGTTTGACATGAGTTAATACAAGTTGTACAAAGACTTGTCACAAACCTGTCACACAAACCTGTGTTGTTTGAATTCGAGAAAGGTTTGAGTCTACCGTCTTCAAGCCCAGTATCCCCTAGTCTACAATCTCATAATTTAGGTGTTCGTCGGTGCATATACAAATGATAACATTTCGATGTTTATACGAATTAAATTTGAACACAATTGAAATAATAGAGAAGTGTGATAATCCACAAGCTTCTGACAGAGTTTTGCAAATTGAACTTCTACAACAAAGCACCTCTTCTCTGATTGGCTGGTGAGGCATCCAGCGAGCCTAATTTGCTAATGAATCAAAACTCATTTCAACATTTCAACCCTCAGTTTGAGACAATAGCTCATTCGTGAAACTCTTTATCAAGAGTAATTCTCTTTAGGAACCCACCAAGCAATCATCAAACCGCTATTATTCTTAGTGTTACACCACAAGTTGAACCCTTTTGTTCATTAAGCGTCTTTAACATTCAGCTTTGAATTAGGCATTCTTGTTGAGTCGTGTTTTGATCATCTGCATAATCCTCACCGCTTAACTTAAGATTCCTCTTTGCCTTAGTGATTTACGTCGATAAAGAATACACTAAGCTGAACAAGGAACAGACTATTTAAACCGTCAAAATCAATCAAGTCTCTCTACACGACGTCGACATTAATCAAATTGTGCTGGTCATACAAATACTAAGCCGAACTAGGAATCCTTTTTCAATTCGGTGCCTTATTGTTCAGGGATTGAGCCGTCAGTATTTACAAAGTATAATTAAACAACTATGATTTGTACAACTATTGTTCTTCTTGTAGCATTGATTTTGAACTTTGAATTTCGCTCTGTGGGGTTGTTTAGATATGAGGTTTAGAACACCCTAAGTTACAAAATGCGAAAATGTGCATTCCGAGGGAAGCCATTTGGCGGTAAATCTGTCCTATGTTTTGATGTTAATATTGGCGGGCTTTTCCTTAATCATTCATCGATTAATGAATAGCTTGGTTTCAGGTTCAAACCCTTTAATCGGTTAAAGGGATTTTCTGGACTTAGCTTCACTACTCGAAAAATCAAAAGTTTAATCTAAAAAGAAACATCAGGAGGATTTTTGAACTTTGCTTGAAGAGTCCGGAAAGGCGCTAAAAAGCGCGCGAAAAGGAACACTACTGAAGCCTTTACAACATAAAGAACATGAGTGTTTCGCGCGTGCGTTTCTCGATAAAGATTGGTAAATAAAATGATGGCGAAAACAATTCCTTATGGTCCGCCCACCACATGGTGTGCTATTTCCTCTCATTTTTGTCGTCTTACTTTTAAAACCTATTAATATATATGTACATATCCACTGAGGTCATGTAGAGAGAAAACTAAAACAACAAAAAACTAAGACAAAAACTACTGTAAACAGGTGCTAAAATCGGAACAAACATGAACTCTAAAAGCATTTTGCAATCAACCTCACACAAACTAGACTTAATTTTCAGCACTTTAATCTCATCGTCAGTCTTGGAATCAATAATTTTACTTGGTTGTTTGACTGGTTAAAGTAAATGATTCATCTATTATTCGAGCCGGCCTTTGGCATTCTTTGATATCTCTTCGAAATCATAAGGTATTTGGATGTTACTTTTAGTGAGGTATTGCACACGAATCTACACTAGTTGAGCGCCAATAAGTTTGAATTAAACTTGACTATCAAATTCCCATCAAGACAAAACAAAATTGGGTTTCCTATAACGTCTTTATCGTTTACTAAGCCGCAAGGGTTCAGTGTTTAACGGAGAGCAGCATTCCAGTTACTCAGCGATTGTTATCAAATTTACTGACAGACAAGCCAGGCCTCTATAATGCACTTTTTATTCCAATGGACGAGCGACCAAAACATGTTTACAATTTGGTTTCTCGATAACAATTCCTTTTGCTAAGACTAATTGATACAATCATGATTATGTTGGCTGTTAATAAAATCCATTACAACAAGTACCGCGGCCAATAGTGGGGTTAGTTTTCTAGATTATCTTTAAGAAAGATTGTAGCACTACAACATTGATGCGCGTGCTTCATTTTGGCGGGCGGTGTATTTTAGTGCTGTCAAACAATGCGACAAACTCTACATTCAATATATATCATATTAAAAAATCCCCCGCCAGTACTTTGCCGGCACTATATATGCCCACCTAGAGCTACATCACTAAGTACTATGCGATAAACTTTCCACACCCAATGCAATATCGGCCTGGGCACGCGAAGTACTAGTATAATGCATTTAGCACGTTTATTTTGAAGAGAAAAGCGAGTTGGGAAGAGATATCTTCCTGTTTTCTTACATAGACGCACGCAAAAACACTAGCGAAAGAACACCAAGCTCAATCAAGAATATTTCTTAGACTGGCCTAAGTTTTTACCTGTTGAAAGGGGTGCACATTCCGCGTCGACAGGTTGAGAACGAGCTTTGCCGAACGTGCACGGTGCAGTAGATGAACCTTTATCGAGGAGTGACATGTGTCAATCATTCATGACATTCCTAACATTCTTGTTCATGTTGGAGCGAAAGTTTGTCAAGACAAGGTTTACACACTTGAAACAAAAAGGAAACAACTAGTAAAGGTTACTTCTAGGTTAAGATCTTCTGCTAATGTTGATGAATACGAATAAGCTTTAAATAGGGCAAATGCATTATTTTTAGTATAAACAAAAGCAAACAAGAGCACGTCTAGTTCACAGATCAGAGCGAAATTTAGCTTACTGGGTTTTGCAGGGAGGAAAACCGGAGAACCCGGCAAAAAACCTTCGAGTCAAGGGAGCTAGGGACCCAACAAACTCTACTCATATGTGATGCCGAGTTCAGGGAATAAAACTCGATTTCCCAGAGGTGATAGGCGAATGCACGACCACTACTCCACCCTTGATTTCCTAGTTTGATCATAGTGCTGACAGTAAACAAGACTGACCTACAAATTCCAGAAGTGCAAAAGGAAAAATGGATATTTTCAACCGGGGGTGGGGTCGAGTGGTAGAGATAAGGGGTGCAAAAAGAAACAGTACGCAACCCAAGATTAATGTTGTCGGTACCTCTCGATGTATCGCATGGCTAATGGAAGTATTATCACCCAATATAACATAAATATTATTTGTGCTATTCAATGTATGTGAATGATGGTACAAGGATATAATAGTGTCCAATATGTAATTGTACGTGGGATTAACCATGATTAAATAGACGTTCAACCACGTTTATATTTATTTAATACCAAGCTTTCGCACCGCTTTCAGCCCTGAAGATGCACCAGCGGTGCGAAAGCTTGGTATTAAATTAATATAAACGTGGTTGAACGTCTATTTAATCAAGGATATAATAGTTCGCGCCATTTTGACGCCAGAAACTAATATCATCGCTTTGTGTAATATCATGTCCTGCGGTCAAACGATAGCGGGTCCTTATTCTACATGTGTAGTAAGGGACGATGCAAGATTATAAAGGTTTGAACGGAGAAATATGTGCCGTAATTTAATCATCTTAAAGGCTGAACTGCCAAGTAGTCATCATTTTATATAATTATTTTTTTCGGCGGAAGCCATTACGTGTATTCAATTTCAATTTCGTGTTTCCTCTCTGGGCGACATCCACGAGAGCTCTAAAATAAATCATAAATATAATGTTGCTTTGATTCGTTCTTGTTCTAGAAAACAACGATTAATTGTTTTTCTTCGGCTTCCGCAAACTCATCACCGGCTAAATTCCAATTCAATCTGTGAGTTAACCGTGCCCTGACATACATCGCCAGCCCTGCCGACACTGAGAGGTTGTTTCAGGTTTCGATAAAATTTGAAGTGTTTGAAAGGTTTCTCTCTGTATTACGTGGCCTTGAAACCACTATAGCGTGCACAGTAGAGTGAAGCCACTAAACCCGTGAAAAAAAAAAAATACTTGTTAAAGTGTAATAGTCAAATTATTAGGCACAAAAGAGAACACTGGAATAACGGCCCACAAAAGAAAACAGAGAAAACACTGTACTGGTATTAGAGTGATTCTCATAAACCCATGAAATACACTTTACGGTATTGCGCACTACTCCACTCTGATTCTTTTGTTTTCTATTGTGTTTATCAGACTGTTACACTTTAATTATTACACTTTGTTTCATGGGTTTATAAAAACCACTCTAAGGCCTACTAACGTGTATTAGTCTAATATCTGATTCACAGTTTTAGGAATTTCACGAACTCTTCCTTTGATGGGAAGCACGGGTTGCGTATAGCGGTGAGAGCGCTTGCCTCTCACCAATGCGACTCGGTTTCGAGTCTCACAGGACTCAGTGTTGTATGTGAGTAGAGTTTCTAGTTGGTTCTCTCCTGTGCTTCGAGGGTTTTTCTCCGGGTTCTCCGGTTTTCCTCCCTCCACAAAAATCAACTCCTAAATTCCAATTCGATCGTGGAACGAGGGCCACAGGTTTGTTAGCCACTGGCTATTTAGTGCTACCAAAAAAAACAAGGAAAAACCAATGAGTTTTTTTTTTTTTTTTTTAATGTTTCAATAGTACTAGAAAGAGAGATTTTGCTTGGAACTATAAACAATTAGTGACTAATAGAAGACTGATAGTCAAGATAATAGAAAATAAAACAATGGAATTAGTGTCTATGATAACTATTTTTCACGGGGCGAGTAGAATAAAAACATTCACTTTAATAGCACTAATTAGCCGTTTTTCGTGGGTTTGTCGTGTGCGGCTCTACCACAAACTTCCGTAGTTCCTTTTGTTGACCTCATTAACACCATTTTCAGTTTTGCGACTCAAGGAACATTATTCTCCCTGGCAGCCGTTTTAAGGGTCGGGACGGAGCGTGACGAGGAAGCGTGACGAGGGAGCGTGACGACCCTAGCTAAAAACGGCTGTAAGGGACCCGGGGGGGGGACTCCCTTATAAAATGGGTAGGTATGCTCGACGGACGGATTGAAAAATGACCCTAAAAGGTACGCATAAATTAATTCAGGTATCGATTCCAGACCCTAAAAGGTACGACCACATTTAACAGTTTTTTAAATTTAAAATTGATAAATATACACTAATTTCATCAAATACACTTCGCTTTCCGAACATTCCCGGACTTTAACAAAGTATTGTCATATATTCAGGTATATTTATCATATAAAAGAATATTGACCCTAAAAGGTACGGCGTCATTTCGAGACCCTAAAAGGTACCAGAGGGTTTTATTTTCGACCCTAAAAGGTCCGTCGAGCATACCTACCAACTTTATAAGGGAGTCCCCCCCCCCCCCCCCCGGGGTAAGGGACACTAAAGGAAGATTTAAATAAGAAAAAGAAAAGGATTCCGGGTCTGATAGAATGGACTACTTCGACGATTCGGCGGCATTAAAAACCGGCAAAACGAAGGTGGCGGGTAATGTTAAATAGAGTTTCGTTTATTTGTCTTTTTTTCGAGACCATCTTCTTGATTAATTTCTTTTCAAATTGTCTTGCGATGAATTGTTAATGTTAATCGACGCCATTACTGTAACAAAGCTTTGTATATTTGCCCCCTACCAAGATGGCTACCGCCATTTCGTCGACCGGCGCTGTTGTGTATTGGTATCAAGACATAATAAGGGGAATTGCATGAGAATATTCCTCTTTAACTTTTACCCATTTCAGACCCCTGTCATACCTATGAGAATAGTATTCTTTGTTTCATTTGCATCCAAACAAAGAAATAATACTCAAGGGAATGACACACGTGGTCTGAAATGGGTAAAACATCACGTTCGCCCAAGCTAAAAAGGTTTATTGGAAGGACGATGTCTGAATTCAACAAGCTTTATCACATGTACGAACAAAATCAAGTCATTATGCGAGCGAGGGTGACAGCATTGACTAAGAAGAATGATGAATGAAATGGCACATTAAATAAGATTAGAATTAAAATGATTGAAACACCAAACATTGGCTTGGTAAAGGAAGATTTAATTATCTTTCATCTCCACTAAAAGGTCACACTAGACTTTGTTTGATTTATCTAAATCACGTCCGTCATCATTAACAGTTCTTTTTTACTTCTTCTTTAGTAAATGTATTGGTCTTTAATCATATGACTCAGAAAATTAAAAGCCTCTGTCGTCGTTATGGGTAAACAGGCTGATTGAAGCCTTTAACCATGCCATGGGATGTGATTATCAGTGGACTTATCACTAAGCAAAAAACGTTCAGAAATGAGACGAGATAATGTGTATTTTTGAATAATAAGTTGCGACGCTTTTTGACTTGTGGTTAGTTATTCTTGTCTTAGCTCTTTTATTATAAACAACTCGAGAGTCGTTGGCCAGGAAGTCGGTGAACGTGGAGAAGGGATTAAAAAAAAGTGGTTCAAAATGAAGAGAAGAAGGAGAAAAAAAGGAAAGAAAGAAAGAAAGAAAGAAGGAAGGAAAGAAAGAAAGAAAGAAAGAAAGAAAGAAAGAAAGAAAGAAAGAAAGAAAGAAAGAAAGAAAGAAAAGAAAAAAAGAAAAGAAAAAAAAAGAAAAAAAGAAAAAAAAAAAGATCATGACGTGAAAAGAATCACAACAAGAGAACAAAACCTGAAGTTTTTCTTTGTTTATGATGCACGAAATTTCTGATAATTGTATATCGTACATGTAGATCTGTTAGCCAACCCAAAACAGATATTCACCGTGTGTAATATGTATTATATATGGACTCATGCATGTTAAAAGTATCGTTCTTAACTTTTTATTTTACTCGCTCGCTATCAAAGTGGAGTCTTCTGTCTGTGTGCTTAGACGTCTAAAGCCATAATGTTCGCGGGCCTCTATATTTTCAATTGTTTGTGAAGTTCGATTCATATTTGCTGAATGACCACTAACCTTCAATTCGAAAGAATTGCTCTACTAGAAATCAAATCAACCTTTAATCAATAAACAAGGCAAGCTATAATATTTTGTGTTAATTATGGACGACATTACTTTGTTGTAAACTTTGGACCACATCAATTCAAGGAACATCTTGTGGTTTTTTTAAGTAATGAAAGCCAACCCACTGCCCATATGGTTGTATTCTGACCTATTTTCAAAGTAGTTAAAAGCTACTCCGACCATTTAGCCGCACAATAACAATATTCTTCACACGAATACCTACCAAAAAAAACATCGACAAGAAATATTTGTGAAGTACATCCAATATACACTTCGTTTTGCCTAAAGTTATTATGACTTTGCTCTAAATTTGAGCTCGTTTTGTTTTACGAGCGGCGGTTTTTGTTTGATAATTCCAACTTGATATTGCTTGTCCTTGCAATTATTGAAATTGTTGTTATAATTTATGTTCTCTACGCCTTTAAGGAGCATTTTAGGCCCTGTATTTATGCACTCTGTTTATTTATTTGCAACATTATTATGTAGTTCTTTGCTGTCAATAAACACTGTAAAATGTACGTTCGGAAAATCTTAAAAGTGACGTGATGTTTCCTTCTTGGAAGAGAATATTGGAAGTTTAGTGTTTCCGTCGGAAGACTCGAAGAAAAAAACCCCTCGAGGGCGTTTATAGACGAAATGAAATGAAATATTGCCTTAGAATTCTGAACAATTGATTTCTATTCTATTTGAATACCAAAACACAGGTCAATCGAAATTGGAATTTACCGAGTCAGAGGTTGATCAAGTGGAATTGTCCCCGAGATGATGTTGGGAAAAAAATCCGTGATAAAACGAGATCTCTTTGAATGAGAAAAGAAATTCTGTAACTTCGATAGTATATGAACTGATCGTTCACCAAAGATCATAGTTATCTCTCGATAATCACATTTATTATTATTCCATTCTATTTTTGTTTTTAGTTGTCGGGGTCTTTAGGATCTTTAGCGTATTCCTGTTTATTTTTGCCTAAATAAAAGGGAAAGTTTTTCTTCTTATTCTTCTCTAGTGATTATTTTATTGAACTTAAAATGACTGGAGGGCTGAATCCTTTTGATTAAAAAATGACATCAACACTAAATCAGAAAAAAATCGCTTTGATTTGACAATGAGAGAACCCAAAAACGTCAACTGGGTGCAATTTTTGGCGGATTAAAAGCAAATGGCCAAATTTCCTTAGACATTGGTTTAAGCCCTCTTTATTTCTACTGCAGCAATGTCAGTAGATTTTTCTTCAGGCTGGATCCGAAATAAAGTGTTGAAAATTCATGATTAAAAAGCCATATTTAATGGAATCGATTTTAGTTGTATTTCTGACAGTCAAGCATCTCATATTCATACACTGAAAGCCTTGAATGAAGGTTAGTATGGCTATCTGGTGCTTAATGCGTTGTTAAATTTAGATTTGAAGCATGTCTACATCATAATACAGAGATAAGATAGGACTAAACTTGCTGATGCTAGAAAAAGCTAGCGTCTGTTTGATTGGATGAAGAAAAAAAGAGATAAGCTCTGCATGAAAAAAGTAGTTCCCTCGACACGCTATTTTATATACACAACTAAGCATCTTTTAAATGTTTGCTTATGATTCAAATGAATGTTGGCCCGCAAATTACACTGGTTCAGAATACGTAAAAATACTCACGCGAAGAGCAACAAAGTGATATCCAAATAAAAACTGAAAAAAAACCCTACAAATTTATGCCATTTTCATCTGGTATTTCATTTCTTGCTCATTTGACTTGTTCGTGTAGAAAGAACGCGACTGCACAAAGTCTTTTCCAACCCAGGAAGTTTCTGAAAAGCGAGCTGACTGTAGGGGAATTTCACCATCGTGATGTCCAGGTGTCTTGCATGTGACGATCTTTCCCAGATAGTTCCATTGCCTTCCTGCGCTTTGTCCATCAAAAGGTTCGAACGAGTCGTCTTGCATGCAAGAATTGTTCATATTGGTTCGACGTCTGTACAAATAACCACATTTACAGAGATAGGAAGCTAACGCACATGATCCTACTGCGACAAACACCACGATACACAACACCAAAACAACAATGTGAACTGAATTCAAACGAGTTTTTTGTGAGTTCTTTTGAAGACAAACCTCGTTGATGCCAATGCATCGGCCATTACAGCACTTCTCTTGAAGATGCCCGAGTGATCCACAGTCGCTTGATGAAGTGCATGTCAGGTTGCAGGATTTCTTGCAGAAACCCCCACAGCAATACGGATAACCCGCAAAGCAATCCTTGTCCGCGTCGCACAAGAGACTTTGCACCAATTTAGTCGATAAGATAATTACAATACAGATTTTCAACACTCCGTTCATTTTCCACTCACTGGATAAGACATACTTTTACTTTTTATGTGCTTTTTTCTTCCGTTGTGTCTTCAGTCGTATTTGAACGACTTCACGTCCAGACAGCTTGACAGTTAAGTCCTCCTTGATTAAGAAAATTCCATCACTTTTGATCAAATATCTTTCTCAGTCTTTTCAAAATATATCTTCACAACACACAACGGATGCTCCAGTGCGAATAAGAATAAGAAAGTCAGTTAGCACTTTGAGATCGAAGCTTTCCCGCTCTTTTCTACGCCCACTTGTCAGTATTTCAAAGACTCATGACTTTGATCAGGCAGTGTGGACCGTCGACAACTGTCTCAAAGAAGAGAAATTAAGAATGTGACGAGCAGTGAAGGTTACACGTAGGTTATCATCAGCGTAGTAGAGGCTCGTTTTAACTTCAAGGTAAAGCGCGCGGCCTGATATGATCGTACAACCAATTGATATGCAAAAAAACAGGAAGCGAAGGTGCACGTACAAATGACGATCAATTTACAGTAAATGCCAGTAACTAATCACTGGCTCTTTGGAGCTTGTTTTCCAATGAGGGAGCTAAACCACTTAAGGTCGGCCTTGATCGATGATGCTTTTATAATCCACGCTCAATGCCGAGAGCCCTGTAGGTGGTCTTCCAGGCCTCACGCAGTTATTAGCAAGAGACTTTTCGGAATGAATTACACGAAACATTACGAGCCTCAATTACGGAAGCATAGATTGATATAGTATAGAACCAGCTAGCTCTAGGAAGTACTGAGGAATCACAAACACAGATAGGAAAAGATAGAAAATAAACTCAATCGACCAGATAAGAATAATAGTTATACAGGAAAAAATATCTAAATGGGCAAAATTAACCCTGCTGGGCTGAAAAAAATAAAAGATGATTTTTTGAATTAAATATTTTGAACTGATTGACAGTTGATAACAGGATAAGTTATT
Source organism: Anthopleura sola (assembly GCA_023349425.1). Taxonomy (NCBI): domain Eukaryota; kingdom Metazoa; phylum Cnidaria; class Anthozoa; order Actiniaria; family Actiniidae; genus Anthopleura; species Anthopleura sola. The sequence goes on along the minus strand of JALHLI010000003.1, from coordinate 15,304,826 downwards.
TTACAGCGGGTGTTTACAGCAGCGTTATCTTTAGCTTGTATGTCTTTGGTCCAAATCGCCAAATGCTAGAAATTCAATGCCAGTATTAAGTACTATGTAAAAAAAAGGTCCATTAACCACTCAAACACGAAAATCGTACATATCATCGCTAAGGTAATGTGTAAAAACACACTTAAACCAGTTCTATTATGTAGACAATGAATTTTTTTATCGACATTTTTCGACAGATATTTCCTTCTCACTCAGTGATTGAGCTGTGTGTGTATCTGGATCAATGAAAAAATCCTGAAAATTAAAGCGTCGGTAAGATCACATAAACACATCTTTGCAACTTCTCACCTGTTTCCGGAAGCCTTCAAGAATAGAAAACATACACAATACTGAGTTTTATTTTGAGTCACTGATGTTTATCAAAACAACATGGTCTTGAGAGTGTTTTTTTGGAGTGGTTTTGATGGGGTAAAGAGACAGTAAAAGAGCTGATAATAATGGCTAATTACTGTGCTTAACAGCAGGAGTTTGTGTTTGACGAATTCTCCTGTCGAGAAAGCTTCCCAAAATGACCGCTAGGAGCCTTGCTAATGGATGTTTAATGATGTTTTAGCATCCTCACACGGCTTAGCTTGACCTCTGTTAATATAATATCTCAGTCATAGCAAGCTAGTGAATATTATTTTGAATTCGAAAGAATTAAAAAGGTCAATCGGGAAAATATCAAGGGAAATTTTAATTGTTTTATTATCCAATATCAACTTCTTAATTTTTTTTTCTCTGGAACAAATATTACTATTTTGAAATATTTTTTGATTTGAGCTTGTAATTTCTTGTAATTTCATTTTAGAATACTTAATGATGAATTAAAACTTGTTGGTTTGAGTTGTACGGTAGATTATTACTTCTAAAGGTTGACTATCTCTTTTATCTAGAAAACTTAGCAGAATTCCCCAAGTAACTCCGTGGTAAAACAGCTAGAAAGTCAAAACTCAATATTATGTATACGATAGTCCAGGTTTTTTTCGATAAGTGTTGAATGATCCTGGCTGGTCTGTATTTTTGGTACACAATCTAGATCTCTCCCACACCGCGACTGCGCATGCGCTGAGTTGATGAAAGAGTCGGTGGACGGTTTCCCATATATGGCAATCAGGGGATTCCAAATCTAAGCGCAAAAATCGACTGTTTGTTGAAATGAAAATTTTCTAGAATTTTCTATTCTCTATCGTTAAGATTTAGAATTTTTTAGAAGTTTATGGGAGAAGAATCTAGAACTCGTTGATAGAAAATACAGGGTGAAAAATCACTGATTTTTTTCAATACACTGAATCAACCTCTGGACTCATCAAAGTCAGTAGAGCACGACTATTTCTCAGGTGGAATCAGAATTTAGACAATTAGGTTTTACGGAGGGAGGAAAATCGGATGGAATCAAGGGAGAAACCAAACAAACTACTATAAAAGGCCAGAGGATTATGAAAATCCATATTCACTCAGTGTCAGTTCTTGATGCCATAATACCATGATGATTATTTTGTTATTACCATTCTTGATTATGATCTAATCTTTACATCTCTACCTTCCTTTACGCATGCTGTACTTTGATATTTCAATTTTGTCTTTCTTTCTTTCTTTCTTTCTTTTTCATTTATTATCAGATTCGTAAAAGCAGCTGAGAGCAAAACTGAGAACGCTATAATTAAGGCTCTCACAACTATCTGTCACCTTTTTTTCACCATTCTTTACATTCAGAGATTTAAAAATCAGTGTACCGATAAGGAATGAGATTTCCACATTTTGTGGATGAGGAGATACTTGAAGCCCTAAAGACACTCAGACATTTTGTCTTTTAATTTGAAAAACCATTCTTTCCAAATCCGATTTCTTGATGGTTAATTACTGGAGAGCACGTATATCGGCCTGCATGGGATTGGTGTTCTGACATTGGTATTCTGGCTTTGCCAAAATTAACCTGAAGGCAAAATCGCTCAGGTCATGTTTTCCTCCGGGTTCTCCAGCCTTTCCTCCCTCCGCAAAACCTAACAAGCTATTAAAATTCCAATTATGTGAGTTAGCCGTGCCCTGGATTAACCCAGAGGTTGTTTTGGGGTTCAATCTGTGAGTTAGCCATTCTCTGACTTTGATCAGCCCAGAGGTTGTTTCAGGATTCAATCTGTGAGTTAGCCGTGCCCTGGATTAACCCAGAGGTTTCAGGATTCAATCTGTGAGTTAGCCGTGCCCTGGATTAACCCAGAGGTTGTTTTGGGGTTCAATCTGTGAGTTAGCCGTGCCCTGGATTAACCCAGAGGTTGTTTTGGGGTTCAATCTGTGAGTTAGCCATTCTCTGACTTTGATCAGCCCAGAGGTTGTTTCAGGATTCAATCTGTGAGTTAGCCGTGCCCTGGATTAACCCAGAGGTTTCAGGATTCAATCTGTGAGTTAGCCGTGCCCTGGATTAACCCAGAGGTTGTTTTGGGGTTCAATCTGTGAGTTAGCCGTGCCCTGGATTAACCCAGAGGTTGTTTTGGGGTTCAATCTGTGAGTTAGCCATTCTCTGACTTTGATCAGCCCAGAGGTTGTTTCAGGGTTTGATAGATCTGTGAGTTAGCCGTGCCCTGACTTAGTACATCCTAGAGGAGTGTTTCAGGCTTCGATAATGTACTTAAATTTGGAGGTTTAAAAGCAAGTTTGGATACATATCTTTAAATTACATTCATTATTATATTTACAAAACAGCGACAATTAACAATTTATAAATTACTAGCTTTTTAACTCAAGCAATATTCATAGTTTTGTCTATTTTAGAAAAACACTCATAATATTTTAAGAATCTCAGAAAGTACCAGAATCAAAGCTAAAACATTTCTACTTCAATTAACTTTACACTGCTCTCCGACTTATTAAGGTTTAGACTACGAATTCCTGCTTTTAATGGGTTAATTGACATTGTCCGTCAATATAATTACGATAAGCACCTCTTTTGAAGTTGAAATTAGAGTCTTATGACTCGAACTGAACGATGAGTTAAAATAGGACAATTTTAAGTAATTTTCTGATTGAGAACTAATGTTCTAGTAAATTGGTTTTAAGGCTCGTTTGAAAACAGTTTGAGTTGGTCAGTTTTGATTCCTCAAAAACTAATGTAAGCAAAAGTAGTTTAATTGACTTAAAAAAATAGTGAAAACATAAGCTTTTTTTACAAAATTGGACAAATTGGGTTTATTTTTTTTTATTAAGAAATTATGTTTTGCTAAATTGACTGATTTCATGGCTTTCTTTTTTTTGGGGGGGGGGGGGATAAATCGACGTCAGTAGAAATTGATCACAGGTGACCCAAAGAAAGAAGAAAGAAAGAAGGCGATAAGGTACCAAGGTGCCAAACTGTGGAACGCGCTCGACAACAAAACCAGAGAATCACTAGCAACATCAAACTCTTTAAATCGGAACTCAAAAGGAACATTTCAAAACTAAATGTATGATATAGTAAAATTAATAATTTAATGTATAATCATATTAAAAAAAAAAAAAAAAAAAAAACACGACCACATCAGCCATGCTGTAAAAACCCATCGTGTATAAATAAACATTATTATTATTATTTTAGCCGACCTTGCTTAATGACGTCATCACATCTTGTGTCGCGCATGCGTGCTTTGTGATATTCTCTTGATTATGATTATGAAAGAGATATTGGGATATTGGTGTGCTCATCAGCTAAGAATGTTCTCACTCTACTTATGTTCGAGACGTGAAAGCTGTCTTCAGTTTATTGCCCTAGAATTTGGAGTGCGTTTTTGCTGAATTTTTTCCCCTTTCTCGGCTTTCTCAGCATTAGGCACGACTCCGAAGAGTACCGTATTGGTTTTAATAAATATACTCGCTACTTGTAGAGGGTACCTCTATCTATCCTTGGTGAAAAAGAAGCCAAAAAATCTATGAGCATATAATGAATATATCGTATATTCTCAAGACAAAAAATATATAATAAATATACATTAATAATAGCTCGAGAATTTGACAAGCCGTTAACGCCGTTGTTTTCTCGTGACATTTTTATCTAGGTTTTCAGTCCCAGGTGCCTCAAGCATTCACTAGTTGCTCACCATTAGATGGTTGATATCTCTATGACAGTCGAAAATTGAAGTGTGGCAATCCCCCCCCCCCCCCCCCCGTCACATTTCAGTCTACTAGCTCTTATGAGTGTGTGAATAAAAACTTTTCCACTCTAAAAGACCTGATGACTTTTAAGGTCTTTTAAGTGGCGCTCGGTTTTTGGTATTGTTTTTCGTTCCTTTCTTTTTTGATTAACTCTTGGAGTAATAAAAAAATGGGTTAAAAGGCCGTCCGTCGGTACTGAAACACTAGAACATTATATGCTGTATACGTATGTGGAGAGCCCTATGTGCTGTAGGTTTAAATTCTCATCAAAAAAACATTAAGTCAGGCCAGTTTTACCGATGAAATGAGATATTGATTTACTTCTATAAAGACATTTGCAGCCTTTATGTTATTAAATTTCAATCTTCCACTTTTATTTGACATCATTTGGCGGCAGTTTCCATGGTAACTGATGAAAAGTGCTCAAAATGTAGGTAATCAAAATGTCCTTTTTTCACTTTTTATTTTGATATTAAAATTAAAATTTCTTGACAGCTTTTATGGTGTTTACACATCAGTAGACAATGTTTAAACTTACGCTGTTGCTAGTCTAGAATTAATATTTGAACTTGATGGATTGGATTCCTGTAGCCTTGTACGTGCCCGAAAATAACGGGTAGGCCATTCTTACGTTTACCAGTGATCTCATAGTACTGTAAGACTATAACAACTCACGGCTGAACATTATATAACTAACTGTACTAAACTGAACATATTCACGTATGATATATGACCATATATAGAATTACACTGATTACTGACGTGACATCCCTCGTCTGATCCACTGACTGTAATCAGTACCACATGCACACTATACTGAACATTATATAACTAACTTTACTAAATTAACATTATATAACTAACTATACTAACTATACTTAATGAACATTATATAATATTCACTTCTGATATGATCTTACACTGGTCTAGGTACTCTGGGCTACAGAGGCTCTAGTTCGCTTCATACTAAGTGACAACCCTTACGGACTGTAATACTACACTAATTGTACAAACAACTGACTCTAAATGACAAAATTGATATTCAAAACATTTAGGGCTTTTTGACAAAGAGAGTAAAATCGATATGGATTTTTCAATTCAATTCTGTGTTACTTAGCGATAATGATGATAGATAGCCGATAGTGAGTATGAAACGACACTAATGATATTCTGCTAATATTGAAAAGAGAGATATGAGAGACAGTAGTTTTTACAAACACAGACAATGATCAAAACCTGGGCATCAGAAACAAATAACAGTGCAAGTATGAAGAAACTGCTAGAACTATCTACTTGATATCGATCGATAACCGAAGATAAAAAGAGACTGACCATAAAACCATAATTTCCTCTCAGATTCCTCAGGGCATCGATTGTCAAAGATAGTCAAGATCTTTCTCTAGTATACAGCATGCAAGGTAATTTGTAACTTATGAGATAAGTTTTACCAGTTGTTTAACGACCTTTTACTAAGATTATAGTCAGGCGTGCAGATGGAGATCGAGTCAAATAGGCGAGTCAAAAGTACTGTAAAACATTTCTAGATTTTAACAGGTTAAGAAGGATTCGTAGCTAAAGAGGCGAGATAAGTTAAACGTAGAAGTAGAAATCTCTAGTTAGTTACTGAATAAATAAACAGATTGAACAAAACATCTTAAGTTCATCTTAACCATAACAATCCATATACCACTTCATTCTAGAACATCAAACTAAGCCAACATAAAGCTTACCTGTTGAACTCTTCTCGAGGACGTCTCACAGACCGTTGTAAAATGATATTCTCTATAACCCTCAAAGCTCTCCAACATTATCGTACTGATAGCTACTACTTTCACGTTGATTTTAAGAACATCAAATCAGTGCTGTTTTGTCTGCACGCCATCAGGGAAGGACTCCTAATCGGTTGCGATTTTCACTTGTTAGTTGATGACAGTTTACAACTGGTGCTGTCCAAGCAAGGTGGGCTAGCTTGTGAACTAGTTCATGGCACGTATTACTGTAGATTGTAAGTCAGGGTATCGATGTCACGATTTGGCGTTCACGGCTGGATTTTGTTTGAACAGTTGTCGCTCTGACTCCTCAGGTCACTTGCCATTGGTCATGCATTTGTTCTGGAGATTACCAGTTCTTAAATTTTGTCGGGACTCTGGATTACCACTGGTAGTTCTTAATGAGTATTTGTTTAAGGATTTGGAAGCAGATTTTGGTTCTATTGAATGTTTTGTCATTCACTGATTACCTAAGTATGCTGTTTCCTGACTTCAAAGCGACCCCACTATTGACCTTGAGGAGAGAGGGCTACTTCTTACGAAAACATTACCAAGCACTTAGACTCCTTAAGTTTGTTTATGAGAATCATTGTTCTATGCTTTCTCAAACATACCATACAGTCACAATGCGGCCAAGTCAACAAACCTTGAGTCTGCAAACTTGGCGCAGACGTGCTTCTATTCAGTATCGAATACCCAGGGTGGGTGGGGGAGTTACTTCGGGTAATTTCATACGCGGATGCTCCTCCTGGACTTTCGACCTCTTACCCTTTCATATACCAAATTTGAGCAAAAAGATAATACCCCCTTTTCTATACCTGCGGCCTGAAAAATGATAATAATATTTAATACTTATATTGCGCATTTTAACATATGAAATATGATCAAATGCGCAAATGTACCCCTTTCGGGCGGAGCATCCCCGTATAGTCCATTATAGGGAGTACCCCCTCCCCCCGGGATCGGATAAATCCAGACCTCGAAGCATGGAGCATTACTATCTGATTTTCAATCTCCACCTCTACATAAATCATAGAGCACGTCTCCTTCTGAACCGAGATTCTTCTGTACAGACAGTATAAAGAAAGAGCGACCGCTTTTGGTTCACAGTCCCAAATCATTCTTTATTATTCCCCGACCTATTAATTTATTCTTTTTCTCGTTGTCAACTCCTTGAAATTCACCACTTTTCGCATCGTTTTCCCGCTTTTTTATTTCTTTCATCTTCTGTTCATTTATTTCAACATTTTTTCTTTTTAATCTCTTTTTTGTTCCATATTATTTTCTTTCTTTTCCCCTTTCTTATTTCTACTTTTTTTCTCGCATTTCCTTCTTTCCTTTCCTGAATTTTTTGGGGTGGTAATTCAGCAAAAAATATTCAACGGTTTTTTTTGATAGTTGATAAGTCACACGTTAATTCCTCCTATAACTTTACAGAAAAGGTAAGACTCTAATAGCATAGCTAGCATGATTGAGACGGTCGGCGAATCAGCTTATCTTCTTTGCAGCCGTTCTTAGTATCGGTCTCATTTTGAGATCGACACTAACAATGGCTGCAAAGGAGACTACGATTCAACACAAGATTCCTTGTTTTGGACACTGAAACTACCCCAAGAATGGACAATAGTTACAAGGTATGAAGGACGTTTAATTGAAGCAAGTTTTACATCAAATTGTTCAGTGAAACTATCTATTTTCACATCTTTATTCTAACTCCCATACATTCCCTGTGGCTATTGGGCTACTCTGTGGCTATGATAGTGGTTTTTAACAATGCGATGAGCCATAAAAATATTTCAGTTCATATTTCAGTTGTCAGTTCATACCGTTGCCTCTCCTTCACCTGGAGTAAAATGGAATGTTTACATTTTTTAAGATTCTGCTTGCATAACTAAGTGGGTGGGATAGTGGGTGTGATATTCCACCTACTTCATCCTACCCTGCATTGCGCTTCTCTACTTCCGCACTGACCCCGAATCATCTAGTCAATTCTTGGATATAAATAAGCGCCTGTGCAGCTTATCATTTTTTTCATATTTCTACACCAAGAGAGCATAAATAAGAGAAGGAAACTTCTTAATCCCACGCGCGCCATGTGAATTCCTGGTTGACATCCAAAGTCGTTTGGTTTTTAATTTTTTGATGGCGTGGACGTGTGCGCGTGCGCTCAAAAACAACATACTTTTCGTCGATTTTTCTCACTTTTTTCGGCAAAATTTATTACAATTTATTACATGAGGATTGGCTATGTTTTGTTCTCTGATAAAACACGACTGAAGCTATTGAACACTCAAAAAAGACGCGAAATTTATGTTTTTCCAAAAAAATGTTTTCGCTACTTCCAGGTTTGGATGAAGCACACAATTTTTGACGCAGGAGTAGGGTGAGGCGAAATTAGACTTTATGCGAATGCTAAAAATAGCCAAACCGGGAATTCACATGGCGCGCGCGATATTAAGAAGTTTCCCTCTTATTTATGCTCTCTTGCTTCATCACAATGCAAGTCCTTCTAAGAAACACTTCAAAAGAATTCTGGCACTCGTTTCTATATTTTTCGAGAGGTTCAACATGGAAAATCGACCTTTTTTCAATTTCACGCCGAGTGAAGTGATGACCGATCTAGGGGACTGGAATGTGACGTTAAAGGGAGGGGCGCCAAGAAGGACATCCATACATACTTTTTCATCTTATCATCTTGTCCCATTGGGGCTTTTCAGGTTTAAAATTCGGCATTGTGTACAGCACGCGCGGGATCGTCGTCGCGACGAAGTAGTTTCTGGTGGAAGTCAATCAAGGCGTTTCCATGACATTCCATAATTCACAGGCACGTGCCCTTGAAAACTTTGTGTTATCCTACAAATGCCATGGAAACGCTTTGATTGACGTTCACTAAAACCTTATTTTGTGGGGGGTGCCATTGAGAAGTATGTAAATATTATTATACTAAATTCCACTAATCCTGAGTAAACATCCCTTTCTAGCCTAAACACGTCCCCACCCACCACAAACTAAACTGCAGACGCGAGTTTTTTTAAAATCTGTTTTGACGGCGAAGATAGCAAACTTTCCAACATTTCCCATTTTGATGGCCACCAAGTTGAAACGACATTTATACTTTAACACCTTGATGTTATGTTTGGGTGGAACAACACTGAACACATCCGGAAAAGTGACACCAGATCTTATAATAGAATGCTGGGAGTGGCACGTGCTGGGACTTTAAAAACGAATCTCCCGCAGCTCAAGGAGTCGATGCTCCAGTAAATGCAGTAAAAAGCTGCTGTCTGAGTGTCTTAGTTTTCAGTTGTTACCCTTGCTACATACTTTTTCATCTTGTCATCTTGTCCCATTGAGGCTTTTCAAGTTTAAAATTCGGCATCAAGACACTTGAGTATCGTATATCTCCCAATCAAAGATAATAGTTCGTAATATTCCATGCATGACTGTTGTCATTCACCACCTCTGATATAAGATCCTTTATCGTAGATATCTTGATTTGGTTTGGGACACGACACTTTGGAAGCTCTACACAGCGGAACCTTCCTTCAGTATTATGAAGGGTATTTTTAGCTTGTCTTTGGGGCTTCTTCTTGTTGTTGGTGCGTGGAGTTGTTCTCTGGCACCTGGCACAAAGTACTACTCCGTAACACAACGAGTCGTCCTTGCTCCTCTCGTCATCCATGGCACAGTTTTAAACATCTCCACTCCAACTCGAATCAATGTCTATTACAAGGCTTGCGTTGAAGTGATCCAAGTTATGAAGGGACGAAAAAATCTACCAAAAATTGTATGCTTTGGATCATTTGGTGCAGATTATTTGTGCAAGACCGACGTGTACGATGGAGTCGAGTACATCTTCTTTTTAGACGATGATTTGAAGGCAAGGTATGAACCACAAAGCTTTCCACAAGCAGCAGTCATCGCGAATCCTCGAACACTGGATATAACAAGACGGGGAGTCTGTGACCCCAACACTGGACCACCATCGACATGTGGTAGGTCTGATACTGATCAGAATTACCGATTATTTTCTTTACTTTAGCTAGATTTATCATACCCCAATTATGTTTGCAATTTGTTGATGTATTTTCGTATCGTTTTTTTTTTATTCTATTATTTATTTCGGATCTTTGTCATGAGTTAGTATATGGATATTTTGTAGATAATACACTGTTCCTCAGTGGTAAACCAAGTAAAATATTTCAAGAAGTCGGAGTTTTGCGCTCTTTGTCGATATTCTGGATATCGCTCATGCGACGACGCAAAAACTACGACGTATGGAATCAGTCTAAACTATTTTATAGAATTCATTTGGCAGTAAACGAAAAATTGTGTAATGTGGCTGAATATTTTAGATCGTGCTGCATACCAGGGCCGCAAATTGACGAACAAGATTGCGCGTGAAGTATACAGTCTATTGTTAATTGATCTGCTTGTTGAATAAAGCTCGAGTGACTCGAGGTCAACGACCCTCCTGTAAAACCCCAATGCTAGTTTCAAATTACATGTAAACACAGGTATAATGCCGTCCCTTTTTATCGGGGAGTGGGAGCGGTGGGATTTGGGGGAGTGTCATTCAAAAAGGCTCAAGACGGGGGGGGGGAGGGTCACAAAAGTATTTGAGTTGCACTCCGCTTTTCGAATAGACAGTATAGAAAACAATGGAGTCAAGGGCGGATCCAGGGGGCATAGAGGGACTGAAGTCCCCCCCCCCCCCCCCCCACCCCTCTTCAGCAGAAAAAAGACAGTATTCATTAAAGTTAGATGCTTTTTTTTTTAGTGTTATCCGGACGAAACTCAATTAGCCCCCCCCCCCCCCCCCTAAAATTTGACTGGATCCGCCCTTGGGAGTGGCCATATTTCTATTTTTATGCTACGCCTCACATTCGGTGTGTTCTGACCAAGTAATAATGCTTGAAAGGTGTATGAGTAAACATTCACGAATTCAAGTAGATCACGAAAAAAAAATTTTGCTTCTGCAACCTAAAATCAAAAAGAGACTAAAAATGGCATCCTAACTTATTTGCAAAGTAATCCTGTAATTTTAAGCGTTATAGCTACCGCACTTAGCAATATCCCGGGGGGGGGGACTCCGGGGGTAAAGCATCGAGTATGCTCGTCGTATCTCTTAGGGGTAAAAATCAGCGAATTGGTATCTTGTAGGGTCACTGATCGTGTGTTCCTCTTCTCTCCTTCGGGGCCCCGTTAAGTACGTTACCGATTAATTCCGAGTGACACACGATCGGTTCTTAATGTTAAACAGACAAACATCACGAGATTGAAATCGGAGCTAGATGTTTACTCACTACTAAAGGTCAGCCGTACCAAAGCATATTTATTAGACCGTTGAAAACAAAATAAAGTGTTAATTTTAATCCAAAGTGGAGGCGACTCTGGCGCCCGTGTATTTGATCAAAGAAATCTGTTCAGTGTTACATTGAATATCGTCGATTTGATAAGCTCCGGCTATTATCCAAGACTTGGTCTATTTACTTACGGACTTAGCACAGTCTTACAACCCAAATGGCATAGCTGTGGTTACCGGTTCTCTAGAAAGCAGCCACAAAAATACCCCCAAAAAAATATTTATTTTTCACTCCTGTTCAATTTCAGTGCTTCCTAGAGTTCGACCTGGAACACTGGGTGCAATCAAACGTGTCAAGGAAGGTCAATCATTGATAATACCTTGTACAGTCAGAAGCGGAACACAGCCTATCGTCGCGAAATGGTCCAAGAGAGGCACCGATTATCCTCCTCTTACCTTAGGCGACTCGTTGCATTTATCGAGCGTTACTATAAGTGATATGGGTACCTACGTGTGTACAATATCCAATCCTGCTGGTCAAGTGTCGGAAAAATTCAGTGTGTTTATAGGTCAGTATTGGTCCGTAGTCGAGTTAGAGTCTTGTGTTTGTGCATGGTATCCAGTGTGCGCATAGTGTCTGGTGTGTTTGTGCATGGTATCTAGTGTGCGCATAGTGTGTGGTGTGTTTGTCATGGTATCTAGTGTGCGTATAGTGTCTGGTGTGTTTGTCCATGGTATCTAGTGTGCGTATAGTGTCTGGTGTGTTTGTACATGGTATCTGGTGTGCGTATAGTGTCTGGTGTGTTTGTACACGGTATCTAGTGTGCGTATAGTGTCTGGTGTGTTTGTGCATGGTATATAGTGTGCGCATAGTGTCTGGTGTGTTTGTGCATCGTATCTAGTGTGCGTATAGTGTCTGGTGTGTTCATGATGGTATCTAGTGTGCGTAGTGTGTCTGGTGTGTTCGGGCATGGTGTATAGTGTGCGCATAGTGTCTGGTGTGTTTGTCATCGTATCTAGTGTGCGTATAGTGTCTGGTGTGTTTGTGCATCGTATCTAGTGTGCGGATAGTGTCTGGTGTGTTCGGGCATGGTATATAGTGTGCGCATAGTGTCTGGTGTGTTTGTCATGGTATCTAGTGTGCGCATAGTGTCTGGTGTGTTTGTCATGGTATCTAGTGTGCGCATAGTGTCTGGTGTGTTTGTCATGGTATCTAGTGTGCGCATAGTGTCTGGTGTGTTTGTCATGGTATCTAGTGTGCGCATAGTGTCTGGTGTGTTCGTGATGGTATCTAGTGTGCGCATAGTGTCTGGTGTGTTTGTCATGGTATCTAGTGTGCGCATAGTGTCTGGTGTGTTTTGGCATGGTATCTGTGTGCGCATAGTGTCTGGTGTGTTTGTCATGGTATCTAGTGTGCGCATAGTGTCTGGTGTGTTCGTGATGGTATCTAGTGTGCGTATAGTGTCTGGTGTGTTCATGATGGTATCTAGTGTGCGTATAGTATCTGGTGTGTTTGGGCATGGTATCTAGTGTGCGCATAGTGTCTGGTGTGTTCGTGATGGTATCTAGTGTGCGTATAGTATCTGGTGTGTTTGGGCATGGTATCTAGTGTGCGCATAGTGTCTGGTGTGTTCGTGATGGTATCTAGTGTGCGTATAGTGTCTGGTGTGTTCATTATGGTATCTAGTGTGCGTATAGTATCTGGTGTGTTTGGGCATGGTATCTAGTGTGCGCATAGTGTCTGGTGTGTTTGTCATGGTATCTAGTGTGCGTATAGTATCTGGTGTGTTTGTGCATGGTATCTAGTGTGCGCATAGTGTCTGGTGTGTTCATGATGGTATCTAGTGTGCGCATAGTGTCTGGTGTGTTTGGGCATGGTATTTAGTGTGCGCATAGTGTCTGGTGTGTTTGTACATCGTATCTAGTGTGCGCATAGTGTCTGGTGTGTTTGTCATGGTATCTAGTGTGCGTATAGTGTCTGGTGTGTTTGTACATCGTATCTAGTGTGCGCATAGTGTCTGGTGTGTTCATGATGGTATCTAGTGTGCGCATAGTGTCTGGTGTGTTTGGGCATGGTATTTAGTGTGCGCATAGTGTCTCGTGTGTTTGTACATCGTATCTAGTGTGCGCATAGTGTCTGGTGTGTTTGTCATGGTATCTAGTGTGCGTATAGTGTCTGGTGTGTTTGTACATCGTATCTAGTGTGCGCATAGTGTCTGGTGTGTTTGTCATGGTATCTAGTGTGCGTATAGTGTCTGGTGTGTTTGTACATCGTATCTAGTGTGCGCATAGTGTCTGGTGTGTTTGTCATGGTATCTAGTGTGCGTATAGTGTCTGGTGTGTTTGTACATCGTATCTAGTGTGCGCATAGTGTCTGGTGTGTTCCTGATGGTATCTAGTGTGCGCATAGTGTCTGGTGTGTTTGGGCATGGTATTTAGTGTGCACATAGTTTATGGCGTGGTTGTGCATGGTATTTGTTTCGAAATTTGTAGCCCTGTCTTCTTAGCTTTCGATATATTTTTCCAATGAAAGCCAACATAAAGCTTACCTGTTGAACTCTTCTCGAGGACGTCTCACAGACCGTTGTAAAATGATATTCTCTATAACCCTCAAAGCTCTCCAACATTATCGTACTGATAGCTACTACTTTCACGTTGATTTTAAGAACATCAAATCAGTGCTGTTTTGTCTGCACGCCATCAGGGAAGGACTCCTAATCGGTTGCGATTTTCACTTGTTAGTTGATGACAGTTTACAACTGGTGCTGTCCAAGCAAGGTGGGCTAGCTTGTGAACTAGTTCATGGCACGTATTACTGTAGATTGTAAGTCAGGGTATCGATGTCACGATTTGGCGTTCACGGCTGGATTTTGTTTGAACAGTTGTCGCTCTGACTCCTCAGGTCACTTGCCATTGGTCATGCATTTGTTCTGGAGATTACCAGTTCTTAAATTTTGTCGGGACTCTGGATTACCACTGGTAGTTCTTAATGAGTATTTGTTTAAGGATTTGGAAGCAGATTTTGGTTCTATTGAATGTTTTGTCATTCACTGATTACCTAAGTATGCTGTTTCCTGACTTCAAAGCGACCCCACTATTGACCTTGAGGAGAGAGGGCTACTTCTTACGAAAACATTACCAAGCACTTAGACTCCTTAAGTTTGTTTATGAGAATCATTGTTCTATGCTTTCTCAAACATACCATACAGTCACAATGCGGCCAAGTCAACAAACCTTGAGTCTGCAAACTTGGCGCAGACGTGCTTCTATTCAGTATCGAATACCCAGGGTGGGTGGGGGAGTTACTTCGGGTAATTTCATACGCGGATGCTCCTCCTGGACTTTCGACCTCTTACCCTTTCATATACCAAATTTGAGCAAAAAGATAATACCCCCTTTTCTATACCTGCGGCCTGAAAAATGATAATAATATTTAATACTTATATTGCGCATTTTAACATATGAAATATGATCAAATGCGCAAATGTACCCCTTTCGGGCGGAGCATCCCCGTATAGTCCATTATAGGGAGTACCCCCTCCCCCCGGGATCGGATAAATCCAGACCTCGAAGCATGGAGCATTACTATCTGATTTTCAATCTCCACCTCTACATAAATCATAGAGCACGTCTCCTTCTGAACCGAGATTCTTCTGTACAGACAGTATAAAGAAAGAGCGACCGCTTTTGGTTCACAGTCCCAAATCATTCTTTATTATTCCCCGACCTATTAATTTATTCTTTTTCTCGTTGTCAACTCCTTGAAATTCACCACTTTTCGCATCGTTTTCCCGCTTTTTTATTTCTTTCATCTTCTGTTCATTTATTTCAACATTTTTTCTTTTTAATCTCTTTTTTGTTCCATATTATTTTCTTTCTTTTCCCCTTTCTTATTTCTACTTTTTTTCTCGCATTTCCTTCTTTCCTTTCCTGAATTTTTTGGGGTGGTAATTCAGCAAAAAATATTCAACGGTTTTTTTTGATAGTTGATAAGTCACACGTTAATTCCTCCTATAACTTTACAGAAAAGGTAAGACTCTAATAGCATAGCTAGCATGATTGAGACGGTCGGCGAATCAGCTTATCTTCTTTGCAGCCGTTCTTAGTATCGGTCTCATTTTGAGATCGACACTAACAATGGCTGCAAAGGAGACTACGATTCAACACAAGATTCCTTGTTTTGGACACTGAAACTACCCCAAGAATGGACAATAGTTACAAGGTATGAAGGACGTTTAATTGAAGCAAGTTTTACATCAAATTGTTCAGTGAAACTATCTATTTTCACATCTTTATTCTAACTCCCATACATTCCCTGTGGCTATTGGGCTACTCTGTGGCTATGATAGTGGTTTTTAACAATGCGATGAGCCATAAAAATATTTCAGTTCATATTTCAGTTGTCAGTTCATACCGTTGCCTCTCCTTCACCTGGAGTAAAATGGAATGTTTACATTTTTTAAGATTCTGCTTGCATAACTAAGTGGGTGGGATAGTGGGTGTGATATTCCACCTACTTCATCCTACCCTGCATTGCGCTTCTCTACTTCCGCACTGACCCCGAATCATCTAGTCAATTCTTGGATATAAATAAGCGCCTGTGCAGCTTATCATTTTTTTCATATTTCTACACCAAGAGAGCATAAATAAGAGAAGGAAACTTCTTAATCCCACGCGCGCCATGTGAATTCCTGGTTGACATCCAAAGTCGTTTGGTTTTTAATTTTTTGATGGCGTGGACGTGTGCGCGTGCGCTCAAAAACAACATACTTTTCGTCGATTTTTCTCACTTTTTTCGGCAAAATTTATTACAATTTATTACATGAGGATTGGCTATGTTTTGTTCTCTGATAAAACACGACTGAAGCTATTGAACACTCAAAAAAGACGCGAAATTTATGTTTTTCCAAAAAAATGTTTTCGCTACTTCCAGGTTTGGATGAAGCACACAATTTTTGACGCAGGAGTAGGGTGAGGCGAAATTAGACTTTATGCGAATGCTAAAAATAGCCAAACCGGGAATTCACATGGCGCGCGCGATATTAAGAAGTTTCCCTCTTATTTATGCTCTCTTGCTTCATCACAATGCAAGTCCTTCTAAGAAACACTTCAAAAGAATTCTGGCACTCGTTTCTATATTTTTCGAGAGGTTCAACATGGAAAATCGACCTTTTTTCAATTTCACGCCGAGTGAAGTGATGACCGATCTAGGGGACTGGAATGTGACGTTAAAGGGAGGGGCGCCAAGAAGGACATCCATACATACTTTTTCATCTTATCATCTTGTCCCATTGGGGCTTTTCAGGTTTAAAATTCGGCATTGTGTACAGCACGCGCGGGATCGTCGTCGCGACGAAGTAGTTTCTGGTGGAAGTCAATCAAGGCGTTTCCATGACATTCCATAATTCACAGGCACGTGCCCTTGAAAACTTTGTGTTATCCTACAAATGCCATGGAAACGCTTTGATTGACGTTCACTAAAACCTTATTTTGTGGGGGGTGCCATTGAGAAGTATGTAAATATTATTATACTAAATTCCACTAATCCTGAGTAAACATCCCTTTCTAGCCTAAACACGTCCCCACCCACCACAAACTAAACTGCAGACGCGAGTTTTTTTAAAATCTGTTTTGACGGCGAAGATAGCAAACTTTCCAACATTTCCCATTTTGATGGCCACCAAGTTGAAACGACATTTATACTTTAACACCTTGATGTTATGTTTGGGTGGAACAACACTGAACACATCCGGAAAAGTGACACCAGATCTTATAATAGAATGCTGGGAGTGGCACGTGCTGGGACTTTAAAAACGAATCTCCCGCAGCTCAAGGAGTCGATGCTCCAGTAAATGCAGTAAAAAGCTGCTGTCTGAGTGTCTTAGTTTTCAGTTGTTACCCTTGCTACATACTTTTTCATCTTGTCATCTTGTCCCATTGAGGCTTTTCAAGTTTAAAATTCGGCATCAAGACACTTGAGTATCGTATATCTCCCAATCAAAGATAATAGTTCGTAATATTCCATGCATGACTGTTGTCATTCACCACCTCTGATATAAGATCCTTTATCGTAGATATCTTGATTTGGTTTGGGACACGACACTTTGGAAGCTCTACACAGCGGAACCTTCCTTCAGTATTATGAAGGGTATTTTTAGCTTGTCTTTGGGGCTTCTTCTTGTTGTTGGTGCGTGGAGTTGTTCTCTGGCACCTGGCACAAAGTACTACTCCGTAACACAACGAGTCGTCCTTGCTCCTCTCGTCATCCATGGCACAGTTTTAAACATCTCCACTCCAACTCGAATCAATGTCTATTACAAGGCTTGCGTTGAAGTGATCCAAGTTATGAAGGGACGAAAAAATCTACCAAAAATTGTATGCTTTGGATCATTTGGTGCAGATTATTTGTGCAAGACCGACGTGTACGATGGAGTCGAGTACATCTTCTTTTTAGACGATGATTTGAAGGCAAGGTATGAACCACAAAGCTTTCCACAAGCAGCAGTCATCGCGAATCCTCGAACACTGGATATAACAAGACGGGGAGTCTGTGACCCCAACACTGGACCACCATCGACATGTGGTAGGTCTGATACTGATCAGAATTACCGATTATTTTCTTTACTTTAGCTAGATTTATCATACCCCAATTATGTTTGCAATTTGTTGATGTATTTTCGTATCGTTTTTTTTTTATTCTATTATTTATTTCGGATCTTTGTCATGAGTTAGTATATGGATATTTTGTAGATAATACACTGTTCCTCAGTGGTAAACCAAGTAAAATATTTCAAGAAGTCGGAGTTTTGCGCTCTTTGTCGATATTCTGGATATCGCTCATGCGACGACGCAAAAACTACGACGTATGGAATCAGTCTAAACTATTTTATAGAATTCATTTGGCAGTAAACGAAAAATTGTGTAATGTGGCTGAATATTTTAGATCGTGCTGCATACCAGGGCCGCAAATTGACGAACAAGATTGCGCGTGAAGTATACAGTCTATTGTTAATTGATCTGCTTGTTGAATAAAGCTCGAGTGACTCGAGGTCAACGACCCTCCTGTAAAACCCCAATGCTAGTTTCAAATTACATGTAAACACAGGTATAATGCCGTCCCTTTTTATCGGGGAGTGGGAGCGGTGGGATTTGGGGGAGTGTCATTCAAAAAGGCTCAAGACGGGGGGGGGGAGGGTCACAAAAGTATTTGAGTTGCACTCCGCTTTTCGAATAGACAGTATAGAAAACAATGGAGTCAAGGGCGGATCCAGGGGGCATAGAGGGACTGAAGTCCCCCCCCCCCCCCCCCCACCCCTCTTCAGCAGAAAAAAGACAGTATTCATTAAAGTTAGATGCTTTTTTTTTTAGTGTTATCCGGACGAAACTCAATTAGCCCCCCCCCCCCCCCCTAAAATTTGACTGGATCCGCCCTTGGGAGTGGCCATATTTCTATTTTTATGCTACGCCTCACATTCGGTGTGTTCTGACCAAGTAATAATGCTTGAAAGGTGTATGAGTAAACATTCACGAATTCAAGTAGATCACGAAAAAAAAATTTTGCTTCTGCAACCTAAAATCAAAAAGAGACTAAAAATGGCATCCTAACTTATTTGCAAAGTAATCCTGTAATTTTAAGCGTTATAGCTACCGCACTTAGCAATATCCCGGGGGGGGGGACTCCGGGGGTAAAGCATCGAGTATGCTCGTCGTATCTCTTAGGGGTAAAAATCAGCGAATTGGTATCTTGTAGGGTCACTGATCGTGTGTTCCTCTTCTCTCCTTCGGGGCCCCGTTAAGTACGTTACCGATTAATTCCGAGTGACACACGATCGGTTCTTAATGTTAAACAGACAAACATCACGAGATTGAAATCGGAGCTAGATGTTTACTCACTACTAAAGGTCAGCCGTACCAAAGCATATTTATTAGACCGTTGAAAACAAAATAAAGTGTTAATTTTAATCCAAAGTGGAGGCGACTCTGGCGCCCGTGTATTTGATCAAAGAAATCTGTTCAGTGTTACATTGAATATCGTCGATTTGATAAGCTCCGGCTATTATCCAAGACTTGGTCTATTTACTTACGGACTTAGCACAGTCTTACAACCCAAATGGCATAGCTGTGGTTACCGGTTCTCTAGAAAGCAGCCACAAAAATACCCCCAAAAAAATATTTATTTTTCACTCCTGTTCAATTTCAGTGCTTCCTAGAGTTCGACCTGGAACACTGGGTGCAATCAAACGTGTCAAGGAAGGTCAATCATTGATAATACCTTGTACAGTCAGAAGCGGAACACAGCCTATCGTCGCGAAATGGTCCAAGAGAGGCACCGATTATCCTCCTCTTACCTTAGGCGACTCGTTGCATTTATCGAGCGTTACTATAAGTGATATGGGTACCTACGTGTGTACAATATCCAATCCTGCTGGTCAAGTGTCGGAAAAATTCA
Source organism: Anthopleura sola (assembly GCA_023349425.1). Classification (NCBI taxonomy): domain Eukaryota; kingdom Metazoa; phylum Cnidaria; class Anthozoa; order Actiniaria; family Actiniidae; genus Anthopleura; species Anthopleura sola. The sequence continues at coordinate 15,285,151 of JALHLI010000003.1, read as the reverse complement.
GTGTGTTTATAGGTCAGTATTGGTCCGTAGTCGAGTTAGAGTCTTGTGTTTGTGCATGGTATCCAGTGTGCGCATAGTGTCTGGTGTGTTTGTGCATGGTATCTAGTGTGCGCATAGTGTGTGGTGTGTTTGTCATGGTATCTAGTGTGCGTATAGTGTCTGGTGTGTTTGTCCATGGTATCTAGTGTGCGTATAGTGTCTGGTGTGTTTGTACATGGTATCTGGTGTGCGTATAGTGTCTGGTGTGTTTGTACACGGTATCTAGTGTGCGTATAGTGTCTGGTGTGTTTGTGCATGGTATATAGTGTGCGCATAGTGTCTGGTGTGTTTGTGCATCGTATCTAGTGTGCGTATAGTGTCTGGTGTGTTCATGATGGTATCTAGTGTGCGTAGTGTGTCTGGTGTGTTCGGGCATGGTGTATAGTGTGCGCATAGTGTCTGGTGTGTTTGTCATCGTATCTAGTGTGCGTATAGTGTCTGGTGTGTTTGTGCATCGTATCTAGTGTGCGGATAGTGTCTGGTGTGTTCGGGCATGGTATATAGTGTGCGCATAGTGTCTGGTGTGTTTGTCATGGTATCTAGTGTGCGCATAGTGTCTGGTGTGTTTGTCATGGTATCTAGTGTGCGCATAGTGTCTGGTGTGTTTGTCATGGTATCTAGTGTGCGCATAGTGTCTGGTGTGTTTGTCATGGTATCTAGTGTGCGCATAGTGTCTGGTGTGTTCGTGATGGTATCTAGTGTGCGCATAGTGTCTGGTGTGTTTGTCATGGTATCTAGTGTGCGCATAGTGTCTGGTGTGTTTTGGCATGGTATCTGTGTGCGCATAGTGTCTGGTGTGTTTGTCATGGTATCTAGTGTGCGCATAGTGTCTGGTGTGTTCGTGATGGTATCTAGTGTGCGTATAGTGTCTGGTGTGTTCATGATGGTATCTAGTGTGCGTATAGTATCTGGTGTGTTTGGGCATGGTATCTAGTGTGCGCATAGTGTCTGGTGTGTTCGTGATGGTATCTAGTGTGCGTATAGTATCTGGTGTGTTTGGGCATGGTATCTAGTGTGCGCATAGTGTCTGGTGTGTTCGTGATGGTATCTAGTGTGCGTATAGTGTCTGGTGTGTTCATTATGGTATCTAGTGTGCGTATAGTATCTGGTGTGTTTGGGCATGGTATCTAGTGTGCGCATAGTGTCTGGTGTGTTTGTCATGGTATCTAGTGTGCGTATAGTATCTGGTGTGTTTGTGCATGGTATCTAGTGTGCGCATAGTGTCTGGTGTGTTCATGATGGTATCTAGTGTGCGCATAGTGTCTGGTGTGTTTGGGCATGGTATTTAGTGTGCGCATAGTGTCTGGTGTGTTTGTACATCGTATCTAGTGTGCGCATAGTGTCTGGTGTGTTTGTCATGGTATCTAGTGTGCGTATAGTGTCTGGTGTGTTTGTACATCGTATCTAGTGTGCGCATAGTGTCTGGTGTGTTCATGATGGTATCTAGTGTGCGCATAGTGTCTGGTGTGTTTGGGCATGGTATTTAGTGTGCGCATAGTGTCTCGTGTGTTTGTACATCGTATCTAGTGTGCGCATAGTGTCTGGTGTGTTTGTCATGGTATCTAGTGTGCGTATAGTGTCTGGTGTGTTTGTACATCGTATCTAGTGTGCGCATAGTGTCTGGTGTGTTTGTCATGGTATCTAGTGTGCGTATAGTGTCTGGTGTGTTTGTACATCGTATCTAGTGTGCGCATAGTGTCTGGTGTGTTTGTCATGGTATCTAGTGTGCGTATAGTGTCTGGTGTGTTTGTACATCGTATCTAGTGTGCGCATAGTGTCTGGTGTGTTCCTGATGGTATCTAGTGTGCGCATAGTGTCTGGTGTGTTTGGGCATGGTATTTAGTGTGCACATAGTTTATGGCGTGGTTGTGCATGGTATTTGTTTCGAAATTTGTAGCCCTGTCTTCTTAGCTTTCGATATATTTTTCCAATGCAGTTCCCGAACCCTGCGGTGCTATGATTGCGTTTAGACCAAATGAAAATGCAACAGTTAAAAGCCCGAAGTACCCACAAAGGTATCCAGGAGACAAGAAGTGTTCGTGGAGGATTTGTCCTGCTGAAGGGCAGAGGATTGGAATTGATTTTAAAGCTTTCCATTTGTTGCCTAGTGACAGCCTACAAATTTACCATGGTCAGTAACAACAACTTAGTTGGATTAACATCGTTGTCGGGGAGATTGTGGTTTCATTATTATGATTTAAGGGGTTGAAAAGCAGGTGCGAATGATAGGAAGCGTAAAGCGCATATTACCCCTAATTCGATTATATTTTCAGTAATGATTCCATATGAAGTGAATACAGTCGACTCTCGTTAAAGCGGACACCCTCGGGGGAAGCTTTAGTGCCGTTATAGCGAGAGTCCGTAATAGTGGGGTGCAAGTGAAAAAATTGATTTGTCCATAAACATATACAGAAGTCTATAAGACACATTTGCATCGTAATCTCAGCAATTCTGTACTTCTTTATTGATTATTACAGACAATAAGACAATAAGAAAATAGAAATACAGTATTATGTTGTATTGAAATAATACAGGAACGGTTTCTACTTGGTTATCATAATTTCCATTGCCACATATTCAAGGTGTCCGCTATAGCGAGAGAAAAACAATTGAAATCCAATATTGAAATGGCCGGCCGGATAAAGCTAAGTATCTGCAATTCCGTAATAGCGAGAGTCCCGGCGTAATAACGGGAGCTTGTCTCAGTCATTTCTTTATAAGTTTTGCCGGGGGCCTGGCTGTTGTCCGCAATAGGGGGGGTCTCCGTAATAGCGGTGTCCGCAAGGCGAGAGTCGACTGTAGTCGAATGGTAAAATATTTCTTGATTTTAGAGATACGTGAATCACTCCGCTTGTGTTGAGCTCTCTTTTCAACAAGAGTTAGGTTTGTTGATATGCTTTGATGATAGCTTAATAATCTATTTTTAGAGTGTGATCCAAATGGTGGTAATAGGCATAGATACTGTTCCAAGACATCGCCTGGCAAAATTGTGTCTCGATGCACATGGAGTTGTGTTCAGCTTTGGTTCAACAGTGGAAATAAACGAAACTACGAAGCCACTGGTTTCCTTGCCGATGTCTCATCCACAGATGAAGGTGAAATAACAAATCTTTTGTATAATATAGTCACCTCAGCTTGCTGCCCGCGCTCTGATTGGTCGACAACTGCATTAATGAAACAAAGGATGGTACAGATGCCGCTACTGCGCCAGCAGAATGCTTTGCAAAGAAGTGTAGGAAAACAGCATTGGAAATTCAGATATTTTCTTTCTATATAAGAAAACAATTAAAACAGGTTTTTTTTCCGTGCTCCGTTCAGTAATACAACTCATAAGAAAGCATCAAAAGCGGTCACGAAATATGAGAATTACTCATCGTAAATACTCTTCGTGTATATGACGAAGGAACGAAAGAAGGGAATCGTATACCTATGAAGGGTCATGAGGGATGTGCAGATATATTGACGTAAATGTAGTTGTAAGTAAGGTTAAATAAATTTCCCTGGACATTTTACCTGGGAACTTGTCACGCATCCGTTTTTGTTTTTTTTTTTTTTTTTTTTTTTTGCGTGACGAAGAAGGACATGCATCTGTACAATGTAAAACTAGGCAGCCAAGTCTCAAAATTGTTGTCGCAATCATTGCCGCAACGAAAGACAAAAAAATACGAAAGCTCTCGTAACAATTGCAACAATGCTATAAAACAATTACGAGGCAAGTTTTTTGGTTGAGGTTATGACGGGGCAAGTTGCAAGGAACATTACCTGTGTAACAGCGTCGATAATACTTATTTCTTTATATTCACATATCTTTAGGGACCACGATATATGATTATGGAAAACTATTTTGTGACAATCCCGTTTGTAAGTACATGCATAAACATTTGTTTCATTTTATTCGAACATTTGCAAGTGCTATATACGAAAGTTTGAATACGTGAAACATTTTTCTCTTTCTAGTGATCAGATTTATTCCAAAGATCGTCTATGCTAGTCGTATTGAAGGGAAGGTGTTGTTCAACTACAGGCAAACGGGCCCCATCAAAGGACAGGAAATCACCATATCACTCAGGTAAATGGTGGGCATGGGTGGCATGGGTGGCGTAGTGGTTTTTCCGCTGACCATTGTGGTCCGAGTTCGAACCCCGGCTCGGGCCGGATAATCTGTGAGTTGAGTTTGTTTGATGTGTTGTTCTCTCCTGTGCCTGTGTTTAAACAAAAACTTATTAACTTATGTTTTACAACCATCACTCCCCGTAAGGGGCTCTTCCGTGAGGTTCGTTCCACACGCACTACCACCCGGGGGGGGGGGGGGGGTACTTCGGGTCGTTTCATACGGGGATGGTCCGCCCGAACTCTCGACCCCTTACCCTTTGATATACCAAATTAAGCAAAAAGTTACCCATTTTATATACTTTTTTGCCTGAAAAGGTACCCCTTTTATATGCTTTTGAAGAAAAAACTACCCCTTTTTATACCAAAATTCACAAATTCCCACCCCTTTCCTATACCTGCTGCCTGAACAACGTACCCCTTTCGGACGGAGCATCCCCGTATAGTCAATTATAGGGAGTACCCCCCCCCCCCCCCCCCCCCACGGGACCACTTCACTTATTTGTTATCTTTATTTCTTTATTTCTTTATTTCTTCATATGTGACCGATAGGGGTGTACCGACCTTTTTTCAACAGGTACAATTCCAGAGCTGATTTGTTCGGCTGCTACAACGAGATCCATCGAGACATGGAGTACTATGTGGGCGCTTCAGAAACCCCTTCTAATGAGTACATCATGAGGTTCTCCATGTTGACAGACTCCAAAAAGAAGCCAGTCATGTTTGATAAGTATCTGAATGAGTACAAAGATACCCCACCGGATTGTGGTAGTCCAACTACACTACCTCGATACACTGGAGTGGTTAACCCCATACCCACCCAGCCACTGGTACCAGGAGTATGATCTACCGTACGTAGCTGGAAGACCTTTTAAGAGAGAGACCTTCAACCTTCTAGACTCATAATTCATAATATCATAATATTCCAAATCTATCAGGGATAAGGTCTAAACAATGGGCCTTTATTGCACGGCGGCCATGTTTATTCCCATGACAGTATAAACCTTTATTTTAAACGTTTTGAAACGCCTCAAAGCGAGGGCAAGGGGACCTAAAGGGATTCAAAATCTACTGTTTCAATCAAAAGAATATGGCCGCCATTTGATAAAAGCGAATTGTCCTCTTTCAAGACATGGTTATTAGGGGAGGGGAGGGGTTGACCGGAGTGGTACTCACCATGGAAGTGAATTTGTATAGTAATGAATGTCCTGTATGTTTACATATATGCTAAACAACAACATATTTTAGAAGTACTACCAAAACAGGTAGAGTGTGAATTTGACTTGTCGTGTAACACTTGCTTGACTGTACATTCGTGAAATATAGTGCACACATTCCTGAGCCCCGAGCCCAGAGCGAGTCTAGTGCACACATTCCTGAGCCCCGAGCCCAGAGCGAGTCTAGTGCACTAGACTTCACGAATGTACAGTCAAACAAGTGTTACACGACAAGTCAAATTCACACTCTACCTGTTTTGGTAGTACCCAGTATCGAAGAAAAGAGTACTTACCAATCCACACCAACTAAATCAATAAAATCGCATCCCAGTTTTTGAGGACTATTGTATTGACCTTGTCCCTAGCTTTTAAGGTCATTGCAAATATCTGCAAATATTGTGCTAAAAACGTTTTATTTGTAGATATTCGTAGTGGATTTTTTTTATTATTATGTAATGTTACGCGCTTTGGCCAAATTAATGATCACATTTTTATCATGACGAATTAGACTACACATCTATGACAATATCAACAATGGTCCAGCAGTTGAATGCCCGGGATCCCAATGTCTAGCAGTCAATAGGAAGTCTCTGGTGACAAGGACGATTGTCTCGGTGCTTGGCAACCAACCGCTGGATCTTAAAACCGTTCTACTAAAGCTTTATTTTATACAACATAATGATTGCTTTGAACAATTCTGCCTGACAGTAACTGGTGATATATCGGTGTTTGACCACCATTAGGTGCAGATTATAAGATTCTAAAACTTTTGTCAGCTGATTTATGCTTCATGATTATGCTTCATGATTTATGCTTTAAATAAGTTTCTATAACGATTGTCATGAATTTCATGATAATAGGAATAAACCCCTTGCATGTGACGTCAAAGCAGCTCAATTTGGAGGGGAAAAAACAAAAGAATTTCAATCTTCTGAGAATTGGAACCTATTGTTTTGTTCTCCAATTTGAGCTGCATTCCTACGTGCACGTTGCAAAGGGTCTACAGATATCATTAAAAAAAACAAAAAAAAACTGCTGTATACCGAAAAAATCGTGTCAATCGAAAGTGCAACAATCCAACGAGAAAAAGGTGAATGATAGTATGCATTTTTTGTAGTACAATTTTAATATCTTTTTCCATATGCATGCCTTTAAACATCGCTGCGATATCACCTTAATTTGATTTTCTATTCATTTGATTAAACCGCCCGCAACCCATAGACCGATTCTAAAAAATGGCGATTCTTCACTTTTCTATTCAAACTTCATCAATCGAAATTTTCTATCAATATTTCACTTTTACATGAAAAAGTATCCAAAAAGGAGTGAATAGAGAAAAGTCAAATGCCATGGCATTTTTTCCCTTTTAATCTATAGAGGCTTTGCACCATCACGTGATGGCAGCCATGACAGGAGGCAGGAACAATAGAGTCTTTCCCCCTGGGAAACTGAATTCTTTCTCATGTAAATCATATTAGATCAGATACTATTGTTCCTGCCTCCTGTCATGGCTGCCATCACGTGATGGTGCAAAGCCTCTATTGCGGGATGAATCTACAAATATTAGTATGAGATCTTGCTGATCAATACTGACTAGCCTCGCTTTGGTGTCATACTTTACACTGCAGTAACTCTTTAAATAATCACTTTTTTGTTCCAAATTTTTCACAGAATCCTTATTTATCTTATCTTCTTTCAATTGACATTGTTTGCTTCTCTTGAAGCATTAAATTTGGAAAATATGTAGATTAGCCGCCATTTTTCGAATGGGTCTATGCATTATGATTTAATGCTGCTGTTGTTGTAGTAGAAGTAGTAGTTGTTGTTGTATTTTAAGGGTTTTCGTATAAGGAAAAAATTGAGGGATATAAACACACAAAATGAGTTGTTTTATTCTTGGGAGATAAGAACATCCAGCTGATCTGAGGAAAAATATTAGCCAATCAGAATTGAGAAAATTTGCAAAACTGAGGTGTCATCCTTAGTAGCTCGGAGACTAGGGAAACAGATATTTCTTTATTTTATTTTCCGCTCAACAATAAATATTATAGTAGATGTATACAAAATATCAAAAACCTCTTCTGAAAATCTAGATTTATCTCAGATATGAAATTTTGTAAGTCAATTTTTGCAGGCTTCATGACACCTTAGATTTGCAGTGACGTCATTTCTACGTCACTATTTCAGATCAGCTGGAAGCTAGTGAAATGGCATAAGCCCAGAGTTTGTTTCAGGTTTGGATCTGTGAGTTAGCCATTACATTTAGTGCGATCTAACTTTCTTTTTTTACCCTCTAACTTTGATCAGGCCAGAAGTGGTTACCCTGACTGAGATTAGCCCAGAGATTTTTTTTTATACTGAAAGGGAGTTTAGTTGCCGCATCCACGCACTAGGTCACGCACTAGGTCACGCACTAGGTCACGCACTAGGTCACGCACTAGGTCACGCACTAGGTCACGCACTCTGTTTTATCAGGAGGATACTAACTTTACTATCACCTATTATCGCTTAAATACAGAGAAACCTCTGAAAACAGATCCTCAAATGACTGGCAAATTAAGTGACAGTTGACATGCTAACATGGCGTACATAGCCTCTCTGACTGTATGATATCAATGATTTGCTCTGCTCGTCAATGATCGAAGGAACATATGCCGAACAAATGATTCAAGGTTCGACACACGAGTCTGTTTACATTCAGATTAGAAAGGATTAATCAATACTTTTCCAGATACTCAGATAAAACAGCCATGTAATGAATACTGTAGAAAAACCCTGTGGACTGGCTACCTCGACCACGCCTAAGGGTTGTTGAAGATGCGATGTGCATTCTTGATTTTGCCGTTTATTTTTAAATTTACGATATACCAAGCTAACCGAGGAGTTGGACTTATAGTCAATCCAATTTTAAAAAGTTAATTTTTTTGATACTGTCTCTTTAATTCATAATTAATGTCAAACTATACTATCTAACTGCTACAATAACCTTTTCGATTCAATTCGTTTTTATTATGTCTCTCTGCTCTGCTCTGCTCTGCTCTGCTCTGCTCTGCTCTGCTCTGCTCTGCTCTGCTCTGCTCTGCTCTGCTCTGCTCTGCTCTGCTCTGCTCTGCTCTGCTCTGCTCTGCTCTGCTCTGCTCTCAATACATGTTCTGTTCTGTTCTGTTCTGTTCTGTTCTGTTCTGTTCTGTTCTGTTCTGTTCTGTTCTGTTCTGTTCTGTTCTGTTCTGTTCTGTTCTGTTCTGTTCTGTTCTGTTCTGTTCTGTTCTGTTCTGTTCTGTTCTGTTCTGTTCTGTTCTGTTCTGTTCTGTTCTCCGCCTCTTTTACAAATTCCTTTCTATTCTAATTCCTTTCTATTCTATTTTCTCAACCCTTTCTAAATGAAAGGATATCACCATAGTTACAAGTTGCTTAGTTGACTCATAGTTTAAATAGGAATATATGCAAATGTTGATAGAACAACAATTATACTTTAAGGATGTTATATTGTTACTAGGTCTTTGTGTAGTTATCAAGCCCTCCAGAACATGCTCTAATCTTCACGATACGGTAACCCCAAGAGATGAGTCTTCTGTCTACAGAACTTTGGTATGTAATCTTAAATTCCCTCTTTTCTTTCTTCAGTTTCTGCATTTCTGTACCTGAGGGCATGCTAGCGATGTTCAACGTCGACGCGTCTCATTCTAACGGTTTCATAAGCTCCCGCAAGAATTTAGGTCCAACAGACAAGCCTTAACGCAAAAAACAGGTGCGGTTTGCTTCCAGCCCCGACACGAAACCCGTGCACTCTACATACTTTCCATGAACCCACAGGAGATTTGATATGCATGGAATCAACTAACTCCTAATGGATTTTCCTAATGTTAAAAATCTAGCTAACTAGACGACCTAAGTGCTTAGGTAATACTCTCTCCAGCCATGAGTAGTATACCGTGTGAAAGTCGAAAAATATCACCTCAATGTTGTCCCACCTACAAACATGGCTGATGGGATTATAATGAAACTAGTACGCGGGAAGCTGTTTATATTGTCTTCACGTACAGACACCACACAGAACGAACTTAGAACCCATGCTAGTTAGACACCTTAAAAGAAGCTCAGAAAAGGATTGCTCGCTTTACATATGGAAACCTCACAGAACGAACTCAGAACCCATGCTACAGTAGCGAGACACCTTAAAAAAAGGGGGAAATTGTTTTAAGTGTGCCATCAACTGGTACGAAAGATTCCTCAAACACCCTGAACTCTATAATCATGACTTGCGTATTTGATGCATGTAATATTTGAAGTTTATTCGATGTTTCTTCTTAGTATAAATCTGAGAAAGAGCTGGTGGCGGGGAAATGCTGCTTTCATTCATCAAAAAATCCACTACAGCAACAAACACAACGAAAGCATATCAATTTGTCAGCGATACTTTTTTTTCGTTTTTCATAGTTATTAACTATGGTTTCTTGGTACATTGTTTGTTCCCTGTTTCTTGCATGTTGCATAATGTATTTGGCTAATCAAATGTTTCAATTTTCTTTAGTTCGTTAGTGAATCAAAGCTATTTTTCGAAGTCAATCCAAACGTGCTCCAAGTCGCGCGCACTTGGCATGAGGCGGATCTCGGTGCAACGCTAGGGGACACGAGTATGAATACCCCAAGAGAGTGCCTTGAGAATCTCTCAAGTCAACCAAATGAATAGTTCTGCGTAAAGTAGGTATCGAATCGTTCTTTCAGTCACATGCACATCAATGATAAAAAATTGCCGATTCGATTCTAGATTTCCTTTTAAATGTATTCTCGGTACATGTATAGTTTGTATATATCATACGTTCAGGTACGAGGCAAACAAATATCTCTGCATGATAGATCTGATAGCATACATTGCATACTTGTCACTTATTAGCTTTATTGGATTCAAAATCAATAACAAAAACAAACAAACAAACAAACAATTTCAAATAACAATTTTCAATTGACAAAAACATGTCTCATCGAAACATTGTCTGAGAAAAAACTTATTTGAAATAAAGTTTGATGCTAATATATTATAAAGTAAACTGTGCTGCGAGAATAAAGAGAGTCAGTGAGCGTACTAACATATGTGCGCGTATATCTCGCTCAAAACTGAAGCAAGATAAGACTATCGTTGATATTCACCCTGTTTGGCTATTGGGTTCCATGGAAGAGGCTTAATCACTCAAAATAACCCATGCAAAAATTATCTTCACACTAAAACACACTGAGTGTGATAACGAAAAAATTATCTACAGCAAGATAACATTTATTTGATTTACACTACCGCTGGTATTCACTAAAAGTTTGACAGTCATGGCTACTGATTCCTTTTTTGATCTAGCAGTAAAACACTGATTCACAGCGTTGAGTATTATAACTTTCTTTAACGTGTCAATAGTATGAAATATAGACCCCTTGATGCGCAATTAGGAGGACAGAACAACAGAGTGTTATTCTCATGACAACTGAAAAATCAAAATCTTTTCAGTATTTTGGCTTCTGAATCGAGGTGCTTTTGGAATTGCTGCAAGGGGTCTATGTACCAACATTAAGAAAAAGGTTTAAAACAAACAAATAAAAGACAGGATGATAAAAGATTTGTAAAGCTGAAAATGAGATAACTTGGTACTTAACCATCCTTGGCAGAACATGACATTTTGATCATTTAAAAATGATAAAAAATGCGCGCGCTCCATTAAAAACTGTAATCACAACCATCGAGTAATGTGCAAAAGGTGTTAGCCAAAGCCTCAAATGCTATCTTAAAAAGACATTTACAATCAAGTATTGAGATCACCCCGCTCGTTAAAAGATAAAGTTAGCGTAAATCGAGTACCATATGTTAAGACCTATTCTATCTAGTCTATCTGTGTCTTCATATGTGAGTAAACAGACCCAAGGTCGCGTGTTTAGTATTCCGAGTCAGAATCCCTACGAACCAGTAATTATCAGCTAAAGGAGCGTTGTATTTAACAGGAAATCCAATTTCCTTTAAACTTCCTCCATCACGAACGACTGATCCAACTGTGAATCGATCGTAATGGAGCTGGCACACCCTTGGTGCAAAGTTGCTTGCCATCAAGGACTTTAAGGGATCGCCTTTCTAGTCTCTTGTTAATATAAAATGGGATCAATGGATGTTGAAATTTTGCAGTATGAATCCTGCAGTATGTTAAGGAGTAAGTAAAGGTGGCTTAAAAGCAATGAAATTGATAGATTGACAACGAAAAGGAGAGAGATTTTTCCAAAAAATATACAAGAACAATGAAAGGAGGAAAAAGTAATATTATAATAAGAAAATATTCACCAAGTTAATAAAAAAGTTTTGAACATTTTGCTTTAAACTTACCAATCACTTTCTCGATTTTTGTTTCTTTTTCAGTTCACATATTGTATCTTTATTCAATAAAGTTTTCCATGCATGAGATAGGAAAAGACTAGTATAATACCAACACTGAACAGCAAGAGATCTAGAACAACAGCAACAGTTTATTTCATTTTTCAAAGTAAAGGGAATATTGGAGAAGAAAAAAATACAAAGTTGAAAATGATCACATGTGTTTAATGTAAAATTCTCTATTCATTTTATTTTATTCCTTTGATATTTTAGACTATATATATAATATTTACACTGAATAGGCAATTTCTTTGTAACGTGTGTCTAACCATTAGAAGAATAAAAAAAAATGTCAAATATCTTGTACAGTTGTATGCATTTTTAGTGCTATTTCAGTAACTACTCTTTGCACTAAAGCTACTGAGAGTTGTAGACCTAGCAATGAAGAAGGTTGGTACACTTTGAACTTAATTTCCTTAGAGCCGTAGTCCTAAAAATAGAAGTATAAAATTGTGCTTATCTGAAAGTTGAGTTTTGGAGCCACAAAGATATATTGGTTTGAAAGTTTAAAACATTTTTGAAAGTAATCTTTAACACTGAATTAGATAGAGAGAGAAAAAGTCCACTCAAGTTTTCCACTTAAGTAACCTAATTGTTTTTTGTTTTTTTTAATATGAGAAGTTTGGACAGAAGATACTAAAATATTGTCAAAGTGTATATAACAGAGAAAATATCATATATCTTAAAATGAAGGGATGAAAAGAAAAATCAAGGAACTCTAACATAACTTTGGATCATACAGAACTAAGTACAAGCACTTGTCATGGTAATAAATTGCAATTTAAAAAATTGGTTCTAAATTTTGGTGCAATTTTATTATGTATTTTAAAATACAGCTGATTTAAAAATCAATTTATTGGCAATCCATCCTTTCTGAGCCAGCCAGAAACCATGTACATGAGGTACAAGGTGCATGGATCTGCAAATACACGAAATCTGTTTAGTTTGCTGGAGGCACTGGCAAAAAAAAATTTAAAAATGGTATACTAGTCCACTTCATGAGCATGACATGATTGAGACAAGCCATGGCACATTATACTGCAAGTATGTGCATTCAGGAAGCTCAGTAATAGTTTGAATGACTATTCTATGATTACTATTATTGTAATTCTGAATTCAGCACTGTCATCCTTCATGAAGGAATTTGTAATTAAGTTTTTTGGGGACATGTGCACTCACTGAAACTATTGTGTCTTTGTTGATGAAACTTTAGAGTGATGAGAAGATATTTCCGTAAATGTTTCTACAAAAACTATTCTACTTTTCTTACTATTCTACAAAACAACCAAAAGCTTCTAAAAATATTTTTTATCAGTCAAAAGGACTACAAAGATTATAGAAACTGGTTAGAATAATGCATTAGATTAACCGCTAAAAAGACAATGATTTGATAAACACGAGCCACTTATGAAATATTTGATTTCGTCTGCTGCTCACAAACAGTGGGGGGAAACTGAAGAAATTTTGTCGTAATGCTTTTTGTCTCATAAAGTACATGTGCCTGAGCAACATTAATTGCAAATAAATCTTAAATCAATAGTCAAGATGATAGATATATCAAGAGAAGCTCAAAGAAAACAAAACAAATAAAGCTAAGCAAACATGAAGGAATAACGAAAATGGACGTGAGTTCACTCTATGAGCTAGATAAACAGATCCTAGCTGATAATGGCTTCTTGAGTTTCCCATTAAATGGAATATTTCTCTACGAATATCTGCATGGTGGAATTATGCCATAAAGAAAAACGTATCTAGTTCAATGGAAAAAGTGTTTCAAAATTTTCAGTCGAAACTTAAGTTTTGAAGGATTTTATATTCCAAAAAACGGGGATGATTATAGAGTTCAATTCTTCGAACCATTTGTGGGTCTTAGTGTTACATTATAGAACTACATTCCTTAAATTCCCGAACACAGCAAAGACAACGCCGCGATGAACCTACAACGTATATGCATTTGGCAGATGTCTCCTTTAACCAGCTTGCTAAATTACATTTTAAGTACTACCAAACAGTGGAACGAAGTGAGTTTTTGGTGTGTAAGCGGAAAGCATCATCGTAGCTTACAAGCAGCCAGCCAATGATACGCGTTTTGTGCACATCTTTGAAACTTATTAGAAACTAAGGCTGTCCACGGGAGCAGGGTTTGAAAATGATATCTCTTGATGGCACGGAATTGCTTATTCAGGTTTATTCGACCTTAGAGAACTCCAGGTTTGTTTGACTAGATAGAAACGGCTAAAGCAAAACATAACAAAAAGCTGTCTCTTAAATTGACGGTGAAGATTATAGTCTTGCTGATAAAGTGTTGTGTAGTTGCCCTCTATTAAGCATGCAGCAATGGCCAATATTTTATGGACGTTAGTTGACACTGCCTCAGGATACGGCGGCTTTATTCACTCCACAAGACCAACCATTTTATGCATTAACTACTAATATCTTAAGCTTTCTTGTTGGGTATGGTTGATAAAAAATCACCTTGCTATCAAGCTTTTTGAACATCAAATAAAATACCGTCTGTCTTGCGGACGGATTCACTTCATTGTGGTTTTTGTTTTCCATTCATGTGGTTTTAGTATCACTTCGCAGCATCTCTAAGCCATTTATCATTTTCTTTGTAGCAAATCGTTTGTTAATCTAATAAATGGGTCGAAAGTATAGGGGTATTGGTTGAGATACCATAGCCAAAATCTGATGGCATTTTTCAGTGAGGATGTTATAGTTAGTTCCACCTAGTAATGAATACCCGGCCTTCAGTTGCAAGGCTGGGCAAGTTTACACAATATACTTCTAATTGAGTGATGAAATCGTTCTTTCTTCGAAGGAGATAGAATGGAAGATATAAGAAGAAGGAAGTAAGGCCAACAATATTGATTCAATTGCTTGCTTGACTTGGTGCCACTTCTGTGGAGCTGGCTGATGAGTTTTAAAGAATGTTTCCAGCCCACACTTCATGCAAACAGAAGCATTTGACTTTGGAAATTAGAAAATAAGAGCCTGGGTTCATAACTACCAGCTTTTCTTAATTCTCGCTGTTAGCGTGCATCGAATGTGCATCATCTACAACATTTTAAGATCAAAAATACATTTTTAAAGACCCTCAATTTCCCTGTCCCATGCAAAGGATCAGAAAAAAGCCATGTGAAAACTCTTCAAAACAGATTATCCCGAACCTGTCCTGTTTTAGATCAATAATACTATTCTTATTCAACACAGGAACTACCAAAGTTTGTCTTATGATAATAAAGATAAAACGTATAAGATACTTTGACATTAAAATTGAAAACTAAGTGAATATCACCTGAAAAAACAAGAAGATATGTTGCCCACCCGCGTGTTGCTAGATATTTAGGTGGGTCTCTTCAGGGACTCTTCGGGCATCACAGCATGACTCATACAATGCAACACAAAGCACAAAGATACGATTCCGAGAACTCTTATTCACTCCTCTGCATGATGGTAAAATGATTAGGTTATGATGACTTGTCCTGGTGGACATGTTTATGAGGTTATGTTGATGCTTTTATAACGGAGTCGTGGCCATCTTTAATCATGAGATTCTCTAGCACTGGATACTGCTGCAGATATGGCTTACAAATCACCCAAAACTAGCATCAAAGAAGCAAATGGCTCAAACATGGGAAGCATAGAAGAGACATTGAGCTACGATACTTTTTTACAAATAAACAAGTTTCTTTGAGCAAGAAGCCATTGGTTTTTCAGAAAAGGAAGACATTGCAAACAAGCAAACTAGTTAAAGAACTTTCACCTCAAATCAATCAAATGCATCCAAAACAGTTTAATTTTCGATCCTATATTTTTGCTTATTATTGCAGATGGAAATCTTTTTATCTTAAAAGTGTATGCCCCATAGAATTGTAGTTTCTTCTTATAGAAGGAGACTATATTTTGTTTCAAAGAATATCTTCTTCTTGAGATTATTATTGTTCTTTCATGAAAAAATGTTTGATAAAAATGTACAACTTTGGTGGGGAAAGAGGCTTGATTTGTGCTGGATGTCATTTTGTATGGTAGATTTGTGGAATGGGACATAGTTTGGCTTACCACGAATATCTAAGCGGGAAGTGTGAAGGCCCTGCTCTGGAATCTCTTGTACCAAGGGCCAAAGCTTAGACAAAAGCATCTCTTCCTAAGAAAAACCAACCTCAACTCAACTCAACTTAACTCATGCTTAAATGAAATAGACAAATAAGAAATCTTTCTTGTTTTACGAGGGTAGCACTTAATACTGAGCCAGTGGGCAACAAACCTGTGGTCCTCAATCCATGATCAAATTGGAATTTGGAAGTTACTGTCTCATAAATACCGAGCAATTGGTTAACCTTCTGATTGATTATCGTTCCCCTGCACAGGCTGTTTTCACATTAGCAAAGAACAAACATTTTTATTGACAATTATCTGATTACAAGTGAACATATTCAATGCTTTCATATCTGGAGCTCTCAATTGACTTGACCAAAAATTATCAGACAATAAACGAGGTTGTCTTCCTCTGATCAAAGTTTTGTGATGTCTCTGAAAGCATTCATCAAAATGTCGGATGGTCAGATGTCTGTAATCACAGAGGTATTTACAACAGTGTGAGCAAGAACAAGGCTTGATTGAACAACAAACTATAACTAAATCCAGTTGTTGTATTTATGATAACTTCCAAACGAAAAATACGTTACATTTTAACACCAAATTTTCTACAAATGTACATTACTCATAAGAAAATTCATTTTGATCTTTCGCGTGCTATATCAAGAAGATAGATAAGATGGAATGATAATTTCAAGTGCTCAAATACAAAGCTCATTAACAAGAGAAATAAAAGACAAAACAGATGAGAACCAGATTCTCAACTTGAACATTTTATGGAACAACGTTGAGCGTTGCTTAAAGTCAACAGTAAGTGTTTATTTTGCCTGTTATTCTCTCACTTCAAAGGCTGTCCATTGTGACTTGTATTTACAGTATTAATTCCAGAATTCAGTTCAGAGTACGTTGTCTTTCCATATATTTATAAGACTCGATATTTAAGTTCTCATGACCCTCGTTGCATGTAGAACTGCTGTGATTCTAAAACGAAACAGCACATCAACTCAACAGGGAGTAAAATAGTCAAGCACGTTAACGCTCCTCTGATTGTCTTGTTCTACCAAACTCGCTCTCCTTGATCACTGCTGCTGGAACCACGCTCCTTCCATTCTCCAAACACTGAACGCGTATGAGAGACGCTCGTGAGCAATAAAAGACGAACTCAATGCAGATCCTGGATGCTTCTCGTTGTTTCCAAGGACTTGACACAAGAAATCAATATAGCGTGCAGCAAGACGTAGAGTCTGAATCTTAGAAAGTTTATCTGATGGTAAAGTAGGAATAATCTTCCTCAATTTGTGAAAAGCGTCGTTCAGAGCTTGAGTTCTCTGTCTCTCTCGCACGTTCGCTATAGTGCGTTGATCATTCTTACCGCTTCCCCTACGAAGTCTATTTCCGCTGTTCTGCTTCTTGTACTTTTTTTTCTGTTGATTATCCCCCACAGTATCTTGTAATCGTGGAAGACCCATGGCCAGTAGTTCCTCGTGTTTCCTAGCAATGCAGGCGTACTGAGCTCAAGACGTTCCCGAACGGTACGATCGCCAAGACCTGGACTTATTTTAACTCCAAGCAGAGGCGGTGGGGATCAGTTTTAGACTGTGCGTTACGTTCACGCGGATCGGCGTTTGATGGTCAACTAACGAAAAGCACCCTAAATGTATGTCACCTTTGTACTCGGGTAAACACCGCTATCAACTTTCGTCCGGACGGTCACAGACTAATTAAAATGCATATACTTTTCGTCTTAAGCCAATCAGAAGACAAACTACACGGGATACTTTAAATTTAATTAATGGATAGTCTTATCTCACGTAATTGGCAATAAATGTGATATTTATAAACAGTTTCGGCAAGACAAGGTGACAAGCACTCAAAAAAAGCCGCGACAGGCCCTATCTGTCTTCACCCGTAGCCTGAGGATGCGGTCTGTAAGGACTGTCAAGTAAACTAAATTTTCGGAAGCAAAACGATGCTTCGGAAATCGCCCAAAGGATCGCAGTGTGTGGCTACGTTTCCAAGATATCTGAAAGAATGGACCAAGTGCCTGCAAGCGCTAAGTATCCTATTTCATTGATCTTCTTTAATTCAATTTTATTCATCATTTCGACTTTTATTTACACGATTTGTAGTTTGATATCGAGAGAATAAAAAACCCGCCAATTTATTCGGCCAGTGAGATACTCTGGACGCCGCTGTCTGAAGCTTGGCAGAGTTCTCCGATTAGATACAAGGGTGTGAGCTGAAAGATTGCAAGAGATCACTTACCGAAGCACTTGAAAGGTCAACAACGTTCGCCCTATATTTCACTCCATATTTCACACCACTAGATCTGAACCGTATGTTAGTCCTAAACTGAAGAGCTCAAAACGCGCGATTCTTGGATCAGTCGTAATAATTGTGTTCAACAACATCAGGTTGATATCGCGTGGTTTAGAATTTGCGATGAAATCTGTCTCCGGTCGGATATTTCAAAGACAGATTGCCGAGCTTGTCTAGAGAAGATTCCAATTATGAATATACCTAAATACCAAATGTCTCTCTGTTGCAAATTGTGTCGACTTTTTTGCTACCACACGCTTGGCAATGACGAAGCAAAACCAAGAGTTCATTATCTTCTTTTAGAAAATTTATTACTTCATACGAGTCTGTTCTTTCTCTATTCGGCTGTAGGGGATGCTATTGTTTGGGTCTGTCGCAGACTTAACTTAGTTCGACGGCCCACAAGACGACGGCCGGGAAATACTTGCCGGCACGAACGAACGAACATGACGAGCGCCTCCACGTCAACCTACAGCCAAACATGGCATTCATTCCATTACTGAATGTCCCCAAACTACACGATACTACAAGGTCCTATCTTTAGACAGACAGCATAAAACCAGCTGTTAAAGCAATTAGGAATTGGCTGTGATTAACTAAACAAACTATTGTACTATCGCAGCACGATAATGACCCAAATTAGCCCTATCTCTAGAAAATGCCTAGACAAGTATACCGAATTCCTAGAACACAGTGGTATAGTATTTTCTAAATCTTTAAACTATAACGGTACGGTTCCTAGTGAAGGCAAATAAACATCGAATGGCAAGTCTTACCTTAAGGCTACTAGGAATCTTTGAATCAGCAAAGATATTCCAATACTTGAACGGTCACCAAAATATTCAAGTCATCGAGGGTGCCTCAAACTCTTTATAACAGACGGAGTTTAAGATCGAGTGTTAGTTTCGCGATTCATTAATAAAATGAACATTCAGGCAGACTAAGTTCATGCACATGAACTCTGCAATAGAAATATAATGATTCAAAACTCTGACCTTTGAACGGTTTTTCTTCTCAAATGTGTAAGCAGGAACAAAACATGGTCCTGCCTTGAGGCTCGATCGAGGCGAAAACCTAACCCAAAACTTGGCTGTACATTGTGTCAAGATAAGCGTATTAATATAATTTGCTTGCTATATGGTGGTGGTGTTCTTTGGTGTGCCTGTATTTTTATTCTGGGAAGCACGGGTGGCGTAGCGGTGAGAGCGCTTCCCTCTCACCAAGGCGACCCGAGTTCGAGCACCGCTGGGCTCGGTGTCGTATGTGAGTAGAGTTGTTTGTTGGTTCTCCCCTGTGCTTCAAGGGTTTTTCCAGGTTCTCTGGTTTTTCCTCCCTCCACAAAAATCAACTTCTAAATTCCAATTGGAATGCAGTGGAGGAATAGCCACTCTGTGGATTCCACTGTTAATCGCATTTATCTATTTTATTTATTTATTTACTTATTTATTATTCTAACGTCCTGATGTAAATAAGAAAAATACGGTAAAAGGGCAAATAGGCAAAGGGAATTTATTTTTTACTTCATAACGCTTAACGTTGGGAGTGGTTGCCTAATTCTCCCGAGCCAGGGGCTCATGTGTGAAGTGTTTAAAGGTGTCCAAGTTTACCCCCTCAAACTATCAGTGCTCCTTATTACGGGTATTTAAAGCTAAAGCTACACAGAACAGAGAGAAATCAAAACAGACGTGGAGAATCAAACCGTGGACCTCTTGCTCCGGGATCAAAAGTATCAACTGTTTCAGATAATTCGATACATTTGTACTCACTCGCTGAATGCCTGGGGCGATATTGTTTCATGTTAATTAACTGTTGTTGTTATTGTTTTAACTTGTATTTGTTGTACGTCGTCATGATAATTGTTGTTGTTGTTGTTGATGTTGTTGTTGCTGTTGTTGTTGTTGCTGTTGCTGTTATTGTTGTCATTTTGTACTCCACTCTCTTGTCATTTTGACCGTTTTGTTATACATGCAGTATCAGTATGTTTTGTATGTATTTTCTAATGTATTTTCATAATATTCCAATTGTCTTGGTTTTGGTATAATCAGTGTTGTTGTTGTTGACGCTGCGGTTGTTGTTGTTGCTTGTTTGTTTTGCTTATCGGCATTTTGATAGTTGTTTATTTTATTTTTTCCATTCTTGTTTTCTTTACGGTTGCTGTACTATTTCTGTAGTAGAAGTAGTGGTGGCATAGGAATAGCAGCAGCAGTAGTAGAAATAGTGTGAAGTCACTTAACCCGTGAATTAGCAGTAGCAGCAGTAGCAGCAGCAGCAGCAGCAGTAGCAGCAGTAGCAGCAGCAGTAGCAGCAGCAGTAGCAGTAGCAGCAGCAGTAGCAGTAGCAGTAGCAGTAGCAGTAGCAGCAGCAGCAGCAGTAGCAGCAGTAGCAGCAGTAGCAGCAGCAGCAGCAGTAGCAGCAGTAGCAGCAGCAGTAGCAGCAGTAGCAGCAGTAGCAGCAGTAGCAGCAGCAGTAGCAGCAGCAGTAGCAGCAGCAGTAGCAGCAGCAGTAGCAGCAGCAGTAGCAGCAGCAGTAGCAGCAGCAGTAGCAGCAGCAGTAGCAGCAGCAGTAGCAGCAGCAGTAGCAGCAGCAGTAGCAGCAGCAGTAGCAGCAGCAGTAGCAGCAGCAGTAGCAGCAGCAGTAGCAGCAGCAGTAGCAGCAGCAGTAGCAGCAGCAGTAGCAGCAGCAGTAGCAGCAGCAGTAGCAGCAGCAGTAGCAGCAGCAGTAGCAGCAGCAGTAGCAGCAGCAGTAGCAGCAGCAGTAGCAGCAGCAGTAGCAGCAGCAGTAGCAGCAGCAGTAGCAGCAGCAGTAGCAGCAGCAGTAGCAGCAGCAGTAGCAGCAGCAGTAGCAGCAGCAGTAGCAGCAGCAGTAGCAGCAGCAGTAGCAGCAGCAGTAGCAGCAGCAGTAGCAGCAGCAGTAGCAGCAGCAGTAGCAGCAGCAGTAGCAGCAGCAGTAGCAGCAGCAGTAGCAGCAGCAGTAGCAGCAGCAGTAGCAGCAGCAGTAGCAGCAGCAGTAGCAGCAGCAGTAGCAGCAGCAGTAGCAGCAGCAGTAGCAGTAGCAGTAGCAGTAGCAGTAGCAGTAGCAGTAGCAGTAGCAGTAGCAGCAGCAGCAGCAGCAGCAGCAGCAGTAGCAGTAGCAGCAGCAGTAGCAGTAGCAGTAGCAGTAGCAGCAGCAGCAGCAGCAGTAGCAGTAGCAGTATTAGTAGCAGTAGCAGTAGCAGCAGCAGTAGCAGCAGCAGTAGCAGCAGTAATAGTAGCAGAAGCAGTCACGATCGACAGCAGTAGAAGTTTACCAGTAGCAGTAGCAAATCAGATCTGTTGCCGCCATTAGTTGGACATTTTCAATATCATTTTAAAAAATCCAGAAGTTACAATGCCATTTTGACACCGTTTGACATCATGTTAACAGACATACAAATTATGCACCTCAGTGCGCATGTCAAGAATTCCTTCGTTAACTTATCACTTAAACATTTTCCTCTTTATCTATTCACGAAAATTGTAAACTAATTGACAAAAGATAAGATATCTTGAATAGTGGCTTATTTCATTCACAAGAGCGTGCCACACTACAACTCATCATTCATCACAAACCCAGCAAATAGAAAGAATTCTATTCCTGTTTGACACCAAACGGCCACGTGTCTCAACAGGCTCACCTGGTCATTCGAAAGGACATGTCTTGGTGACAGCAGCTTTGCATAAGTGGATAAGGGAAGTGAGCTAATAGATGGTACATTGATATCTTTGATTGCCGGATCTGAGAGAATGAGAGTTTTGTATAGTTGCCGGGAGACATGTATTTTATTCCGCCATTCACCCATTGTTTCCATTATACCATTCCACTCATTCATCCATCCATTCATTTGTTTGTTTATCTGGCACCTATTCATCCGTCCCTCCTTCGCGTCCGCCCATCCTAATCCATCCATCCATCCATCCATCCATCCATCCATCCATCCATCCATCCATCCATCCATCCATCCATCCATCCATCCATCCATCCATCCATCCATCCATCCATCCATCCATCCATCCATCCATCCATCCATCCATCCATCCATCCATCCATCCATGCGTCCATCCATCCATGCGTCCGTCCGTTTGTCTAGCCAGCCAGCCAATCAGTCCATTCATCACAATGAACTAACCATTTAAGCATGCTTACCACAGGCAAATGGAGCATAGACTGACAAGAAAAGATCTGCATTCCAACTTGTTTTACAGGTTCTCCCTGACAGGGCGTGGGCTTAGCCATTTGGCTTTACAAGTGTTTCAAAAGAAAATCCAAGCAGGATGATTCTAGCTATAGGAAAATGAGGCTAAGAAATGGGAATGAAAAAATCCCCAAAAAACAAGTGAGCGCAACAAAAGAAAAATTATTCCGAGAGTCGTGAAGAACCGAGAACATCGAAGTAATCAAAACTTAAGAAAGATAAATAACTAAATAACCAAAAACCTAAGCAACGATTAGCGGGGAAAATAATATATTTAACAACAACGATAACAAAGTAAAAACTCGAAGACGGCATAAAACAATTTGCCGACTGTCTTTCAGCAAACAAATTGTCTTGGCTACACTTTCAAGCACATGTCTGCGTATTTGTTGCTCATCCTCCCACAACTTAACTCTCCCGTTCACTCGGCTAATTTACAGGATGCAGAAATAAAGCAGTGCCTACTGGAAGCGGATAGAAGGTCAAGGTTAGTGGCTGTCGGCTTGTTATCGGTTGGCCGTTGCGCTCGTTTTCAAAAAGAAAATTAATTGACTCGGTTGACTTGGTTATCTTTACAGATGATTGTCAGCTACATGGGAGATCCTTAGGGCACGTTTTCTTACGAGCAGTGCAGTATAAAGAAAGTCAGCGAAAACGAGAGATTTTATAAGATACTTGAGATGTAAAGCGCGCACTAATTCATGGTTCTGACTTTCCTTAGTTACCGTTGCTATGTCCTACACGCTCAACAACTTAGCTAAAAATCAATGTAGAATATCTCGGATATTAAAACTCTGATCGTGGAAAATTGATTATAAATTGTTTCAATTGTTTACTGTCATGTGAAAATAAAAGAACATTGCATTTCAATCCTTATAGTACTCTTTAACAGATACTGTGTAGTTGCTTGTGGGACAAGATTTTACTGTTAATTCTACTGGAAAAAAATGCTGTTGGAGATTGATGAGCTAATGTCTGAGTCGGAATCATGAATTGGCTGGCTACCGTGTTTATAAAGGAGCCGTGAGAGACATGCTCACCCAAAAACTACGCAAAATATTATGACATCAACACTCTGGCAGCTGGAGAAACGCGCCATGCCGCATGTTCCTAATTTGTAATTTCTTGTGTTCTACGGCAGCTCCGCGATGCATTCGCGCGCGTTGCGGGCCCTAGTTATGTTGCTAATGGTGGTCAGTTGTCTTCCTGTTGGTTATTATAATCATGGCGATACTGTTACGTAATGATGAGTGAAGTTATGAGGAACATTATAATACCTCTTACGAAAAATCTCAGATATTTTGGAATAACTATTATTATCTTTATTGACCTTGCAGTAAGAATTTGTTTTTGATAGGTCACGTTTGAGATATTTTAACGAAAATATTATTTAATATATTATTATATTATTATTTTACTATTTTAATTAGATATTTAAAATAAATCTAGTACGATACGGAAGGGATCCGGAATCATCAATGTTCAAAAATGCATTAAACCTCAAAAGGGTCGCTATCGGTAGATATGTGCTGTAGATTCGATTCTTATTATTGCCGAAAGGTAGGAACATCGTATATGGTACATTGTTTTATTCCTACCAATAAATGCATTTGGTGATCCACGTGTTTGTACCATACATGAAGTACCATAGTACTAAAGCCTAGCACGGAAGCAAGTCTGAATTGTTTAGATAACCTGCCGGCCTTTCTCTGCGTTTCTTTTATAGAAAAATCTCTTACCCTTCGCCAAATTGAAGTATTTGCAGTGTCATCAGACTTGACCCCTTTTCGAGATTGAAGCATGTAGTGATATGATCGCTGGTTTTATTTCAAGTAGGTGATAATTTGAACAAAAAAAATGTACTTCTTCAACTGATGAAGGTGTACCAGTCCTTTGTACTGTCTTTCAACGCCAAGAACATCCTCACTAAGTTGCCGACATTCAATGCATGTGAGGTTTTTTAAGCACATCAAAAGAATCCGTGATGCAGCCAGCGGAAGTGGTTGCTATCCGGAGTGCGTGACACCGTGACGAACGTCCGGCTACTTGACGTATACTCGACCTCACGTAATCCTTGGAAGGACTAGTTATGTAACAAGTGGATCTTGTAATTGGAGTTTTCAATATGGGTTTATTACCTCGTCATGCCACCACTACCAGAATCCTTCCGGAGTTCCTTAATTTGGCCTAATTATAATTAGCAGTGTTAGCATGTCTAGCAAAAACAATGTTGCTGATTAGATTGTTCGAGACCGTTATACACCCCTAAATTCAGTTGCAACTTGCTTTGCTCAGACGATTATTGCAAGTTGCAGGAAGTTAAGGGAAATTCCACTTCAGGAAGCAAAATTGAGAAAATAGGAATTGTGCGTGAAACATAAGCACACAAAAATTTTAATGCAATCTGAAACTATTTTCTAGCCTCGCAAAACATGTTGCACATCCAACACACACACAAAACCTATACACAAAAATATGAAATAAGGAATTCTAGCCGGTCAGCGGTATACAAAATTAAATTCATTGGTATATTGGACACCACGTGATAGCCAGCGACGTTACAGGTTGTGTTCACACAACGAAACTAGTTGCGCGCAACGCTGCCGAGGTAGACTCGATTCTATGTCTGCAATGTTCTGTATAGACCCCTTGGATGTGAGGACGTGACGTTTAAACAGCTCAATTTAGAGACCAAAACAAAAGAATTTCAATTTCCTGAGAATTGTTTTGTCCTCCAAATGGAGCTACATCACGACGTACTGCAAGGGTTCTATAGCAAGTCTCACGGGGTGCACACGTGCAGCAAGGGTTCTATAGCAAGTCTCAGGGGGTGCACACGTGCTGCAAGGGTTCTGTAGCAAGTATCAGGGGGGTGCACACGTGCTGCAACAGTCCTGTTTCATCATTTGTCTGTACCTCGATGTGTTTTACATGTCCCAGCTGGTACCAATCATTTTTTTAAATTTTTTGAAATGCACTAAAATGCCACATATGCATTTTCCATAAACTTTTCTCGATTTTTATAAAATACGCACCATTTTCAATTTCTCTGCGCTATATTTTATTCTAATTATCCGCTATTATTATCCACCCTCTTTTTACTTTTCTTACATGGTCTTTCTTGGTTTTGCAGGAAGCATTTTACAGTGTTTGTAATCAAGTCCAGAGTTCTTTGTATTTTAGGGTATTGTTTCGTTCTAAGTTCTTTGTTCTTGGCTATTGTTTAATTTTATTGTGTTCATGCCTAAGGTGTCCTGCAACACCAGGCAAAAAAGAGCCCTTTTCTTGGTAACTTTGATACAACCGAGTCAGGTTAGAACCATAATATGGTGTAAAACTCGCTCTATAGATTTTTATTCAATTACAATACTGTTTTTTACATTCATTATAATCTTGGCTAGTTGGTTATGGTAGGACCGATTTAGTGTAAAAGCAGGACCAGTGCAATGTTTACAACAATATTTGATATACATATGATCCATGCGAAACAAAAACTACAGAACAGCATTGAAACGGACAACAAACACTGAAACAAACAGATATGCAAACAAAAACTATTCGACAATATGCTTTTGATGTTCATTCCTTATGCATGTGCCATTCTCATTTTTTGACAATGAACGCCGTGTGGGAAGGGGTGCCAACATAATTACTTTTACTCTTCCCTCAATCATAGTAACTTGAAGATTGTAACAAATAAGATACGTAATACAGTTACAATTACCTCAAGAAGGGGCGACTTTTCCTTCTCAATATTTTGGAAAGCACACACACACACAGTCACACAAACAATCGAAACTCTGCTCAACCATGTAGCAATGAATGCAATAAAGTGAACTGTTTCGCGTCGCATTTCACATATAAAGTAAGTGAACATTTACGTATACATTAATGCATAGGCGGCGGAGAAGGGTGTGCCGGTGTACAGGGGGTGCCCTACAACACCCACTTTACAGAGGTAGGGGTACTCAGAACCCTCACTTTTTGAGAATAAAATCAACTTTGTATTTTGTAATGAATCAGACATGCATATGCATAGACAAGAAAAGTGTAGCAAATGACAAATGAAAGGTCTATTTTGGCCTTTTGAATGAAAATTGTAAAAAAAAAAAAAAGATGGATCCGAGAATGTCGTGATCAGGCACGTCCGCTTTTCAAGCCGCTCCGCCACCCATGTAATGACAGATATTTGCCTTTCCGAAAATCAAAGGAAGACTGATAACGACTTTATCGCGCAAAGGATTATGGGTATGAAGTTACAGTTTACCTTTGAACTTCGGAAAAATGAAAATAAGAAGAATTTTCAATACGGCACTTTTCCTCTTAAGGAGTGGTTTTATAACAATAATGGACGAACGTATGGAACTTGGTTCAAATATTTCAAAGTTTGAGATCTTCAACAACGGCGGAGAACATACTTGTTCTTTGACTGTCTGTGAAGTGACATTCGATAGAATGGGATTCAGTTCCACTATCGGGTCTTATAAAGGCTTGAGGCCACTCAGAGTATTTCTCAGGAGCAACGCTGAAAGAAAAATGAAGGCTCATTTGGAATCCATAAATTAAATTTGTAGTTCACAGGAAAATATAGTGGGTTTAAGCACTGCAATATCAATGGTAAGCATTTGTAATGGATATTAGTTGTGAATGATGAGGAATATGAACCATGGGCAGTAGGTGAACATTGATTGAGAAGAAGGAAGTGGGCAGTGTAGGATGAATGTTTGGTAGTGTACAGTGGGTAGTGAATGGTGGGCAGTGGGTAGTAGGTAGTGGGTGATGGATGTTTGGTAGTGTACAATGGGTAGTGAATGGTAGGCAGTGGGTAGTAGGTAGTGGGTGATGGATGTTTGGTAGTGTACAGTGCTGCGGGTAGTGAATGGTGGGTAGTGGGAAGTAGGTAGTGGGTGATGGATGTTTGCTAGTGTACAATGGGTAGTGAATGATAGGCAGTGGGTAGTAGGTAGTAGGTGATGGATGTTTGCTAGTGTACAGTGGGTAGTGAATGGTGGGCAGTGGGTAGTAGGTAGTGGGTGATGGATGTTTGCTAGTGTACAGTGGGTAGTGAATGGTAGGCAGTGGGTAGTAGGTAGTGGGTGATGGATGTTTGCTAGTGTACAGTGGGTAGTGAATGGTAGGCAGTGGGTAGTAGGTAGTGGGTGCTAGATGTTTGGTAGTGTACAGTGAGTAGTGAATGGTAAGCAGTGGGTAGTAGGTAGTGGGTGATGGATGTTTGGTAGTGTACAATGGGTAGTGATTTGTAGGCAGTGGGTAGTAGGTAGTAGATGATGGATGTTTGCTAGTGTACAGTGGGTAGTGGATGGTTGGCAGTGGGTAGTAGGTAGTGGGTGATGGATGTTTGCTAGTGTACAGTGGGTAGTGGATGGTGGGCAGTGGGTAGTAGGTAGTAGGTGATGGATGTTTGGTAGTGTACAGTGGGTAGTGGATGGTTGGCAGTGGGTAGTAGGTAGTTGGTGATGGATGTTTGCTAGTGTACAGTGGGTAGTGAATGGTGGGCAGTGGGAAGAAGGTGATGGGTGATGGATGTTTGCTAGTGTACAGTGGGTAGTGGATGGTGGGCAGTGGGTAGTAGGTAGTAGGTGATGGATGTTTGGTAGTGTACAGTGGGTAGTGGATGGTTGGCAGTGGGTAGTAGGTAGTTGGTGATGGATGTTTGCTAGTGTACAGTGGGTAGTGAATGGTGGGAAGTAGGTAGTGGATAGGGGATGATGGATGTTTGGTAGTGTACAGTGGGTAGTGAATGGTGGGCAGTGGGAAGTAGGTGATGGATGTTTGCTAGTGTATAGTGGGGAGTGAATGGTGGGCAGTGGGAAGTAGGTGATGGTGTGATGGATGTTTGCTAGTGTACAGTGGGTAGTGAATGGTGGGTAGTGGGAAGTAGGTAGGGGTTGATGGATGTTTGGTAGTGTACAGTGCTGTGGGTAGTGAATGGTGGGCAGTGGGAAGTAGATGATGGGTGATGGATGTTTGCTAGTGTACAGTGGGTAGTGAATGGTGGGCAGTGGGTAGTAGGTAGTAGATGATGGATGTTTGGTAGTGTACAGTGGGTAGTGAATGGTGGGCAGGGGGTAGTAGGTGATGGGTGATAGATGTTTGGTAGTGTACAGTGGGTAGTGAATGGTGGGCAGGGGGTAGTAGGTGATGGGTGATGGATGTTTGGTAGTGTACAGTGGGTAGTGAATGGTGGGCAGGGGGTAGTAGGTGATGGGTGATGGATGTTTGATAGTGTTCAGTGGATATTGAATGGCCTTTTCTGCTTTGCTCTCCCCTCCCTCTCTCTCTTCTCTTCTCTTAATAATGAAGGCCGTCCCCTGCTGTTCCTTTCACTACAAGCAATACTTAGATGTTCAGCATATTTCACATAATCTCATAAGACTTGTTTTAGCCACTCCATCAAGAATGGCGTCCAAGTGGCATGAATGAAAGGTGGACTAAAAAGGAGACTGTCTTGATCGATGCTCAGATAACTATCCATTTATTACATAGATACTAAAGGACCTTTAATGGATCATAGCGCCATATTGTCACACTTTTCAATATATAACAGTTATCACTGCAGCTGGGTGACCTGAAAGGTCCTCAATGAGTCCCATTGTCGAGCCATTTCCTATCTTTCGCTCTTGTATGATGTTTTTGTTTATTCAGTACTTTCATAGCAGTCTAAATTTACCACCATTAGTAAAAGAGAAAATAATATACAAGGGAATGGTCTTAAATAAGACAGCAAACAGAAGAAGAGAGGAGATAAAAGCTAGGCACACAATAGATGGAACAGGCCTTTTTTCAGGCCCTTATTTTAGTGTCATAATTATACTCCTTAGTAAATGATCAAGGTATCTTATCATTCTTTCAAACTGCTCAAATACAAAGAAAACATTTGGGTTATCATAAAAGGTAGACGAATAATAAGTCTGGGTTGGTGATCAGGACTTTAATCAGCAATGTCTTATCTTACTATATAATAATCCTCTTAGCGGTTATACGATTACAGGGAGTTATGTACACGATTAACTATGTACTTTACAAATCTCGTAAAACTTCGTTCATCTATTAGCAGTGCAAAGAAAATTGTTGTATTCATTTTAATAGCAAACTGACAATCAGTTACGTAACATATATTTTGTATATTTAGGATTATGAAGAGCGGTAGGAGGACAGGTTTTATTCCATAAACCAGTGGTCGTTAATTATAGGTTCATTGAGTGTTATTTCTGTATCAAATGATGGTCGGTACTACAGTACTCTTAACTTAACTTGATTTGATGTAACTTTGATGACCAGCTTTCTTCTTGAACATCAAGCTTATAAGGAAATTTTTGTCGCCAAAAAACTTACGTTTTGACTACTAATGAGAACCTCTATAAATTGAGCATTGACAGGGTGACAACTTTGTTGCATTTGTGTTCCAAGAAAAATACTCTTAAAATTGCTCCAGTATATGGAACGGCTTGATAGGACGGATATTTGATATGATTGGCTATTACATTGAATACTATCATAGTATAAGTTATTCTGGCGCGATAACAGCGAGTTAATTCGGCTACTAATGCCTATAGTCTGAGATTATTACCCTAATCTTAAGATTATAAGTTACAAAATAGACAAATATGCCATCAAAGTCTCGAAGAAAAACACCCTCAAAGCAAAAACAAACACGCCCGGTATTCTCTGGTGCAGGTTGGCATCCAAAAGTGCATCTTTTAGCAGATCTATTGGCTGCACTCACGAGTGCCCTCGAATTGTGTGTGGCAACATAGACATTCCTTATGGCACGCAGTGTTTTGAAAATAAACTTTCGACTGATGATCATTCTATTGCAGTTGTTTATGGAAGCCTTAAGCAGCCTATGGCAAACGAGAATAGGAAATCATGGGAAGGTTGGTGAACTTGGGCAACTTAGTGGATTACAGAATAACATGGAAGCGCATCATGGAGTTAAAGGATTAGAAAACCATGATCCGATATCGATCAACTCGCTTTTAATCCATCCTTATAAGAAGGCTTTAGAGTAAGAAATCTTCTGGAAAATCTTGTGACAAATGTTTGAGAGTTTTTAGACGTTTTCGAGTTGGAAATTCATCTTTTCGATTCAACCGACATACTTAATAGAAGCGTACTACTTTTTATTCATAAGGAAATCTTGTCATAAAATATTAATAAAACCATGGTATTTTTACTTTATTCTACTTTTCTTGCTGGAAGACGAGTGTTCCATAATTTTTTAAAGGCTACATCTATAAGCATCTTCACAACTATTGCAGCTCACGATTAGACTAGATTTTTTCTAAGGTTTATCATTCAGGGAATACGCAGCAGCTAGAAAGTCTTAGCTGTTCAAAATCATCTTTGAAAGTCACTGTGTTAAATTTTTCTACTTTTAAGAGTTTTATGAGGCGATAACTGACTACAAAACTACAAACTTTTAACTTTTTCAAACTGTTGCCAAATAAAATATAACATAATAAATTTGCGTTTCTCTTCGCTTAGGCTTGGTAAATGTCCGGTACTTTTGGCAAGTAAACCTTCAGTCAATATTAGGAGAAACACCACCACGACCACTGTATAGTGAATAAATTAAAATCATCCTTGAGGTTCAACGGCTGGCGTCGGAGTTTTGTGTGTAGAATGATGAATGATCTGTCATTTTTCGATGCACTTTTGATAGTACACTTCAACAGAAGGAACTAATTTGGAGAGGAGATGATGAGGCGCTTTGGACTGTACTATTATGGATTAATTAGGAAATCCATTGGGTCTATCGGGGGATTAGAGCAGTATGATCAGAACGATAATGTGAAACTTATGGCAAGATCTCCGTCAATAACAAAGCATGTCCGAACTGGAGTATCAGGAAAAGAAAACTTGTATTTGTACATCGAAAATCCTAAAATCACTTCAAGGGGGAAAATATTTCGCTTAGTACCGTTTGAGTGAGCGATGTCTTTTTGTCGTCAGCGAAAATAATAAAAAAAGTAAAGTCAGAGATTGAGAAAAGCGTGTAAGCAATAAGAAGCAGCATAGCCTTTGCCACAACAAAATTCGCAGCCTTAAGTTTTCGTTGAAGCAATGCAAAATAATTTTCTGCTTTTAAAAAGTACAAGAAAATTTTGACAGCTACTTACCACTTTTAACAAGCTCAAACAAAATGTACAAACTCTCCTAGATGAATTGGGTGAAATACTGCAAGCGGCGTCCATAGTTGTAGGTACGTTCGGGCACTGTGTTCCACTAATTAAAATGGTCCCAAGATGTGCTATATAACTAGAAGCAAGCCTTAAAGTCTCTATCTTAGATAGTTTCCTGTCCGATGGTTCTGTCGGGATCAGTAGTCTCAACGCGCTGAATGCAGCGTTCACACTATGTGTTCTGTTCCTTTCCCTGGCATTTGCAGCTTGTCGTTGTTTGCTTAGTCCTGTAAGTCTTGGCTTTCGTCTTTTCTTTTTATTTCTCTGGTTTCGAAGAGCGTTTTCGGAATCTACTGATCCTTCGGAGCTTTCCTCGTCACTTTCAGTGTGTCTACGCTCGCGGCGTCTTCTCGCAACCTCCATTAAAAAGAAAGAAAGTCAACAAATACACGAGAAAATATCGAGCACCCAGTATAAAATGGCAGGAGGATACTAGAGCCCTTTATGGCTGCACAGTTATCTAGATACGTTTTGACTTAACACGTAACTAACAAAAATATCATACAGCTAATGATCTGCGGCAGCTTCAAACGATTAAAATAAAATTTTCGCGCCAATCAAGAATGAGCCGCCGCGCAGGATCACTTACAAAACTATCTCAGCTGGTAAGTGATCATTGGTGGCTCCATAAAAACGTTGAGATGTTGAGGAGATAATTATTGTTACCGCCTAAAGTTATTCACGGCATCCAGTTCCAAAGTCATCAATCTTTGTCAGCATTGACGGAAAGAAAGAAAGTTATAGACCTCGTAGAGCGTCCAAAAAAACGCGTTTAAAAATGAATTTAAAAACGAGTTCGATCGAGTGAAAAATTCTTGGATGAGGTGATGATGGCGTCGAGTCTTGTACACGAACTGTTCCGCATGTCTGTTACCGGAAATATCTTAGCGTTGCAATCTAATTGTAGCCTATGCGCTCGGGTCACCCCTTTGGAAACTCCAGTCTATTTATGTTAAATAAAAGACTAACTCGAGAAATATGTTAAACATTACTCAGGTTTTTATGGATGTAAATAATGGAGCTCTGTGTTGTAGCGTTCAACTCAAAATCCTGACCTATGGCTTCACTTGGTTGTTACGGAAAATATCAATTACGGTTTGAATTGCCTCAATAAACAGTATTCAATGAACACACATTTGACTTGAATTAAGGGTTCTTCAAACTAAAGGATTAAAATAAGGGTTTACTCTTGATATAATGGTATTACATGGCCCATCTCAAGGATTTAAACGTCCACTCAGTATGATATACAAAGTGCTTGCCAAATATTCGTGCCCTTGAAAACAATTAGCAGGCTACAGACTGACACGGTTTTCTTGACATTAATTGATCTGTACTTCGCTACCTTAACGCACAGAAAAAGAATTAAGGACTTCAACAGTTAGTTTGGGAAACGTAGGGATTCCAGATAAGAATCAGATACTTTTTGTAAACCGTGAAATGAACTTGAACAAGATTAGTCTACAAAGGTTGAGTGCCATTAAACGTAATTTTTCGAGCGGGCAACTGTAATACTAGCTAAAACAAACGACAGTCGTGAATTGTAGAGCTGTTTGTTTGTTCTTTGACTTTCCAGCAACTTATTCATTGAATGTCAGAGCTAAATGACTCCAGAATATTCCTCTGTAAGACTCCTTTAACTCTAGCCTTCATTCCAAGGACACGTAGCTCAATATTCCTACCTTGTTTCGCATTGTGGTGGCAAGTTCCTCTTGACGGGGCATGTTTCAAGTGGTTCTTTCACAGACGATTCTATCGCAGTTTCAATGAATGAAACTTCCAGTAACCTTGAACGGGGTCAACGTCCCACAGACAGAAGATACCACTCGAGATGTCGTTTGCTTGAATCACGTACCTTTGGTACATCAACGTGAGAGTGTCAGAATTTCAACCCAATCAGAAGACCTTCGTTTTGTTTCGCTTGTCTCAAAGCGACACTACATAACAAACACTTTTATCATTATCATACACTAAAGACATAGTTTGCGGACGTTTGTACACTCTGTCCTAATCTACTGGCCACAAACGGAGCTCAAGCAAAAGCAAGTCACGTGACAGATCGGTTTCATCAAAGGAATGAATGGTGGTGACAGTTGCCATGGCCCTTGAATGGCTTCCTGCCCGCTAATGAACGCAAAGTCCGGTCATGAGTCAATGGAGCCCAGCTTGTGTTGGAAACGCCGGCAAGATTCTTGGTTCTCTGACCTTCAACGAATCGTTAACCTTTTATTTTCGAGTAAATTTTAGCAATTTTTTAGATATTTATTTATTTAAAAAAAAAACACTAATAATCCTAATCTGTCAAAATGGGGAATATTCCATATTAAAAAAAAAAGATATTTCTTATAAGATCAATTTTAACATGCATGAAAAGAGGAGAATAATCATAGATCTGGAAAGGATTGTTATCTGGCTCGGATTTAGCTTACCAGGTCGGCTGGTCAGAACTAATTTCTGAAATTGACAAACATCTGGAACGTTCTGCTAATGAACGCAGACATCTGTGTACCACGTGACTTCATTGACTTTATGGAATTCATCTGCATTTCTGTCTTAATAGACTAATGACATTTAAAAAAAGGTAAAAACCGTTTTAGTTGACTTTCAAAACATTGTACTATTGAGTTACCATTGAGTAATTTGAAAAATCTTAAGATTATGGGATGGTAGATGAATAGGGCGCATGCGTTGATGGCAAGCGACGGAGTATGACGTCATTTCTATAAAAAGGGTCGGAGTGATCATCACGCGCACACGGTACAAAGCAACTCAAGATGAGGATCCGTGGAAACAATGGGGTAATCCTGATATATTATAGTTTCCTCGGAAAGTGGGCTGTTCCAGTTTGTTTTACTCCATCGTAATGTATGGCAAGAATTGAGCTCTAAAAAGGCAGGTAAAAGTCGAATAATCGACTGTAAGGTAACTATGTTAGTTAGTTTGAATCATTTCAGCGTGCATATTCACGTATTTACAATATTTCCTTATAGTTTTTCCTTCTTATTTCTATTTTTAGCAAGTAGTTATAAAACTATTTAGCTCAGTCAGTTTGTGCGGTCCCTTTCTACACTGAGGTAATCTGGTAATTACCGATAACATTGATAACTCATAATTTTTTTAATTAAGTGAAAACTTCGTTATCTATGCATCTATACATTGTCTAATTTAGGGACTTTCCGCTTTCTCGTGGTAAGGAGAAGAGTTGAGATTGGTAGACGAGAAGAGACGATATCTGCAGTGAGAAAAAGAGAGAAGACAAAAGACAGGAGTAAAGGGAAGAGGAGAGGAGAGGAGAGGAGAGGAGAGGAGAAAGGAGCTATCAGACAAGAAGGGAGTCATGTTGTTCCTCAACTCAACAGAAAACGTACATCCTTAAGAAAATATACTTTGACCGACCACAGGACGGCACCCAATCTTTAAATAAACAAGAAAAATATGCTGAAGGAAGCTGAGAACACCTAAAAAAAGTCATACGTAAATTGTTGCAGTCTTATCAATCCCACAAACACTATTAGTAGGTTATTCATAGATGAACAGGAAGTAAATAGAACGTTTTAACAAGTAGTAAGGATAATTAAATGTGGTAATCAATACCTCTTTACCTAGGGCGTAATGATTCAGTTATATCCATTTCAGAACACGTGTTATTCCCTAGAGTATCATTTCTTTGAGCAATTGTTGTGTACGAGAAGACACATGAATATGGATACAACTCAAACAAAGAATCTTATTCTCAAGAGAATGACACGTGATCTGAAATGGGAAAACATTATTTCCAAACTAATCCCAAACCAAAAGGGTCAAGACAATAGACCCCTTGCACGTGACGTCAGAGCAGCTCAATTTGGAGGGCAAAACAAAAGAATTTTAATCTCCTGAAAATTAGAGCCTATTGTTTTGCCCTCCAAATTGAGCTGCATTCCAACATGCTGCAAGGGGTCTATATTCAGAAAAAGTCTATTCGAACATTAATTAACGCCCATTTTTAAAGTCACTCTAAGAGGAACAAAATATCAACAATATTTTTGAAAAAATTTTGCTGAAGCCCAAGTGAAGAAGAGGCATTTAGTACTGGTCAGACGAGTTTTTCACGTATTACCAGATTTATGACCCGGTAATCCACTACAAGCGTACTAGCGAAGCTTGTAGCAGTAGTATTAAAGCACGTTGACACAGTCTGAACGCGTTGCAGTGTACTCAATATGGTTTACGATTTGTTTGGCATTGCACAGTACAAAAACATGAACGGTTCCTCTAAATGAACTGATATAGAATGCTAAGTCAGAATATCATGTAATTTAAACAAAGAGTAAATAGAGGTAAATAAAACGAAGGATACTTACCTGAAAAGATATGTCATTATGCGCGGTTAACGGCGAGCTAAACTGACTTAATTATGGACTGGTAGTGACTATAGATCCCTCGCCGCACGTCGGAATGCAGCTCAATTTGGAGAGCAAAACAATACTCCCCATGCCCAATTCTCAGGAGATTAAAATTATTTTGTTTTGCCCTCCAAATTGAGCTGCTCTGACGTCACGTGCAAGGGGTCTATATAAACACTAATACTAATGCTCGGGGGGGGGGGGGGGGGGGAGAGAGAAACATGAGAAAATAAACGAAGCGGACGAAAAGACGCTATTTCGCACTTTTTAAAAAAAAAAAAATTATGGGATTTGCCCGCAGGCTGGTGCTGTACAATAGAACACAAGGTCCCCTTCGAGGTACATTGCAACAATTCCCAACCCCTTATAACTCCCATTCCCATCCTACAATCAACCCATTAAGAAATCATTAGCAAAGGCTAGACACTGAGGGTGGTCACTGCCAGGGTTTCTTTACGTCCTCAGTGGTTCTTTTACGTCCCTCCGATACAGGGTTAGGTAGTGTGGAGAGACGGGACCGCCATTTTACGTGGTCATCCGAGCCACGCGAAGGTCTAACCGTTTGTAGATGTAATTACAAAGGCAGCACCTTCTCCTCAGTTATTTTAAGACCCTGAGTGTTGGTCCGGCCGGGGCTTGAACCCACAACCTCCCGCACGAAAGTCCGGTGCTCAACCAACTGAGCCAACCAACTGGCGGTTTAGAGGACAAGTACACTAACAAGTAGTGTACTTGTCTCTCACTTGTGGGAACTCGGGTTCGATTCTGAGCCGAGAGATTGTTAG
Organism: Anthopleura sola; assembly: GCA_023349425.1. NCBI lineage: Eukaryota > Metazoa > Cnidaria > Anthozoa > Actiniaria > Actiniidae > Anthopleura > Anthopleura sola. The sequence goes on along the minus strand of JALHLI010000003.1, from coordinate 15,248,379 downwards.
GTCTCTTTCTTGATTGGAGGTTTTTTCTTCGGGTTCTCCGGTTTTCCTCTCTCCGTAAAACCAAACTGCTAATTTATTATAAATCGGAATTTGATCTGTGATTTAGCTGTGCCCGGTTCGACCTTCGAGTAAGCCGGGTCCTGACTTAGATCAGCTCAGAGGTTGTTTCAGAGTATCGATAAATTCGAAGAGTTGAATAAAATAACAAAGAAATGGTGAAGCAAAACAAAGCGCACGATCCATACTTACAACAATACCCTATTGTTCAACTTAATCCACTGTTTCTTTCTCAGTCTTGTGTTTTTATCCAATCACCGGCTTCGTTCCTTCTACCGGAAGTGGTTCTAGACCCTGGTTACGAGCAATGATGCGGTCTTACGAGCTAAATCCGTTCGGCACAGGAAAGCCTCCATTTCAACCTTTTTCGCCTCTGCCGCCAACAAATCTGTTAAACATATGACCGGCGTCTTTATGCTTTGGAGCAGGTTTGAGTAAAAATGAAAATTAAAGGATGAAAACATGTACAAAAAAAAAAAAAAAAAAACGAAACGAAAACAAACATCATAGTCATGTGATTTCTCTGCCCGAGTCCTCCTCGAACATGAATCCACGGGAAGCACGGGTGGCGTAGAGAGCGCTCGCCTCTCACCAAGGCGACTCCAAGTTCTAGTCCCGACGGGCTCGGTGTTGTATGTGAGTAGAGTTGTTTGTTGGTTCTCTCCTGTGCTTCAAGGGTTTTACTCCGGGTTCGCTGGGTTTTCTCCCTCCACAAAAATTAACTTCCAAATTCCAATGAGCATGAAATTATAGAACAAAGCATGATGGGAGAGTGAGTTCTTACGCTTTTTTGGCTCCTCTAAAAATTCATCTGACAATTTTTCCTTCGACATTTTCTATGGAATTGAAAGTATTTCAGCAGACGAAAATAAAAGAGTCCACCTCAGAGTGGCAAAGTTGGATGAATATAAATCCAAGGTCCCTTATGTGCGCATGTTCAATGGTGTATTCAAGCGCTTATTTCTGAGATAGATATATATATATATTTTGATATTTTGTATACATTTATTTGGACATTCATCATTAAGTGCGGAAATAAAATAAATAAATATAACCGTTTCCAAAGTCGCCAGACTACTAAGGATGATACTTCAGTTTTTCAATTATTCTCGATTCTGATTGGCTAATATTGTTTCTTAGATCAGCTGGAAGCTGTGACGTCTTAGGGAAATAGGGCAATTAAAACCAGTACTACTGAAGTCAAGGTCACAATCACAGCATGTGCTCGGGCAAGGCACGGCACGGGATATCTGTACTACACAATTCACTGTCTACTAAATTTGCGTTCAGAACAGAAGCTGATTTGTTTTTTAAAACAACATTCTAAACTGCATCATTCTCAGGTTGATCATATGTTGAGACCAGGATGTGATATCTGCTTTGATAAAGCAATAAATAGCCCAACTAACTGCTAATAGATTAACTATGACTGTGAGCAAGAGAACATAAATTAGAGAGGGAAACTTTTTAATACCGCGCGCGCCATGTGAATTCCCGGTTGGGCTATTTTTAGCATTCGCAGTAGTTTTTTTGTTTGTTTGATGGCGTGGATGTGCGCGTGCGCGCTCAAAAACAACATACTTTTCGTCGATTTTCTCACTTTTTTTCGGCAAAATTTATTACATAAAGCAAAAAGATCAGTATCGGTTATGTTCTGTTCTCTGATAAAACACGACTGAGGCTGTTGAACACTCAAAAAGACGCGAAATTTATGTTTTTTCCCATACATCTTTACACGCTTTTGTAACTTCCAGGTTTGGATGAAGCACACAATTTTTGACGCACTGGAGTAGGGTGAGGCGAAAATTGACTTTAGATGAGTGCTAAAAATAGCCCAACCGTGAATTCGCATGGCGCGCGCGCCCTCTCTTATTTATGCCCTCTTGCTTTTTAGCTGAGACAGCACGTCACACGAAACAGTTACGCGGTAACGGTACGGAATTGACGACATCCTTAAGCCAATCACAAGGCTAGGGATCATTGGTCACGCTACTGTCACAGTCACGCGACAGCGACACGTCCTTGCCATATACATTATATCGCTGATGTGCCGCAGCAATGCATTCTGGGACTATTATCTCAATCAAATAACACCAAGCAAAACAACATGAAGTTTGATATTTGACTGAGTTAACAGACCCAGAATGCATTGCTGCAGCAGACTAGCGATATAGTCTATGTTTTTCTCACATACAGTCAACGAAAGCTGCTCTATCTAGCTTTCATATCGTACAACATTATTATATTAGGAAGAACAAAATGGTAATGGTTGGCGTTCTTTTCAGCTGATATTTTATTTCATCATGAAACGTTAGTCTAATCAATCAAATCCAGGTGATTCTGAATCTAGGCGCGCATTGTTTGCGTAAAAATATATTTAATCAGTATTTTCGATTACTCGTCAAACCTGAACGATAACAAGAGAGTATGAAGTAAGAGAGCACATCTCCCATACATAGGTCTATCCCATGAAAATTATTTTAAATCTATTTTTAGTTCCGTGTGATGCTATTTTTAGCTGCGCGCGCAGCTTGAACTGAATCAGGAATCCCATGATAAAATATTTCAGGCTGTGCGCGGAGCTAAAAAGAGATTTTCAAATAATTTCAAATAACAGGGCACAGAGATGTGTGCTCTTACTTTATATTTTTTTTGACGATAACAATTGGCGATATATGCTTGTTTAATTTTTTACTAAAGGTTTTATTTTCTTTATCTTCAAACAGTTTTGGTTTCTGGAACCGAAATTAAAACCTCAATATTGCTAAGAAATATTGAATTGTTTAATAACCAATGTGCAGGAGCTCGAATTTCAAAGCATGATGGGAAACGAAGTCCTTAAGGCCCGTTCACATGCGCGATTTTTGCAGCGATTTTTGCTGCGATTTCTGCGGCGATTTTTGAAAATATAATAAATTTTAACTCATGATGCTAAAGAGACATTTCTCCAGGTAATCTTGGTGTCCTGAATAAAACTTTACAAGTTAATCCTTTACCATTACTAACAGTGACCAAAATCGCAGCAAAAATCGCACTAAAAATCGCTGCAAAAATCGCCCGTGTGAACGGGCCTTTAAGCTTATTTGGCTTCTCTAGCAATTCATCTGACAATTTTTCTTTCGACATTTTCTATTGAAATAAAATTATTTCAACAGACGAAAATAACAGATTAATTTTTTTCTAATATATCCTTTGAATTTTCTGTTTAATATTTTGCAGGACTCGGTTTCCCAGATTGCTTTGTGAGCTTTGATGCACATTGCCTATTTTGGCTACGTTTTCGGGAAAAGAGCTCAAAATCACCTGGATAAAAACAAGGTCAGGACAGTGTCATAGCTTAAATTCAAACCCGTTTTGTATCTAATACCGCTTCCATATGTCTTTCCATATTCATTAGTAAACAGCTCAATGGGAAGCCATTCCAGTGTTCCAGTATCCCCAAAGCTGCCAGTCTATATCAAAAGTTTTCTCGATAATAAGCAGAGAATTCTTTCAAAACGAACTTCTATAAAATCTTAATACGAGCTTTTTTTTTTAGATAGAATAATTGTTCAAATGTTCTTTCGTTATAAAACAGCTATTAAAAAACGTAACTTTCGGCTCAATTTTATAAAAATAAATTAGAAATTTACTTTTTTCACTTTTACTAATTATTATAAAACTGGTTATCTCTATAAAAATATAGATTTTTGAATATAGTATTCTCTATAATAAAATTAATAGTAAAATATATTTAATTTGATGTGATAAAAATAATAAATTTTTCATTCAGTGTTCCATAAAACGGAAACAGATTATAATTATAACGATATTTCTTCCAAATTAATAAAATTTTCAAACAACTGAAAATATGTTCTTTCAAAATAATCGAAAGTGGAAATAATTTTTTTCAAAATAATTGAATAATTAAAATTTTGAAGATATGACTAGCTCTCAAATAATGATTTTTCATAAAACTGAAATGTTATACTTTCATAACAAATAAAAGTGGATTTTTTTCTCGAAAATATTTGAAATTAAAAATCTGCTCATTACAAAATCAATGGCATTTAAAAAATTAATTTGCTTAACACAGCTGACTATAAACATGAATAATTAAGTTTTCGTGATTTCTTATGTAGTGCGTGTCGCTGTTGTCATTCGTAAGTAGTTTTCGATTGCTTCATGAAATACTGCGCAAAAAGCAGTTGAAATGAGTACCTTTGTAACAAAGGATGATAAAGTGAAGATCACTGTAGCGTAGAAATACCGCGTTGTAGCAGCAGAATAAGTAGGTTTGATGTTTTCTTGATCGCCGTGAAGTTTGAATGCGTAGCTTGTGTCTTTTTGAGTCAATTCGCAGGTGGTCAACACAATTTGATTCTGAAAATAAAACAATACAATGACTTCGGGTCAATTTTTAGATACACAAAAGAGAACGGATTCTAAACAGCTAACTGAAAGAATTTGTCTGTATGTTTTTTCTTGGGAAAAATACCGAAAAGATCCACATAAGTCAAGATCAACGAAAAGGGTTTCTCTCTTTTCTAAAAATCCGTTCGTTCAAAATGTATAAAGTTTTTTTTGCAAATTTTCAGATACGTATGATAAGATAAAGCTAATTATACTGTCAATATCAAAATGCTGATTTAAAGATCTTAGAAGGAACTCACCTAGCAAAACGCATCCAAAAAGAGATCGCTAAGTACACTGCATTCCTCACTGAAATCGAAGGGTTCCTGATCCAACATATCTCCAAGAAGCGCGATATATTTTGCCGCCATCCAAATAATTTCTGTTTTTGTAGGTTCTTTTTCTTGTGGTGGAAGTGGAATTAGTTCCCGGAGGACTTGGATGTTCATGTTCAAGATATGTACACGGTTTCTTTCTCGAGCATTTGCAAGTCGCCTCTGTTTGCTCACTCCTGTCAGTCGAGGTCCACGCCGTCTGGCTTTCTTTTTCTTTTGCTGCGGTGAATCGGACTCAGGTGAAGAGGCAGGAGGCAGGACATCATCCATACACACCATATCTAATTCGTCTTCAAAGGTAGTTAATGTTTCCATCGTGCGATCTCGTCAAATGTGCAGCTCTGAGTGTTCGATGCACCGGTAAAAATCTTCTGGGTTGTTGATTAAAAAACAATGGCTTTAAAGGAGTGCCTGGAGATCGTTCTGCATCGTAGAACATTATAGTATAGAAAAAGAGAACAATAGACCTGCGGTTCACGCTAGGCTCCCGGGCACACCTCTGCTTAGGCCTGGAATGAAATTCTCTTCCAAATCAAATTAAATTTCGACTAAGCTATCTCGAACACATGTCAACAGGCACATAGTTGGCGATTTTGGGTGATTACTTCTATATTGACAGCATTCCTTCATTACTTTGACAAAGACTACCTTGGTTTTGTTTGGCTGCGACAGGTTTGAGCCGTAATCTTACCTCAAATCATTCTCCTTTGGCATATTTACATCAACATCTCTTGTTAACATTTCCAAAACATTCTCAATGATTAAGATGCCGTTGGTTATCCTGCTGATTAAGTTTTTTTTTGTTATTGGGCGTTTGAAAGCATTCTTCTGGGGGCAGATTAAATAAGCCATATTTCGAGTTCACTGCTCAGCAACAGTTGAAAAATAAAAGTATGTGGGCAATTTGTTCGCGTTGTTTATGGCATTTTTCTGCTTCCCGAAACTATTTGTCTCAATGGGGTGTCACAAAAAGATGCGTGCGGCTTCGCGTGCTTCAAAAATGGCCAAAAGGAAAAATAAATGACTTAGCAACATAACTTTACCTCTGAACTACAAAGTGAGCTACGAAACTAGCTTGTGAACTAAACTACACCTTCATCATTCCTTGTCCACATACAACAGATTTGTTTTAGCGTGTGCGAAGGATAACTTTGAAGAAGAAAAAATACGTCAAAGAGAGGATTTTTTTTTTATTTTGCGCTTTTTAATCTTTCCGGCATTCACTGGTAAACGTTATTGTTTGCTCAAAACTAAACGAGATTACAGCCAAACAAAAAAATCTCCTCACCCAACTAATCTTCAAAGGGGAAAGTCGTCGATCTACAAAACAAACTCATCACATACTTGACCGATTAGACCATGAAAAGTAAGACCTAATCCGCTAGAAAAATGCTGTTTCCCGGGTCTTTTTCACGGATTCCTATATCATTTAATAGTCGGTCTTTTTGATGTTTCTCTCCACTGAGGTAAGGTATTAAAAAATGGCTATTTTATTAGATCATTGTTATGCTAACGATTCATTGTGGAAGCAAATGGACAGGTAATAACAGTATGAAAGCGTAGCATGATCAAGTGTTCTATCGCTACGGGGAGTTCAGTAAATGAGCAGTCTACCACATTCCTCACAACCGGTTCTATATTCAAAGTGTCATTTCTTTTGCAAAACATTTCGGGTTCCTTCGATTCCTTCGAGAACTTTAGTTCTGGTTGCTATTTTGGGAAATTCTTGAATCTGAGCTCAGCATCATTTAGTCTAGGAATTGTGATTAGGAACATTTAGGAGTGATTGATGCTCTTTTTCTGAAAGCAGGACTTTGTGGAAAATAGAGATTTTCGTTGTTTTCAAAAGAGAAAACAGTACAAATATTGATTGCAGCCAGATCGAGTACTCAGAAATGCTGCATTCGTGCAAATCAACATCAAATACATAGAAAATAAAAGAAACGCTGACAAAATCCAAGTTAAACAGAGAGTTCGTTTCTATGTTAAATCAGAACGAACCACAGATCCGGCAGTTGTGAAATCGTATCACAGTGACCGTTGTTTGTCTTAGCATCAATTTGCTAATGAATTCCCGCTGTTTAGCGAAGAAAGGACTTCTTTCAAATACCAAAACGGGTGAAGGAATGATTGTGATTGATACATAGGAGATTAGTTAGGACACCAGCTACCCGTGTCCTAAATATGAATATTCTTAAACAGTCATTAACACCAATACTTTTTGTACTCCTCTAAAGATGTGAAAATAATTGACTTCGGATTAGTACCGAGTGGTGTCACTTAGAGACCCGTTATATTCAATAAACAACTCTAGAAGGCTTGAACAATCCACCACTACAAATTCTTGCCGAGTTTGTCCTATAAAGTCATGAAAAAAGGGAACATTTTTACACATGACTTGATTGACCCCTCGCTGTGTGGAAGTGTGCTTGGTAACAGCACAATAATTTCCACATGAATCAAGGCTTACTGTCATGTTGAGTCATGGATTATTTTTCTGTAGGTCTGCATCGCTCTGCTCCTCAAACACTCCACGCAATGGCATCCACAGGCATTTGTTTGTTTGCATTTGGATTGCGGACATCAATGATGCAGTGAACATGCGGCTAGTTATGCAACCGTTGTCTACAGACAACAATATCTGCTTTTTTTACCCCTGCAAGGACCAACCAGTCTGTGTAGCACCGAAGGGCATTCATAAAGCTTTGCATGCTCAAGAGATTAAGCGATCACAGTCCAAAGCTAATACCTAATAATCTCTGTGTCCATTTGAACAATAGCTTGGTCTTAATGTTTCTGTTTATATCTTAGACTCCAAGCCTTAAAAGCCATCGCTGTTGGAATCTCAATAAACATATAAGAAAAAAGAAAAAAAGCTGTTTTCTCATACTTTTATGATACCATTCACATGTTTACTTTCTAGAAATTTCTTCAAACAAGAAATTTGAATATTAAGTGGTTTTATATTTTACGAGATAGATCAGAGTTAATAACAAAACGCTTTGATACGAATCTATACCTGCGAGCGTTGCTGGTCACGCTTATTTTCTGCACTAATAACAAGAGATAAGGGTTTTAATCAAAGAGAAATAAAAATTAAATTAAAGCAATAACAAGACCAACCAATATATGAAATAATTACATATAAGTGCCCTCAATCACTTGTCTTTTTGAACTTTGGGTGGTGAAGGCGTAGAGATCCAAATCTTAAAGCTATACTTAATAGATAAAATCAAAAAGATAGATTCGTGATAAAAAATGAAAAATTAATTATTTGATTTATGAGATTCGTTGGCAGCGAACACCCAAGTCAATCTTTGTAAATACTGTTAGCATGAGCAAAGTTCTTACTTGGCAATATTGAACAGAGTTATCTGGCTGACAACTTTTTTCTTTCCTCATTTTAGTTCTCGAAATAGAATTTTAGTGTAATCATTTTGGTTTCGTGTTAAAATCCTCAAAACAATCAGTGTCTTTTCGTGACTGCGTGATTAGAAGATTTCAGCCTTAGCTAGAATACTCATCTTTCTCACGAGATGGCTAGCTAGCTACGGAATGTTCAAATAGCTTAGTGAATAACCCAGGAAACGAAGTTATAGTCGGCGCCAACGATTGGCCAAAAGGCAAGAACGAATGATTACGATTAATCAATTTCGGAAGAAAGAATTTCAATGAGTCCCAAGTACGACAGGCAAAAAATTAAGAATCAAAGATCAAGCTAAAACAAGCTCTGTCGCCGGACAAAGTTAAAAAAGGATTTTACCACTTTTTTGGGAATGATTGTATTTGAGGTGGCCATATTATGGAGCACCTCGGGGGGTCCACGTGTACCAAATCAACCGCTACATTTAATATGTGGAATAATCAGAGGTTTAAACAAATACCTTTGTAAAGTCAGCAGAAGTAGCATTATTTAGTTAAAAAACACGTGGCTAATGAATCGAATTTAGAGATTGAGCTCCTGACGCTTAGCCCGCGGCCGGGACGAAAACGCCATCGTTGGTTGAGAATGGAAGTCACTGGCACGGAAATTAGGTTCGCTGACGAGTTTTGGGGTGGTACTTGCTTCAGCGTAGGCAGGGATGAAGAGCATGAGATAGTTGTTGTAACGGTGGTTGGTGATGACAAGCGGCCAACGAGCCCATGATTGTTGTATGTACATTATTTCAGGTGATTGTTGTTCATTTCAAGTATGGCAGTGCGGCCGATGTACCTTCAGTCCTTTGAAATGAACCGAAATAAACTTACACTGGATATACAGGTTTTTAGTTTTATTGTCTAATGCATCTTTAAGTTTCTTTTCTGTCGTTTAATTCGTTTAACTCTTGAACAATTGGTTCTTATTATTCATTGAGAGTCCTTTTAATGCTTGTTTAATATACTGCTTTATTCGTGGTTTCCTGCATACCTCGTACTAGACTGTACATATATAAGTATAATACCCTTCAAGGTGGCATTACCTCACATGGCATGGCTGCAGTTCAAAATGCCCTTCATTATAAGACCTTTACGGCCAGGACTACAAAGCCTTTCGTCTAATACTACTTATCCCCGGATTGCCATTTAATATTGCCGCTATTTTCTTCTAATTAGTTTGTAATGGACCCAACGACGTGTTCATTTGTGTTGCGGGTTCACTTCTCTAGAGGTCAATTAATTCCGTGTCAGCCTTTATCCTCCGCGACAATTGGTTTCGACAGCAAAAGATCAGTGTCTGCTTTATTAAGCAATACAAAGCATACACGTATATACAGTGCAAACTAGTGTTGGCTATTGGCGTCGTGAGGCCAAGTGCTTTATACTAGTCCTGTTTACTAGAGACAGTAATTATTGTACCAGAAGCGTGGCTATCGGTCTGTAAGTAAGACATGTCAAGTAGGTGCAATTTTATAAAGGTGTACACAGGTTAAAATGAACTCAACGCTCTTATAAAGAACTGGTTGTTACTGAAATTCAGCTTCGTCAGAAATGATCATGAAGTTTCATTTAATTTTAATGGATGCTTTAACGTATTCAATTCTAATCTGAAAGAATTAATTATTTTCTTAACTAACCAAAATCGCGACATTACTGAATTTACTACCTTTTTCGGTTGCTTTTAAATTTTGTGAAAAATAGAGCAGCACAATATATTAAAGAGGACTGAACTAAATTTCTCGAAGAAGAGCTCGAGAAGCGGCTAAGAGGACCGGCGATCGGCGCTAGAGATTTTTTCATGTTCACGATGATAATCAGAACGGAACTAAACTGAGAAAACCAACCATGACAACTTTATCAATTACGACTACTCGATAGAATAAATCGTCTTGTTTTATGAAACCAGCACTCGATAGCTGCTTCAGTTGAGAAGTCCACAGAACTAGAAGTCGCTGTGACTAGCAAACCTGTGGCCCCGGGGGGGGGGACTCAGGGGGTAAAGTATCGGGTATGCTCGTCGGAAATTTCCAAAAATACCCCTAAAAGATACCGGAAGTTTTTTCAAAAGGGCGTGGCTTGGCAAATTTTAACCCCTAAGAGATACCACCAAAATAATACTATTCAAAAATAAAGGCTTTTGAAATGTTTTTCCTTGAGTAATATTTCGAGTGTACGCAGGCATACGTATTGCGTTATTATGCGATGGGCTAGTTCCTTTTTCAACACCCTAAAATATACCAGAAAGTGCTGATTTGCTAAACCTCAAATTTAAGACCCTAAAAGATACCAAATCGCTGATTTTTACCCCTAAGAGATACGACGAGCATACCCGATACTTTTTCCCCGGAGTCCCCCCCCCGGGCCTGTGGCCTTCATTCCATATTAAATCGAATTGGAATATAGAAGTTGATTTTTGTGGAGGGAGGAAAACCGAGCTAAACAGATATAAACACTTTTCGAAGCATAGGAAATAATCAACACGCCACTCGTTATCACAGGCCAACATGAGTCCAAACTCCCCCTGCAAAGGCAATACTGCTGTGCTTTCACAACAATTTTTATACCTTCTTGTCAGCCATCATGGATTCTTGGATGATAAACTTTCGTTTCCAGGCGCCTCTCTATTTTCAAGAGCCCCCTTGGGCCCAGTTCCCGACTAGCGTTGAAAGTCCCCGCGAAAATCCTCACTCATTTACAAACCTGTTACTTCTACCTCCTCCCCGTGCATGGACTCATGTTGTTAAATGATCGTTAAATTCCCAGCAATGTCACATTGATTCCCCGTACAATTCATCCTATCACAGTGGGTATATAGGTTAGCGCGCCTAAACTGCACAACTTCACATTTAGGGTCTTGCTTCCCACTCACCCACACGCAAACCAAAGCTTAAAAGTGAAGAAATAATAAAAACAAATAAACATTTTAGTTAAAGAATTTAACAACAAACATTCAATTTCACCAAAATATTTGTTGTCAGGAAACACTCGACTTTCAGCGCACAAAAATTGCAATCTTAGTAATTTTCAGTTTTATCGATACCCTGAAACAACCTCTGGGCTGATCTAAGTCAGGACACGGCTAACTCACAGATAGAACCCTGAAACAACCTCTGTGCTGATCTAAGTCAGGGCACGGATAACTCACAGATAGAACCCTAAAACAACCTCTGTGCTGATCTAAGTCAGGGCACGGATAACTCACAGATAGAACCCTGAAACAACCTCTGTGCTGATCTAAGCCAGGGCACGGATAACTCACAGATCGAATTGTAATTTAGCTTGTGTAGGTTTTGCGGAAGGGAGAGAAAACTGGAAAACCCGAGGTAAAAATCTCGAATCAAGGGACTCAAATAATATATAGATTTAGGCACTGCCTAAAAGCGGAGCTCCCATAAACAGTATATTTAGTGCTAAAAGCGTGACAATTGTGTGACGCGGCATAACGCTGGTTATAGCGTTACCACATTGTTTGATTTTACCAGAATTCAGGAGGAAAAACTAAAAGAAAAACCATTATTTTAAGCCTTCAAAAGCATTAGAGAACTTTTCAATTCGAAGAATAATAATTATAGATTGTAGAACACATGAATACATGTATAGAACGAAGGATTTTATTCAGCAAATCTTAGTAATCAAAGTTGTAAGTTTTTTAGGTGGAAAGTAAACTACACTGAAAATTGTCGAAAAATATTACTGATAAGCTTAAGCTTACATTCACTTGAACTTCACATGTAAAAAGAGACACATTCATTAATGCAAGATAATAATTTTCTTTGTTAGTAAGTTGGTCTTTGTAAAGTATTTTTTAAAGATTTATTCTTAACTTTATTATCGAGCGAAAAATCTTACAAAAACATAAGCTTATCCATAAAAAAAAAACAAGCTCATCATTTTTGCGATTGTGTAATAGTAATAGCTGGAAAAGCCCGATAAATAGCAAATATTTGGTGTGATATGTATTCCTTTTTCATATTTCATTCAACATTAGAATAAATTATCTATAAAAATGTCAAAATATTCATATGATTACGAAACTGGAATCTTGTTTTGACTTCGCGTAAGGTTCGCTGGCCGTCAAATATATTTTTTCAAAGAACCAAGTCTTTTTACTAAGTCTTAGCCTTTTTTCTTGAAATGGGATCAAAAACAAATAATCAAAGCTTCAAATATCGCTTTTTTGGTTCACAAGTAATGAAGAAAAAGATGATAAAAATCTAGAATGCAGTAAAAACGACAAACTATCCAAGTTTCTCTGACAATGTTTGCCGAACCAACGTCCTTGGCTTGTCTGAGAGTTTCTCCAGCTAGTTTACACATTTCTTGTCGATTTTTTACGAAATATTAATTAAACTTAATGAATTTACCTTCCATGAAGTGTTTTCTACGAAACTGAAATATCACTCTTGCAGTATAATCAGGTTTTTCTGGTCTACAGGCCACTTTTTCTCTCACTGAAGTTTCAGTCACGAAACTTAATTCATCGTAAGATTAAGAATCTTCCCTCGCTTTCCCTCGCTATTTTGTTCATTTTAAGACAGACATGACTTCGATTAAACGTATTTTTCGCATTGCAAAAATAAGAAAAAAAATACTTCTTGATCCATTGACTACATTATTGCAATTTTTCTGTGCATTTGTGAGTAAGCAAAGCGCGCGGGAACCCTGTGCAAAGTGGTACACGGACGTATGTACGTATGTATGTATGTATGTATGGACAAATCAAGCCATGAAAAATCAAGTCGATGGGTTACCATTTTTTCTTAAGTATGGTGCTCCGCTCGCGCGGGCCTTCGGCCTGCGCGGGAGCTCCGCTATAACCGACTCACATGGACGTGATGCGGGCATAAACGACAGAAAACAAACTGATTTAGACGCAATCTCTGCCTCAGTACGAATTTGGCTTTCACTCAAACCTTATCATCTGCAGAAATTCTCGATTTTGCGATAGCTAGAGAATGAGTCCAACTACAAGTACGCTGGTGATAACAAACACTATAGGACGCTGTGTAAATGTTATTCTTGTTAAGCAGAAAAAACATTTCCAGTATCTTCAACAAATCGATCCTACTCCGGCAGTACTATTGTATTTCGAGAGCACGTGGCTGTAATTTTTGAATTTTTTCCCTGATAATAATTTTTATTGTTTTTGAAGACACCAAGTCATTTTTCGGAAAAATCGTCTTTTATATAAGTCAAAGATTGCGTGTTTCTCGATCCAACTTAACTGTATTTCCGTTTACAAATGTTATTTGTTTAGTTACAAATGTTTCTTCGAACATGGCGACAAATAATAACGTTTAGAGAAAACAATTAATATTGACGAAACTTTTCAGAGATTTGAGAACTTTCGTGGAAATTTGAACTTTAGTTTAAAAGATTGGCCAACATTTTAAGTGCGGTTTTGGTGCTGGCATTTCTGGTCAAGAAAGAAAAGGAAAAGTTTTGATATGTCGAAAATGTTATGGTTTTGCATCAGGTTGAATCAGATCTTTATCGCTGGACAAATACGTCAAGCTAATCCTAGCAAAACAAACTCAAGATGATGTTAAACAGTGAAGAGCCACATGCATGTACTATTATGGCGATAATGAGATTATTTATGCAACAGAACACCCAGTTTTTCTACGTTAAACGCCAAAGTTTCCTACAAAGAACGTTCCTCAACTGAGCTCGGAAGGTTTGGAAGATGACTAAATTTCACTACAATAAATGTTCCGTCGCGTATTACGCTATTTTCGCCAACGTTATCATGGCAAACCCTTATCCACCGTCAGTGATTCTTATGTTTTTAAGATAGCTGATAACTGAGAGGTCTTAATCTATTGTTTTCAAACGCCAACGCGCATTAGGAAATCCAGAACTACAGAACGTACTGTGACATTTCGTCTAACCGCGTCAGTAGTAACAGTGCACGATATGCAAGACAGAAAGGACGACGATAACGCTACAGCGAGCGAAAAACCGCGGAAGAAAAAGCGAAGATCAGCTCCCTTGACCGGAGTTAGTAAACTACGCAAGGCAGCAAACGCACGAGAAAGAGAACGAGTGAGGGTATTGAACGAAGGTATCGAACTACTCAAGAGTATCCTTCCAATGGATGCGTCGATTGTCAAACCCACAAAGACTGACATTATTTGGATGGCTGCAAGTTATATCTGCGAGCTGAGAGAGATGTTGCACGAGACTGACTCTGGTCGATCGAGTGGAAGCGAGGAGTTTGAAGAGTTGAGTCCTGCATCAGTTGGAACAGCACAAGAATGCATCAGTGATTTATCGGACCTAGAATCTCTGATGAGCATCGACATTGACGAGCTTGTGACATTCGAGAAAGAACACCAAATATCCTTCTGTGCTGATACCTACGCAGTGTAGTAACCATGCTTCGATTTACAACTCAATGTTTACCTCACCTTTTGCCACAGTTTTAGATTTGTTTGAGGGTCTAAGTTACTGATGAAAGCAGGTCAAGGAGGATTAGACAGGAAGCAGTTTACACCGTCATTGACTGTAAAAGTACAAACATTGAGTATTCTTCCAAAATTTCCAGAAATTTCCGTCTAACTATTCAGTGTTTACCTCACCTTTTGCTACAGTTTTAGATTTGTTTAATGGTTTTAGTTGCTGCTAAAAGCATGTCAATGGAATTAGGGGAACAATTTACACCGCGGGTTATTGTATGTTAAAGTACAAATATGGAGTCTAAATTGTTTTAAAAATAATCGATTCCTGATCAAGGAAGAAGGCAAGTATATCAGTGATAACCAAACGTCATCTGAGAGAAAAAGAGACAGCATATCCTAACCAACAGCCCGCCTTGGGCCTTATCGATAATACCCAGCCTAGTGCTTCATAAATGTTATCAATAACGACCATATAGTATTTCCCGCCAACACAAGGGACCGGCTAAATGTGATCTGCAATGAATGTATACGTAACAAAAAGGGGTCGAAGTTCTTTGCATCTTCCATTCACTGGTGTAGCTAGTTGTCTTAGTGTTGAATTACGAAGATGGACAGGCGTTAGAAAAATTAACAAACACAGTCTTTGTTGCTGGTCAATAAGACACGGCAGAAAGTACGACTTTGCTTATAAGCGGCGAAGGAAACCATATAGTATTTAAAGGTAGTTTACTCTTTGCTTTGTACGGTGGAATCCAATTTAGTTAGCGTCGACACCTTCGGGATTTTTCCTGGTGCTCGCTTAATAGAGGGTTCATATCGCTGTAAATATGTAGGAAGAACACTGTAAATTACTTTAGTCATTGTGGAGTGTTATGACTGAGTGCCCTCAAATGACACGGAAATCTTTTGCTAGCTGTTCCGGGCCAATTAGTGTAAATAAAGAGTTTATCCATATGGGAATGTTTGAGCTTCCTGTTCTAATTAGCGGGGAAAGCGGCCATATGGCGAGATTAATTGAAGATTAATAATCGAATAATACTATAGGTAGCCCAAGTTCTGTTTGTGACAACCTTATAAAGCGAATGTTTAATGGGGGTGGTTGTAATTTTTGATAGAGAAAAAATAGTAAAACTCACTGAAAGGCGCTGCAATTCAGTCCACATAGATAGGCATCAAGAACATGAGGATACCGGCTGAGTTTTTTCTATTGACGATATCTTGAGAAATTCGAAAATCAGTGATGGTGATGGAACTATGCGAACGCATTAAGAGATATGAGTAGTTAGATAGCGTTCGGTCGTAAATCATCAGCATAGTAAATGATTGATAACCAAACACAGCCAAGAATGAAAGAACCAACAAGAGACAGTGCTGCCTGATGGACCATGATTAGGATAAAGATATTTTATCATTTGTCTAGGAAGGTATTTTTTGTTCATTTTGGAATAGAGGTGAGAGTCTAGAGTTGCTTGTTGGTTCTCTCCTGTGCTTCGAGGGTTTTTCTTCGGGTTCTTGGTTTTCCTCCCTCCTCAAAAATCAACTTTTAAATTTCAATTGATTTAATTAATTAGACGAAAAAATACTCTGTAGAAATGCCGCTGTTAAACCCATTTGTTTCTTTTTTCTTAATTCACTAAACGGTTGGTGAAGGTTTTGCACATGTTGCATGTTGCATGTTGCATGTTGCATGTTGCATGTTGCATGTTGCATGTTGCATGTTGCATGTTGCATGTTGCATGTTGCATGTTGCATGTTGCATGTTGCATGTTGCATGTTGCATGTTGCATGTTGCATGTTGCATGTTGCATGTTGCATGTTGCATGTTGCATGTTGCATGTTGCATGTTGCATGTTGCATGTTGCATGTTGCATGTTGCATGTTGCATGTTGCATGTTGCATGTTGCATGTTGCATGTTGCATGTTGCATGTTGCATGTTGCATGTTGCATGTTGCATGTTGCATGTTGCATGTTGCATGTTGCATGTTGCATGTTGCATGTTGCATGTTGCATGTTGCATGTTGCATGTTGCATGTTGCATGTTGCATGTTGCATGTTGCATGTTGCATGTTGCATGTTGCATGTTGCATGTTGCATGTTGCATGTTGCATGTTGCATGTTGCATGTTGCATGTTGCATGTTGCATGTTGCATGTTGCATGTTGCTGGTTACGATAATCACAGTGACTTAAGTTCAAATCTACATAGCTCAAACGTTAATCCAAGCATGTTGGTGCACCTGTAATATTTCAGTACCGTCTTGATGTTATCTCTTTCCCGGCCTGCGGCTGCTGTGATCTCCCCCCCTCCCTCCCTCCCTCCCTCCCTCCCTCCCTCCCTCCCTCCCTCCCTCCCTCCCTCCCTCCCTCCCTCCCTCCGGTGCGTTGTGTTGTTCTTTGGAGAGCTCCACCAGGTCTGCCTCAGTCCAACTCTCAAGCGGGAGTACAGTGAGACCACAAAAAGACAACGAATAGAATACGAAAAACTAACTAGCGAGTAAACTAGTTTGAGCTGCAGCGGATGAAGCGAATATGATGGAAGAAAACAATATTAACTTGAACGCTCCTTTTGTAATATGTATCCGGCGTAATATAAGTGATGGGCATCATGTCCATCAGTGTCAACGAGGAAAATTAAGGATACACTGCGAGAGTGCATTCACCTAAAGTCTGGGGTCTCTGGTTTGATTCCTGGACTCTGCACCACGAGTAGAGTTTGTTACGTTCTCCCTTGATTCGAGGTTTTTTCCCTGGTTCTCCGGTGTTTCCTCCTCCTCCAAACCCAAAATGATAACTTTCAGTTCGATATGTGAGTTAGCCGTGCCCCGTGAAGTTGATTCAGGTCTCGATAAGTCCTCTTCAAGGAGGATTCCAGTCTTTCTTGAAAGAAATTGCCCCTGAAACATGTCTTGTAATTGCCCTGTCAATGAGAGAAAAACGGCAGTGTTTAGGGTAGAGGAATTATCTCTAGGTTCTCCTGTTTTCCTCCCTATAGCCTTCGCAAAACCTGACCGCTAAATCCCACTGATAATTCGATCTTAAGTTAGCCATGATCTGACTTAGATCAGCCCAGAGGTTGTTTCAGGGTTAGATCTGTGAGTTAGCCATGCCCTGACTTAGATCAGCCCAGAGGTTGTTTCAGGATTTGATCTGTGAGTTAGCCATGATCTGACTTAGATCAGCCCAGAGGTTGTTTCAGGATTTGATCTGTGAGTTAGCCATGATCTGACTTAGATCAGCCCAGAGGTTGTTTCAGGGTTTGATCTGTGAGTTAGCCGTGCCCTGACTTAGATCAGCCCAGAGGTTATTTCAGTATATAGATAAAATGTACAGTACTTTTTCGGATACCAAACTCGCTCAAAAGGACTAATGGTTTATGATATGCCGAAGACTACATCAAGAAATCTCATCGCCCTATTACAAGGTTGAATTCTAAGGCCAAAGTACGGTATACAAAAGCATTCTATATATTTAAAAAAAGTTAAATAGCTAAGGCCGCGATTAAAACAGGGAACACATTTTTGACCTGGTTTTTGGGTTATATTCCACTAAATCATGCCAGCTCAAGCTATTGCACTGAATTCGCAATTCCTTATTTCCTACTCCAAGAGAGCATAAATAAGAGAGGGAAACTTCTTAATATCGTGCGTGCCATGTGACATGACTTCCCGAGGCTTCTCAGTCGTGTTTTATCAGAGAACAGAACATAGCCAATCCTGATCTTTTTGCTTTATCTGATAGATTTTGCTGAAAAAAGTGAGAAAAATCGACGAAAAGTATGTTGTTTTTGAGCGCTCGCACACACGTCCACGCCATCAAAAAATTAAAAACCAAACCTTACGACTTTGGATGCCAACCGGGAATTCACATGGCGCGCGTGGTAATAAGAAGTTTCCCTCTCTTATTTATGCTCTCTTGCTATTCACAAGTCAACCTTTTTATTGACGTATTTTAATCAGTACTCCTAACAGCTCACTGTTCTAATTAATAGTACACTACAGATTGATAGATTCGTTCTCAGTTAACCTGATCTATTTTTCTGAGATACAGACAGACAGACAAACAGACATACAGACAGAGATATAAGAATGCGGAACTGAAAGGTCTAAATATAACCAATACTAGAGTTGATAAAAATGCAAAATCTTCGACGAATTTGTTTCAGCTCTAAACCAAAAAATTTCCCCTGAATAACGTCTATATTTTAGAACTATCGTTTTCTTCTATATTCATTAGCAATTGATGAACCTTCACCGGTCCCTAATGGGGACAGTCTTTAAAGATTTGTTAGTTAGAGGAAGTGTTATTTTTTTGATTGTGGCAAGGAGCTATGTATTAGCACACAAAGGCTCCTTGTAAAGGATCGAAAGTTTTAATACATTCAAAATAAGTCACGCTTGGAATCAGCATAAAATTTCGCGCTGAACGCTGTCTACACATGTACAGAAGAATCCACACTACGTTCTTTAAATATCATTCATTGGTGTTAAATTTTATCTGTTTTCGTAACGGGTTTTTTTAGGAGTTAGCTAATATACTTTAACTGGTTTTATTTAAGTCGGGAAGGCTTAGAATTGAATATTACAATTATTGATGTTTTGTTCTTTGTATTATGTAAATTATGAAGGTAGTCGGAATCGATCACCTGTCTTTGTAAGTCCTCTGTCTGTTTGTGAATATGATGGATACTGGCAATCAACAGGGAACGATTTTTACCGGTATTTTATCGACATTCTAATGATTTAATCGTAAACTAAAATGGAGCTAGCTGACCCTCAGTACTGCGTCAATCTATCATGATTCTGCTCGGATTCTCATATTTAGTAGTTGACATGTAAGCTGGTAGTGAGATATAATTAAAATTGTACTAACGTAAAAATACAAAGGAAATGTTTTCCCCAGCTTGAGTGTAGAACATGTTTGATGTAAATGCATTTTATTTTTTTGTTTTTAATTATCGAATCCAGTTGCAGCTCACTGAAGATAGATCTTAATTAAAAATAGGGTTGTGCCTGGGATAGATCTGATCAAGTGTAGAACTGCGTAATTCCTTGTTAATTCAAAGAAAACTAAAACAAATGAATACTACTACTACTACTGCTACTACTACTACTACTACTACTACTACTACTACTACTACTACTACTACTACTACTACTACTACTACTACTACTACTACTACTACTACTACTACTACTACTACTACTACTACTACTACTACTACCACTACTACATCTCCACAACTAGATCAGTCCAACAAAACACTGATAACTTTCTCACTACTATAAAGTGCACTAGTCCACAATGAACCAGAAGTGATCTCTGTCTGCGGTGTTAAAACAAAATTTAGCAGTGAGATACGATTAATCGTTTTTCAATGATATAGGTCTTAGTTTATCTATGAACGTTTTGTTCGTGTATTAAAAGTAGAAAGACACACTTAAACGGCAACAGCATTAGTGTTTATCTCTTTATACCAGAATGATATAACTATTGTATATGAGAACACTTTACCATATGTTCCATGGCCGCCAGAAAAGATGTTAAAAGGGTTAAACATGTTTTAAGAGTTGCAAACAAAGAAAAACCACCAAAAAAATCAACAAGAAAATGAAAAGAAAAATCTTTGTGACAAACGTACCCCAGGGAGACTGGTACAGGTCAGGTCACGTGACCTTCAAGTCAATGGCAACGTGTTCTCTTATAAATTCCGGCTCCATCTTCAACAAGGTTAGTCGACTCACAGAAAAAGGTAAAATATCCTTGAAACTTGCCTGATTTCAATTCTGTTTCTTGTAGTACGTTAGAAGAAGACTTCTTCTCGATATCTGTTTTGTTATTTTATCAAAATCTTCCTATTTTGAGTGGTAATCGTCGGCTGAGTTTGGGTGAATATTTTGGCTGGTTTAGTGTTTTCGTTTCGTTATGCACCCTGTCAGTCTGGTATTATTGGTCAACTTCTCTTGTTGCAAAACATACCAAAATCGTCTTGATTTTACCCCAAATTACAAAGGATAACTAAGTAAATCTTCCTGTATCTAACTATCATAAATATTAGAGTAGAATAATAATTTCGCCTCAAAAAAATTGAAGTTTTCTTCGCCGGGTCTTTGAAATCGATATTAACTCCTGAACCATGACAAGACAGACATTTAGGGGAAACCATTAGACTAGCTTGTACAATGTTTCACTATTACTGCGAGCGCTTCTGCTAAACTCAATAACGACTCATCAAAAATCCTTTTCTTAAACCCACTAAGAAAAACTGATAATTTTTGCAAAGCAAACCTCTACAATCAAAGTCTAAATTTTCCCGAATGTTCAGTGGTTCTTATTTTGAGCAAGCATAGATTGCTGACTAGCTCAAGTGTCGGAGCTGAATATTCACTCATTCAACTCCCACGTTTGGCAAAATCTACAGCAAAATGTTCCCAAATATGTCATGTATTTTACAATTTTCTTCCTTATCTACAATTCTTTAATAACGAATACAATCTGTGATAAAAACTTAGGATTGAATTCTATAAATTGTTTGAAATAAATGCCATTGCCGTGACAATATTCACTAAGGTATAAATTTGACCAAGGAGTTGTATTACTTGTTCACGTTCACTAAAAGCAACTACTGAAACCAAACGATGGATATTCGAGGTTTGATACAAGTAAAACTAAAGTGTATTATCAAAATCAAAGACTTTTTTGAAGACTGATCAGCCAGTTAGCAAGTCGATGAAATAACCAGGGAAAAAGGAGCAAATTTTCAATTTTTTTGGAGAAAGGAGGCTCAAAATAACGATGTATGGAAAATCTTTGGATACTGATGTCTTCGACAATCATTATTTTTATCGAAATAAAACCTGATTTAAAAGATTATCAGCGAATTATTAAATATTTCTTTAGTTTACTTAAGTGTTATAGGACTATGAACTTCGCTTCATCTTCGCCGTAAATTCTAAAGTGAATTTAGCTTCGCTGGAACTTTTTATACTAATTTTATAGAAAAGAGTACAATAATTATGTTATTCTGACTAATGGACACTTTTTGTGTTATCTTTTTACTTTTTACAGGATATTTCGTGTCACAATGCTTCGTTCAATGAAGTTGAAGTCTCTGAACCCTCACATCTCTTGTGTACTGTGTGGAGGATATCTCGTGGATGCTACTACCATCATTGAGTGTTTACACTCTTGTAAGTTCTCTCGGGCCAACATCGTTCCTTTTGAACTTCTAAATAACAAAAATATTTAGTAAATTTCTTAAGGAACGATGTAGAAATGTTTGGGGAGACGAAAGGATGATTTTGAACCACAGTTCTCTGGCGATGTGTACATATTTTGATATAAATTCAATGATATCTAACCATGCACAGCATATGTAAACAATCTTCTGAGCAGTTGGAGCGTCTACATTATCGTCACTGCATTTAGAAAAAAAGCATACAAATAGTCTTTGTATTTCTTAATTCAAAATAGAAAAAAAAATCGTTTAGGCAGTACTGCGTTGCAAAAAAAAGTAGTTAAGATTTCTTTCTTTTAACAAAGTGTACAAAGCTGTTGAACTACACGAGCCAAGACGTATCGCACTATATTGCATGAAAATTTCTAACATCTACCTAGCTGAGCGTTAAGAAGTTGTACAGATTACTCATTTGATAGACAAATCCAGCCAAAAAGAAACAATTTTCTAGTGCATTTCTGAAGCTTTTCGATGCAATCGTCGTCATAATGACCGGCGATACACGATATTTAGATATTCAGATATTCCATTTTTGATTTTGACGACACGAAACCTTTATACAGCCAAAAAATATCAGCTTAAAGAAACAGGTCTTAACCTGACTAAAGCCAAATTTATTTCCGTACACTTAACTTTTTGTCCGTAATCTGGTTTCTGTGGATTAGAATTTCCGTATTTTGATCTTATTCGTATTGATATTTCTTTATCAATTTTCTGGCTGCTTTTTGTGGAAGAGAGCTGCTTTATTTTCGGCTATAAAATGTATAATTCTAGTTTGTGTTTAAATAAATCAGATTTTGACAAATGTATGTCGCTGTTTACATAAAACTTCAAGATAGGAATATTTTTTCAAACCTATTTTTAAATATCAGTATAGCTTCAAGAATTTTGCGAGAAAAATATATATTAAGCAGTATATATCATAACCTCTGGAAGGTTTGGTTTGTGCTTATCGGCCGTGTACCACTGATATTCGTCTATTTATTCGCGTTTGTCAAATTCAAACCTTTTGGCTCAAGAGCGACAACAATTTTTCACTACTGATTGACTGAATAAGAGTTGATCCTAATCCATGGCTGAGCAAAAGTCATGTAAACGAAATCCTTTCTTAATCCTTCGTAAATGTTAGGAAAAGCTCCTGGCTATGACGAATCAAGGAAACCTATAAACGGAAGGATAGCATAGGAGAAAGAGAATGGATGGAAAAGATTTTCGAGTGAATTTTAATGGAGACAATCCACTTATAAGTGCGCGCCGAGAAAAGAAATAATAGGAGAAAAGTGTTTTCGTTTTAAGACGTAAATATTTCGGCTATCGAAAATCGAAAGTTTAACTCTAACTTGTGCTATTTTATTAGTCTGCAGAAGTTGTATTATTTGTTGGCTTGAAAGAAGAAGTTTTCATTGTCCAGTGTGCGAAACAGAAATCCATAAAACAAGGCCCTTTCTTAACATCAGGTTTGTACATTAAGTGAAATGAAATGCTTTCGGTGTGAATAATAGAATAAAGAACACGTCGGACTAGTATACCGAAACCGTGGGTTCGAGTCCTGCCAAGGGCATATGATATTTTTCTCTTAATTCTTTTTACTATATTATAACGACCATTACTCCCTGTACGGGGCTCTTCCCTGAGGTTCGCTACACACGTACTATTTACACTATTCACAACACACAACACTCAACTCAACTAATGATTTTTATCATAGATAACTATCAGTGTGCCGAAGGCCAAACGCATCCAAATAACATAATACGCATTTCCAAGTAAAAATGTATTCATTTTGGTGTAGATTCAAGCGAGGCACCTTTTTGTATTTCGCGTGAAAATATAGTTTAGTTAATCGTATTGTATGTTCGAGTAGTTGACGAAACTATATTTTTCTACAGGCCTGATCGCGTTCTGCAGGATATTGTGTACAAACTTGTGCCAGGCTTGTACCATGGTAAGTCTTTCTTTCTTTCTTCTTTTCTTTCTTTCTTTCTTTCGTTCGTTATTATTTTCTTTCTTTCATTCGTTCTTTCTTTCTTTCTTCCTTCCTCTCTCTCAATCATTCATTTCTTTCTTTCGTTCGTTCTTTCGTTCTTTCTTTCTCTCTTCTTTTCTTTCTCTCTCTCTTTCGTTCGTTCGTTCGTTCTTTCTTTCTCTCTTCTTTTCTTTCTCTCTCTCTTTCGTTCGTTCGTTCGTTCTTTCTTTCATTCGTTCGTTCTTTCTTTCATTCGTTCATTCGTTCTTTCTTTCATTCGTTCATTCGTTCTTTCTTCCTTCCTTCCTCTCTTTCAATCATTCATTTCTTTCTTTTATTAGTCCCATTCGTTGTTCTTTTCATCTCTTTTTCACTTTCTTCTAATTTCTTTCCTACATCTATCCATCCCTTCGATCATTCTTTCAATCTTTATTTCTTTTTGATCGCATTTTTCGCACACGTTTATTTTGTACGTTGTTTCTGTTTAGCTTCATTGTTTATGACTATTTTTGTCATTCCAGACGAGGTTCTTCGCCGGAAACAGTTCGAAGAAGAATTTGAGAAAGCAGAAAAAGGTAGATGTAAACCACTTTTGAACAGCTATGTCAATGTGTGCACAAATGATTGAACTGATATATTATGTAACTTGAACACGGGGTAGCTGATGGATGCGTGAGTTTACTAGATTATCTTACCGTTTTTACGAGCTCGATTTTCTATAGAACCATTTTTCGAATACTCGTCTTTTCAGAGCGAAGAGGAGAAGTAGTTGAACAAGAGGTAAACGAAGAAGAAAACAGTCAAAAGAAAGGAGCTGATGTGATTGATGATCCAGTGTGTATTACACTAGAATTCCATGGGTGAGTACTTTGTAACTACTAATTCGAAAGGAAGTTGAAGTACGAAAGACATAAGAAGAGACTCGTAGTAGCAGTTATTACGGATGCATGCAAATGAGATGTAAATGAGACAACAAGCATTGTATCGACCCAGTAGCCTCACTTGTATGATTCTTAAAACAAAAGAATATCTATCTCCTTGCAAGCTCAACTGTAAAACAGCTATTGGCCTCTCAAAAGAATAAAATATCCATCAATAATTATCCAGCAGTTGAAACATGTAAAATGTACCACTTATCTACTTATCTATAAACTTAAAAGTTGTGGCTGTTGTATCACAGCGTGGGATAATCACGAGCCTTAATTAGGTCCATGCTGGTGAAAGCCTAGAAAGATAGAATAGGAATTTAGAAGTTGATTTTTGACGAGGGAGAAAAACCGGAGAACCTCGGAGAAAAACCCTCGAAGTACGGGAAAGAACTAACAAACTCTACTCACATACGACACGAGCCCTGCGAGACTCAATCCCGGGTCGCATTGATGAGAGGCGAGCACTCTCACCGCTACGCCAACCGTGCTTCCCATGGCAGCGTATAATCTTTACCGCTCTCAGCTTTGAAGCTTTTCAGGTGACAAACTTTATTCAGGCCTATAAAGGAAAAAGTGGAAAGAATTAAGACAATATTTGTCAGACAAATATCCATCCAAGCAGTTTCTTGTTTAAAAAGGGCTCGTGTCGTCCATAGACCCTTTCACGTGACGTCAAAGTAGCTCAATTAGGAGGGCAAAACAAAAGAGTTTTAATCTCCTGAAAATTGGAACCTATTGTTTTGCCCTCCAAATTGAGCTGCATTCCGACGTGCTGCAAGGGGTCTATTGATATAAGTAAAACTCGATCTTCAACACTGAAGTCTTTTGTTTATCTTGTTTAAGGCGGAAGAGGAACAGGAACGAAAAATCGGTAAGCAAGCTTAGTATGCATGTTTTAGAGTGAACATGTTTTACTTGGTCCGTGAAACAAGGTTATATAACTTTTGACTAATAGAGAAAGTTTAAAATAAAATTTAAAGGATTGAAAACTTTGAATCTTATATTGCACGATAAACAAACGTAAATGGCAAACGTTGAACTTCACATGAGCCGAACCTAGTGACGTAAAAAGGACCACCTTATTATCGATGCGTACTGCTCATGTTAAGTTCAACGTTTGACCTGAGCCGAACAGAGAACTATTCAATTTTGAAGTTATTGCAATTTTATTACAAGTTTTCTTATTTCGTTTTCCAGGTATTTCCAACTCGTTATCTTCGCTGTTCGTCAAAGATGCCCGTCGATTTACTCAAGAAGTTCGTTACCATGAAATTCGGTATCCCACAAGATACACATTCTGTAAGTTTTCTAGTCTTGTATAAGTACATATTTTGTATTTGATAAAGTTGGGAGAGATATGGGACAGTCGTTCATGTGGGGAAAAGAATCTTATTTTCAAGAGAATAACACGTGGAGGGTCTAAAATGGGACTTAAGTCGAGGCATTTGGGTCAATAATACAGTAAATGTACTTTCACGTGACGTCAAAGGAGCTCAATGTGGAGGAAAAAAAAAAAGATTTGGAACTTATTGTTTTGCCTCCAAATTGAGCTGCATTCGTGCTGCAAGGGATATAGACGTTCAATATGTTAAATATACCTTTATGCCAATATAAGTGACTGAATGGTTAATTGTTTTTGAAGGTTGAGATTGTACGAAGTGACGAGATACTGAGTGATCACCTGACAATGAAAGAACTCTGGAGAATATATGGATTACATACCAAGGTAAAACACATACAGAGTCCTCCTCGTGTTTCCAGTAGCGAGGAGACTCTATTATACAAGTTGGGGTGAACTACATCTCACAGTGGTGTGATGTCTAAGCAATATAAAACGCGCGAACGTGTCTAGCTGTACCGTGATACAAACACGCTGGTAGCTGTAGAACATGAGACAAGCAAGTTAAGGAACACGGGGGGGGGATAGCCGATCGTTTCTCTTGCCTTTTGAACGAAGGCTTTTTGGCTCGAACATTATTTATATCACATTACAGATACACAAGCAAGCACTGCTGTTATAAAACATTTCTTGAAGGTGTTGCGCAAGCGCGCCTGTGCCCTTTGATATAAAGACGATAGGCAGTCAATCAGCACGCGCGTTATATCTCAATAATATCTCATGAATATTCATAAGTTACCACTTGATTGACAGACTGACTGTGCTTGTTTGTATTCTGTTGTCAGTCCTTCATAGATCTGCAGTACATCATTATCGATAAAAAGATTGACACCCAGATAGAAGAACTGCCGAAACTAATCCCTGTGAAAAAGATCAAAAGAAGACGAAGAAGAAAACAGAAATCTATCTCAAGCGATGGCACGAGTATTCCACCGGTAAAACGAAAACGACAAAGACGAATAGGCAGGATATATAAGAAGAACAGTTTGCCACTGACCACGGATACTGCTATGAATGAACAAAATAATGGTCACCCTGACAACACACCATCTTTTACTCCTGAGCCTGTAGGACCTGCTGGTCAGCAGTTACCGAATACCGCGCATGCTCAGCAGGAAATTAAAAACGATTCAGTGTCTGAATCAGCGATACAAGCCGACAAGATCAAAATGGACACTTATGTGTGTCCTGCAACCCCAGAAAGTGACACTGATCACCACTTGCCGTCTGTTTTAATAGACACGAAACAAGTAGGTCTCCCTGCAAGCTAGTAGATAATAGCCGTGTCGTAATTATTATTGATATTGTAAATATATTTGTATAGAATTTAATTGACAGATATCGATTAGTCAATAATAAATGTTTTGGTTTTAAAAACCTGTTTTTTTCTTTTTTCTTTGTTGTTCATTGTTTGTCATTTTTGGTGACATCCCCTCCCATCCCCCCCCCCCCCCCCCCCCCTCCGTTCTTTTCCCTCGGATATCAGTACCTTCAATCTAAAAGATATATATTTAATGCTTAAGGGAATGAACTCGTGATGGGAAAACATTGCACCACTGACGCTCAAACAGGTTTCATTCCCTTAAATACTATTGCCTTTCACAACGCTTGTGAATTATCTCTACATAATACTGAGAAATTTGACAGTTTCCGACTATATTTTTGAATTGAATACTGGATCGTTCTTAAAATTAGCTTTGAATAAACTCAAACCCATGAAAAAGTACAAAACTAAATAGTTTTCGCTCAGTAAATACCGTGCAAAATATCTTAAAATATTTGTTCATGGGTTCATCGTGTGCACCCTAATGGTACGAGGAGAGAATGAGAAGGTATGCCGTATCATGTCGAATTTGGTAAATAATTTACTACAAACACTGATTCCATTACTGTAATCATCTATATAATAATCGTATCAAACTCAACCACTCACCATATAATAATAATGATGATAATTGAACTCAAAAGACCTAAAATTCATTCAAGAAAACACTACTAAATAGCAGTGGGTTCAATGCCATTCCAGAGTGGAGGACAAACTAATGCCTCTGCACAACTCGTAGCAGTATTGTCCAGATTACGACTCCGTAAAGGAGGAGGAGATATCTTGAATGATTCAAGAGATTCTTTGTCCTTGCTTTCAGTTTCTACTGTTGAGTTCTTGGCTGATACAATGTGTTTATTCAGTTGGTAAAACTTTGTCTTGTCACATACTGATTCGTGTTGTCTTTTCTCGTTTTCTTTCGATTGAAGTTTCTGTGTCTGTTGTACATTTGTTTGCTCGGTTCTGTTCTGGTAGCAGCCATGATCAACGTGTTGTTTCTCTATCACGGACAGCCTGTCTTCAGGTGCAGTTTGCTGTTGTTCTTTCTCACATTGCAGTTCTTTTGTTGTTTCCTTGTCTTGTTCTTGTTCTCTCTGATTCACGTCTTGGTGGTCTGGTTGGTGCACTGGTTGGTGATACTCGTTATATTTCTCTGGTTCGTTTGAATCTTTCACAAGTCGCTGAGTCGTTGGTCGACAAAACAATCTTTTCTCTTCAGTCATGACTCCGTTCGGTAAAGAATTCCCTTCGTTAGAATCTTGTTCTTGTCGTGCTCTTGGCCTGCCATTTTTCATTCGTCTTTTCCGTTGTTTTGGTTGCATGTCAGACTGTTGTCCTTCTTTGGTCAGGTGTTTTCGCCGACGTCTTTTTCGTTTCCTTTGCAGTTGTTGCAGTTCATTGTGTCTGTATTGCTGTAGATGATCTATTTTGACTCTCTTGGCTTCTTGTCCTTCAGTTTTCAATTCATCGTCTTCCTTATTCGGTAAGAATATGTACTGCATGTCTAAAAACGACTGCAATGAAAGACAAAGTCACTTAGTTTTACATCCACCAATGGAAAGGCTTATGTCTTCAAAACGTTTTAGCAAATTATTGGATTTTGAAGGGGTTTGAATTGAACGCTGCTATAGCTATAGAGAGTCTTTGAAAGATTAAGGTTGATAGTCCAATCACCAAGATGACGAAATTGTTGGGGGAGGGGAGGGGACTCAGTTTGCCCCCGCAAGAAAAGATACAAGGAAGAAACAAGGAAACTGGGCTGCATTAACCATTGAGTTGACACGTTTTAGTGGTCAATTTTAACTGCTATAATATAACCCTTTATCTTGTACACTTCAATCTTATCATTCTATGTAATACATGTTATTAGTCCGCCATCCACTTCTTTCCACTATGATTTAATTATAGGGTGCAGGATCTTCTTTAATTAACCCTCTTGGGTCGTGTTTTCAGCACCTTTCCACGTTTTTTCATATTTCATATATTCGTAAATTTATTTATGTGTGTGGAAAAGTAAAGACCTTTGAAAAAAAATTCTGACCTTGGCATAAAGACCATAAATTCGAGAGAGTTCTGTCATGGTGATGTGGTTATCAAGAATTTCATCTGATCGAACAATCTCGGGCTGAAAACATATATAAACAAGTCATTAGACAACGTCATAACACTAAAAAAATTCAGGCATATTAGTATTATGAAATAAGAGGCTGTATTAGAGTGATTCTCATAAACCCGTGAAATACACTTTAGTGTATTATGCATTACTTCACTCTAATTCTTTTGTTTTCTATTGTGTTTGTCTGACTATTACACTTAAAGAAGCACACTTTGTTTCACGGGTTAATGAAAACCACTCTATATTGGATGTCTAGGTAGAGTGTAAAGTATAAACCTGTGCACGTGAACAAGTACTAAATCTAAATAGTACTAAACGGAGCAAAATCCTCGGGAAAGGGGGGGGGGGGGGCACTGTCATATATAGCCTATACGAGGATGTTCCGCTGGATAGGGTATGGTTTTTCGGGATTTTGGTCTTAGACAGGGTATACGATTTCCATGATATTGTCTTGAATAGGGTCATCATTCTTAATCATGCGATCATATGAAAACAAAAGAAAACAATAGAATGCTTCAACTTTGTTTTACTGGCCAAGAATAATCCCTCTAAGTAAAGCCACTTTATTAGACATTATCTAGAATTTGTTTCGCCTATTCAACAGACGAGTATAACCTTTACGGCAGGCCGTATACAATCACCTGTCTACAAGCTGTGTCCAGTAATAAACAGATGAACAAGACTTCCTACCTGGTGCGTGGGTGGGATTCCAAACTTAATCGAAAGAAATTTCTTCAGAACGCCAACGGTAGCTTTAGAGGAACAGCGTAAGTAACGTGTGGGGAAAATCTGTACAGAAAATGAAAGGTACAAAAATTCTTTTAAAAATAAGGATAACGGAGAAAAACTTTCATGGACATTTTCATCATACCTGCTTCTCGGTGAATTGAAATCTTTTACGCCTGATAAAGGAAAAAGTAAACAGAAGACAATATTTGTCAGATAAATATCCATCCAAGCAGTTTCTAGTTTAAAAAGGGCTCGTGTCGTCCATGGACGCCTTTCACGTGACGTCAAAGCAGCTCAATTTGGAGGGAAAAAACAAAATAATTTCAATCTCCTGAGAATCGGAACCTATTGTTTTGTCCTCCAAATTGAGCTGCATTCCGACGTGCTGCATGCAAGGAGTCTACATATTTCTATCGCACCTTCAGTGGCACATTCAATGATGCAGCAAGAGTTGGGAGGAGAAAAAAGACAAGCGCGCCTGGCGCGAAAATTCCCGCCAAAACCACAGAAATCCCATAAGTATAAAACACGGAGAAAACCATTTAGTCACAAAGGGCTTTTCTGCTATCGTCACATGCAAGAAAGTGTAAAACATACCCATAGTATTCCAGCTGAATACAGACAGGATCATCAATCACATCAGGGCAGTCATCCTGCTTGGATTTCTCTTCAGCAGCACCGTCAGTTCTGTCTGGAGTACTCTGTTCTTCATTATCAGTGGTTCCTATGAAATCAAACATCATGAAATGAATATCCGAGTGATTTTACTTGCCCGTGAAAAATCCATTTAAATACTATCACTAGCTCTATTTCCATTGTCTTATTTTTTGACCATTTAGTTTATCAAGTAATTTTAATTACACACCATTATCATATATTATTAATATGGGTTTATGAATATTACTCTGATGTTGATTATTTGACAAATTTAGGAAATACACCGCCGTGACTTGACTTAATTACCAGAACACAGGCCAGGTACTAGCTTGTACACGATGTCTTGCAATACTCGATCTGGCCTGTGGACATAAAGAAGGAAGAAAATATTCAATCTTTTATCGATACCCCGAAACAACCTCTGGGATGATCAAAGTCAGGGCACGGCTAACTCACAGATCGAACCCTGAAACAACCTCTGGGCTGAACTAGGTCAATGCACGGCTAACTCACAGATCGAACCCTGAAACAACCTCTGGGCTGATCAAAGTCAGGGCATGGCTGACTCACAGATCGAACCCTGAAACAACCTCTGGGCTGATCTAAGTCAGGGCATGGCTAACTCACAGATAGAACCTGAAACAACCTCTGGGCCGATCTAAGTCAGGGCATGGCTGACTCACAGATAGAACCCTGGAACAACCTCTGGGCTGATTCAAGTCAAGGCATGGCTAACTCACAGATTGAATCCTGAAACAACCTATGGGCTGATTCAAGTCAAGGCATGGCTAACTCACAAATCGAACCCTGAAACAACCTCTGGGAAGAATTTAGCGTGTTAGGTTTTGCGGAGGGAGGAAAACCGGAGAACCTGGAGAAAACCCTCGAATCCAAAGAGAGAGGTTTTAACAAACTCTTCTCACAGGTGATGCCGAGACCCCAAGGGATCGAACCCGAGACCCCAAGGGTGATTTGAGCTGAGGTGAGCTGAGGTGATCACGTGTGTATATGAAAACTGCTGTAAACAAATTAGATTTAAAAGAGAAAACAATTTTTCTTACTTGATGTGAAGCAATGGCCTTGTCTTGTGAATCTCTACGTCACATACGGGACAATGAAAACTTGTTTCCAGGTAACGAACGATACAGCTCCTGCAAACTGAATGCAAAAATTGAAACCGGAAGAATTAGTTATATTTACATAACCTAACTGAAGATAGGAGCAGTTTTCTCAATGAACTTAGCATTTTTTAGCCATGTCTTTAAATTTTTGATATTATCGGTTAAATTTACTAGTAAAGTTTACTGGTATGTGATATGACGGATTTGTCAAACACTTATATTACATTTTGGCTCTTATTCTATTGAATAATTAATGTCTACTCTTCATATCGCCGTATTAGCATAACTGACAGATTTAGAACATGTATCGTGCTGTAATGATGAAACATGTCTGGCCCGAGAGAACTTACATGAGTGTAAACACTCAATGATGGTAGTAGCATCCACGAGATATCCTCCACACAGTACACAAGAGATGTGAGGGTTCAGAGACTTTAACTTCATTGAACGAAGCATCTTGAGTTAGATATTCCCTCGGAGTAAATGCCAGCTTAGCTACAAACGTCTTGTTAAGCTAGAATCCTGAGTTCTCTGGAAAAAAAGAGAAGGAAATTAAGCTAAATCTTAACATGTAATTTTTTACCTACGCAAATATATTCTCTTCATAAATGTGTATTTTTTTTAAATCTTGCATTGTTACTGAGTGGCGAAAGGCTTCTTCTGTAGCCAGGTAGTTAAGCGACCTTCGATTCAATATTCCTTTTTCTCTCGTTGAGTAAATCGTATCGTTGACTCAAAGCCCAGCAGTCTCTCACGGCTCAACATTGTCTGTAACACATCCTTCGGCATTCAACGATGTTCCATTAACTATCTCTTTCCAATCCAGCGCGAGACAGCATCGTTAATAGATTTCAAGAAAACACGCAGTACACGAAGATTGAATACGAGAGATACGACAGACAAAACGAAAAAGTTTATATCAACCCAGTCTATTTCTTTTAACTTTGCAGCGACTAGACGAAAAAAGCAAAGTCTTAATCAATTGTCATGATGTTAAAATCATTAAGTTTGCAAGTCTAGAATTTTCTGGACAAAAATCAATAAATAAGATCTAAAATACCAGGTAATGACGGATGCTCCGGCGTTAGTTTGTTTGCTTGAAACCCTAGTTTCTTGTAGTACAACACTAAGAACAGCTGCGAATTCGAAGGAAACTAAGTTTCTTGTCTCTCAGTGGTATTACACATATCTTGTATTGATTCAAATTAGTCTAAAGAAGAATCTAGCGGCCTTATTATCAGCCGCTATGCTGAAGTCAATCAAAGCATGAAACTGCATGCCGAGCAGTTCACGAACATTTTCGAAAACCATCCGAAAACGGCTTAACTAACTTTGTTCCGTCAGTGCTGAATCACTGAATAATGTACGAGGTTTTTTCTTCTTTCTTAGAACGCAAATCCGGTGGTTTTTGCCAAGCTTCTTTTAAGAGATTATTTTCCGGCTTTGCGGAAAATTTCGTTGAAAATTTCATGCAATAATTTCTGTAACAGATCGATGGTGTACAACGCTGTAAACTCTTTGCTTTAGATGATCTGCAGAACCGAACTAACCGCTTGGCCGGCTAAGTGTTCACTGTCAAATCACGGCTGAAAACAGCTTTTTGTTTTCTTTATAGTAAAGCTTTCTTTTTGATGCAACCTGGACGAAGATATTTTTACTCAAAGGAAAAATGAACTGAATAAACTAATTTGAAAAATGCAAAAAAATATCGATCACCGATATATAGCACTGAGAAAGTTAAGGTCATCGAACGAAAGAGTTTTATCGCTGTAACGGAGCCTGAAGTGAGCTGCAAAAATCATCCACAATTTATACTTCTGTAAGGCTTTTCTCAAACACCTTTATGAAAAACTTGTCGAGTTATTTATATGGAAATTAACTCTGTGTCTGTAGCTGTAAGTCCAAATGAGGTTGGCTGGTTCGAAAACGGTTGGAGAACTGAGTGTGACAGCTGATGTCATCGGGATTCACTTCGTATTGGCGCGAGGTTCTCAGTGCCCTTATTTTGTGTCATTCGCTTATATAACATCAACCGACTACATCAGAGAGGTAGAGAGCTTCATGGATCACTTAATTTGCCCATAGATTCGAAAAATAATCCTAAAATATGACAATTTAACAATCATATAAACTGGCAATTTTCTTCAGATTGATATGTGGTAACGTTATTAATCCCAAACCGCTCCAAAAACAACTGAGAGTCAAATGTTAGAAGAATATTATAGCCGGAGTCTTGAAAAACCAGAGCCCGAAAAAAATTGATATAACATTAACAATGGAAAGCCTTATCAGGTATTAAAAGATTGTAAATAAAACAAGTCCTCTTGAAGATATTCAAAACAATAAATCAGGTATTGAATAGCAACCAGTTTCGATTCTTTACTGACTGACTTTGCTTGTCTTGAAGTTCTCTGGAAAACAACTCTATACTACACACTGAAGACACCGTAGAATTAACATCAATACTTCAGTTAAATGATTGAATAGTCATGTAGTAAACTATAGAAAGTCTTTCAAATGATCTTGAAGCAGCAGGTCGAGCTATTCAGCCGTGCCGTACTGATTTAACTGGTCGTCTGCCCAAACTAGTTGTTCTTCGGCTGTGACTATTATCGGACTCGGAGAAATCTGGCTTATTTTCTACCCGTACTTTGTCTTACAAACCTTCAAACTCAATTCTTTTGTTAGTAAAATAAACTAAAAAGTTAAGGATTAGAATGAATATACCAAAGCTCTGGAGTAAAATCACGGCCTGAATAAACCTCTAAAGCCGTGAGTCCGAGTCAGTCGGACTTGAAGTCATCACACTTGAGCAAATTCAAACATAACAGACGATAACAACAGTCGCTCTGATTCCAACCATTTGTAGTCAGACGTGAAGATTAGTTATTTGTCTAACGTAGTGTGGAATTCAGTAGCAACATGCAGTCATTTCATAGACTATTTACCTGTTTTCTAGAGCAGAAGTGTGATTGTTGTTCGACATGGACTCACAGTAAACCAATATCTCACATAGTTATCGATTAACAAACAGCCACGTGACACACATATGGTACCAGTCTCTCTCCTCTTTACTCAACAAAAAACACATGCTGAGAATACAGATGTTCGCGGCGATGGTTGAAAAAAGCAAAGACTACTCACAAAAACGGCAAATATGAAGTGGTTAAATCGATGTCTTGATTTTATCCATAAGCAGCACAAAAAATCTACATAGGATACGATTTTTCCCTTCTTTACTCAAAAGATTTTTTTATGAACAAAGATTGCTGGCTAAGAAGGAAGAAATCGAAAAGTTTTAACTTTCATAAATGTGATGTCATTCTTATAATTTAATTTTGTAGAGAGGTTTCGACGTACTCAAGTCGAAAAGTGCTCATACTCTGAAAGTGTTACTGGGATACGAATGAAAGCCGAAGGAATTATTGAGTTTAGTCGGAATTCAATTTGAATAAATGGCACTGAAACTTTAAGTAATACTCATCTCGAATTCAATCTTTGACGACTATGAAACTCTAAAAAATACTATGTATGAAACCAGAAAAAACGGGAAGCGAGAAAGCGGTGAGACGGGGAGAGAGAGAGAAAAACAACTACAAGAACTATGCTTAACTACAGTAACTAGGCCACTGATATGTCTTGGTCCACATCAGTTGAGTTCACTGAATGGATAATGTAAGTTGCTCTGCTATGACATAGTACAGTGTATACGGAAGTGCCGATAAATCACAATGGAGTCATGTATCTTTATGAACCGTCTTTGAAGCATGCGATTGTAGGCCATGGTGAGGAGAAGCTGGAGTACCCTCGAATCAAGGGAGCCCGGGGTACTACTAAGCATTTTGCTCGGGGATGCTCTGCCAAGAAAGAACCAGAATTTTCACAATGCAGTTCTAAGAGAACAAAACTTTGGACTGAATTCCTGGGTGCTGGAGAGTCAAATTAATCGTTTTGGCCTCCAGTACTTCATCAGTTACTGAAATAATTATAAAGATCCAAGTGTAACGCCATCGTTCCGTACTGAATCGGATACCTTCCCCAAAGGACACTGAGACATGCAGCCAGGCAAGAGAGGAGCTCTGCCGCCACTGACAGTACTGTACTGTCCACTTCATTTGACTGCTCCAGTTTTAACTCAAGAAACACGCTTCTACCAGGCCGCCTGGCTGACTTTCATTGAACTGTCGTAATGCCTTAAAAGTAGTTACCTGCGGTATTGATGAGATATCTCACATGCAGGACTCGACTCGACTGTACTCTTCGACAATGCAAAGTGATGTGCCGTATTTTCCAAGCCCCGCTCGCAATATATCTTTACTATATCAGTTTTCTAACAAATCTTTACTATCTCGAGACACTAGCTGCTAAATCAACCCATCCATGAACAGGGCTTTTACGTAAGTCAGGTTTCAAGAGTGAGTATAGAAATAACACTACATTAACCATGATGATTCTTAGATTTTAACCTTATTTCAAGCTTCCGCAGTAATAGTTTTATAGTTTTATAGTCTGAGTCAGCCCTATACCCTGACTTAGATCCCTCCAGAGCCGGTTGTTTCAGGGTTCGATCTGCATTGAGTTAGCCGTTCCCTGACTTTGATCAGCCCAGAGGTTGTTTCAGGGTTTGACTATCTGTAAGTTAGCCATGCCCTGACTTTGATCAGCCCAGAGGTTGTTTCAGGGTCAGAAAGACTACGACTTTCACCCAGTTTTGTACCCTTGGTCAGTGCCAGAGACTCTAATCACTTCGGGTAGGTTTAGGCGATCGCCGTCAAAACAGCAAACACCAGAGCGAGAATAAATAAACTCTGGATCACAGGGAAACTTTTTTCAGTAAAAGTGGCTAGCTGTATAACGTCTTTGCAAGAGTAAGACTCATTATTCAGTATTGTCTGATTATACTTGGTATAGCTCATGGAAAATTGTCTCAGTTTTTGTAGCTTTGCGTTGGTAGAACTTTGCATCCAAGATTCTAAATGTCACGATTGTTTTTTTTTTTGGCTCGCTATACTAGTACAAGTGCCGATGTCATCATTGAGTGTAGGACCGAATAAGGCAAAGCACAAATATGCAGCGTTTACTGTAAATCAATCGAACTCCCCTCACATCATTCTCTCAGTATATATTTCAAATAACGTAGTAGGCGGTTTTTACGTTTTCTTTCCATTTTCAATAAGAAATGCAAAATCATTTCGGCAATCCAAAAAGAAAAAATACTTGTCAGCTTCAATTTTTCGGGTCAGTCGAACCGACTGTAGAAAGAGGGTTTTGTAAGTCAACCAGTCAAACCCGGCATTTTTTTCGATAAGCAAGAGATTCTCTTTTTCCTCTTGACTCAATACAGAACGAGTGAATTCAGATATTACTTGAAAAATAGAGCAAATAAAATGTCAATAATTAACCAGAAAGCGAAGGGAAAATTTCGTAATATTTTGCTATGTCGTGTCGTTTCCGTTCAGAAACTGCTACAATACTAAGAGTTAAATTCCCAAAATTGATCCAAAAAGAGTACAGAATAGCAAACACTATAGTATTTGATGTCCGATAGACTATACTAGAGTTTCAGGTCATTTGAAGATTGATAATATTGACCATGAATAGACCATGAAAGTGGAAAGTATCATATTTTTCTCTGGCTTAAACTGGTTACTACGGCTTAAATTGTAGTAAAAGATTATATGAATTTTTAGAAGGAAAAGTAGAAAATAAAAAAAATTGTAAAAATTCTACTTCAGTGGCCGGGAAACATTGAACTAATTCAGACGTAAAATTGATAAACCTTACAGGACCAAAACAACACCGAAAGCAGTAACTTTTACATATTCACATGATAGATTAGCCGGTAAAAAAATCCCCCTAAAATTTACATACATTTATTACCACATCACTTTTCTATGAGGACAGAATAAGATATTTATCAATTTATCCCACAGTTTAGAAATACAAGTGAAAATATACCAATTTCTTTGAAAAGGAAATTATATAAAATCCGGCTTTGAAGTACAAGATGAAGAACGACTGACTAACCTGGTATAGAAGCAGATAGGTATCGTTGATCAGCCGATTCAAAATGGATGGTGACTTGAGTAAAAGTCTATTTACGAGTTAGTTAATAGAGATTAGCACGTGACTTGCTCGAACCAGTCTCTCTCAATCTTCTAATAACCATTAATTTCGCAAGTTAATAAAATAAATTTTAGGAAAAAATCTTTGAATATTTCATTGTCTAACATATGTAAATAAAAATGTACTATATGTCATTCATCAGTGTTAGATTATTGTTAGACGTCTTAGTGTGGGTTCTCGCCGTTCAGTTTTCTCGTTCAGGCTAAAATATATTATTATATATTTTGCTCAGTATCTCAATTTTGATTGGTCGAGAGCCCTCAGCCAATCCCTGATATCGTGTGAACTCCACATGACAAATGTATTTTCTGTAGGTTTTACCTTCAGATGTCATGATATCGTAAATTAGGCCGTTTTATCCGTCTCAGCCTACGGACCCTAGTACGGCTTCGGCAGATAACACGGCCTCGATAATTAGTACGATAACATGCTTCACCTCATACAATAATTGTTTATTATTTGTTTGTTTGACTTGCATGCATGAATTGTTACGATATGAAAGAAATATAATTTTATGTCCATTGTTTTCTGATGCCAATTTATCAGTCATGCAAAACCTTAAGCCGTGGAACAAAAAAATTACTCCGAGCGTTACAGTGCGTTTCACAGTTCTAGTTTTGACAGTGCGAACTTCGAACTTATACTTCCCGTACAAATTCGGTAATTCGATAGAATCAAGGTTGTTCCCTTGAAGCCATCTTTTTTTCCCTTTGAATCAATTCGTACGGGAAGTAAGTTCGCCGAGTTCG
This sequence comes from Anthopleura sola, assembly GCA_023349425.1. NCBI lineage: Eukaryota > Metazoa > Cnidaria > Anthozoa > Actiniaria > Actiniidae > Anthopleura > Anthopleura sola. The sequence goes on along the minus strand of JALHLI010000003.1, from coordinate 15,209,428 downwards.
CCAAAGTTCGTTGTAAACCGCTTCCAGTACTACTTGAAATTCGGAACCTCCAAACGAACTTCTGAATCTACCTCAAAAGTTATGTGAAACGTACTGTAATGAGTAATAACAGTCAAAAAGAGAAAGTAAATTTCGAAACACCTGTCCTTCATGGTCTCTTCAGTGAACTAAAATAGACAAAAGAAAACAATGGAAACAAGATCTACTAACTATAAAATTAATTCTTTATTTTGCGTATCTCTTTTCGTGACAATTATGATTTCAAATCTTTGATCATCGGCTGTTTCTTTAGCGAGTTTCTTCCGGGAGTCGGTCGCTTATTTCCAATAACAAATTCTTACGACCACCGAATCGAAGTGCGGATCCAGGGGGAGGCTGGGAAAGGTCCGGACCGCCTTGTTTTCAATCGTCACTTCATTTGAATTTTTTTTTCTTAGTAAACGTTTGGTTCCCCCTCTTAAACTTCCCGGCTTCATTCGCCCTTGTAATCCCCGGGGGGCCCGGGTTGTAATCGCCAGCCTAAGCTTAAAGTGCACCTAATAGATAGAACCAAACCTATTTCAAATAAACCTTAATGGTCTCAAAGACATGTTTTTGTAGGATTTTCAGGCTGTCGATGTAATCCTAATTTCTTTACGACGCTTTGAGGTTCCGAAAAAGCTAGCGTCCTGTCACTCTAGAAGTTTCAGTACCGCCGCCAGAAACCTAGTATTGTGCTTACGTCATCGGGGAGCATGTGACGTATCTTTCTTAAAAATCAAAGTGTGTTGTTGTTTTGGAGTTTTGGAGAGGAAAAGATGCCTAAATAACGCGTCGTTACCCATTGACACTTCCTTCTAATCGTCGTCGCTTCAATTCTTTGGGAACTGTCGAAGTCTAATCACTCCGATGATGTCATAGACCCAGTCTCCCAGTGGCGCAGTTGTGAGATATTTTGGGACATTTTCAAAACGCGCTTTAAAATCAGGATTACACCGAAAGTGGGCTGGCGGGGAAAATCCTACAAAAACATTTTTTTGGGACCATAAAGATTTATTTGAAATAGGTTTGGTGCATGCTATCTATTAGGGGCACTTTAGGGAAATTCACAGAGGATGCAATAACTTCCTCACCTACCCCTCTCCTTGGATTTGCCTCTGAAGGCAGGGAGAGATTGTTTCTTGTATAATGGAAATTATGGGTGTGAAAGAATGCCCTAGTTCCAGGCACACTGTAGTCCATGAATCTTATTTCAATTATTTTGAAGTATTTCATGACTAGACACTATTAACTTGAAGTAGAGTAATCTTGGCATTCAAAGTTTCTAATATACAATGTAAATAACATACTCACAAGGGACTATTCATTATTTAAAGGGAGGCATAACTGGTGCAATTAATGTATGCTTCACAAAGGAAGGGGCTAAGAGAGACCTATGAGGACACTTTGGGGGGAGGGGTCACAACAATTTGTGCAAGTGAAAATCAAAATGCACCCCCACCCCTGTAATTGATGACTGGTCCCTAACTCATAACTGTCATAACCCTTGAATCTATATCTATTAGAAGCACAAAGAATGCATTAAATAATATAAAATTATAGAGAAAGTTCTATTTTAGCAGTAAAAAAATATAATAAATCATTAATTTTAGTTAAAGTCTAATAGTTAAATGAAAATAAAAAAATGAGGAAAGAAAATACCTTTTGTGAAATAGAACTGGAATACAAAAAAAAAAAAAAAAAAAAAAAAATTACAATAAGAATATAAAAATAGTAAAATAATATACTTGATAATTCACTGTGTAGCTATCATTACATAAGCCATGCCATGCAACATTGATAAGAAATATGAATCAACTGAGCTATATATGGTGATGATAAAAATAGACAGAAAGAATTAATAAAGAGTAAAAGAAATACCCATTATTGTTCCAAAAAGAGGGTAGTAAATGAGATAAATCGAATTAATCAGTAATAACTTGGGTAACAATTAATCGTCTAATATAATACACCTGTACATATTTGCTGATCACCAGTTTTTACCAGCTGTTCTGATCCGACAGTTTTGATCAGGGTAAATAAAGATATCATTATGATTATTCAGTTATTATTATTATGTGTTGATGAGCTGTGGAACATTAAATTCTTAATTTTTTAATATGTATACATCTGTTTTCTGATAAGTATGTATGTGAAAGCAAAAAATAATTCATATTTTTATTGTCAATTAAAATTTTTTTTTTTTCAATATTTAGGCTTTAATTAAACTTTTTTTCTTGTAATTTTTTTGTATTCATTCCATATTAGAAAATATATGATACTATATATTTAGGTGGCCTGGATTTGTATTTTCAGAGAGTGCAAATTAACACTAATAATCTGTGAAACTACAGTACTAATTTTTTTTCGGCAATAAATAGTATAAAATAATAAGTAAAAAATAATAGTATAGAATAAGTATAAATAATTGCACAAACTGTCTTCTATTGTTTCATTAGTGCTATTTGAGATGTTTGCACTCTAGTATTCAAGAACATATATAGGTACTTAAAAAAACCCATGATAATAATATTAACAAAAGCAATATGTACAACAACAGCAGCAGTGATAGAGTGGTTTATTGTGTGGGACTCTTAATGTCAGAGTGAGCATGTGTAGATTTTGTTGCAAATCCACAGGAACCCCATCCCATAAATCAAGCAGGACTTTTTAGCAGCAAAATATTTTTTGGCATTATATATATACTAGTTATACAATGGTTTCGAGTGACATGGCGTGGAATATCCCATGAGTCACTTGTAGTTTCTAGTATACACACATGACCCTTTAGACGAGTGTGTATACAAAGAAATTACAAGTGACGAGTGGGATATCCATGGTATGTCACAAGAAACCACTGTATAACCATTTTATCCCACACCATAGAAAATACAAATGCATAGATTCAACGCGCAGCACATGATGGGAAGGAAAAGTGAAATACAGACAAATATACAACTGCTTTCCTGTTTTCTGATTGGCTGTATTTTCTATAGTGTGGGATAAAATAATATGTAAAACAGACATGTATATAATTATAAAAGTGGCCTGTGTGTAGCCCCACCACTTACCTTTGCATATGCATAATCCATAAAATAGACAAATAAATAAATACATTTTAGGAGGCACCATTTCTGTTCCCATCCCTCACTGTGCATTTGATAGTAAACAGTATTTTTGTTATGTTGGAGATGTGTTATTTGTACTTTGTAAATGATATCTCATTATTATCATTTACATATACCCCCTTCACATTGGCAGCAGAGATGGGGTGCTGTAGCACCCAATTAACAAAACTGGAATGTGCTCAGTTATCCTACTTTTTGGGAATTTAACTTTGCATTTTGTGATGAAAGTGAAATAATGTGTTTTTATTTTGGTTCACTGTTATTTTGGTTGGATTTGTTTGTTTTGGTTGTTTTTGATGCCTCGGTATCCCCTCCCTTTTTACTTCTTTCCACCACCCCTGCTACAAAAGGACCACTGAGCATTTTAGAAAGTGAGGGGACTAAGATTGGGTAAAAGGGAGGTTGAAATTGCAAAATTAGTGGCCATGGATGTAAAATATCAAAAAATAGTAGAATAATATGAAAAAATAAATAAAATTGAAAATAATGAAAAATAAAATATAAAATAGGATATATTAAAAATAAAATAATATAAAATAAAATGAAATGCAATTAAATAGATTAAAATGAAAAGAAATGAAAGATAGGTAAAAGACAAGACAACAAAAGAAAAATTGGTCGATTTTTTTAACAACAACAACAACAACAACAACAACAACAAACACTCCTTAACAAGTTTAAAAAAAGAAAAAAGAAACAAGAAAAAACCCAGCAAACCAACTGATGCAGTATATCGTACGTACCACTAATAGCCGATGTGCATGAGCGTGAAATTATAGCACAAAGCATGATGGGAAAGTGAGTTCTTACGCTTTTTTGGCCTCTCTAAAAATTCATCTGACAATTTCCCCTACATTTTCTATGAAAATAAAAGGATTTCAGCAGACGAAAATAACAGAGTAATTTTTTTCTGATAGTTCCTTTCATTTCTCTGTTACATTTTTAAAGAACTCACTTTCCCAGAGTGCTTTGTGAGCTTTGATGCACATTACCTATTCTTTACCAATCCATCCGACCATCCCCTACGCCTCATCATAGTGCGATAAAATATTAGCCGTTTCGAGGTAGCAAAAAACTGGGTCGAGATGGCACTGCAGTGCATTGTGGGACTGTTTTCAAGAAACCGTCTATAATTCTTCCCCTTGAGACGTCTAGCATGCCCCCATTGATATACACGTACAATTTTCGAAATATTCCAGAGAAAAGTGAATCCTTCGGGCACTTAATGGGTCAATCAGGAACGAGAAAAATACAATATGTTTTCAAGTTCAGTAGACCTCTTTATCTTGGACGTAATGTTTTCCCATCTCAGACCACGTGTCATTCTCTAGAGTATCATATTTTTTAACGTTTGCAAATGAAGGATACAACTCAAACTAAAACTGATCTTATTCTTAAGGGAATGACACGTGGTCTGAATTACCCTGAAGCTTAAAAAATATATATATTAATATAAAATTATTTATTGTAAATGTTTGGATAAATATTAGAAATCAATGCTGACAGGGCAAGCAGCCAAACCAGGTGATGGTGTAAAAGATAGCCTACGTTCAAATACATTTACCAGGGCTTAGTTTGTACAAAATATACATTATTTCATAATCAAATGTTTGGATATTTCTGCTTTTGAGGAAAGGCGTGAACATTCAAATGGACGCTAATTACGAAATTGGATCACTTTTATGTTAAGTGTCCTTGTTATGGACAATCTCATTAGGATAATGAAAGCATTGAGAGAGCTGGCAGAGCTGTGGTGTGTAATGACGCTGATCTCGTGTCAGCGGACCTCCCATCAACATTATCAACGATCACGTGACGATATATCACACATAATGAGTAAATATACCCTAAATCCATATGTACACATATTCACAATACATACTTCAGTGCTTATACCTTGTATAAATATATTTTAAGTTTATAAAAACAAGTATAAGAGTGTTTATGTTCGATGGCTTTGATTATGTAACCTACACCCTGAATGGCATGTTTGTAGTTAGTCTAGCTTGTATAGTGTCCTTTACCACCGGCGATGAATCCAGGTGATAACGGCTCACAAAATCGACCAATTATCAATCAACTACATCTGTCAAGTCCCGATATATAAGCGTCCTGTAATGAATCTTGAACTGATAATGAGTTTGTTCCGACATGTCATTGATCCAAAGCTTGGCACGATGTAGGCCAGCGAGTGAAAGTCAATGCCTGATAAGCATTGTCTGGCAAGTTTAATTTTGGGTGGGTATCAGAAGAAAAACCACAGACTATAGTACTGATGAATTTTTTGAAAATATCATGATAACTTATCAAGGTATTCAATGCTGATAGATGATAAGAATGGTATACTTTAGCAGGAGTTTAGTTATCAACAGGAACACTTATTGTGAGAGATGGGATTCAGCCAAAAAAAAAAAAGACAAGTTGTAGAACGCGTACAGCACGCGACACTCGGTAGAGAGAGCATCAGGGTTAGTCAGATCAATTCTCTTTTTGATGGATCATGACATGGTTTAAGCATACACTCTTGTAAGCCGCCCTCCGCCCTTCTATATCTTTTAGATAAATGAAAATATGACCTCAATGGAACTATAAACTGACCTGCCTCGTGGCCATTTTACTGAAGCACAGAAACCACAATGAAATGTTTGGGACTGTCCGCAAAAAAAATATTTCGGTGCTTCTTTTAGTGCCGGATTTTTTTTATTTTCTAGACTATGAATATCAGCTGTGCATTTCTTAGTCAAAGTAAAATGTTTCCAGATGGCGTTCACATGCTGAGTGAAGTAATAGTTTTGGGTAATGATACTCTGTTGAAGTCAGCCAACTGTATACATGGACGCGTGCTGCACGATGTACTGATGGAGCCATGGCATCATACTCAATATTAAAAAAAACATCAGAAAACTCTATCCGGAAGCAAAAAAGATATGCTTTAACAAAATAACAATATGAGCTTGAAACTTTCCGATGAAAATTTGAAAAGCTAGCTAACTGTAGAATCATAATGAAGTGTTCTATAGACCCGCCTTGGGTTCCAGAGCCGGAGGGCGCGGATATTATTTCATGTCTCAAGTTGATATGGCGGTAGTAGACGACTAGGATAAGATTTTCTTCCATTAAAGTCTCTATGGCCATCAAATGAGATGGTGTCTAAGTTTTTTTTGAGTTCTATGGTTAAACATTATTCTTCTAGATAATCGTGTCTTTTGAGAGTTAACTGAAGAACGCATGTCAAGCCTAAACCACCGGGCAACATGTGCTTC